>CM075661.1:14807500-16007500 GCA_037954105.1 Canavalia gladiata | reverse complement strand
ATCCAATAGTTGTATTAGAATAAATTTAGGTCCATTCTAAATTAATGCTAAACCAAACACACCGTAATTTTATTACTTTTTTATGTACAAATATTAACATAGGACTATAATTAACTATTCCAACAGCTTGATACATAGAATCAAAATCTGATTGCATCAAGACTTGTGGAGAAGGGTATAAATACCAAATTTTTTAAGGTCATATTACCACAACATTCCAAAATCTTAGTCTGGTTTGTTATTTCAGTTTTTCAAGCACTCACCATTCTTGCTTCCATGGAAACCAATCGACACATGGTACACAAACAACACCTCTCTCTCTCTCTCTCTCTCTCTCTCTCTGTTCTTTTCTTTGACTAATTAGAACAATGCAAATATCTCCCATTCTTATTTCACTTAGTTTGTATTCAATGTTTATAGAACTGCATATTGAAAGTAGATACTCGATCTTCTGGGTGGGAGAAGTCTCTAACAAAAGTGATTAAGCGTGTCAAAGGTTACAATCTTAATTTAACTTAACTTACTAATCAACAAAAGGAATTGCCATTTTCGATGATTGGTCTTTACTGACATAATTTTCTTTATCATTATTTTTTAAAAATTGGATTTGTAGATGTATCTTACAGCATTGATGCAGCACATGGAGTGGTTCGAATTTCTGGGGAAATTAATCCAAACAAGTTATTGAATAACATAAAAAAAGCTGGGAAACATGTAGAACTCATTCATGCTGAATGTGGTGATGGATACTCTTGCTACAACCATGGATACGGGTATGATTATGAGGGTAGATATGGAAAAGTGGAGTCTCTCACATACCCTTATTATGAAGCCCATAAACAAGGAATTGGCTACAATATTCAAACTTATTCTCATCCATGCAATGGTTTTCCAGCACCAGAAGCAAAGTGGAGGCATTTTCCATTGCTTCAATCGCCAAGTGCACCACCATTGGACTATGATCCATACAATTCTTCTTGCAACATTATGTGACTCGTCTCTATTTAGCTCAATGTTTATTTGGCCTTTTCCTCTCATCTTTTTTTTTTCTTTCAAGTTTTTAAGAAGTTCCTCCTTTTATAGTGTTAAGATTTCTTTTTTTGATTTTGTTTGTACGTCCTTTTACTCAAATTATTGTATATGTACAGGATTATTTTTTTTTGAAAAATAATTGTTTGTTTCTAAAGTTTTATCATAAAATTAACAAAAAAAAAATTACTTCCTGAAAGTAAGTTAAATATGCTTAGTTCAATTTTAAACATTTTATTAAAAAGGAGATTTTGGAAGATGTTGGAGTTCTATTTTGTTCTATAACTTTATTACAGGTTTTGGAATATTTTTCCATCTCGATAGTGACAAAGCATTTATATTTCCGGTGAGAACTTCCCCACTTCTAAATGATCAAAGCACAAAACATAACTGTTTTTCCATGCGTCCCCATTGTAACTTGCAGCCTTGTTAACTATGCACTTACGGTTTCAAGTATTATTTGGTAAGGAAGATCAGTGATCTAGTAAGAAAATAAAAATGGAAAGTATATAATAAAAAATATTTATTATATTAAGAATATAAATTTTTTAATTTTTAAAATAGTTAAAAATATATTTAATATTTTTAATTAATATATTTAAAATACATATTAATAATAAAGATCCCTCTTCTACAAATACAATATTTATAAATACTATCAATCAATAATTCAAGATATATAAAAAAGATAATAGAAAAAACAATTAGGTTCAATCTCTAAAAAAATAGTTATGTAATAATAGATATGCATTAAGTTTGCTTGTGCAGGTATAATTTACATTTAATAAAAACTTAACTATTATTACAAAAATAACGGTAATTTATAAAATTTATTTTTTTCCTCAACGATTTTTTTTTCTGTTCTTAATGTAAAATAATTTACACTCTAAATATATGTTGTTTCCAAAAAAATAAAAATGTAAGTTTTATAACCTTGGCAAAACTATCTCTTTAGTTTAGAAACGTTAATCATGTAGACATATAACAATTGGAATCATCAGGAAAAATTTAATAGGAATCGGATATTTTCTTAATTGATACAAACATTTATAGGTAGACCCTTATTTCCTAATTTTTCATTTTTCTTTTTCCTCCTTTGAACCTAGAGATATGACATTTTTCAAAATCACTCTTTTACATGTTCATATATATATATATATATATATATATATATATATATATATATATATATAGGGTAAATTATTAGATATTTTTTAAATATAATATAACAACTTGTATAAGTCAATATTTTTCATAAGAATAATACTATTTCATGATAAAATTGTTTTTATTAAAATTTGATTTGATATAACATTATTTATTGTAACCTCAATATTTTTTTTAGCTCACAGAAAAATGTCCACCTTATTTAATGGAATTTATAGAAACTGAACATTTGGTTATTTTATATTTTTTGTAGAAAAATTATTTTAGATAAACTATTATTTTGGGTTTTAAAAATTTGAAATTAATCATGTTAATTCATGAAACATAAAAGTTACTTTTTAGAAATGCTACATACAGTCCATTCAATCAAATAAAGTGTTACTATTAATATCGTGAACAAAATTAAATACGAAATTAGTACATAAAATTAGATATAAAATTATAAATATTGCATTGAAAATTTATTTAAAAATTAAAATTAAAATTTTATTATCAAATTTTATAAAATTTTAATATTTTAAAATTATCTAATTTATCATTATTATTTATTATTATTATAATAACTATCTTCTTTGATTATAATACCATTGTTATTATCATATTTTTTTTATACTATTATCATTCTTATAGTTGTTAATTTTATTATTAATATTATTATTTTATTATTATTATTAACCTTATTCTCTTATTTTATTATTATTATAATTATTAATACTATTATAATTATCAATTATTATTACCATATTTTTTATTATTATGCTCATCATTATTATTATCTATTATATATTTTTATTATCTCTATCATCATTCCTTCTAATTCATATCACTATCATTAATTATTATTATCACTATTAATCTATTTTTTATTATTATTATTATTATCATTATTATATATAAATTAAATTTATTTATTCAAACTTAACCTAAACTATAATTATCTTTTATGGATTAAAACTGATGATTATTAAAAAAATACCATTTATTAATATTTTAATATTAAATTAATCTTTTAATATTAAATTAATCTTTATTAGGATTATTTTTAATAAATTTTAAACTGTGAATTATATTAATAATAATATATTATATTAAAAAATAATTTTTAATATTGTTATTATAAAACATTAATATACAATATCATCATATCAGGTGTTTGCATAATACATTTAATATAATCTTCAAAGTTTATATTAAAAATTTAATTTTTGTTTGATATAAATTATAAAATTTATAAAATTAAATTAATTTTAATCCTTACAGAAATTGAAAATGGACGTGTATTTAATCTTTCGGAAAAAATTACATATAATATTTTTTGCAAGATTCTCGTAAAAAATAATCCTCCTATTAGACAAGGAGGTGAGGGGGAAGGTTTCTAAAATTTCTACATATTTTAAAAAAAATTATATTAATAAAAATTTAAATTTTTTAAGTTATATTTTATTTATATAAATAAAATTTAAACTAAAAAATATTTTTTCTTCTTTTTCACACATCTAAATAAGAGAAAAAAAATTTCTCTTATATTTTTTTTTCAAACAACCAATTTTTTTTTCTATTTCTATTTTTTTTCTTTTATTTATTTTTTTTCTTTCATATTTTTAATATAATTCACAGTATTTCTTATCAAGTGGGATGAATAAAATTGAACATGAAGGGATAAGAAAGTTAGCTTATAAGTTAAAGGTCTAAATGACACTTCTATTTAAAAAAAAATATTTACTTATGCACAAAATTTGTTAAGTATTAGAATAATTTTTATTAAATAAAAATAATTATTGATATAAATTTTAAAAATTTATGCTAATAAATAATATATATTATTTAATAATTAATAATATATTAACATTTTGCAGTATAAAATACTTTTATTAATATAAACTTGTGATATTTATATTAATAGCTTAATTTTTGTAAAAAAATATATTAAAAAAGATTAATATAATATTAAAATATTAATAAATAAAAATTATAAAAATTTATAATTTTCTTATTTATCTACACTTTTATTTAATTTTAATCCATCCACATGAGATTTAGTTTTTAATATTCTCATTTAAGGTTCAACTAACTTACCTACTTGTTAGGGACATGTCTTTAATTTTCAGCCAAGATTATAATTTCGAATTTGAATCTTAGAAAGCACATGTTTTATTCTCATTTGTTGGCTAAGTTTATGTTTTTTTTTTTATTTAATTTTAGTTTTAAAGATCACAAATGTATCTTCATTTATTAAGCCTTTTGCTTGACTTGTCCCTTTTTTAATTGTGTTTTCAATTTTTTTTCCCTTTACTGTTTATTTGAGTCTTTCCTTAAACATAAATAATATATATATAATAAATTTGTATATTAAAAAAAATTAATTTTTTTATAAATATTTTAGAATAATTATATAAATTAATATAAAATATATTAAATCTTGACGATTATATTATTTAAAAGAAATTCAAGTGAATATACAACCCTTACTGACAATGACTTAAGTCAATTATTTGTCCAAAATTATCTTTGACACTTTAAACATATAACCCTATTATTTATATACCTTTTTTTATAACACCAATATGACACTTATTCCCCAGCATCCACCATGTCTCCAGCGAAAATTTAATCATCCACGATAGAGCTTCTCATTTGAATCCAATATAAACTTCAACATGGACGACATATCCTCATAATGTCTTATGAAATTTTAAATTCACCTTTTCGGGGAATTAGTTAAAATTACTGTTTCCTTAACACAGTTTGTATAACAAATTAATTAAAAATATATTGCTCAAAAATTTACATATATACTTTAAAGTTGACCATCAATTTCAAAATAAATAATTGTTCAACGCATATAGCATGAATCGAGTGTTTATATTTGTTTAAAAATTTTGAGGTAATTTTTTAATTTTTTTAAAATATATAAAATTTATAAGATCTAAAAATTTGTTTAAAATATAACATTATAATTTACATAACATATATAATAAAATATAATATACAAAATTAAAATATGTAAATAAATATCATATTAATAAATTATTTATATTATTATAAATATTTAAATTAACAAAAAAATTATTTTTTTTAAAATACAAAAATTATTAAACATATATAAATATATTAATATTATATAAATATAAAAAGTCATATTTTAAAGACAAAAAAAAATTACCTAAATTATAAAATGAAAAATTAATTATATAAATTATTAATATATAAATATAAGATATTAAAATAAATATTATATAAATATAATAAATTAAATAAATAAATTCTTAAATAAATTAAACAATTTTTTTAAATACATACTTATTTATTTAAAAAAACTTTTTTTAAAAAAACTTTTAATATATATAAGGTATTTTCTCTGGTACCTTTGTAAATTTAGGAATACTGTACCCTAAGCAATAGAAAATGGACATGTGTACAAAATCATTTATTACAGTCAACTTTAGTGTAAAATTTTTTATATTTATCCAAAATCAACAAAAATTTTAATATTTATAGTTTGGTCCCTAATTTATGAATCAAACTAATTTATATTTGTTTATTTTATTAATAATTTATAATATTTAACGGGTAACTATGGTTCGGTTTAGGGTTTAGAACCATGGTTAGTTTGGAAATGATTGAGAGTAGAGTAGTCCATCCCTTGCCTCATGTCTCACTTTCTTCGCTTAGTCATTAGGTATTAGGACATGCTTGTAAAAGTGTTCATCTTCCCAATACAATTGTCTTGCTGCACCGTTGGAACTTGGTAGCTAGTGTGACATATCTCTGTCTTGTTGTTTGTAGTTCTTGGTTGGTAGGTGTTTGCAGCGTGCAACGTTTGTCGGTAGGTGGACTTCTCTCCGTTGTGCAGTTTGTAGGTGGACTTCTCTTTGTGGCGCGTAATAGGTGAACTTCTTTTCTGTTTTGATCAGTTGAGAAAAATGTGTATCCGTTAATTTCTTTGTTGATTGGTGATGTGAGTTCCAATTTTGCTGAGGAGGTTTTTACATCCAACGGTGATTTTTCAAAACAACTGGTACGAATTTATTTTTTATATTTAAATATTTTTCTAAGAAATTTGATCTAGTATGTCTCTTTTTGGTTTATGCAGAAATTTGTCCATATAATTTTTATAAATCAGAATGGATAAAATTTGTGAAGGAGGTACTGATCAGAAGGTAGTTGCGAAGTTAACCTTTAGCAACTCCAAATTAATTCATGATGAAGAAATGGAAAAATTTTCTTATAAGAAAGTAGATAATTTATCATACGATAACATATGGGGGTTGGAACTTAGCTGTGAAAGTGAAGCTATTGATTTCTACATTCTTTATGCGAGAATTAAGGGTTTTTCTACTAAAAAAGATGAAGTTGGTAGAGATTCTTTAGGAGGCATAATTATGAGGCAAATGGTTTGTAGTCAGGAAGACTATAGGCACAGGAAGCACTATTTGAGAACTGATCATATCAGAGATCCAAGACCTTTGACAAGAACTAATTGTGAAGTTAAATTCTGTGTGCAAATAAACCAGAAATCATGCAAATGGAAGGTAATGACTTTTGTTGATTCACATAACCATGAACTTACCCTAGCTGATCGTGTTCATTTAATTTCTGGATATCGATCTCTTCACTATGGCAATAAAGCACAAGTCAATAGTTTGCATTTGCATGGTGTACAAACACCACATATTTATGGTTTGATGGTTGGATAAAAAGGTGGTCATGGCAATGTGGATTTTTGTAAAAAATATTTGTACAATCATATTGATAGAGAAAATCGAGTTAAAATAGAAGAGATGATACTTTTGCTGCTCTTTGCTATTTGCAAGCAAAGGCCGACAATGATGAGATCTATTTTTCTAAATTTACAACTTGTGATGATGGGAGGTTGCAAAATTTGTTTTGGAGAGATGGTTGTAGCAGAGTTGACTATGAATGTTTCAGAAATGTTATAGCATTTGATACAACGTACGAAAAAAAAAAACAAATACAATCGACCGTTGGTAATATTTTGTGGTTACAACCATCATGGTGAAACCACAATTTTTGGATTTGCATTAGTATTAGATGAAAGTACGGAAACATACAAATGGGTGTTACAAACATTTTGTGAAGCTATGTTTTTTAAACATCCTAAAGGTATTGTAACTGATGGAGATCATGCAATGAAGGAGACTGTGAAGGCTGTGTTCCCTGATTCTTGTCATAGAATGTGCGCATGACATATCCAAAAAAATGCTGTTGAAAATGTGAAGAACAAAAAATTTTTGGAAGATTTTGACACGCTCGTCGCAAACGCGCAAAAATAATATCTAGATTTCCCCCAAACTATTGGTATAGTATAAGGTGCAACCTAGGTCATTTCCCAAAGACCATTTCATATTCTTAAGCAAATTAGGAGAAAGTTAGAAAAAGGGGGTTTTTGTAAAGATTGATATTGAGTGCTAAATACAAAATATAGAGTGAAATTAATTTAACAATTATCAACTCAAGGAATTCAGAGGCTATTTTCTTAACTAATCATTGATCACTAAAATCATGCATTGTGTTTATCAACCTAGGATCATCTGGAACCCCTAAAATGATCCTTGAATTCTCTACTGAGAAACCTCTCAGGATTCAATTGATTATGATCAACAAGATTTAGTAACCACTTAATCTTTTATCTAAACCAATTTCACAATCAGAATTCAGTTGAAGTAAGTAATAAAATGAAAACCTTCAATTCAATTACTTAATTTCTACTTTTCAAACTTTTGGAAAATGATTTACCAATCAAAAACCAATTATAAATCAATTATGCATTAATCAAAATACGTCAACCGATCAAACTTTTATTAAAGAATAAAATTGAAGATATAGTGAAGTAGAGTAGAAACCATTTAATAAGCATGTAAATAAAGATCAAGACCTCAAAGTTAAAATGAAAATAGCTTGAATCCTTGAATTGAAACTACAAACCTAGCCTTCCATGAAGGAGGCAAACTAACAACAAAGAAAGAGGCAAACTAACAACAAATAAATCCTAAGCCTTCCATGTAGGAGGCAACTAACAACAAATAAATCATAAGCCTTCCATGTAGGAGGCAAACTAACAAGAAAGAAAACCTAAGCCTTCCATGAAGGAGGCAAAACTAACAAGAAAGAAAGAAAGAAAGAAAGAAAGAAAGAAAATGGTATTGGAGTTAATCTCCAAAATGGTGTCTTTCTCCTCTTGTAAACCCTTCTATTTATAGAGGATTTTTGAGGCATCATCTTCAGAAAGTCACCAACTAGGATATTACTTTTCTACCCTTTTATTGCTTTCACATGGGCTTTGTTGAAAATGCAAAATACTTTTGAATTTTAGCCACCAACGAGCACAACAATTTTGACTTTCTTGCACCGCAATTTCGGATGTTCACATGTCCGAATTAGAGCTTGACTTCTGAACAAAAGTTGTAGCCCCGGATCTTAGTTGTCCAACAAATTTGATTTCATCTCAATATGACTTCTATATCTCAAGATATGGCCGGATCTTTGCACACTGTTCAAATTCCACGTCAGTAACACTATCTCATCTTTTGAGATAATTTTGGAGTCCTAAACATCCCATTTAGAGTCTGCTCTTGCTTTGTAACTGTGGACACTTCTTTAAGCTTTCATTCAAGACAGATTTCATGATTTTTGGATGTCTAAAACTCCTATTATGCTCAAAATACTATGATAGTGTCATTTTAATCGGGTAAGCAAAGAAATTCAATTAAACTTCATATGAACCCAAACTCATAAAATATGACAAAGACCACTTAATTGAACATATAAGAAGTCTTAATGAGATAAAAGTGAGAGATAATTATTTATGAAATCTATGCTTATCAAATTCCCCCACACTTATCTTTTGCACGTCTCGGGCAAACTTAAGTTAAGGATTGGTGACTATTTTTTTTTTTTTTTGAAAGAACATCAAAGTTTTGAGATGATTTCTCAAGAATTCACAAAATTTCATGAAGCATTATTTCATCACATTTTTGAAATTACTTAGAAAGGCAACTTTAATTTGAAAAACATAGATTGAGAAAGATAAAACCTCACATGATATACTCTGAATCTCTCAAGTGTTTGATTTGGTAAGTGTTTCTCTCAAATTCAATCCATGAAAGATGAACTATCATAGGCTTACATATCTTCTACTTCTCTACTACTATGTACACATGCAATGCACAAAATCAAGAGGTCTTTATTTTTGTTATAACAGGATTAGAAAGATGAAATGATATATTGAAGAGATACAATGTTAGACCAAGGAAAATGGTGAGGATTGAGAATTGAGTCTAAGTGCAAGTGTGAGAAACAGATATCACTTCTTCATTCTTTTTTTATTTATTTTTTCAATATAATAGTTTATTTATTAATTTATTGCTTCAGTTTTTTTTCAACCATGATATCAATGAACACAACAATAATCTCCCCCACACTTATTGAAACACTTATGGTATGATAAATCCAGTATTCCTCACCTTCTATGGTCAGACAAAGTTGTTTTCTTTTTTTTGTGGTGAGCTAAAAAGAAGAAAAGGCTAATCGGCTCAAAGGGCTGATCAAAGGATAAAATTATATGGTTTGGTTATTTGGCCAAGTGGTTTGTTCAAGAAAAACAGTGCCTCAATCATTTTTGTACAATTCATGTGAAAATGTAGCTTCAAAAAGAATCAATGAAAGTTCTGAAGTAACATATTCCATGGATGAAAATCACACAAGAAATAAAATAATAATAATAAGGCTCAAAATCTCACAGGTAATATATTTATCAAATCTAATCTATCCAGTTCAAATATGTGTTGCCAAACTAATTAATCTCGAAATGTAAATCATTTTGCTTCAATTATTTTATGAAATCTAAAGAAAAACATACTTCCAC
Source organism: Canavalia gladiata (assembly GCA_037954105.1). Taxonomy (NCBI): domain Eukaryota; kingdom Viridiplantae; phylum Streptophyta; class Magnoliopsida; order Fabales; family Fabaceae; genus Canavalia; species Canavalia gladiata. The sequence continues at coordinate 15,997,419 of CM075661.1, read as the reverse complement.
ATTCAAAATATTTTTTTTTTAATCATAAGATGCGTATCAAGAGTCAAGTGTAACTCCTTACTTAGTCATCTTACTCAAAGCAAGTTTATGATTCTAACCTAATTTTTTTATTTTTTTTATTTTTTTTTATTTTATTTTTTTTATATCGGACCATCCTCCCCCTAACCTATCCAAGACATTGTCCCCAATGTCTTAGATGGAATTTCATATGACAGGAAAAGAAATGTGAGAAAACCACCAAAGTAAGGAAAAGTTATAACCGAAGAGTGGTATCTGGTTCTCTTTTGTCTCTGCCATCCTGATTTGGTTGGTTCACCAGCTGCATTGCTTGACTGAGCTCAGATGTAGGATTTTGCAAAATCTCAAGTAGCTGTTCAACAGTTGAAGCAGATACTATGATGTTGCGCATGAATTGTGACATGAACTCCTGCTCTACTGCATGATCTAAAAAGGATATCAAACCATTATAAAAGTCATTAATATTCAATAAGCTCAAAGGTTTTTTATGAAAATTCCGATAGGCCCAAAATATAATGGTAAAAATTTCTTCCATTGTTCCAAGACCACCAGGTAATGCAATAAATGCATTAGAATTAACCAACATGTGTCTCATACGGTCATGCATGGTTGCAACCTTCAATTCAGTACCCACGGTCAAGTAGGAGGTGCTCCCATTTTTTAAGCCAACACCTAAGACGTTACATCCCTTTGTGAGTGCAGATCCTGCAACACATCCTTTTAAACCCTAAATCCCTCCCCCATAAACAAGATTGATTTTTCTTGCAGCTAATACCTTACCAAGGGTATAAGCTGCATGTTGAAATTCTCCATCCTTTCCAAGGTTAGACCCACCAAAAACACAGATAGTATTGATCATATCCATATACGGTGTTTCTGTCTTTTTTGAAAAAATATGTCATAGAGGTTGATAATTTATAGGGATTCAATATCAGACAAGGAGATCGCTTGAATAGTGCGGGATCAGGATTTGGTAGCAAAAGTTTGAATTTTTGTTACAAAAGTTTGAATTTTTGTTGCAAAAGTTTGAATTTTTGTTGCAAAAGTTTGAATTTTTTGTTTAAGGAAAAGGTGAATGTCAGAGGGGAAAGACTTTAAGCAGGGGTAAAAATTTCAAAAAAAATGGTGGCCCAATAAATTGAAAAGACAATGTAAATGACCAACACACATGCATGAGAATGAACAGTAGTTGTGATTGTGGCTCACATCTTCCTCTGGTTTTACGTTCAGTAACGGCTGAAACGCCTTCTAAGAGTCGAGGATGTGCTTTCCATTCAGTTTTCTTGTAAACTGACAACAGGGTCTTTTAAAGTCAGATTCCCAAGACTATAACGTGATTTTTCCTTACGGAACAGTTCGAACAAATCAAGAAGGACTCCTTGTACATGTCCACTAGGATGCGTCTCAAGAGTCTAAATGATATCATCCAATGACTCCTTACTCAGTCCATCCTTTATGAATTGAATTTTGTCCTCTCGATTTCTTGAAACCATTCCAGGGTTCTTGCATCTTGTGTTACAGGTCCATCTTGCACACCTGTAGCAAACTCCAATTCTTTTTGCCCTTCTCTTCTTTGCATAGGAACTTCTTCCCATACCTGGCATGTTTTTAACAAATGATTCTTGAAATTCACCTGCTAAACGTACCTTAGCTTCAATGATCCAACAGACATCTTCTGGAAGGCCTATGAGTGTTAATACCCTCAATCGTTCAAGTCTACAATTGTAAATGTCTTTAAGAAATTTTCTGGGGAGAGTAGGGAACAAAATTTTGATCCTGGTGAGAGCTTTCTCCATTTCTTAAAACACTCAAGTTATTATTCCTGCAAGATTAATGTGGTGTAATAGTTGGGATGATTTAAGAGGTGAAGAAGGAAGTTAAGAGATTAGTTGAAACTTATAAGCGAGGAATGTGAGAGAGGGAGAGAGAGAAAGAGAGAGAGAGAGAGAGAAAGAGAAAGAGAGAGAGAGAGAGAGAGAAAGAGAAAGAGAGAGAGAGAGAGAAAGAGAGAGAAAGAGAAAGAGAGAGAGAGAGAGAGAGACTTCTCTTGAATTTATTGCAAGTATGTGGCATTGTGCAAATGCACTTCTTCTACCGTGTGTTTTTGAAAACCTTCGAAAAATGGTTTAAGACGATGTCCATTCACCTTGAAGATTTTTGCAGTTACCTCATTTTTTATTTCCACTGCACCATAAGGAAAAACATTAGTAACTACAAATGGTCCTAACCATCTAGAGCGTAGCTTACCAGGCATAAGCTTTAGCCGAGAATTGAAAAGGAGAACTTTTTGTCCAACGGAAAACTCCTTTCTTGCCAACTTTTTGTCATGAAGAGCTTTGACCTTTTCTTTGTAAATTTCGGAGTTTTCGTATGCTTCTAATCGAATTTCTTCAAGTTCCTGCAATTGAAGCTTCCTATGGATTCCTGCTTGGTCTAGATCCATGTTGCATTTCTTTACTGCCCAAAATGCTCTATGCTCTAATTCAACTGGAAGATGACATGCTTTACCAAAGACAATCCTGTAGGGAGACATGCCAATGGGTGACTTGTAGGCTGTCCTATATGCCCATAAAGTATCAACAAGGCGCAAGGTCCAATCCTTCCTGTTAGGCTGAACTGTTTTCTCTAAGATTTTCTTGATCTCTCGATTAGAAACTTCAGCTTGACCATTTGTTTGAGGATGATATGGGGTGGAGACTTTATGCATGACTTCATATTTGCGGAGTAGGGCTTCCATTGTGCGGTTGCAAAAATGAGTACCTTGGTCACTAATTAGAGCTCTAGGAATGCCAAACCTGCTAAAAATGTTAGACCTGATAAAATCTGCAACAACTCGAGCATCATCAGTACGGGTGGCTTTTGCCTCCACCCATTTTGAAACATAATCAACAGCTAGCAGAATGTAAACAAAGCCAAAAGAGACAGGGAATGGACCCATAAAGTCTATACCCCATACATCAAATACCTCACAAAAGAGAAGTGGTTGTTGGGGCATCTCATTTCTGCGCGAAATACTCCCTATTCTTTGGCACTGCTCACAAGTTATGCATAATCTATGTGCATCACGAAATATTGTAGGCCAATAAAAGCCTGAGTCTAGTACTTTTCTAGCTGTCCGTTGTGGCCCAAAGTGTCCACCACAAGCTAGGGAATGACAAAAGGTAAGTACAGACTGAACTTCATGATCTGGAACACATCTTCTAATGATTTGATCACTACATGTCTTCCAAAGGTATGGTTCATCCCATATGTAGTGTTTGGCATCACTTTTCAACTTGGCAATTTGCGATTTGGTGAAGTGTTTGGGTATTTCTTTAGCAACCAGATAGTTTACCAAATCTGCATACTAAGGATCTTTCCCGTGCAAATGATAGAGATGCTCTTCTGGGAATAAATCTGCAATTGAAGTTTCTTCACAAGGTTGTTGGATCCGACTTAAATGATCTGCTACAAGGTTCTCTGCACCACTCTTGTCTTTAATCTCTAAATCAAATTCTTGCAACAGAAGCATCCAGCGAATCAGTCTTGGCTTAGCATCTGCCTTCTTAAGCAAGTATTTCAAAGCTGCATGGTCAGAAAAGACAATAACTTTAGATCCAAGCAAATAGGAGCGAAATTTATCTAATGCAAACACAATTGCCAAAAGCTCCTTCTCAGTTGTTGTGTAATTGGATTGGGTTGCATCTAGTGTGCGAGAGGCATATGCAATGACATGAGATCTCTTGCTAACTCTTTGAGACAGTACAGCACCAAGGGCATAATTAGATGCATCACACATTAATTCAAATGGAAGCGTCCAATTAGGTGGTTGAATGATGGGAGTGGTTGTCAACCGCTTCTTTAGTTCATCAAATGAATCCTTGCATGCTTGATCAAACATAAATTTGGTATCTTTTTGTAGTAGTTTAGAAAGAGGTTGTGCAATCTTGCTAAAATCCTTGATGAATCTTCTGTAAAAACCTGCATGACCAAGTAAAGAACGTACTTCTCGCACAGAAGTGGGGTAAGGTAGAGAAGTAATAATGTCTATCTTGGCCTTATCAACCTCTAAACCTTTGCTAGATACCAAGTGTCCTAAGACTATACCTTCTGTTACCATGAAATGACATTTTTCAAAATTCAAAACCAGGTTAGTCTCAATGCATCTGTCCAAAACTTTAGAGAGGCTTTCTAAGCATGCATCAAAAGAAGAACCATATACAGTGAAGTCATCCATAAACACTTCCATGCAACTTTCTAAGAGATCAGAGAAAATGCTTACCATGCATCTTTGAAAGGTTCCAGGGGCGTTGCATAGACCAAAGGGCATCCTTCGATAGGCAAAAGTACCAAAAGGACAAGTGAAGGTGGTCTTATGCTGGTCTTCTGGGGCTATATGTATTTGAAAATAACCTGAAAAACCATCCAAAAAGCAATAGTGAGATTTTCCTGCTAATCTTTCCAAAATTTGGTCTATGAAGGGCAAAGGGAAGTGATCCTTGCGAGTAGCTTGGTTAAGCTTCCTATAATCTATGCACACTCTCCAACTGTTTTGTATTCTGGTAGGGATTAGTTCATCATTATGATTTTTGACTACAGTCATGCCAGTCTTCTTAGGAACTACTTGCACCGGGCTTACCCAATCACTGTCTGAGATGGGATAGATGATACCAGCTGCCAAAAGCTTACCTACTTCCTTCTTTACCACATCTAGGATGGTTGGATTCAAACGCCTTTGTAGTTGTCTAACAGGTCTGGTGTTTTCCTCCAGCAATATCCTATGCATACAAGTAGATGGGCTAATACCTGGAATATCAGTCAAAGTCCATCCAATTGCTTGTTTATGGCTTTTTAAGGTTTGCAGTAACCTTTTTTCCTGTTGTGGTAGAAGGTTCTTTGCTACAATGACAGGAAGCTTCTCATTTTCCCCCAAATAAGCATACTTTAGATGTTCAGGCAAAGGCTTCAATTCCAAAGGAGGTGGTTGTATTATGGAAGGAAGGGATCTATCTGAGATTGAAATATCTGCAACACTTGCATCTAACATGTCATCTTTCAACGAAGTTTGCTCTGCAACATTAATCCTGGAACAGACAATACATGGATCAAATTCATCACATGTGCAAGTAAAATTATCTAAGTAATCTAAATCAAAATCAAAAAATTCAAAAAGTAGATTGTTAATAGAATAATCATTCGCAAGAAGATCTATGACATCAAGTTGAAAGAGTGAATGATTCTCTATGGGATGCTTCATGGCTTCAAATATGTTGAATTGGATGATATCATCTCCAAATTCCATAGAGAGAGTCCCCGTATGTACATCTATCTTTGTTTTTGCAGTTTTGAGGAAAGGTCTCCCTAGGATCAAGGTTGCTCTATTGATGGATGACTCGTCTTCCATATCCAAAATGTAGAAGTCAGGTGGAAAGATCAGCTTATTCACTTGAACTAGCACATCTTCAAGTACTCCGGCTGGATGTGTTGTACTTCTGTTGGCTAATTGAATCACCACACCAGTTGGCTTCAGTTCTCCCAGATTCAAAGATTTATAAACTGATGAGGGCATAACATTAATGGAAGCACCTAGATGCAGCAATGCATCACCAAATGTAGAGTTTCCTATTGTGCAAGGAATGATGAAAGTTCCTGGATCTTTACATTTCTGAGGGAGGCTGGGTTGAATTAAGGCAGAAACATTGCGTCCCACACTAATCTTCTCATCCCCTTTGAGTCTTCTCTTATGCGTGCACAAGTCCTTTAGAAATTTGGCATATTTGGGAATTTGCTTGATAGCATCTAGAAGTGGTATGTTGACTTCCACTTTCCTGAAGGTATCTAGAAGCTCCTTATCCAATTCTGCATGAACATTGAGCTTGGATTGGACCATTCTATTTGGAAAAGGTAAAGATACCTTCTGATCAGCACAATTTGGGGTTTTCGTCTCATCAGATGCTTCAAGTGCAGATCGTTTATGGCAAGCTTCTTTTTATTCATCATTCGATGTCTTATCGAAGGCTGGTGTACTTTTTTCATCAGACTTTCCCTCAGATTCAGATGGCTTATCAGAGATGTCTCCAGGTGTGGAGATAAATTCTTCTTTTTGGTGTGGATTAGTCTGATTGAAGCTTTGTTGCTTTAAAATTGTAGGGTCTGTCTGCACTTTCTTCCCACTTCTCAAGGTCATGGCATTCACACTTTTGGGATTTATGACAGGTTGAGAAGGTAGTTGACCAGAACCTTGAGATTTCAATTGGTTGACAGTGGTAGCCAACTGCCCAATTTGAGTTTGTAAATCCTGAATGGTAGAACTTACATTTTGTTGAAACTGAAGATTGTTGGTTGCTAATTGCTTCATCAAATCATCAAGAGAGGGTTCAGAAGCATTAGAGGGTACAGATTGCTGCATATGCTGTTGTTGTTGTTTGAATGGCGGTGGTTGGTATTTATTTTGGGAGTCAGATGTTTGAATCCTTTGTTGTTGTGGAGGACCATATCTCATGTTAGGATGGTTTCTCCAACTAGGATTGTATGATCCAGAAGGTGGTTCAAACTTCTGTTGCTGATAATGTTGAGGAGGCCTGTATTGTTGTCCTGTGCCAAAAATACCATTTACTGCAGCCTCAGGTGTCTCACTTTCTTGCAATGTTGGGCATGCATCAGTAGGATGGTCTGCAGAAGTGCAGATGCCACATGTTTTGGTTTTATCAACAACATTAAGTTGTTGTTGTTGTCCGATGGCCAACTGTCTTACGATGGAGGTTAGTTCTTCAATTTTGTTCTCCAATCGTGTATGGTCTGTCTTAGTGGTCATTTCATGGACTCCTTTAGACAAGGAATTAGTTCGAGAATTGAATTGCTGAGAATTTTCTGCCATGTTGGCAATCAAATCTCGAGCTGCTGTAGGAGTTTTGTCCATAAGTGCTCCACCACTAGCTGCATCAACCATGCTTCTGTCCGTTGGCATGAGTCCTTCATAGAAATACTGAATCAGTAATTGATCACTGATTTGATGGTGTGGACAAGTGGCGCATAGTTTCTTGAATCTCTCCCAATACTCATAGAGTTTCTTGGGAGTTCTGTCTGATGCCGCAAATCTCTTTTCTGATAGTTGTTGTTCTGGATGCAGGGAAGAATTTCTCCAGGAATAATCTTTTCATATCATTCCAGCTTGTAACAGATGTTGGATGTAGATAGTACATTCAGTCCTTAGCTCCATCATTTAAGGAGAAAGGAAATGCCTTCAACTTGATATGATCTTCTGGAATTCCTTGTGGCCGCATTGTGGAACACACAATGTGAAATTCCTTCAAATGTTTATGAGGGTTCTCACCTGCAAGGCCATGAAACTTAGGTAGAAAATGTATTAGTCCAGACTTTAGTTCAAATGGTGCATCAACATCAGGGTATTTAATACACAACGGTTGATAAGCAACATCAGGTGCAGCTAATTCTTTTAGGGTTCTATCAGCAATGTTCTTAGCAGAATATTTGAAACTATCAAAATTTAAAGATGCAAAATCACTACTGTTACTTTCTTGGTTATTACTGGATGAATGTCTTCTATGTGCTTTTTTCAAATGGTGGAATGTTCTATCAATCTCAGGATCATATGCATATAAATTTTCAGGATTGGATCGGGTCATACACAAAAAGGTGAATTCATACAGAAAATCCAAGAATATATACCTAAAGTAAAAAAAAAATTGTTGGAAAGATTAAAATTTTTATACAAACTCCTAAATGAGCCTAGGAAATTAAAATGGTCCCCGGCAACGGCGCCAAATTTTTGACGCGCTCGTCGCAAACGCGCAAAAATAATATCTAGATTTCCCCCAAACTATTGGTATAGTATAAGGTGCAACCTAGGTCATTTCCCAAAGACCATTTCATATTCTTAAGCAAATTAAGAGAAAGTTAGAAAAAGGGGGTTTTTGTAAAGATTGATATTGAGTGCTAAATACAAAATACAGAGTGAAATTAATTTAACAATTATCAACTCAAGGAATTCAGAGGCTATTTTCTTAATTAATCATTGATCACTAAAATCATGCATTGTGTTTATCAACCTAGGATCATCTGGAACCCCTAAAATGATCCTTGAATTCTCTACTGAGAAACCTCTCAGGATTCAATTGATTATGATCAACAAGATTTAGTAACCACTTAATCTTTTATCTAAACCAATTTCACAATCAGAATTCAGTTGAAGTAAGTAATAAAATGAAAACCTTCAATTCAATTACTTAATTTCTACTTTTCAAACTTTTGGAAAATGATTTACCAATCAAAAACCAATTATAAATCAATTATGCATTAATCAAAATACGTCAATCGATCAAACTTTTATTAAAGAATAAAATTGAAGATATAGTGAAGTAGAGTAGAAACCATTTAATAAGCATGTAAATAAAGATCAAGACCTCAAAGTTAAAATGAAAATAGCTTGAATCCTTGAATTGAAACTACAAACCTAGCCTTCCATGAAGGAGGCAAACTAACAACAAAGAAAGAGGCAAACTAACAACAAATAAATCCTAAGCCTTCCATGTAGGAGGCAACTAACAACAAATAAATCATAAGCCTTCCATGTAGGAGGCAAACTAACAAGAAAGAAAACCTAAGCCTTCCATGAAGGAGGCAAAACTAACAAGAAAGAAAGAAAGAAAGAAAGAAAGAAAGAAAGAAAATGGTATTGGAGTTAATCTCCAAAATGGTGTCTTTCTCCTCTTGTAAACCCTTCTATTTATAGAGGATTTTTGAGGCATCATCTTCAGAAAGTCACCAACTAGGATATTACTTTTCTACCCTTTTATTGCTTTCACATGGGCTTTGTTGAAAATGCAAAACACTTTTGAATTTTAGCCACCAATGAGCACAACAATTTTGACTTTCTTGCACCGCAATTTCGGATGTTCACATGTCCGAATTAGAGCTTGACTTCTGAACAAAAGTTGTATCCCCGGATCTTAGTTGTCCAACAAATTTGATTTCATCTCAATATGACTTCTATATCTCAAGATATGGCCGGATCTTTGCACAGTGTTCAAATTCCACGTCAGTAACACTATCTCATCTTTTGAGATAATTTCGGAGTCCTAAACATCCCATTTAGAGTCTGCTCTTGCTTTGTAACTGTGGACACTTCTTTAAGCTTTCATTCAAGACAGATTTCATGATTTTTGGATGTCTAAAACTCCTATTATGCTCAAAATACTATGATAGTGTCATTTTAATCGGGTAAGCAAAGAAATTCAATTAAACTTCATATGAACCCAAACTCATAAAATATGACAAAGACCACTTAATTGAACATATAAGAAGTCTTAATGAGATAATTATTTATGAAATCTATGCTTATCAGATTTTAAGCATCTTCTTTAGTGTAATTACAATCCAAAAGAATTTGAGAAGGACTGGAAGAAAATTAATGATAAGTATGGGCTTGGAGAGAATAAATGGGTGAGAAAGATGTATAAAGTGAAGAATATGTGGGCATCATCATACCTACAGGACAATTTTTTTGGTAGAATTAAAACGACTTCATTATGTGAAGGTATCAATTCTTTCAAAAGAAGTATGTTAAGAATAAGATTAGTCTTGTTGATTTGATGCATAATTTAGAGTGTGCTATGAAACAATATCGACATAATGAGTTAGTATTAGTTTTCAAGTCATCCTATTATTTTCCTATGATAACAACTGCCTTGTACATGTTTGAAGAAGTTGCTTCAAAAATGTACACATGTAAAAAATGTAAAGAGGTGAAAGAAGAAATTGATTATGTAGCAAGACTTAATGTGGTTGGTCGAGTTGAGTCTTATGATGATGTGAAATTTATGATGAATATTTTTGGCAGCCCAAACAAGGAGTATATAGTTGTATTTATAAAGAAGGAGTTTACATTTGTTTGTGAATGCAACTTATTTGTAAGTGATGGCATTCCATGCTGTCACATATTTTGTGCGATGAAGCAGTTGCATATGCACACCATTCCAAGTAGTTTGATAAATAAAAGGTGGACAAAGTTTGCAAAGGTTGATTATTTGTCAACCATTTGTACAAAATGATGTTGATGTTGACAAACAGAAATCGATGATGCTTCGTTAAGGAGCACTTTTTGGCTTTTGTAATAGGTTAGTGAAGGTTGTTGGTAGTGATGGAAATAAATTTTTTGAGGCTTGTGGAGATATAAATAGAATTATTTCAAAATTTGAAAAACACACTTGTGTGAATAGGAAGGAAGAAAAACAATGTTCAATTATTGGGGATCTCATCCTTGTTCAAACAAAAGGTGCTCCTAGAAAGAAAAATAAGTATGAGAAGAGAAAAGAATGTGAAAATTGCATAAAAAGTGAACACACTATTAGAAAATGCCCAAGATTTATTTCTCAGGATATGCTTAAATATGTTGTTGAAGAGTTGTCATCCTCTAGTGATATATGAAAAGACAAGTGTTAAATTTTTCTATTCTTATTATAGTTGTTTATATGTTTAATTTGTTATGTGTTTATTATTATGTAGGATGATTGTGTCCTTAATGTTGCAAAGAAAGGAAAAAAAATTGATAATAGTATGTAATGACAATGACATGCAACATTAGATGACATGTGAAGTTAAAATTTTATTAGCATTTTATTTACATTACTGGTTTGGTAATTAATATTATACTTATATTTAAATTGTAAATTATAACGTTGTACAAGGTATGGACAATTATTTTCAGTATGGAGTTTATGAAAAAAAATGAGCATGAATTTAATACCCACCCAATGCTTTGTTAAAGTATGTTAACCCAATGATGAATTAATATGGGCTCATTGATATATTAAACTATCTTAATCATTCATGTTTTACTATGTTATATTTAACTATTTATTTTTGTTGTTCTATAGAGTGTTAATGGAAATGAACCAAATGATGTCAGTGGAAATGTTAAAGTTGATAATACTCATGGAGGAGGTACTATTTTACCAAGTGGACGTGCACAATTAAACACTATATTCACTTTTCTATTGCAAAACTTGCATGAGTTAGGAAACAATGTTGGTGTTCCAATTATGATGCATTCTAGAAACATTGTGGTTGTTAAAGCGTTGGTTCTTTCTTTGTTATTGATGTTTTTGGAAGTTTAAGTAATTTTTTATTAATATAGGATCAAATGAATCAGTGAACATAAAAGTAGAAGATAAATTTTACTAAGTATAAGATATTTTTTTTTAATGATACATTTGATTTTATTAAATCATTTTATTTAACATCAAAGTTTGATAAGTTTTCCAGATATCTTTGATTTTACAATGAAATCAATGTTGAACAATTTTTAAATATGTACCTCAAAGGCTTTAATGTATTGTACTATAAACTTCATAATCCTAAACAATTTTCTTTTCCTTTTGCATTTTTAAATTTCTGAATTTGTAGTTTATTATAAAATTTTTAATTTATTGTATTGTTGTATTTTAATATTTTTTTCCTAATCTTTATTGACTAGTCAAATATAAATCTATAACAATTCTTAGTAAATATAGCAAACCTATCAAAAAAAAATTTATATTTGAATATTTAGTAATTAAATCCTTTTTTATTAATTAATTAAATTAAATAGTGCAATACATATTATATAATAATTAAATTAATTAAACATGTTGTAATAAAATGCTAATTAAGTCATATGATATTTTTTGAGTAATTAAATATTAATAAAAAGTTTAATATAATATTATTTAATATAAAATTTATTTATTAAATTAAAAAAATAAAATAAATCATTAAATAATACTCGAAATGTGAAACATGTGTTCATTAGATATATTTAAATATTTAAATAATATTAAAAAAATTATATTCATAGATTATAATAGTTTCATTATCTTTAAATATAACTATAATATCAACAAGACATACTAAATACAACTATAATATATTTATTAATACTATAATATAGATTATGAATAATATAATAAATAATATTTTAATTCAATTTTAAGTAAATAAATAGTAATTAAATAAAATTTAAAGAATTAAATATTTATAAATTAAAATTATTTTATATATTAAATTGATTATTTAAATAACATATAAATTTGAAGATGTTATAGTGAAATAGACACTTTTAAATTAAAAAAAATTAGTATTTAATATTTAAAATTTAAATAATTAATTATTTAAAAATTATAAAAATATTCAATTATAAATATTAAATAAACTATTTAAATGTATTTATATTTTTAGTTATGACTATATTCAGTATTTAATTTTTTTAAAAGTTAAAGAATTATAAATTGTAAGTATAAAAATATTCAATTAGAAACATTAAATGTATTTATATTTTAAAATAATAAAAATATTCAGTATTTTATTTTTTTAAAAGATAAAAAATTATTATTAAAAATGAATATATTTTTTAAATATTATTTAAGTATTTAAAAAATATTCTTTTACTAATAATATCCCATATATGATAAGCTATAAATTAATATATGTTCTCAATATCAATTAAAGTAAAATATATTTATATTTTAGTTTAATTTTAAATCTTCACCATGTGATGAATATATACTGAATTTAAAGTATTTCATATTTTTAATTTAATATTATTAAATATAAATTTTTTTTAATATATAAGGATTAAAGTTTAGAATTTGAATTTAGGATTTAGAGTTTAAAGATATATTTTACTATTAAAATGTAATATTCAAATAATAATATTTAAAAATATAAATATTTTACTTAAAAAATAATTACTAAAATTTAATGTAATAATTAAAAATGGTCATAAATCAAATTTTATTCTACAAATTTATTTTAATTTTATAAGATTTCATGAGATGAAATGTAAAACACATAATATAATATTGAATAACTTATCAATGTACTTAAAAATAATTATAGTTAAAAAATAATTTATAAAATACAATTTTTTAAAATATATTTATCTTTACAAATAACATTAAAAAAAACCATATACACGTATATATATTACCATATATTTTAAATATTAATATACATATATTATATACCATATCGAGTATACAAATATATTTTAAATAGTAATTATATATATATATATATATTATATACCATATATTTTAAATTTTAATATATATATATATATATATAAAATCAATTATATTTTAAATAATATTTAAAAAATTAAGCATATTAATATTTAATAAAAGGTAAAATATTAAATAATGAATAAAAAGTAAATATATGATTTATATTTCAAATACTATATTGTGTAATGCATTATAAAATTTTATGCCCAAATAAATGGAAAAGATATCCTTCAATTTAAACATGAACAAATGACGGTTTCAAAAATCCTAAACGTTGTGTTCCTACACATTCTACAATTGTCTCGGTATCTCTAAAGTAATAATGGCGTTGTTTCGATGTTCTGTGAAAAATGTGACATTTAATAAAAGGGTATATCCTTGTGTATATATACTACATTTAATAGTTTTTGATTATGTATTAATCATTTACCTTTTTGTAAGAAAAAAAATTAAAAAACGTCACTTCTGTAAGAGACGACAATGACTGGAAGAAAAAGATATTTTCAATCAAAGAAGGCAGCGAGGAGGATAAGCTCGCAAGAAATGTATAGCGAATCTATGTCATCACCTACACCACTGACACCTGTGTTCAACCCTACACCGACAGCCACACAAATACTGAACCCTAAACCTGTTTTTGACAAGGGAGAAGGTACACAAAATATCTCTGGAGTCATCATCCTATCATCAAGGTACACATAAAGTAAATGTTATTTTTTTAATACAAATATAACTTAAGACTAATGGTGGAACAACATCGCAATCATGCAGAGGATAGGAGCAAGCCCAAAGGCAAGGAGGATGCATACCCCGAACGTGAAAAACATGCCGAGGAAATGCATATCCACAACCTTCCTGTGGAAATTTTAAAATCAAATGTGGTATTTTTTGGGTTTTACTAGATTAATCGTAATATATTTAATAATGGTACACTGATATTCTATCATTTTATGGTAATTTTTAGGAACTATTGGTTAAGATTGAAAATTTGGAAAAGACTGTTAAGAAAATCAAAACTCCCAGCAAAGTGTAGGACTTAATTTGCTGGATTTGCAAACTATTTTCACCCCAAAACAATTTGGATTGACCGGATTGATTGACCAACTTAGGACAAAGATGATTTTGAGAAAGCTCGACTCGCCTCAACCCCAACCACTTAATTAGAAACCCCAAATCCTCTTGATGAAAATCCCACTGAAAAACAGATAATGAAGAGGTTATTCTCTCCTAAAAAAAAAAGAAAACAAGCCCCCAAAAATTACCCCACACATTTAGTACAAGCACCGGTTACTACATAACCAACAACAAAAAAAGCATTCCAAGAAAAAGTGTCACCATTCAAGCCCTTTATGTTCCTGACGTAAATTCCAAAAAATGTAACACCTTTTATGTATGTTCCTTATATTGTATGCTACTAAAGTTAATACTATTCATTTTCCATGTGTTTTGTAGTGGATTAATAGCATATTTAACCCCGACCAACAAATGTCCTTTAGTACAGAGATGGCAAAGGTGGAGATGGCACTTTAACAGTAAAAGGAGGAGGATCATATGCTTTTAACATGAAATTTGAAATCACGTACTTACCTTCCCGAATCAACTAATCAAATAGATAATGTTGGCGAATCTTATGATTATCAAGTTTCAATTCGACAAGTACCAACAAGTCAAAAAAAACGATAAAAAAGCCTTGTATACTTGAGAAGTCAATAGCAACCATTCTTACTGATGATATTCTTAACTTTTCTTGTTAAGATCCCACGGTAAAGTAAAAAAAGCTATAAGTAGGCTCGCTATTGCGAGCTATAGATCAACAACAACAAAATGTCAAACTCAGACAAATGTGTATACAATCTCACATCCGAAAAATTTTTATTCGACTATACACATTATCATTCAAATACAAAATTGCAATCGTTCAAATATTACAAAGCAAAATACCTGGTATCACATTACATTTGTAACATAGTCTTTATACAAAATATCTTATGAAATTAAAGTATGAAATTTCATAAACAAACACCACACCTTATAACAACAGCAATAAAACAACCCAATAAAATTATTCCCAAACTAGATACAATGAAAATTAACTTCAGATACATTCTCTTCCATTTATTTGCTTCGACTCTTAGCAATTCTAATTTTTCAATGTCTTATTCTTTATTTTTTAAATCACATTACATTTCAGTCAGCTCTTTACTAGTACTTGAGCATTGGCCACACTAGATTGCATTCATATTCAATTACATTTCAATCTAATGATCAGAAGATGGATCCATCCAATCATAATAATTACATCCCTACAAATTTAAAAACAACATTTTAATTGAAAAATAATTTAATTTAAAATAAAACTACTTACTTCATTGTTGTATACACTACTTCTGGCATATTTGTAGTATTTTCTATCAGAATTTTTAGTAGAGCAAGAGGTTTTCAAAATAACAAGTTGTCAACAATAACAAATTCTCCAATGACACAAGATTATTTATAGGAGACGAATTTGATTAAAAACCCATTTCAAACAGTCTTTAACAAAATCAATTTAATTCACAATACAAAAATATAAATGTTTATATCAGTTATAAATCAATAGTAACAATCTTTTAAACTAATTGCATGCTAACTCAAATGAGAGAATATAAACAACAAATGCAATGAAAGACAAGACAAGGTAAAGTCACAAACAAATAGATAAAAAAAAAAGAATGGTAATAACAAATATCATTAAAAAAAATAATTATAAAGACAAAAGATATAATAAAAAATAAAAATATTCCTAACCAAAAAATAATTATAAAGACAAAAGATATAATAAAAAATAAAAATATCTCTAATTAAAAAAAATCAAGAAAAAAATCCATCTTAATCAAATAATTTTATAAAAATAAAAATACATCACCATCTAAAAATGGTTTCAAGAGGTAAAACACAAATCAACCGAAGCATGATAGAGCGGAACAAAATAGAGCGAAGCGAAACGGACCGAGAGAGGATAAAAACGGAAAATGACTAAACCATATTAATATTAATGTTCAAATCTTTTACATCTAGGTTAATTAACTCTAACAATTTTTTAAAAAATAAAAAAATAAACTAAAAAATTATTAATATTAAAAATTAAACTACAAGTAACATAAAATATATTTTAATAAAAATCGAATTAAAATATAAATATTATTGAATATCTCGATTAGAGAAGTTGACATATTTACTGTTTCATCTGCGGCTCTAATATATACAATATATTTGGAACTAATTCCGAATAATACAGACTCATGATGCTACGTACAGAAGATTTGCTTCTTGTTCGTTTAACTTTAGCTCTATATTAATATGGAGGAGAGATGAAACGTGATGTCGTTTGTCCGATTCTTCTCTCACCTTTAACCAAATTCCACAACACAGCTAGCATAACAAATCACAAAGACATTGCTTCGTCAAGCAATTAATTACCGTTTCAATTAGAGTGGTCCATATCACAAAACAACCTATATAATTTTACAGGGAATGGACGAGGGAACCTTTACACCATAAAATAGACAAATCATTTGGTCCATCATTTCCCTTTATCATTAAGCATTGCTTGAAAGGTATTACATATATGAACATATACGTGGTTACAAAGAGACCAGATCCACACTCCTATGCACAAAACCACCAACCTTGAAAGACACTAAACCAAATCAAATTAAAAAAAAAATTGCAAAAACCAAATATAAAAAGCCAGAGAGCTCCTTTCTGTCTGATACCAAATGAAAAAGAAAAGAAAAGAACCTCCCTTCTTTTGACCGCAAGTCTTGCACCTACTCCTCCTCGTTTCCGACTTTTTTTTCTTTCCACAAACTTTTTTTTTTTAATTTCTAATTTCGTTGCTCTCATGATCACAAGTCAAGAAAGTCAACAACAGCAAACTAAGCTGCGGAGGGTGCGGTGACATATTGAACTTGACCAACCTCTGATAGAGCCTGCACGAATGGTTGAAGGTCAACAGTATCATCCGTTGCAACTTGGGTTCCGCTGAATGGTTTGTAGTCAAGCGAAGCATCGTTATAGATATCCCACCATTTCTTCACCAGCATCTTTATGTCCTCCCTCTGCATATTCTCCTCCTTCCCACTATATCTCCATGGCTTCGACCCCTAAAAATATTAACAAAAAAGTTTCAATATATTTTTAATTAAATTAAATTAAAAATCAATTCTGTAATTATTCCCATTTCCATACCGCTGCACAATAGTGAACGACCTTGACTTGATCAAGATTGACGTTTTGAGGGTGACGCCACAGCATGGCAAGGACAAGGTTATAGGTCAAGGGGATGGGCTTGTAAATGTGGTTGAAGTACATGTTCAAGAAGTCTTGCTCCGCGAATGGAGTAGGAGGTGTGACTTGGAGCGTCTTCAAGAGATCGTGGTAGGTGCCGATACTGGGCTCGAACACAAACATGCCAGCATTGAAGTAAAGAGTGTTAAGAAAAATTTCTCCAAATTCTTCTATAGCGTCAGATTTGTGGAAGTAAGAAGAAAATAGAATGCAGAATATTTGCACACACAAATTGATAACGGAGTTCGGCCAATACTGCCTACGTCTCCGGACTGCTGCAGATAATTTGATAGCAGAAAATTGTACACTGTGTTTACAAAAAACACTCACAACCTCACACTACCCACAACCCAATTACACCCAAGAATCCTAAATTTTTCTCTCTTAGAAAAATCTCTCTTTCACAATGGTGTGATACATAACTTCCTATGACTATATATAGCAACTTCTCACATGCTATCACTAATTAAGTCAAGCCTTGCATTTATTACGCAATGACTTATAACCACTTCTCACATGCTATCACTAATTTTGTCAAGATCTTTGACTTTTCAAATCAACAATCTCCCACTTGAAGACTGATTTCAATCTGTCTTCACACTTTGATCACTACAGCAGTCTTTTTTTGGTCTGTTATTCTAGCAGGCCGACTGAAGTTGAACACAACTTCAGTTTGTCAATGGTCACCACCTTTGTTAGCATGTCTGCTGGGTTCTTGCTTCCTGTAATCTTTTCCAATGTCAGCACCTCATCCTCAAGCAGAGATCTGATGAAGTGATAACGTATATCAATGTGCTTAGTTCTAGAGTGAAATGCTGAATTCTTTGCCAGATGTATTGCACTCTGACTATCACTGTGTAAAACACTCTTCTCTTGGATGAATCCCATCTCTGTTAACAATCCTTGAAGCCATATCAACTCTTTACTAGCCTCTGTTACTGCTACATACTCAGCCTCTGTAGTGGATAATGTAACGATCTTCTGTATCCGTGACATCCAACTGACAGCTGTAGTGCCAACAGTAAAAATATAACCGGTGGTACTTCTTCGGTGATCAACTTCACCTCCGAAGTCTGCATCTACATAGCCTTGTACTTTTAATTCTCCTTTGCCAAAGTACAGACACCTTTTTATGGTGCCTCGTAGATACCTTAAAATCCATTTGACTGCTTCCCAATGAGCTTTTCCTGGATTTGCCATAAACCTGCTTAAAACTCCCACTGCATGGCCAATGTCTGGTCGAGTACAGACCATTGCATACATCAAACTTCCTATGGCTGAAGCATATGGAATCTTAGCCATAAAGTCTTTTTCTTCCTCCGTCTGAGGGGACTGATCCTTAGATAAGCGAAAATGACTAGCCAAAGGTGTGCTAACTGGTTTGGCCTTGTCCATATTGAATCTTTGCAAGATACGGTTGATGTACTCTGCCTGAGATAACTGCAAAATTCCTCTTTTCTTATCTCTCGTGATTTGCATTCCAAGAATCTTCTTTGCTATACCCAAGTCCTTCATGTCAAATTCTTTTGACAACTGCATCTTGAGATTTTTAATCTCGTTCATATCTGAACCTGCTACTAACATATCATCGACATAAAGTAGCAATATGATATAACAGGACTTATATCTCTTGAAGAAACAACAGTGGTCAGCATTGCACTTCTGGAAGTCCTCCTTGTGCATGAAGCTTTCAAACTTTCTATACCACTGTCTTGGAGCTTGTTTCAGGCCGTACAAGCTCTTCTTTAATCTGCACACCATATTATCCTTTCCTTTTTCTGAGAATCCTTCAGGTTGGTGCATGTAAATCTCTTCCTCTAAATCTCCATGAAGAAACGCCGTCTTCACGTCCAATTGCTCAAGATAGAGCTCTTCACTGGCAACAATACTTAAGACAGACCTGATAGTATTGAGCTTCACAACTGGAGCAAAGATTTCAGTGTAATCAACTCCTTCCTTTTGCTGAAATCCTTTGACAACTAGTCGGGCTTTGTATCTCTTTGAGCCATCATAGTCCTCCTTCACCCGATACACCCATTTGTTGTGAAGTGCCTTCTTTCCCATGGGTAATTCAGCTAATTCCCATGTCTGATTGGAGATCAAAGAATTCATCTCTTCTATCATAGCAAGTTTCCACTTGTTTGCATCTGTGGTCTGACATGCTTCTATGTAATCTTCAGGCTCTCCTCCATCAGTCAACAACATGTAGTTCATGTATCTCCTGTTGGGCACATGAGGTCGAGAAGACCTTCTCAACACGGGAGTTGGAGTAGGAGGCTCTGATGTGTCAAACTGTTGTTCACTGCTTTCTTTAGTTGAATTCTCTGACCGAGGATTCGCAACTATGGGACTTTCTGGGATATCTTCAACTTCTACATATGTTGGCTTAATCTGCTCTGAATTGTTGGCGCTTGTGTTAAGCTTGTCTTTATACATCACTCTTTCATTGAAGATTACATCTCTGCTGCGGATCATCTTTCTGTTTTCATCATCCCAAAGACGATAGCCAAATTCATCTTCACCATAACCGATGAAAGTGCACTTCTTCGATTTGGGATCGAGTTTATTTCTACCTTGATCACTGATGTGCACATATGCTACACAGCCGAAAACTCTAAGATGTGAGAGTTTTATCTCTTTTCCGCTCCATACCTCTTTTGGTATTTTGTGCCCCAATGGTACCGATGGACTTCGGTTGATCAAGTAAGCTGCTGTGTTGACTGCTTCTGCCCAGAACTGCTTCGGTAAGCCTGACTGCACACGCAAGCTTCTGGCTCTTTCAGTCAACGTTCGATTCATACGCTCAGCTACACCATTGTGTTGAGGCGTACGAGGCACGGTCCTCTCCATTCTGATCCCGTGCTCATAGCAGAATTTCTTGAATTTGGTGTCTTCATATTCACCACCATTGTCGGTTCTGAGCTTTTTAATCTTCAACCCTGTTTCATTTTCTACCATAGCTTTCCATATCTTGAAAGCCTCAAATACATCGGACTTATGTTTCAGAAAGTATACCCATACCTTCCTAGAGTGATCATCAATAAAAGTCACGAAGTAATGTTTCCCACCAAGTGATGGGACGGTAGTTGGACCCCAAACATCTGAGTGAACTAGCTCAAGTTTCTCCTTCTTTGGGGGTCTTCCAGCTTTCTGAAAGCTGACTCGTTTCTGCTTTCCAAGTATACAGTCTTCACACATGTCAATTTCTACTGACTGAAGACTTGGTAGCTTGCCGTTTGAGTGCATGATTTTCATCCCTTTCTCACTCATATGGCCTAGCCTCTGGTGCCATAGATTGGAATTTTCATTTGCTGCAACTGCAATCAAATGACATGCTCCTGCTGTTTTGTAAAGAGTGCCACTCTTTTTACCCCGAGCAATTGTCATCGCACCCTTTGAAATCTTCCAATCGTCTCCATGGAAGACAGTTGTGTAGCCATCACTGCTCAACTGGCTTATTGATATTAAGTTCTTTGTCAGGTCGGGAATATGTCTGACATTTTTCAATTCCCATACAGACCCGTTCAACTTAACCTTCACTACACCTTTGCCAACTATCTCACATGATTGGTTGTTACCAAGGTAAACTTTACCAAGGTTTCCGGGAACATAGTTCTCGAAGAATTCCCTTTGTGAAGTGGCATGAAAAGATGCTCCAGAATCTAACACCCAAGACTCCTCCTTGCTTTCTAAAGAACATATCAATGCATCATCTCCTTCAGGGGTGGAAGTAACATTTGCCTCGTCCTTGGTCTCCTGATGCTTTCGTGCACTCTTGCACTGATTTTTGTAGTGCCCAGACTTCCCGCAATTCCAACACTCGATATTCTTCTTAGATTGAAAGTGACGATTTTTGGATTTGGACCTCCTGTCCTTTGATTTGCCACGTCCATTTCCTTTAGTTGAGCTTCTTCCTCTTGACTCTGTTTGCAATATCGAAGATGATGAAGATTCACCCGACTCCTTCCGTCGGATCTCTTCGTTGAGAACTAGATCACGAACATCATCACATTTCAATTTTTGGCTTCCCGTTGAGCCACTCACAGCCGTGACAATGGCATTCCAACTTTCTGGTAAGGAAGACAAAATTATTAATGCTCGTACCTCATCATCAAATTCGATTCCAACAGAACTCAACTGGGTTGTGATTAAGCTGAGTTCATTGAGATGTTGTGCTACTGATGCACCTTCTGTCATCCGAGAGTTAAACAACCGCCTCATCAAGTGAACTTTATTTGCGGCTGACGGCTTTTCATACATTCTGGAAAGAGCCGCCATAAGATCTGCTGTGGTCTTTTCTTTTGCAATGTTAAAAGCAACATTACGTGACAACGTCAGACGGATGACTCCAAGGGCTTGCCTGTCAAGAAGAACCCAATCCTCGTCCTTCATTTCAGTTGGCTTTGTACCTGTGAGAGGTTGATACATATTTTTCTGGTACAGATAATCTTCGATCTGCATTTTCCAGAAACCAAAGTCCGCACCATCGAACTTTTCAATTTTCACCTTTCCTTCATCTACAGCCATCACTCCCACTCAAATCTGACTTCTTCTTTGGATCGTTTCGTTTCTAACAATTTTTAAAAAAATTGTGGAATTTCAAACCCGCTCTGATACCAGTTGTTAAGAAAAATTTCTCCAAATTCTTCTATAGCGTCAGATTTGTGGAAGTAAGAAGAAAATAGAATGCAGAATATTTGCACACACAAATTGATAACGGAGTTCGGCCAATACTGCCTACGTCTCCGGACTGCTGCAGATAATTTGATAGCAGAAAATTGTACACTGTGTTTACAAAAAACACTCACAACCTCACACTACCCACAACCCAATTACACCCAAGAATCCTAAATTTTTCTCTCTTAGAAAAATCTCTCTTTCACAATGGTGTGATACATAACTTCCTATGACTATATATAGCAACTTCTCACATGCTATCACTAATTAAGTCAAGCCTTGCATTTATTACGCAATGACTTATAACCACTTCTCACATGCTATCACTAATTAAGTCAAGCCTTGCATTTATTACGCAATGACTTATAACCACTTCTCACATGCTATCACTAATTAAGTCAAGCCTTGCATTTATTACGCAATGACTTATAACCACTTCTCACATGCTATCACTAATTAAGTCAAGCCTTACATTTATTACGCAATGACTTATTTACAATAGTGAACGACCTTGACTTGATCAAGATTGACGTTTTGAGGGTGACGCCACAGCATGGCAAGGACAAGGTTATAGGTCAAGGGGATGGGCTTGTAAATGTGGTTGAAGTACATGTTCAAGAAGTCTTGCTCCGCGAATGGAGTAGGAGGTGTGACTTGGAGCGTCTTCAAGAGATCGTGGTAGGTGCCGATACTGGGCTCGAACACAAACATGCCAGCATTGAAGTAAAGAGAAGGGGGCTGACCCATTTCGGTGGGCCATAGAACCTTATCTGGGCATTGCTGACAGTGCCCGACCTTGTACTGTGGGCTGTGACTCCACGTCTTCTCGCAGAAGCAGTCCATTACAGCGTAAAAGTAACCATCAGGTAGATCAAATAGGTGGTCTATGTTTTCATACACTTGAATGTCTCCGTCCAAGTAGATCATCTTCCTGTATTCCACAAACTGCACCCAATCCAATTCCAATTAATCATTTTTCAATGTTAATAAACTACAATATTTGACTCCTATAACTGTAAAGATTATTATGTACATGTATAATAAATTATAAAATTATTAAAATGTCCTCCGGTGACACTTTAAGTTAACGTATATACTTAGCTTTTAGGAGTCAAACCCCAAATTTCGCGTAACCTATATCATAAATCCAAATAAAACCATTGCTGGCCTTCCATTTAAGGCAACAAATATGATGTAAATCATCTCCTAAATAAATTAATAAAGTTAACTTATTAGCCCAATTGATAAGAGTATAGGTATTTCGGTTAAGGAATGACTATATATATATATATATACATATATTATAAAATAGAATAAAATTTCACAGAATACTTCGTCGTTAGTATATAATCCTTCTTTACCAGCATTTTTATCTTAATGTATATTTTTATTTTCCTTTTTATCATTATATATATATTTTACTTTTTTCCTTTACTCCCGGTATATCCGAATGAAGATTTAGATTAAACATTTTTCAATCAGAAGAAGCCACGCGTGAGAAACTGAGCGAGTGAAGAATCTACGTTACAGTGTAACGGGGAAACATAGGAGAGAGGGATGGAAAGAAAGAAAGAAAGACCGACGGACTGACGTACCTCCCATATACGGAGTTTGGAATAGTTGATGACGTAATAAGCCATAGCAAACTGGGTCTGGTTTTCGGGTGGATAAACGGGTTCGATCTCACGGACAATGCAGCCCTGAGACTCTAATATCTGACGGTGCTCATCCGGCACGTCAGGGAGCACCGCCACCACCAACGGATACGCCGTCTTCACCCTTCGCAATCCTTTGGCGAGTCCAACCACTCCTTTGACGTAGTCACCGTTTCCCGCAAGAAACGTCACGTAGGCGCGTCTCGCCAGAGTCGCGGGCTTCGTGAAGCCAGCACCAGATTTCGCAGCGGTTGGAACAAGCTCGGGGGTCATATCTTAAGCTAACGTGAAAATAGTGGTAAAGTAGTGTGTGCTTGTTAGTGAAACTTGCAAAAGGAGCTTAATTAGCTTTAGAGTAAGCACCAGAAAAGAAGAGTTTGTTGGATGTTGGTGCCTAAATTCTGGGATGGTGAAGACAGAGCATAGTGGGTGAGTATATATAAAGGAGGGGATCGAAGGGGGTGATGGGAATACTGTAATTTCAGGAACTTGGTGGTCACATTGATTCATGCAAGTTGGGAGATCTTCGCCTGTGTGTCCGCCACGTGTACCAATAGATCCAACGGTGAGGGGTACGTTATGAGAAGGTTCTCGATGGATCGAGGAGAAGACGCTAGATTCGGCTGGGCTGTCAAAGATTCTTGTAGAATCCTGATCTCTGTCATTCACTCACAGGAAAGGAAATGTATTAGTACAACATACTTCAAATATTTCCGACTCTCTTTCCACTATCGTGGATAAATATATTAAATGCGTTTTAATCGGGATTTATACAATATTCTAGACATTTTCAACCTATTGCTTGTTTTTTAATAAATTATTCTAAATAACAAATATAATTCGCATAATTGAATAACATTAGTGTAAATTTAATCTATTTAACAATAAATATTGTACTTTCCATGTTTTTAATAATAATAAATCACGATGTTGTTTATCAATAAATAGTTAATTTGAATACACCGTAAAAAAATTATACATTTTTGGTAATATTTTTTCTATAAATCAATTTAATATATAATAATTTATTAGATATATTTACTAATAAATAAAATGGTAATGTTACATATTTGTTTGATATGTGAGTCTATACATATTATTAATTATGTAAAATAAATATTCATAAAGAACTAACTCTTTTGAAGTAATTTTATACAAAAAATAGTTTACTGTAATTGATCATGAATTTAATATGACTAATTTGACGCCTTATGTATATTTTTGAGTAGATCTAAACGTAAGCAAAGTGAGATTAGAAGCGAGTGAGGTGAGTGTAGATGAATGTGCAAGAAGGAAGAGGACAGGAGCACAGAAAGGTGAAAATGATAAGCAAGAATTTGAGGAAGCAATCGACAATGGTTGGTCAGAGTGAGTGAAAGAATGGAGAAACCAAGTAGTTGGGGAAGGGTGGAATGCATGTATGATTCTAAAAGGATCCATGGAACCAAGCAAGGTATCAAATTCATGGTTCAGATGCCACGCAGGTGTGCCGAGTCACTGTTACCGACTGTCAACATCATGTTTTGTGGGTCAGATCTCGCCACTTGGTCAATTTATGTAAGGTGGACCCAGCCACGTCGACTTTTGCACTACTTTCTCTTTCTCATTCTTGGCCAAATTATGCAAATCAATGGAGTTTCTCGCGGGTTAAAAAATCTCTGGATAGTAATTGCCTATCTATAATCTGTTTCTACCTCCAGTTAGAAATAAATCTACCCCGAACTAAGTAAGGTTTAATATTTAAGTTAAATTTTTTTTTTGTCGAGATTTTTACATTAAAGGTATGTATAAATAATTGATTAAATGAGTTTGTAAAATTAAATTTTATAAGATAAAAAATAATTAAATAGATTAAAATATATATTAATATTATATAATTATAATATATTAAATAAATATAATAAATAAAAATAAATAAATTTTAAATATTATAAATTTATATCTGATCTATTCATTTAAAAGAAATTAATAAAATTAAATTTATTTATTTATTTATTAAATAAATTGATTTAAACTAGATTTTAATCAAACCTCAATTATAACCGATTTGACAATCTCATTTTTATCCTAGCCTTTTACAATTTGAGACCATTCATTTTCGGTCCATACATGTAGTTAATATTAATAGCCTTTTACAATTTGAGACCATTCATTTTCGGTCCATGCATGTCTCTGTTCTCACTCTCTTAGTCACACCCGTTGCTTTTCAATCCAAAAAAATGATAAAGACACGCACCAGTTATTTTTAAGTATTTTTATATGTTTATAAAAATCTAAAAATAGCGTAACTAAACTAATGTTAACATGTGATATATATACATATATTTATTATGGTTAACATTTATTTTATTTATATTATATTTACTATTTATAATTTATAGACAATCTAGCTTTCTTAAAGTCCAGCCCTACCTTTTTACTAAGAATCCTACTAGACCCTGGAAACATATTATAAAACTCCATTAAGATTTTGTTATTAAGGTAGTATAGTACTTTGGATAAAAGGGAAAGGGAAATTCGATAAATCATTCTGCTGTAGGACGATTTCACCCCATTTACAAGGAAGGGAAGAAGAAGAGCAAATAATGTTTTCGATTCAAAGAATAATACTAGTTTTTAAAAGACATAGAGGCACACTAATTTGGACATTAATCATATGGAAGATATAGAAAGTCTGGAATAACCTCATCATCAACAGCAGCTCATGCGATGGCTTAAGAGTACTTTGACGCAACAAAAATCATCTCACAGTTATGATTTAAATATAGGATGGATCTCTCTACTAGCCATGCATGTCATTGGAACAGGTGTAATCTCAAAATAACCACAAATACTCCCTTATAATAAACACCTCTACTTTAGTGAAAAAATAAAAAATAATACTAGTTGAGGATTACTGACGATTGTTATTTGATTTTTCTTTGTCTCAACCATTGTTGAGTTGAGAGATGAAAGTAGATCTTTCCTATTTTTGGAATAAAAAAAATTTAAAATTAAATATAGCAAATGTGAAATTGATAATTATGTATAGTCTCTAATTGGAGAGTTATTTCTTCAATTTTCTTGCTCTACATCCTATGTCCCATGATTGGGGGATCTTGAATGAAAAAAATACACCATCAGAGTCCTCTTCTGATCTCCCTCTTATGTTTTATACTCTCCATTGCTGTTGACGTCTCCTCCGTCTATGCTGCCGTATGTTCCGTTCAAGACAAGGCTTTCAGCGCCAGCTCCGTCATCAAGAATCACCGGAAGTGTGCCGCCGTCACCACCATCTGCTGCCTTCGTCCCATGCCACGTCACACCGTTTGTAAATTATAAAATTTATTAATAAAATAAACAAAGGATTAATCAGAAAATTGTTTATTTAAAAATTTATGATATTAAATATTATATAAATAAAATAGATATTGACCGTAATAAATACATATATACACGTATCAATTTAACATTGATTAGAGTATGATATACTTAGATTTACAAAGCAACTGAATAAAGCACTTTATTTTGATACTGGACGCAGATTTGGGTTATTCCTTGCTTCGGCCTCTGTGAACTTCGAGTTTCTTCTCCGAGACTCTATATCCGTCTAAATTTGATATTTATCTTGGTGACTGTTGAAATATTTAACTTTTAATAGTTACCATTTACTGCAATGATAAAAATAGCCCTGCGCAAATTTTTATGTTCTCATACCCTTATGAAGATTTGTATTAAAATGTTAACAAGCGATAATTGTAGAACCTTATAACAATACTAGTCAGTTTTGTTTTACCAATTCCGAATTTACATCTCTAAAACTTGCTTCCGAACATGTCTATAGGATGAAAATTAATTAATTCCTAACCTTATTATTATTAGGGAAGTTGGGGAAACCAATATCTTCTATTTTTATTTAACTCAATAAATTATATATTAAACCATGTTTATAGATACAGAAACATGATGTTAATAGATTTAATTATTATGGAGTCGGGGACTAATTGAAGACAAGCTAGCACAAATATCCCAAACCCGTTGTCGTCCGTCATTTATGTGGATAAGGTGGATATGAGTCTCTCTCTTTTTCTTTTCTTTTTTTCATTTCTATTGAAGAGACATTAATAAAATATGTGTGGTTTAAAGCATCATTAATAATGCAATTTACTAAACCTTTTTAAATTTATTTTTTAATTTTATTATAACATATTATCTCTTTTTATTTTATATAATT
The DNA here is from genome assembly GCA_037954105.1 of Canavalia gladiata. NCBI lineage: Eukaryota > Viridiplantae > Streptophyta > Magnoliopsida > Fabales > Fabaceae > Canavalia > Canavalia gladiata. Next base: position 15,969,487 of record CM075661.1, on the reverse strand, counting down.
TAAAGAATTTTCTTTTCTAATTATACATTTCTATAAAATTTATTAATTAAATTTTACAAATTATATTATATTTATAATTTTATTTTAATTTAAATAAATGTATGAAAAGCATATCATTTAAATTTTAAAATTTTAATTTTATAATTTTTGGTGTAAATAATTTTATATTATTTGTTAATTAAAAAATATTATATATATGATTTTTTGAATATTAGTAAAACATAATAATTTTTAAAAGTATGATAGATAGTATAAAGAATTTATACTTTAAATGCTTCTAATTAAACTTATTTTCAAATAAAAATAATTAATTTTTATAAATAAATAATAATAATAATAGTTTTTATAAAATATTTTATTTGAAAAAATTAAAATCCTACTTAACTTTTAGCTCAATGTAAGCTTCATTAAAAATTTTAGATGTTCTATATAATTTTTTTGACACATGACACACATTTAAATTGCTTCAAAATTATGTGACCAAAAAAACAAGCTTCGAAATTCAGATTGCTTCAAACGATTTGGTGCTTATCCAACAGCTAGTTTTTATCAAATTGCATGTAAGAAGGCTAGCAAATACTCAGAGGTAGAAAATGCATGCATCATTTGTCTATTGTGACAAAATGGCAAAACTAGAAGTCAACATGGAACATCCCGAAGGGTGTGTACAACACCGGACCAAGTATCTCTGATTTAGAATCATATCTTCTATAAGGTATAGTTGCCTATTTTATTTGTCAATTAATACAACTTTTACGGTGAAACCACATGAGGCATAAAGGAAAATTTTATTGTATATATTTAAATATATGTAAAATAAGATAAATAATAAAAATATATATAATATGATATATCGTATAATTAAAAAAAAAAGATGTAGAAAAAAGTTGGTATGTATTAAAATAAAAATATTGTTAAAATATATAATAATCAGAATTTAAACAAATTTAATATAACGTATTTTATAATGAACTAACATAAAGTTTAAGTAAATTAAAATAGTCAAACTTAAATTTAATATAAAAATTTATATTATATGTTACTTAACACTATAATTATATGTTTTATAACATAAAAAAGAAAAAAATTAAGTTGATAAATAAAGATAAATCGAGTATATATATGGATAAAAATTAATATATATTAACGTAACATTTTTAAGTAGTAATAAAAATAGACAAAAAATTGTTGGAACAATGATCGGAGGTATTTCAATACCTTTAGGATTTACTCTATGCAGTAGAATTATACATATATTTGGTTAAACAGTTTACAAATCATTATTTGTGAAGCATATTAAGCTAGCTTATTTCTTTTATTACGTTATATTATATTTTTTTTAATATTTAAAAAATATTGCATCTTATTTATGTCATAAAATATTATTAATAATATTTAAAAAATATTATAAAAATATAAAAAAGTGTTATCTATTAATCTTAATAACATTTTTAAAAAATGTTAAATCTGATATATATCAAAAAAATATAATATATAATAATTAGCTGTGTATTACCTGAAACAGGTAAATTATTAACATCTAACAACGAACTCAAATTTCACAGAATTATGGCAATTTTTTTATCCTTGTTAATATTTTATTTAGGACGGCATGGCATTATTCATTATTGTTAGTATTTATGTTGAGTTTGTAGACTATATAGTTATGATGGAGAAGCTCTACCCATTATTTGTTGAGGAGAACAAGGTAAATAATAAACTCTTTCAAGGTGGGGATTAAAAAGTAAAGTGAAGGTTAAATTATATTTTTACTTTCATTTTAAAATCATTTGCATTTTATTAATTTTTATTTTAAAATACTTCTTACCTTGCGATTTAGTTGAGCCTTCAACAAAAATGGGCCCAAAGAAAAAATCCAAGTTCTTACAAGAATGATGGGGTGAGATTTTGTTGGCACCTCAAGTGAAAATTATGAGGGATACTTGGAAAGAAATTTCAAACTTCAAGTAAATATATATTTTCCTGTAGTAACAGTATATGAAGGAGTAGTATTGTACATTTATACATGAGAAAATATTGTGTCCTTTGTATAGAACTAAAATGCAAGTCAATCACAACCCTACTACTAATAGAGAGCATCCACAGAATATAGACAAGCATGGAAAGGGACAAAATCGCTAAATATTCAAAAACTTGTGATATGGGTGGCCTGAGCCTTCAGATGCGATCCTCTGTGGTGAGAACATGGAGTGTTTGATGTGGGCAGGTTATGTTACTTGTTGGATTTTGGATGATCCTCAACCCAATTATTATTTCGACTGTAGGTGGCAAAAAACATTGTAGCATGGTTCAAGACTTAAGGGTATACATCCATAACACTTTACAATGTTAAATAAATATTTAATATTTTTAAATTTTACCCTTTTTTACACTTTTTCAAAAGTATTTGATACTTCATGAAGAAAATAATAATTTAATTCCATGAAGAAATTTTTATGGATTTTTCAAAATTTTTATGTATTTTTTGTCAAGCATTATGTAAAATTCAAATAATATAATTGTATTAGGCCCATCTTGATTATACTGGGATGTTTGACCCAAAAACATTGGTCACCTTAAATTAGGGACCATATTAAAGAGGTCACCTTAAATTGTAGATGGTAAAAAGAATTATAGCATGGCTTAAGATTTAAGGGTAAAGATGCATAACACTTTACAATGTTAAATAAATATTTAGAATTTATTTTTAAATTTTTATCCTTTTTCAAAAGCATTTAATATTATTATTTTTAAATTAGGCTATTTTTAATAGATCACCATTAAAAATACTTTAATTTTAAAACTATAATTAAATTACATGATTAATTTTTTATAAATTTTTAAGAAATTATTAATTTTCATATTTATTATATATTTTTTTGTTATGTATTATGTAAAATTCTAAAGTACCAGCATTTTAGAATAGAGTATGGAGTGGTATAAGATTATAATCGTACTAGACTCAACTTTATCATAATGAAATCTTTGACCCAAAAACATTGGTCCGTGGATGTTATAGAGCATATTAAAGCGTACGTCTTAAATTGGGATAAAATAAAATTCTATTTTTTTTCTTTCAGTTTCTTTTTCTCTCGTCTCTATTTTTAATTTTTTTTCCTTTTGAGATTCATATTAAATCCTATATATACACACTTATTTTGTTTTTTTATAAATGAACTTTTCATTCCATGCTCGCTGATAAATCCTATATATAGGAGATAAACAAAGTTTTTTTTTTTTATTAGTGTAATGGGAAAGAGAGAAAGCGCTAAGGCCTAAAGTGATGTAATCGTGTTATACCATGGAACAATAACATATTCAAACTTTGCGGAGATTATCTAACAACCAAGCATTGTTGATTGGGAGTAGACTGTCAAAATGGCCACAGCCTAGGCAGTTCATTTAGAATTAAAATTTTTTTAAACTTTAATCTACATAACTTTTAATTTAAAGGATTTAGTTAGGATTATCCTAAAATCAGTCGTAATCTTTTTTTATTTTATTTTATAATTTATTTTAAAATATAATTTTTAAATCTAAATTTATGTAATTTTTAAATTTTATCATTTTTTTAATTTTTTCTTTCATTTCTTTATTTTACTCTTTAAATAATCTTCAATATTTTTTATTATACTAAAATATTATTTAATTTATTTATCTTTCTTTTTAAATTTTTTATTTTTCTCTAACTATTTTTTATTTGTCTCTAGAATTTTTTTCTTTTTCAACTTTTTTATACTTTTATCTTTTCTTAATTTATTTTTCCTAATATATTTACGTCTCTATCTCTAAAATTATTATTTTCCATATTTTCTTTTCTCCTCTCTCTAAATTTTCTTATTTATTTTAATTTTTTATTACTACTTTATTTTAAAAGAGAAAAAAAAAATGAAGCTCATAGGTAACCAAGTTATTTTGACAAAGAAAAAACAACTCCAAACTGAAGCGATTTTTAGTCAAAAATTTCATAAAATAGAAAATATAATTATGTAAGTTTATAAAGTTAAAAAAACTTTACATAAGCTTACTGATATAACAAAATCTGTTTTTAAAGAAAACTCAAGTGAGTAACCATCTGTATTAGATATAACATCTTGGTTGCAGAAAATTGTTAAAGATGAATTGATCTTATAACATTGGTCATTGTTTCCATATGACAAACTTGTTTTGATTCTTCTCATATAATTATGTAAGTAATGTTCTTTTAAGATTATAAATTGTTTTGAACTTGTTGTATATTGCTTATCATTTGTAAAATTTACTTTTTCTAATCTTCATGACGTGAAGGACATGACATCAATTACATTTTTTTCACTTAATACAAATTGGTGAACGACTTGGTTCGACTTGCTAGCTCGTTAACTCAAGTCACATAAACTAAAAGTTAATAAATGTAGAATATTTAAAATTTATAATTTACTAATATATTTTTGATAAAATGGTTGTCTAATTGAAAATTATAAATATAATTATAGTCTATATAAAATATAAATATTTACATTTAAATTATTATTAATAATTAATAAATCAAATAATTAATTTGTACATTGGAGATATTAAATTTATATTTTGTTACCAATTTTAAAATTAAAAATTTTCTAAATATATAACTTATAATAGTATATATTATGATTAAGTTACATATTTTATCTATTTTATACAAAAATATTAAAAATTATATGAATTTAATTTATATATAATAGGCTGGTTCATGAACCAAGCGAGTAGAGTTATACATAGCTCAGGTTTAGCTGGTTTAGTTAACAAGTTTAATTTTTAACTCAAGTTCAGCTTATTTAGTTCATAAACTAAGTTCAACAAATTAATTATAGAATCACGTCTCGAACTAATTTCGAGTTGGTTCGGTTCATTGTCATCCCTAGTTAGAATCATCTTCAAAAGCACAAACGTTCATAATTTCATCCGGTAACCTTTTTATTTTTGAACCAAAATATGCAATTAGCAGTTTAAGATAATAATAATTTTTTATGTAAGGGTTGGCCCATGGGCTAGCCCTAAGAGCTTTTTATATTTAGGGTTTTTTGGCCCTAAAAGCTTTTTAGGCCCTAGCCCATAGGATTAGGACTAAATAGGGTAGAGTTGGTCCATTTGACGGCTCTTGAGAGACACTTATTTTGAGGAAATAATCTATGCATTAATTGGATTTTCTGAGTGAGCAGGAGAGGGAAACTCTTGAATGGCTTGTATAATAGCACCATACTTGTGGAATGTTGGAGGCACCATACTTGTGGAATGTTGGAGGTTGACAACACTCACACAATCACAGAAACAGGATGTTAGCAAAAATAGTAGTCTGAGGCGTGTGGCCGCACTGTCCTCAAGGATTAGCAAAGCAGAGAAAGACCAGCAGATGGTTTCGAAAAGGTAAGCAGTGTCTCTATTTATATTGAGGTTTTGTCGATTTTGAACTAAGTTGGTTCAAGTTCATGTGCGCAAAGGTGTGTCCCTTACTTGCTTGTCTAAAAGTCCAAAGAATGTCCTCATATATAAAGCAAAGACCTTTGGCCAAACAATGTGGGACTTGATCCCCTTTTAAAATATCACCAACACACAAAGCCACCTTATTCCACCTTTCTCGGTTCCTCCCAAGCCAAACGCAGCCCTTGAGAAATGACCATATGCAATATAGGTACGTACTTTTGGATATTCCTACAGAGCTGTAGAATCAATATATCCATTTCTCCAAACCTTCGGAATTAGGCCACTAAACCCTGCCACGTCCGGGTTCATGGGTGAGTGGCACTTTTTGAGAAACATTATTTGTAACATTTCAAATTTTAATTTTTATATAGTTTTAATTCATATTTTATAATTTCTGTTGTTTGTTATTTTTATAAGAGATAAATTAAAAATTAATAAAAATAGAAATAAATATTTTATACCAATTTTATTAATATATTTTTATATAAATTTTAATTTTAGAAAAAAAAATCTTCAAAAACTATCTATACAATGATTTTAGGTACATTTAGTATTAAAGAAAAGAGAAATTTTTATAAAATAAAAAAGTTTTAAAAAATTTTATTTTAACAAAATTACTTATATTAATTTTCAAAAATTTTATATAATTTTTATTTTTAGAAAAAAAAAATATTTTGAAAATCATCTATTTAGAGTCGATTAAAACTTATAAGCATGGATAAAAATTTTATAGAAAATTTGCTAGAAAAATTATAAAAAAATTTTATAGCATGTAAATAATTTTATATTGATTAAAATATTTTTCTAAAATTTATCTCACAATATTTCATTATTTTTTAAATAATTGGTTTAATTGAATCTGAAATGCATATAGACTTTGTTTTCTCTTTTAGATTGATTTTCAAATAAATTATTATAAAAATTATTCATCCTAAATATTTATTTGTTATTTTAAAAGTAATTCGAAACTTTCTATTCTCTCAAACACACAATTTGATTGAACCAAATCCGACTAACTTAAAATAATAAATTATATAATATATATATATATATATATATATATATATATATTTGATTAAGAAAAAGGAAAAATAATTTCTTCTTCACTTTCATAACATGTTCATAGCAGAAATGGAAATTATCCATCATTTTTAAAATTTTAAACTTCAATTACTTTTAATTCGTACAATTGTTTTTAAATTCAATTTAGAGTTTAATTTTTTTACTAATAAGAAATGTTTAAGTATCAATTTTTTTCTCTATTTTTTTTTACTTCTCTCTTATTGTCCATATTCTATGCATATGGGGAAAATTTATTTTCTTTTCCCAATTCTTAACTTTAATTGGTTCAATACTAATTATGTTAGTAAATTATGCTATGGATTATTTATTAAGCATTTTTTGAAGTGAGATTTTTGAATTTCTCCCTCTCCACACGTTAAAGGTATCTCGATTTATTGAGAAAGATAAATGGAGAAAATTAATTCATGTAATTGTGGAATTTAAGGGTAGAATTTGAATTCTTTTAACTAAATTTAGGTTTATTTACTTGAAATTGGACAAATCTTAGGGGGAGGGATTTTAGGAGTAAAATTTGGTCATCTCCTTTTCCTTTAGTATTTAATTGTTAAATTGATTGCATTAGCATGATTTTTTTGATAATATATATGTTTATGAGCTAAGAGAATTAAGTAAAATATAGGTATTTATTCTTAAATAGTTGAATTTGAGCTAAAGGTGGCTTATGAAAATAGTTTTGATATTATTTTGATTAAAAATATTATAATAATTAAATTTTAAAGAACTCTAAGTATATTAATTATGTTGATAGTTTTTTAGGACTATGTATAATTAATATGTTTAGCTTTGTGTTTGTGTGTTGTAATTGAGTGTAAATTGCTTGTTGAAAGTAATTTTAAAAAATTATGATTTTTTGAATGTATTTAATATTTTCTATTGTGACATTTTAATGTCAAGGATATTGAATTATATTAAAATTGTTTGTTGATAAGACTTGAACTGAGAGTTTGAGATATTACATGTTTGACCACATAAAGTTTAGTTGGGACATAAATATTAGGATAAGAGACTATCGGTGGAATTGATAATCTTTTGAACAGAAATATTATATATTGTATGTGAATTATGATAATTAAAGATCCAAATATATAACATTGGTTATTATCTCAGTAAAGAATTTATGTGATAGGTGAACGTATTATTTAATGTGTGTTTGTATTTCTAATATGGTGTAAAATCCATAAGACTTGTATGATTGTTTACATGAAATCATCCTGAATGGTTCTTGTCGTGATACGGTATCATACATGAGATAAAAAAGTGTCTAGATATAGACAGAGGTTTGCTAAAAAATTTCTATGAACCATTGAAGGAATTTGACTTGAAGGTAAAAAAGAAAGGGGACTATAAATATGTGACATGTTGAATGAATGTATTGAATTTATTGTAAGCATGCATCATGCATATTAAATGTAATAAAGTTGGGAGGTCACCGCTGTCTATACCTAAAAATTATAGGGGCTGACTATTTAAGAGCTTAGCGGGTTAATGGCTAGGTGTGCCTACAAGGGACCTAAGGTAGCTCTTCAATGTCGAGGTCGTCACGTTTTGAAAATTTGACCATCTTACCTTGCCTCGAGAATTATCATGGACAAAGAATCAATTTTCTGTTCATTTTTCAAATGGGCATTAATCTTTAATCTAAGAAAAAGTCCAATAGATCGAATGAATTGCAGTGAAAGACTACGGGGAAATTTAGATCTTGACAACTTCTCACGATATTAGACATGGGTCCATATTCATGACATTTTGAGTCTAAGGTAGATCAAAGGTTTAAAAAAACTCAACGATAATTTCTACAAACTTAAACTCTAATGGAGCATGAAGGTGTGCCATATGCATCTATGCATGACATAAATATTTCATTGACTGTTGTATATGTTAAGTATTAAATTAAACATACTCTTGATGATATTAGAATAAGCATTTATGTGACATGGATGTAGCTTTTCTAACTTTGTATTGTATTATTCATGTATACAAATAGCTAAGAATTCTCATTCTCTCTATTTGTTTTATTGCTACTATTTAACTTTATGAAACAACTATTCACATTGAGGAACATGACTCAATTGTCAATCCATACCTAGATGGATTCATACATTGATGATTGAATAATTTTTGGAAAACAAAACAAGCTTTTGTTTTGAAGAAATTAAATAAGATATTTGTGTGTATATATATATATATATATATATATATATATATATATATATATATATATATGTGTGTTTTGGTAGTAACCTTTAGTAATTAGTTAAATTTATAAGATTTCTCATCCCATTTTTTATAATGTCGGAGAATTATATATATAAGTGATGTGTTGAACAATTTTTTATATGTTTGTGGTTAGTATTTTATTATATTTATAAAATAAAAATATGATATCTCGTATTAAGATAGAGAAACACACACTAAATATAAATCTATGAATGATTATGTGATGAACAAGTATTAAAATGATAATCATAAATTTTTCATCAAGAATACATGTAATCAATTATTGGATTAACAGTAAAAGGTATCACATTTAGGATTATTTATTAAATTAGATTATTTTTAAAAAATTAATATTAAAAATACTTATTTGAAGAAAATAATAATTTAATTTCATAATAATTATTTATAGATTTTAAGAAAAGTATTATTTTTTATTAGTATGATGTATTATTTTTTTTTTAAGTATTATGTAAAATTTTAAAGTACCAATATTTTATAATAAAATATAGAATGATATAAGAGTATATATGTGCTGGGCTTAATTTAATAATATTAAGATTTTTAATCTAAAAATATAAGTCTGAATATTATCAACCATATAAAGGAAAGTGTCTAAAGTATACATATGTTTATTTGGTTGATAGGACTTAAAATAAAGAAAAAGATATATATAAATATTTTTTATATTTGTTTGTGTATAAAAATGAAAATAAAAAATATTTTTACTAGTTTTATATATTCTCCAAATAGATTAAAAAATGGGAGGAGGAAAGTTTTTTTAAAATTAAAATTATTTATATTTTTAAAAATAAAAAAATAAATATTAAATAATAAAAATATTAAAAAAATAAATTTTATTCTTAAAAATTTATATAAAATAAAATTTATAATGCTAATATTTTTTTATTTATATAAGAGAATTTTATTTTTTCTATCCTATTTTTATCTGTATCAACCACTTATTTTTTATAATTTTTTAAAAATAATGATAAGTTATTCAGTATTGTAAATATTCTTTTTTTACTCGTGCTATTCTCCCTTAAGTTGAAATGATTAAAAAAATTATAAAATAGAAGAAACTAAATAATACAAATATTTTATTTGATTAAAAGAAATTTAAAAAGTCAAGTTAAAATTTTAAATTGGTCTATTTAACTCTATGAAAATAGAAGAATGAATCTTTCGAAATTTACCTTTGATATATTATCCAATTTAATAAAACATAATCATTAAATAAAAATTAAACAATTTATAATTATTTGTATTTTTTATTATTAAAAATATTAACTTAAAATTTAAATTATTTAAATTCAATTCAAAGATTATAATTAAGTTAATATTAAACCGGATTGTAGATGGCCCGGATCCGAAAAATAGTGGGTTGAGTTGGCATGTTTTAACCAACTAGTATGCCCTAATCTATCTCTTTCTAATTGTCAAAATGCAGACTAATAGTAGGTTGGTTTGAGATGACTCATCTGGCCTTTTTAAAAAAAATAAAAAATGATGAAATATATTTACCTATTAATTAATTATTAGTCATTCTTAGTTTGTATTTATTAATTTCATATTGTTTTAACCATTTTATAAATTTTATGTTTGGTGGGCTGGGCGACCCACTTAAAAAAGAACTATATATTTTTGACAGGCCAGGTTGCTAACCCATCCATAAATAAGTTAGGCTTCATTTTTTTTCCATTTTAAAATGGGCTAGGTCACACTTGTTTGCAAAAAAGGGACCGGTGGACGCAGAGTGGCCATTTTGTTGGCGATGGAGTATACTTTGATGGAGATGAAATCTTATTACCTTTTTATTGTCTTAGTTCTTAATAATTTGAATAATTGTCAATATACAAAACGGTGAGAGTATTAATTGCGTGTTTGGAGGCGGTTAAATAATAAAATTTATTTTTTTAAAAAAAATATTTTCAAAAATCTGATAAAAAAGTGAATTTTTAATAAAAAAGAGTAAACCAAACACGTTATCAATGCTATTTTTTTTCCCTCTCCTTGTCCAAACATTACATCTTAATTTGAAATATATAGAAAGGCAACATAACATAATTAGCTAAAATACATTAGTCTTAATGGTGAAAATAATATTGTATTTAATGATGTTCGGTACTAAAAAATGTTAGGAAGAATAATGTAAAATTTTCTACAATATCTTTATCATATTCAATTTTTATTATATATTGAATAATCTAATAAAATTAATTAATTTTATATAAAAAATTTATTATTTTTATGCAAAATATTGGTAATGAAAAAATTGGTGATTGTGTCCATACTAAATTATAATAACAGTGATGTTAATAAAAATAAAAATTATGATAATAATAATAATAATAATCGAAAAGCAATGGTGAAAGAATAATAGTATAAGCTTCAAATTTTTGTTAAAATAAAAATTAAAAATATGTAAGTTTTAATATTATTAATAAAAATTAATAGTAAATCAAGTTTATTTATCAAATATTTAGATAGCGTATGGTTTTAAATTTTTTTTATTTATATTTTTAACATATTATAAAAATAATAAAAATAAAAAATAATTGTTTTCTGTTTTTATTTTTTTAGTATAAATTTTTTTAAAAAAATAATATGATATTTTTATAAATAATAATAAAAATAGAAAATGTTTTTTGAAAAGTTACCTTAGCTTTCATTTCTAACGGTAGGCGTTTCTTCCATGGATTATAAAACTATATATTTAATTATTTTGCCTCTAAATTAAGGACATTATTTATTATACAATAAGTTTTAGAATAATTAAATATCAAGATTATTTAGAACTTCAAAAAAATTTATCGCCGTCTCTTAAAATTTCCCATCTAAACAGATTTTTAAAAAATATGTTTTAAAATATTTTTTCTTTTACTTTTAAACATAATAAGCACGTGTTTGGGTTTATTTATTCTAAAATGTAAATAATTTTTTAATGTTTTATTGAAAATATTTTATAAAAATAATCCTTAAAAAATTGTTATGCACTAATCTACCTTTCAAATTTTCTACAATTTTTTAATAACTAATCTACCATTAGTTCATTTGATAATGGTAACCATCACTTGTTAGTACTGTCTTAAGTGGTATTTTGTAGAAAACTATTTAAATTTTTATAAAAATTTGAAGTAAAGAATGTTAGATTTAATAATTTTTAAAATATATTTTTAATACAATATTTTTGTAGAAGAGAGGAAGAATGTAAGTTTTTTATGAAATGAAAATTTTAAATAAATTTATAATAACACTTTTAGAAAAAAATTAAATATACCAAATATAATTACATCATTTCCAATACTTATAATTATTAGGAAACATAATTTTAATGAATGAAAGTTACATTTCAAACATTCTTTTATTATATTATTAGAATTGGTTTAGTGGTAAGAAATTAGGGATTAAAATAATTTTATGTAAGGATATTTATTTGAACCTATTTTAAACTAAATTTAATTCTACTATTTTCTTATGAAAACTCTCCTAAAATCATAAATAAATGGAGATGAGGTGTTGTCTCTTTCACGCCCAGGCGGAGGCACAAAGGTGCAGACTTGAAAAATGAATTGAACTGCCATTCCGAATTTGTCATTAACATGATAACATCATTCCTGGTCTTGACCACAAGTGTGAGACACTATTCACAAGCCATAGTAAGATCAACACCAATCCCACCCTTTTTCTTATAATCATCACCACATGGAAGACAAAACGGGTACATATCAGAGGATATCCACCCACCAAATATTCCTTAGATTTTAATTAAATTGGAAAATATTTTGTTCAGATAAATTGTTGGATATAGTGGATGAATAAAATATATTGATTGATCTGTATTATCATCTAATTTAATTATTATTTGTTATATAATTAAAAATAACTACAATTTGGTATGAGAAAAAAAATATACGGAAACTCACAAATTAGTTGATTGACCAATCAGATTTTTGAAACAATAGGAGTGAAAAAATTTGGTTTGGAAAAATATTTTGGATTTTTATATGTTTAATATTTTATAAAAAAATGAAAATAAAAAATATTTTTTATGTTTTTATTTTTTTAAAACTATTTTCAGTACAAAATATTTAAAATAAAAATACTATAATATTTTTATAAATAAAAATGAAAACAAAAAATATTTTTAAAATCATACACCATCTAAAATATTCAGTTTTTTTTTTCATAATTTTACACAGCGTTTCTTTCTATTTTCCATGTATCTTTTCGTACTATTTAAAGTTTATATTAAAATATATCAAAATTAAATTTTATATTTCTTACATTTTATTAATAATTTTGGGTGTAAATTTCAATAAATATTGAAGTTAACAAAAATATTTAAAAATTGTTTAATTTACAAAAATAGTTGAATATCACCTTGTTTTATATTTAAGATTTGATACGGAAAGCAGTCAATAGAAGGAAATTAGTTCATATTGGAAGATCTTATATGACTTCATTTGCCATTATAAATAGTTGTTGTCCTGGGTATGCTTCAAATGACGTAACTCCTGACCTCTTGACCTATTCCATACAAAACCTAGCTCATAATACTCACAATTATCAAACAATCCTTTTTTTCTAATGCAAGCCGATTTTATGCAATATCATCCTGACAATAATAAAATTAATTGAATAATGAGAGTATATGTTCAATTCAAAGATCTTGTATATTTTATTAATATTTTTTTTTTATTTGATTAAGAGTATATTTGGTAAAATAGTGAATAATTAGCTGTAAATTGAAAGATAAAAATTAAAAATTAAATTAAAACTAAAAATTGATAAATTATTGATTAAGTTTAAAGTATTTGTTAAAATTAGTTGTAAAACTAGTTAATAAATATAAAATGATAAATAAAGATATAGTTAAATAATAAATTAAAACTAAATAAATATATTATATATTTTTTAAAAATAAATTAATATTTAATTAAATAAATTTATTTTTATAAAATATAAATATTTTTAAATTCTTACAGAAATAAATTTAAAATTAATATTTTTTGAAAGTAATATTTTTATAATTTTAATATTTATCAATTGATTTTTTAATAAAATAAAATAAATAATTAAATAATTAAAATATTAATTTAAAATACATTTTATGATAACATAAAAAATTTACCAAAATTAATAATATTATTATAAAATAATTAAATAATATTAAATTTATAAAAATGGTAGAAAAATAAAAATTAAATTATAAAAATATATTAAAGATAAAATATCTCAGTTAAAAGTTAAAAATATAAAAATTATTTAAAGTGGTCTTTTTAAAAATGCTATTAACGGTTTAAAAAAAACAAATAGTTAGAAAAATAGGCAAATTTATTAAATAGAATTAAAATATTTAACAAAGTTTTTCAGCTGATAAATTAGACTTTCTGAGATATTTTATCAAATACTTGTAAAAAAATTTAAAAGTACATATAATCTGAATAAGAGAAATAAAATTTAATTAAATATTATATTTTAATTCCATAATTAATAAATTATGTATTATAGTTAAACGATTCTAAAAACTATATTTTCAGTTTTTTTTAATAAAAAAGTTAATATTATAATGATGAGGATTATGAGTATAAATAAATTGAATTATATAACAAAAATTTACGATTTAAGTTGTTTAAACTTAAATTTATTAAAAAATATTTTTAAATTAATAAGTCAATTTTAAATTTATAAAAAATATTTATTTATTTTATTTAAGAATCTATTTATTTTTTATATAATATATTTATATTTATTATATTTAATTTAATATATAATATTTATATAATTTTAAATTTTAAGTAATATATCTCCGCTTAATTTTTAATTTATGACATAATTTTAAACTGCTCATTTATTATCTAATATTTTTAGAGATTCTTACATTTTAAAAAAATTACAATTTTTTATTAATTTATATGATATTTAAAAATTTAAATTTTTATCAAATTTATTATGTTATTATACATAATTTAGTAATATATTATTTATTAGTATATTTTTATTTAGAATATACGATTTTATTATATATATATATATATATATATATATGATGTAAGTGATATTTTGTTTAAATTTAAAATAATATACTAGATTAATTATTTTTTAAATAATTTTAATTAATTTTTATAAATAATATATATATATATAAGAATTAATTTGATATATTCTACAATTTAAAAAATATTATTAAAATATATTTTTATAAAAAAATTTAAATTTATAAATTTTTTAAATAATATATATAATTAATTATTTATATAAAATTTAAATTTATTTATTTATTAATTTATTTATATTTTAAATTTATAAATAAATTTAATTTAAATATTTAAAATTTGGTTAGTTTGACTTATTTTTATTTTTAATGATAACTAAAATTATAAGGTAGAAATTTATCTATTCAATATTTGGGTATCGATAATTTTTTAATATAGTTTAATTGATATTTAACCTGTATTTTTTATTATTTTATATCATTTATTTTATTTAAATCTTAATATATTATTATAAAATTTATATTTATATAATGATTTATATAAATAAATTTTAAGTTTTTTAATAGTTCTACTATATGGAAAAATCTATCTATATCCAAAATAGTAGAATTTTGTTAAGATTATAATTTATAACAACTAAAGAGCCTATTAAATTCAAATAATCTAACATTTTAAATATTATAAAATTTGTAAAAATTTAAAAATTATAAAATGAAAATAAATATTGAGAAACTAAAAAAATATTATGATGACGTAAAATGGGATTATAACAGTTGAAAGTAAACTATGCTAACAAATCATTTATTTAAATTAAACAGAATAAAAAATATTTTATAAAAGTAAAAAACAAGTAACTAAAAAATACATTTCAAACTATTTACTGTTAATATTTTACAATAAATTATTACTATCCAAAAAAATAAATTTAACTTCATTTTCACCATTGTAAAAGATAAAAATAATTGAATAATATTAAAATTTTAAAAAATTATTCTTGGAACATATTAAAATAATAAAAATTATCATTTATCATGAATTATTTGAATTCATTATAAAAATTTAATAAATAATAGTTTTTAATAAAATATTAATAACAATGTATTTTAAAGAAAGTTTAAACAATTTTTAAATTTTGTAATTTTTATCATAATATATTATTGTCGTGTACGTAATTTTTCATAGATGTTTGTTATTATAAAATAATAAAAAAAATATGTTATATAAAATATTTCTACTGCATAAAAAATATATGTAATTATTACATTTTTTTTTGAAACATTAAAATAATAAAAATAACGATCACAAATTAAAATAATACAGGAATGATATTATAATGTATATAAATTATAATAAAATAATTTTATAAAAATTTCATATAATGAAAAAAATATGTATAAATTAAAATAATAATTATATTATCTATTGTCAAAACATGTAAAGTTTTAATAAAAATTCAAAATCATAATAAATATTATTCTAATACTTGTGAAAATTTTACGTTATCAAGGAGTATCTTTTTTCTATTGTTATATTGTTACTGAAAGAAATAATTCTGACATATTTTTATTATGTTGATCTGCACTTTATTATTTATTTATAATCAATCTCTTAAATCTGATTGATCCAAACAGTAATTAATAGGTAATTAAATGTTGTCCCACAATCTAAGTAAATTCAATGCACCAACGATATAACAGGTAGCGAGGCATGGCAATTTTAAAAAGGTTTAAATATGTTTTTAAAGTTTTAAAATCTAATGAATTTTATTTTTTATTTTTTTATCTCTCCTGTTAACTTACTATTATATTTAGCCAGATTTGGCTAATAAGTCTTGGGTTAAATTTTGATTATGTAATTACTGATTGTACATATTAAAAAATATACCATCAGAATAAATAATAGTTTTTAATTTATTATTAAATTTTATAAATAATTATTTTAATGTTCATTCAAATTAAGTGTATGTGTAAGTCAATAAAATTTATCTAGAAGCTAAAAATTAGAATAATTTATATAAAACTTTAATTTTAAATCTTAAGAATTTTTTTATTATAAAAAAAATTAAATATTTATAATATTTTATTAGTATATGCAATAAATTAGTACACATAACAATATTTAGCTGAACATTTATTTATTAAATTAACAAATATTTAACTGCAAATTAACGACAAAATTGAAAATAAAAGTTTGAAAAAATTAAATAAAAAAGAAAAAATATTAAAACTAAATCAAAACTCAGCTATATATATGGAGAATAAAAAATATATTTAAATTTTTATTATTATAAATTTATTTATTGTTTATTTGAATCACTATAATACTTATTTATTTTTTACTTTTTATTATAATAATAAATTCATATTATTATTCATTTTTTATATATATTATTTGTATTGATTTTTAATTTTTAATAATAATAATATTTACAGTCATTTTAGAATTTTAAGTTATTTGAATTGTATTTTTATAATATATAAGTTTACTCCATTATTATATATATAAAAAAAAAAAAAAAGAGAATATATATCCTTAGACGAATATAAGAAAGTTTGGGCAGTGAAGGAATTGAAATTCAATAGAGTAATATTGTTGAATGGAGAGTTTTCACATTGCGGTGAGGAAAGGTGGTACCATAGATCACCGTTTCACTTTCACCAACAGGGGATTAGATCAAATGCCGCGACGCCGCACTCAAGCTTTCACCTCTACATTCTTTAAACTGTTTGCACATAGATAGGTGTTGTTTTTTTTTTGTGAAAGGAGGAAAGAAAAACTTGTACTCTGACTTACATTAATTGATGTGCACAACCACTTGCATTGAACATTCAAATCAGTAGGATACTGAAGGGATCTTACTACTTCATTTCTTCCATCATGACCTCGTTGCTAAGCACAAACAATGGATATCACAATTCATATAATTTACAAGTAATCATAACCACTAGAACAAATTTAACAATTGGACGTACGTCTTGACCACAAGAAGACAGCAAAACCTTCGTAGGGCCACCTATTGGAATATGATGCTCAATATATATCCTACTGTGCTTCCGTTTGTCTAAGATGATCCAGCAACTAACTGTTTATACTTTTTATTTCAGTGTGCCATTCACTCTGTTTTCAACCCAATAATTAAACTTTTAACTAAATAAATAAATACACAAACAGTTACTTTTCTCCCCCTGCTTTGCCCAAGCCACAGTCTTCTTAATTCATGAATCTTATAAACTAACAAAAATCTGGATTCACGGAATACTGTTTTGACTTTCACGGCGGAGCTAAAGCTTTTGTCGACACGTGATTAATATGGATTTCATTCTTTTATTTTTCTTTTATCTATACTTAAAATAACAAGTTTTGAATAATAATTTGTGAATATATACACTAACCTAACTCTAACATGATAATGGTTAAATTAAGATAATAACTAAATTATAAAATTGCATTATGTTATGGAGAAGTAAGTAAGGTTTTCCAAAAGTTATTTTAGCTTATAAAAATAACTGATTATATGTTTAAAATTTAAATGATGTTATTTAGATATACTCGTGAAATTAATTTGATAGACATTTGAAAACCAATATATTAAAATTTGTCATTAAATGTAGACTGTTAAAAACAATAATCTTAAATTAAATTATGTTTAAAATAGTTAATTAGAATTTAAAATTAAGAATGATTTAGAATATATAATTAAAGGTTAATTGTCATATTTTAAACGGTAATTTAATTAAATTAATTTAAAATTTCTAAAAATAACATAATTAACGTGAAGGGAAAAAATTATTGATTTGAACTGGACTAATAACCTGATTGAGAACTTTTTCTCTTTCTTAATTAGCCCAACATACATACATCAGTATAAAAAAAAACTAGAAACACTTTAATTTCAACAACGTGAGACTTTTAAAATATTAATTCTTCCAAAAAAAAAAATAGAGTCTTCAACCTTAAGAATTGAAAAAAAATTAAACATTAACTAATATTCTTAAGATGTGATTAAAATGTAAAAATTTATTAATAAAAATTATTATTATTAATGTGCCCACAAATTTTTTTTGATCATTATACTTTAAGTATAACTTTTGATAAAATCTCTCTATTTATTGATTGTTTAACCAATACTTTTAAAATAAAGGGTGATGTTCTAAACCTGGTTATATAAAGGTCCAATAAGTTCAATACCAAAAGCATCTAAAAACTCTAAACATGTCGAACAGTCGCATTACTGCATTAGCATGGGATAAATCCTTCATCCAGTAAATGCTATCTTATCAAAAAGCTTGAGCAAAATCCCTCCAAAGTTAATAAGAGTCTCTTTATAAACAGGATTCATATTTTTAAAATGCATTTAGCCTCATAACTCCTCACTTTGAGTTTATAATATTTAATTGAGTATTGGAGTCTTTATAAGTACACTACTCCATCGCCCATATTTGGTTCGTATGATATCTAACCTTTCGGATTCCAAGTCAAAATAGATAGAAATGAAAAGGGATGATTTATTTCCAATATCCTTAAAATGC
Organism: Canavalia gladiata; assembly: GCA_037954105.1. Taxonomy (NCBI): domain Eukaryota; kingdom Viridiplantae; phylum Streptophyta; class Magnoliopsida; order Fabales; family Fabaceae; genus Canavalia; species Canavalia gladiata. The sequence continues at coordinate 15,950,220 of CM075661.1, read as the reverse complement.
ACTCCAGAAAGGAACTCAAATTCAAATATTCGTTTTATATTTTCTTCCAACAAAAAATGAAATAGGATGAAAAGGATCGAAAAACAAGTAAACAAAATTCAAATATTATGTGTGTAAACTTGTTTTAAACATAAATTATGTGAAAAAAAAATATTTAAACTTGTTGGATAATTGTTGAAAAATTGGCTTATAATTTTTTTTTTCAATGGAACACCTTATCTGAATTAAGAAAAGTTTTGGAACTTATATTAAAAGTTATATGCTTGTTTTTAGTTAATTTCTTATTCTAGTCTTAACAATTAATTATTTAAATATAAAATTAAATATTATTTTCATTTTTTTATAACAAACAACAATCAATATTTTGTTTCTAAATTTAAGAAATAAAGTATCATTTTCCACTTTATTAATTATTAAAATTCTTTTGCATCTTCATTTTATTATAAGATTAATGTTAGTAGAATATTTATCTACTTTCTTTATTACCGATCCAAATATTTATTATTATAAATAAATTATAAAATAAATAAATAAAATCATAAAAAATAATATATAATCATCAAAATCATTATAAGTTTATTTATATAATATTTTTTAATAAAATATATATAAATAAAAATATATTAAAAATATTAAACTTAGTTTTATTATAATAATTTTAATTTAAATAATATAAATATTAATAATTAATAAAAATTATAATATTTAAATTTAAATTGAATGATCGTATCTTTATTTATTATTTTATATTTATTTTTTAATTTAACAATTAATTTTATTAAATATTTTTTATTTTAATTATGATATTTTCAGTTTTTAGTTAACTTTTTAATTTTTAGGAATTCTTTCAGTTTTTAGTTAATTTATCCGTTAATTTGATTAAAATCATTTTTAAAATTAAGTAATAAATGCTTAAAAATTTAATAAAGTAAAAAAATATTAATTGAATTTTTTATTTAAACATTAATCGTTTAAGTAAGCAATTTTTATTTCAAAGACATCATCTGCTATGAATTCCAACTAAAGGATGTTTAAATAAAAGTTAAGTAACTCTATCAAGTAGGTTAGGGAGGTGAAAATACTCTCAAAAAGAGTACTATGAATAAATTCACATTCTTTTTATAAAATAATTTTTTCATACAATATAGACAAAATAGTTTATTTAAAATTTATTTTCACCAAACATATTTAAACATAAAACTTCTTTTACATATTTAATTATAAACATAATTAGTTATCAGAATAATATATTTTTTATAAATTTAATTTAATTTACACTAATAATGAAAAAAAAACTACCAACAAAATATCAATTTTTATATAATTAAAATTAATTTTTATAACAATGTATTTATTATATATATATAATAATTTTTTATTGGATAATAATATGTAAAAAATTAATCTCATAATATATCAAAATTAATCATATTTTTATTGCTAACTTAAGCATATGCTCAGAGCTTGTTTATTGACAGTTTCTTGAAAACTATTTGTACTTTACAATAAAAATTAATTGATAATTACAGTTTTTAAAAACTGTTTTAAATTTTATTTAATTCTTTAAATTATAGATCCAAAATATTTTAAAATTATTTTCAATTTTTTATTCACGTTGTTTTTTCTCACTATCCCACCTTATTCTTTCATTTACACTATTTCATTTTCTATGAAAAAATATTTTTTAAAGACGATCTAGAAGTATTTTTTAATAAAAGAAACACATTTTTATTATTCTCTTCACTTTTTTTTCTGTTCCAAAGACTTTTATTCTGTTCAACGAGGCGAATTACTCGGAAAGAATCCGAAGGGACAAGTGCGATTTGCATACAATATAATAACACGATCATGGGAAAACAGAATAACGAGGATATAGGGAAGAACAGGAAAAAAAATTAATCTGTCGGTTTGGATTCTTGCATACAATTTCACAAACAGTACGGTCTTGTACCTTTCACCGTTATCCACGGAATAAATAGAATCAAGTTTAGTAATTTTCAGACCTATCAGCTATTGGTCCCAAATTTTAATATTCCTTCGGCTCTTCCGTTAATTTCTATTTATCAAGATTAATTAATAGTATAATTTTATAAAAATAAATAATTTTTTTATATTAAATTTATTTCACATTTTATTATATTTTAAAATTTTTCCCATTATTTAATTTTTTATCGATTAGTAATTTTGTGAATAATAAATATTATATATTAAATTTCTAAAATAATGAATGATTTTTTTAAAATACAATAAAAGTTAATAAAACAACAAACGGATTATTGTTAAGACTTTATCCGATTGTATTTTATATTTTTATTTTATTATTTATGATTATATATATAAAATCAATTAATCTTTTTGTATTATTATGTTTTAATTGAAATATACTTATTTATAATTAAATGTTTTATTTATTTAATTTTTTAATTTTTCACAATAATGATAGATAATAGATAAAAATACGAAATGATTAGAGAAAATACAAAGCATCCATAATCATTAAATAAGGATATAAGTAAAAAAATATTTTACAGTTATAAATAATTTTTTTGAAAATAAAAACTAAAACAAAAAACTAAAGGAATGGAAGAGTAAAAAAAAGTAATTTATTAAAATTAATGAAAGTAATTGAAATAATAATATGCTGTAAATTTAAATTTTATATAAAAAATATCTATAATATTAATGTTTAAATTAATTATTATGTAAAATAGATAAATATTTCGTTGATATAAATCTCATAAGAATTTTATATTATTTTTATAAAAATAGAGGTAACAACATATGAGAAAATATATAATAAATGTTTATAAATTTTATTTTTAAACTTACTTTAATAAATTTATTAATATAATTTATTTAAAAATTTATTTTAACATATTTTATGATTATAGTTATAACATCAACTTTTGAAATAATAAGAGTTCGTTGACTAAATGGTAGAACTGATCTGTGGTACAGAGAATGTTTTAATGTTTTTAAAAAAGTAATATACGAATAAAATTTGTTTATATTAACAAAAGAGCATAAAAATCTTATCCCATTATAATTTTTTTCGAGAACGTTAATTTGCAAATAAGAGAATATTTTATTTTTTTTATATTCCTCACACATGAGAATGATACTACTAAGAATGGAACTATCAAATATTTTTGAAAGCTCCAAAGAATAAAGATATATCAAGGCTTTTAAAATAAATTCCGTCAATTATAGTATATGTGGTATGATAAAAAAAAAAAAATATATATATATATATATATATATAAGTTACTTAAATATAAAACAAACAAATATATATTGCATTCGTGTGTGAGCGTCATCTAAAGTTTTTAATTGAAACCTTCACAGACCATAAACTACACACACGTGTGTATATATATAAAATAAAAATTTATTAATACTATTCATATCTGTATAATTTTTCATATAAAAAATAGTCTTTTGATCAATTAACTCTTTTAAAAAAATCGATCTTTAAATTTTATTTTAGTTATCTAATTTTATCTTTTTATTTTGGTTTGCTTCTCTAATTTTGTAGTATTTTATTAAAAAAATCTCATTTTTTTAATTTAGTATTTTTTTGCTTCATTCTGATATTTTAAATTTAGAATCAAAGTGAAGTTAAAAATAAAGTTTAAGGATCAAAATAAAATTAAAAATAAATTTGAAGAATAAAAATATAACACCAATTGGGTTAGGGGACAAAATGAAACAAGAAGTTACGAGACTAATAAAAAAAATAAAGTTAGAGGATCAAAATAATAATTTTATCTTTTATAATAAATCATTAATAAAAAAATTACGATAATTAAACTTTAAATAACTATTATAAAAATTAATAATTTTTCATAATATGATAACTTTTATACTAACAAAATATTTGAATTAAATTTGTTTTTTATATGATGATTAGATTATTATAAAATGTTAATATTTAAAAAAAAAAACGACATAAAAGAAAAGGGATGGGAAGTATGGACTATCCCATTCTCTGTTTGGAATGAGTTTGAAACATCGGAACGCAAAGAATTGGAATAATATCAAATTTACAGGTCTCACATATTGTGCATCCTTCAATCGTGGGAAGGAAAAAGTTTCATGTACCAAAATATAAGTTTCGGATGTACTGTATCTGTAAAGTTGACAATTATTTAACATGTATTTATTTATATTTTTTTCCATAAATCAAATAAGAAGGGAAAACATTTTTTTTATACTCTAAAGATAGCGTTTTATTTATTCGACTTTAGATTAATTATAGTTGAACCAAAAAATTATAAATTAGTCTCTTTATCAAATCAAGAATTGATATTGCTTTATGAACATTATTTTTTCTCTAATGTTTCAATAATAAATGTATTTTTTAACGTGTTCTTGAGATAAAGAATATTTTTATCCATATATGATTTAAAAAAAACGTATAAAAAATAGAAAAAAAATAAAAATAAAAATAAAATTGAAAAGCATAAAATAGAAAATGAAAGTAAATAAGTAATTAAGAGAAAAATTTATGAAATAAGAGGTACTAAAAATGTTTATGGATGGAATATGCTGTAAATTTTTTTATTTTTGCAATATTAGTATTCATCTTTAATAATAAGAAGAATTTGAATATTGAATTAAGAAATTGAACTTTTAAAAAAAATTAAAATTTTAAAAATGTAAGAAATAACTTTTATAAAGTTTATCTATAGATTTTATGGACATTCAACTATGGTATGTTATGGAGGCTCAAACCTAAAAACTAAGGTTCAAACAGAAAATAAAGGTAAAATTATAAAATAAGAAGACGTCGTCGGATGTATACAAGTAAAACATTCTAAATTTATTACCATCAAAATCCTAAACTAATTTTAGGTGAAAGAAGTAAAAAACTTGAGAATTTCTCTCCACATCATTTTTGAATTTGTTTATATTTCATTCTCTGTATTTTTTATATTTCTATAATCCTTTACAAGTATCTTCGCATTTAATTATATATTTTATATGTAAATTTAAATTTAAAATTGATATGTGAACATTAGGATATAATTATTCTGAAATAAAATTTAACTTAAAGAAAGATAGCAGAAAATAATGATTTTAAATTTAAAATGTGTATACTTAAGAAAAAAACAAATAAAAACTGTCTGATGTAAGATATATATAAGAATAAGAATAAATAATTGAAAATATATGATATATGGTATAAGAAAAGTAAAAGAAAGGATAAAAAAAAATAGTAATTGAATAATAAAGTAAATATGTGTTAAAAGTGGTTACTTATCTATTTCAATAGTACTCTCTCTGTTTTGAAGATCAGTTTATAACTGAGGACTGGAAAATATTATTCGTACACATAAAAATAATATAATATTTTTTAATCTTAGGTGTATTACCCTAAATCATATTTAAGTTATAAGTTTTCAAAGTATTATTGTTAGTGGTTAAGGGGAAAAGGATTGTATTATTTTACTTACAGTTGACTGACTGAGCCATCCAGCAATTTAAAAATATTTACTTTCAAAGATTAATTCCAATCAATACCGATTAGGCTGAATAATTATAATGATACACATAAAAGTTTCTTCACTTTTGACCAGAATAGAATATTACGACTACTGCTAACCCACTAATGTGTGTTAGTTTAATTTTTAAGTTTGGTTTTGGCATTTATTCTCGATGAACTTGGACCTCATCCATTCGTGCCTCCATTTTCTCCCCTTCTCACACTTTTGACCATTATCCGCACTCTCTATCTTTTAATATTTTAAATATTTGGAAGCAACGTTTCCACAGAAACCAATGAAATTCTTGACATGCAGAATAGACCACAGGAAAATAATGTTTTTAAACCGTAGAATGAAAAGTATAGCTGTTACAATGGAATTAAAAGTATAATAAATACTTCCATAAATACGTTCATTCCTCTTTTTTTCAGGAGTAACAAATTTGTTTTTATTTATCTATTTATTTTAATTTTTAAAATATTTATTTTTTATTTATATATTTATATCTATTTAATTATTATTTATTGTAATAAATTTTATATAAATATTTTTACTATTGTTATGTGAGAGAGAAAGTACAAATATAATAAATAAGGAAAAATAAATATTAAATTTACAAAAATTAAATTAAAAAAGGAAATAATTTTTTTAAAAAAATTAATAACATTATACTTTTAAATATTTATATTTTTCCTCTTATTCTAAACAGATAAAGAAGAGTGAAAGGAGTAGTTATCGTAGTTCTCCAAGAAATTATCTTTATCTACATTCTCTACATGGATAGTTCATATCTGGTTCAAAATCTGATGATTATATCGGTGTAGCTTAAGAGTATTGATTAAAAAAGTTGAAAAATATATTTATTATAAATTATGATAAATATATTAGTAATATATTTTTAATAAAAATAATTTTAAATACAAATATTTGGATTAAAACCTTAAAATTTAATAAGTTTAAACACAATCAAACATAAAATTGCTACCCTCTTTAAACTTAAAATATATTGCAAGAAACTAAATTACTTCAAAAAAATTCAAAAGAAAGATATTACTGCAATTAAATTAAATAAAACAAATATTAAAATAAAATGAGGTTGCTACCATGCATGCCAGTTTTGGTGACTTCCGTGAAGAAAGAGCAATGAGCAAAAAGTTGCAGCAATGATGGAACCACTGACGACTCCGATGAAGACTATTCTTTTTCCTTTTCCCTTTTCCTGTTTTCGATTTTCAATTATTATTTATTATTTTTTATTCAGTATAATTTTTCTATCCACATTTCTTATTTAATTATTGATAATTTTTTAAAATAAAATAAATTTAATAATTTACATAATGTAGATAGATGTATTTTACTATTCGTATATGTGAAAAATATATATTTTTTCATTATTGTTGTGATATGGGATTGCTTTGAGCTGTTAAGATATTTAACAGATGCTTGCGTTTGGTTGCTAGTTATGCATTGGTGTTGTCTACTCTTGAATTCCTTCTCTGAAAATTTTTTACTCACTGTATTTCTTAGTTTTGTAATCCTTACTTTTCTAGCAAAGGGATTGAAGAATATAACCCCTTTCCCCTTGCATTTCTTTGATTTATAGGACACGTTCAACAAAAGTTGCCACTTTTGAGTGAGTTGCTTTCAAATATGCATTATAAAAGGATAAGTAGAGATCAAACAACAAGATTGAAGCACAGGATGAAAGTACCAAGAAGACTAGGAGAATTTTTGAAAAATTCATAATGAATTTCAAATAATAGATATTAAAGAAAAATAGGTGCGCAAAGTTTATAAAGGAGACAATATCAGAAATTCAAACACAAGCTTCTTTTTACAAAACTATCCTGAAGGTATGGCAGAGTAATAAGACTAGTATTACAAAAAAATTTGTGTCAGGAATTAAAAACTATATGAAGCCTTACAACTTTCGGTCCTGAATTTTACATTTGGCAAGCAAACATAGGTGTTTAGAAATCCCTTTCTTTGCGGCACCAATTCTTTTTGAAACGTCGAAAATTACAGAGAATCCCTCACCCTCTCCGGTAAAGGATTTGTTGAAAATTAGATGCCACCTAACTTAATTTAAAAAATTAACTTGTACTAGGAGGGGTCCTCTTAATTTACATATATATGGTTGAGTTTTCATTTACTTAAGGTGAAATTTTATAAATGGTTCATTAACATTTATCATATTAAGGTATACTTTTATATCATTTAAAAATTAAATATTAATCTAGCTCAATTCTAAAAATTAGCTTCTTAAAAGAGAAATATCCTTAATTTATATGTGTATGATTGATTTCCTTTAACTCAATCTAGAACTTGCAATAAGATTATTATCCACATTAAGATTGTTTTCTTAAAAAATTAAAACAAGTTTGATTTGAAAAAATATTTTTTATTTTTAAAGTTATATTAGAAACAGTGAAAATAGAAAATAAAAATATAAAATAATATTTTTATGTTTTATAAATTAACATAAAAATAGGAACATTTTGAAAAAAAAAATTATAGTAAATAATAAATAAAAATAAAAATATTATAATAATATAAAATAATATTTAACATTTAATATAAAATATGGTAACAAATAATTTATTAAATTTAAATTATATGTAAGAATAGAAATAAAATTATATTATAAAAAAATTAAGAATAAGTCATCAAAAAACAAATTTAGAAAAATTTAGTGTTAAATAATATTTTTATTGAAATCCGAAGTCATAAGTTTTAATACTCTAAGAAAAACTTTTATTTTCTTAAAAATAAAAAATAGCTATATTTCACTTTTATAAAAAAAAACTATAATTACATGTAAAAATATTAAAAATGAAAAATAAAAATATTGTCACTATATATTAGAATAGTGACTATTATTTTGAATTTTTAAAAAAATTTAATAATTAATATAATTATTTAAATAGAACAATGATAAATAATAGTGTGAGGTGGATATGAAAACTGTAGAATAATAATAATAATTTTGTTAGTCGGGTATGATAATTGTTATTTTAGCGTGAGTATCTAACTTGTAGCTATATATACTTGCGCACGCTCGAACAAGAAAGCCAAAATCCACATTAGTTTCTTTATATTCGTCATTTATATTTCGTGTTGTCTTGTCCTTATATCACGCGTTGCTCACTCCTCTCCCAAATTGGAACACACACATGAACAACCACATGGTAAACATGTAAAGTGTTTGCAACTTTGTATAAATAAGAAGAATATATATGAAAGCTAAGATGAAGAAAGGACGGTCCATGGAACAGGTTCAGCAGAGTGAAGACGAGATGGACATGAGAAAAGGTCCATGGAGCGTTGAAGAGGACACCATTCTCATAAATTACGTGGCCACCCACGGTGACGGTCGCTGGAATTCCGTTGCCCGTTGTGCAGGCATGTATATACTCCGTTCCGTTCTAATGCTACAAAAATAACTTCCATTTTTTCAATTCTAATAATATAAAAAATTAAATATGTAGGGCTGAAAAGATCGGGGAAAAGTTGCAGGTTAAGATGGCTAAACTACTTGCGTCCCGATGTTCGTCGTGGAAATATAACACTCCAAGAACAGATAACGATCCTTGACCTTCATTCTCGGTGGGGTAATAGGTAACTAATTGGAATCTCTTTCTGTTAATATATTATTTTTCTTTCGGATGACGCGGAATAAAAAAAAATTGGCAAAACCGCATAGCGACATTAACTAGTGATTATTAACGAATTATTTGAGTGCATAAAAGTATAGAAATAATATTTTATATAGGTGGTCGAAAATTGCTCAGCACTTGCCCGGGAGAACAGACAACGAAATCAAGAATTATTGGAGGACCCGAGTGATTAAGCAAGCAAAGCAACTCAAGTGTGACGTCAACAGTAAACAGTTCAAAGATGCGTTGCGTTGCGTGTGGATGCCCCGTTTGATTGAACGGATTCAGCTTCAACAACCGTCTGAGACATACGGCCCGGCCCATATCTCCCCAACGCAACTGGACCCAAACCCAAACCCAAGTTCGGTTCGGGTACTCCATCACCAGCACGGGTTTCACGGTTCAGGTTCCGAAACAGAGTGGCTGAACCGGACTTTTTACTCCTCCTGTGGCAGCGGAACTGCCTCGGATTCGTCTGGCATGGAGTTAGAAGTTCGTTTAGATTCTGAAGAACTGGGTCAGGATTTATCGGGTGTATGCCCGAGTTTCAATGACCAAATGTTGGAACAGGGGAATGCCTCCTTGAACTTTGATGGTGGTGGGGACTTAATGGAGAGTTTGTGGAACGATGAGAATTTGTGGCTTATGCGACAACTTTGTGATGATCTCGAAGTTAAAGACAATTTCCTTGCGTGACGCATCGTGGCCATGGACAACGACAAAGAAAGCAGAGCAAGCGTGTGCTTATTTTGGTGACTTTTATGTACAAAGGTCATGGATAAAATTGCATATGTGAGATGTTGATGCGTTTTCCTAGAGTTATTGCTACCAAGTACAAATGCATGCACTTTGTCTTTTCCTTTAACCAATAAAGGTAAGGTGCTTCTTTCTGATTATATTAGCTTTTGCTCTATGCTCCTTCTGTGTTAGTGGCCGTGAAAGAAATATGAGCTTGGCCTGCCTTGCTTTTTTACGTTTGTTTTTTTTCTTTGGTACACAACAATGAACAATGGGATTGCCCGAAGGTAACAATGAGATAAAATCCTTGTTTTTAAGCTCGGCAAGGGCAAGTATGTAAGCTCATGATTCACACTATCTACCGTTCCTTAAAAAGGAGTAGGAATTATTTGTTTAATATTAAGAGAAGATTAAAGATTCAACCCAAAACGCTCCCACAAACTTGGTGATAGGTGATTGATTACCAAAAAAACAAATATATTTCGTGAAATCTGTGGATCATCTCCACCACAAACCTCCTCAATTGCTTCTACGCTTGTTAAAGTCATGCTTTTTAATATGGAAAAGAAGAGTTTTTGTCAAGGAAGCAAGAATTGTGGTGGGTTCCATGAGTAAGTAGTAGTACGGGTCCCTTCCTTCGCCAAACCATAACGTTTACATGTTCTATTTATATATTTTTTTTTTTCTATCTAGATTTTGAACGATGTTTCTGTGGTTATATTGATATTTATTATTCAGCACGAATAACAGGGATGAAAATCGTCTGTTTGCAACTTCGTATCTCTAAGCCTGTCCTATTTAATCCGAGTAACATGGCCTGTGGATGTCCTCCACATTTTACAGTTTTGGGTGGTACGGTATTCGAAATTGAAGTTGTATAAGTATACTTAAAAACAAAAAACTCATAGAGATTACATTCAAAGCATGATTCATAAAATCTTATAATTAAGCTTGCTAACTGAATATATATACAGTGATAAATGATTAACTTATGTTAGAAATAACTTACGAAAAAGTTATTCTGCTAATAACTTTTTCAACGATTGAAATTTATCAATTCATTCAACTATTAAATATTAATATTTATTAATTTATTTAACTATTAAATTAATAATTCTTTTTATCTAAATCAAGTTTATAAATTTAAAAATAAAAAATAATTTTAAATTAATCTACATTACAAGAGATATGTTATATGTTAAATTAAAATTATTTGACTAAATATTAAATTTATTTTAAATTTTATAAATTTAATCTATATAATAAAATTTATTAATTTAACAATTGAATTAATAATTTTTTTAATTATTTAATAGAGTAATTCTAGCATAATTACTCTTAAAATAAATTATTGCTTAACCTCACATAAAATGTATAAAAGATATTTAATTATGAAAAAAAATTACCAATTAATATATAGTATTAGGTCTTGTCTAAATTATCAAAATTAAAAACTTACTTGTAATATTTTATAGTATTATATAATTAATAACAATTTTTAAATTTAAATATTTAAATATATAATATTTTTATTTATTATAATTAAATATTCCTACAAATTAAGTTTTTAATTTTATATTATCTAAATATTTTATCATGTGTTTGGATAAAATGATTTAAGATGATCAAATTTTATGTATTTACATAATAAAAAAATAATTTTAAATAATTTTATTTTAAATAAATTTTATGTTCAACAAGAGGAATTTTAAATAATACTTTTTTTATATAATTTTAAAAAATTACTTATTAATTTCTTCTTAAATCAAAATTTATAATTTCTATTATATATCATTTTTAAATAATTTTTTATTTAAAAATTTCACATTCAAGTACAAACTTAAAGAATGTATATGAAATATTTTTTTTCTTTTGCATGCTAAGAAAAAACGACTTCTTACTTCATTAAATATATTTTTGAAAATTCTATTTTGATTTGGACTTCTATTGATTTAAATTTTGATTTAATGAAAAGGAATTGAACAGTACTTAATATTTTTCCTCTAAGTCCATTATATTTGTAAAAGTGATTTGTTATGAGTTTTGAACAACACCATGTATAGTTTTTTATTAGACTTGAAACTCAATTAACAAATGTGTTAAGAATCTTTGTATAGGTCTAATGGGTCTAATATCTATGATAAAGGAAAATTAGGTTACATGTGGGTTTTATAAGATTGCAATATCCACATTCATTCTACACACTCTAACGACTCACAGTTCCATCAAAGTGATGGTTATAATAGAGCGTGAGTACATATGAAAGATCTGCTCTTGACGTGTATAATTGGACACGAAATAAGATAATGTTTCAAGAATGTCTTCAAGAGATACGTAACCTAAAGTAATTCATATTATATTGAATGTTCTAAATTCTAGTATAGATCCGATCAAAGTTGTTGAATATGCTAGTATGTGGCATCAAAGTAATGTTATACTATGTTTAGAACCGTGTAATTTTAATTTATAAAACTTCCTAAATTGGTTATGATTTAGAAATTGAGGTTTAATAATTTTTATCCTAAATAAAATAGATTTCAAATTTATTTTGTCATTAAAATTTAAAAGAATTATACGTGATATTTTTTCATTTGAGTCATTGTATATATTTTGAGAATTTATATGTATAAAAGATAATGTCTCGTTCTTCTAAGATAGTATATATGTAATTAATTTTTATGTTTCTATGTGTTTACTAAATTGATAAAGTTTTTGTTAAGTGTTAATTATTAGGATGCTGTGTCACTTGAATTAACTTTTGTTTTGACTCATCTATAGGAGATTAATTCATTAATTAATTTGTTATGACATGTTATTTTTAGGATGATCTTGACAGTAAAATCCTTCTATCCACAAGTGTTGAATTTTTGTAAATGTTGTTCTTATATGATCTAATCTCTACTCATAGGAGAGTTTATATATGTGTTAAATCCCAAACTTTGAAAATTATTACTATTTTTGGATTGCCCATGTTGTTAATAATTCATTGTTATTTTCAGCTTCTGATGTATTTTATATGAATAACACTATCAATAGTGTTGAGCTTTTGAATGGAAATAATTAAAAGAGATGATAAATAAGGTAGGAAATTTAAGACATGATAAACAAGGATCTTATCAATTATCGGACACTCAAGGTTAGCTAGCCTATTATTTATTGTCACCATCTTCATTATATGTTGCCTAACACCACCAGTCTCATCATATTTCATATTGGTAAAACTTTCCATTAATTTTTCAGTATTGGCTTTCTCAGAAACTACATACCTTTTGCAACGGAAGCAAGAAAAGTCTTAGCATTGTTTGAATATGGAATGACTTTCACAAGTGATTCATCAATGGATCGCTTAATAAGCATCAGTGCCTTGCTGTTGGCTTTCATCCACTCCTTAAGATAAACATTCTGCTAATCAGTGCTATCACAAGTCAAAACAGACTTATCTTCAGTCATGGTCATATCAATCTCCAATAGACCAAGAGCTAATTCAATGTCATCCTTCTATCTCTTGTAATTGTTTCCATTAAAAAGTTCAACATTGTTGACAATGTTATTCATAAAAAATATAACAAGAGCTAAAAACAACAACGAATTATTAACAACATAAACAACTTACAAAAAAAAAAGATAATTTCCAAAGATTGTGATTTAAAACATAATATAAACTCTCTGGTAGATTAAGATTATATCATACAAGAACAACAGTTACAACAATTCAACACTTATAAGTAGAAGAATTTTACTGTTAACAAATTAATCAATAAATTAACCCCTTGTAGGTAAGTCAAAACAAAAATTAATTCAAGTGACACAACATCCCAATAATTATCACTTAACAAAAACTCTATCAATTTAGTAAATACCCCATTATGGTAGTATACACTCACTCAACCAAAATACCTCCTAAGAAGGATAAACAATTGTCCAAAAATTTTCATCATTTAACTCCAATTTTCAAAACTCAAATGTGAGCATAAAAATTAATTATATATACACAGGGATGGAAGTAGGCTGAGTCAAATTAAACTTTAAGTATTCAAGTTTGTCATGTTTAAAAATTTTAAGGTCTAAGTCTGAGTCTGTTACCTGTCAAAGATTTTTTTTTTATTAAGGTATGACCTAATTTAAAACTTACGAGGCTTACGAGCTTGTTTAAAAGCCTATATAACAAAAAATACTTATAAATGCTTGAAACCTATATAAACAATTGATTAAAAAGACTTGTAAACTTAAAGCCTGTAAGATAAAAAACTTATTAATATATATATATTAAAATAAATACTATACAAATATAATATATTAAAATAAATATAAATATATAATATATAAATATAAATAGGCCTCTGAATAAATTAAATAAGCTTTTTTATAAGTCTGAATCTATCTATTTATTAAACCAGCCGAGTTAAGTTAGACTTTAAATAAGCCGAGTCGTATGCCCATGTCAGACGGCCTTGTCAACTTTCATTCTTATATATACACTACCTTTGAAGAATGATACATCATCTTTTATACATATAAATTCCCAAAATATTAACAATGACTCCAATAAAAAAAATCATGTATAATCCTTTTAAATTTTAATGACAATAAATCTCAAATCTATTTTATTTGAGATAAAAATTATTAACCCTAAATTCCTATATCGTAATCAATTTAGGAAATTTTATAAATTAAAATTCTAAGGTTCTAAACCTAGTACAACCTCGCTTTGATACCACATGATAGCATATTCAACAACTTTGACTAAATCTATACTAGAATTTAGAACACCTAATATAATATAAATTAGTTTAGGTTATGTACCTATTGAAGACATTCTTGAAACATTGTCTTGTTCTATGTCCAATTGTACACCTCAGGAGCAGAGTCTTCCACTTGTACTCTCACTCTATTACAACCTTCACTTTGATGAAACCGTGAGTCATCAAAGTGTGTAGAGATGAATAAGAATTATGACCTCTTATAAAAATTACATGTAACCTAATTTTTGTCCATCATGGATATTACGCCCTACATAAAGATTTTTAGCACACTTGTCAATTGAGTTTCAAGCCCAATAAAAAAACATACATGGTGTTTTTCAATACTCATAATAGATCACACATACAATTCCACAAAAACAAAATGTTGTCAATTTCTCTCTATTGATGATTATGGTTTTTTTTTTCATCTAAGAGACTTGGTGTACTTAGAAAATTTCTATCAAATCCAGGACATGCTCATTGGATTGCTGCTAAGAAGGTTATGAAATATTTGCAAAAAACAAAATGAATACATGCTAGTTTATAGAAAAGTTAACAACCTAGAGGTTGTTAGATGCTCTCACCTATATTTTTTTAAAGGTGTAAATGATGAAAAATCTATTTATGGATATACAATCGTATTGGATGGAGGTTTGACAGTCTCCTCTACCATGTGCTGAGTTTATTACTTGTTACAGGCTATATGGCATGATATGTGACTGAGAAACTTTGTTTTTATTCTAAGAATTATAGAATTTTTCCAAACCATTAACCATTTATTATGATAACATCTTTACGGTCTTTTTAACCAAGAATAATAGAACTACCACAACTTCAAAGCATATTATAATTAAATTCTTGGTTGTTAGAGAGATGGTTGAAAATAGAGAAATTCTTTTTTAGCATATTTCCACCAATGAGATGCTTGGTGACCCTCTAACCAGGGGATTTAGACTCATAGTATTTATGAGACACAAGAATATGGATATTGTAAGGTTTTTTAATGTATTTGTTTAGTGGGAGTTGTTATTATTGTTGTTATTGTGTATTTATTTATTTTATTGTATTGGACCTATGTAACTATCTTAATAAATTTATGCATATGTTGATATTTGGTATTATTATCAATATAATTATCATTGAGCAGTATATTTTATACAATGATTGTCTCGAGACATTTTGGTTTCTTATAGGAATGGTGTTTCAAATGAAACATGATTTATAATCTCTTTGAGAGATTGGTTGTGTTTTTTGAAAAGACACAATGTATGTAGGATCCATACATAATAACATGAAGGGGATCATAATATTGCTATGATATGTACTTACACATGCACACTTTGTGATATGATCATGACACTGAGATTGTTGGTTTTATGATCATTGGTGAACTAAACTCGTAATAGTTTAACTTTAACTGTGACTTTTGACTAATAATTTTGTTGACTGAGATGATCATTTTTTTTTCATGTTGACTATGCATACGTTAATTTGTGGCTATAATTGTTTGATCCGATAGTCGTTTTCAAAATAATTTTTAAAATAAGATAAAAACCCAGTCAATATTGTCTAAGTGGAAGAATGTTGGAAATTATAGTTTAATAATTACTTCTATTGACTTGGGATTTCAATTTTATGAAAACGGATTGAATGGGTAACATAATATTTTTCCTCTAAGCCCATTAGAATTGTATATGTGATCTGTTATGGGTTTTGAAAAATAGCATATGTATTTTTTATTGGGCTTGAAACCTAATTACAAGTGTGCTAACAATATTTGTGTAGGGCCTAATATCCATGTCGTCTCTACACAATATGACGATTCACAATTCTACTAAAGTGAGGGTTATAATAGAGTTAGAGTACCGGTAGAAGACTTTGCTCCCTGTACAATTGGACAGAAAAAAAAAAACAATGTTCCAAGAATGTCTTCAAGAGATACGTAACCTAAATTAATTTCTATTATATTAGTTATATATCTGGTCAAAGTTATTGAATATACTATCATATGTTTTATACCTGTTATTAGTTGTAATATTAAAATCAAATATAAAATAATAATAAATTACAAAATAATAATATACACACTTATAATACAAAATAGAAGAACTATATTCTTGAAACTCTCTTATGTTAAGGAGTAATAAATATTTTTGTTGCTATTGAATAAGAATCTATTATAAAAAAAAATAATATGGATTAATAAGAGTCTTGGTTTTCGACTTTTAGTATACAATTATATTAAAAATTTGAAAAAAAATTATAATAAATTATATTTAATATAAATACAATTTTTTAAAAAAATTAATAATAAATTAAGAAAGATATTAATATATAATTAAGTATAAATAATTAAACTCATGCTGTAAATAATTTTTAATTTTTAACTTAATTTTAAAAATAAATATGTTTGGTACAAATAATTTTAAATTAATTCTTAACTCACTTTTAAATAGTTTTAACTTAAAAATTTTTAAAAATAATTTTTGATTGATGTTTTTAGTTTTAAAATATTTTTATTTTTAAATCTAACAAAATATATATTTTTACAATCGTTAACAATTATCATTATTACAATAATTATTAACATTCTTATAATAATAATAATAATATATTTTTATTATTTGTATATATATTTATTATTTAAAAATTTAATTACTTATCTATTATTTATAAATTTTAAATAAAATAGATGATACTATTTAATATATAAAAAATATATTTAATTTATTTTTATTGTATTATAATAGATTGTTATATATAATATTTAAAATATAATAATATATATTATTATTTTATGTAAAATAAATATTACATAATATAATTTATTATAATAATAATATATAAAACATAAAGTTATATAATATTTTTTATATTATAATAATAATAATTTATTTTTTATTTAAAATAAATTAAAATTTATTATTATTTTATATATTTAACTATTTTACATTAACAATAAAACAAATACTATTATTTAGCTATTAAATAATATATAAAATATATAATTATATAATTATATAATATTTTTATATAATAATTACAATCACTATCTTGCTAATAATAATTTTTTTTATTAGTTAAAAAAATTAATTTTTTATTATTTTTATATACCTTTAGATTTTATATATTAAAATAAAATAAATACTATTATTTAATATATAAAATTTATTCAAGTTGATATTATAATATAATATTAAAATATTTATATACATTATTTTATATTAAAATAATTGTTTAATAATATAAAATTTATTTCAACAATAACATATAAAATTATTTATCTTATATATTAATTATCAAATAACATATAAAATAAAAATTTGTATAATTATATAATACTTTTTATATTATAACTATCAATATTATTATTTTTATTTTGTTGTTATTATTATTATTATCATTATCATGATTAAGATTATTATTTTTATTATTATAAATAATAATAATAATTTAATTTTTATTATTTTTTAAAATTTAAAATTTTAATTATTTTAATATTTATTTTTTAAAAAATTTTAAATTATTTTAATTAAAAACATTTGAATGAATGATTTTAATATTTTAAAAAATTTAAAATTCTAAAAACTTAAATACTTTTATTTTTAAAATACTTTATTTAGATGAAGAAATTTAAATTTTTTACATTTTAAATTTTGTGTTTAAATTAAGTAATTTAACTTTTATTATATATAAATTTTTATTTTTAAACAGTTTTTAAAAACATACAAATAATATTAATAAATAAAAAATATTTAAAATAATATAACTGTGATAAAATTTTAAATTTTATTTGTTTTGGTGAAATTTAAAATTTTTTTTTATTTTATCTTTTTTTAGAAAAATATAAAATTAAAATTTTAAATATTTTGTCAAAAATTATCTTTTTTAAAAGTTATTTTTATCTTTTTTTATTTTAAAATCATCAAAACAACTTTTAAAAAACAAAAAATAAATAAATTCTAGGTCTTCTTAGTTTTTAATAATTAAATAATAAGGTATTCTCAGTTAAAGGTTTTTTTTAAAAATATAAAAGTCACTTATATAAATTTATATTTGTTAACTTTCTTTTTCTATCCATGATAAAGAGTATGATTAGATATCGTATTAATGGAATAAATTGAATTTATTTAATTAAAAAATTATTATCGGAGTAATATAATTAATGATAAAAACTAGACATCAATTTTAATAAATATAAAGAGTAACAATGAAGTTAAATATTCCTTTGGTTTTTTTTTATGTTCAATGTTATACATAAAATTAAAAAAAATATAATGAATATTTTAAATTTAAAAATTTATTATTCATTTTATCTCATTAATTATTTAACATATTATGTTAAAATAAAATTAAATTTTTTTATATTTCAAAATTACAAATAAATCAAAAAATATAAAATATAAAAAAGAGTAAATACTAAATAATAATGATAATAAATACAAGCCGGCTAGTTGTAGTTAGGCAGGGTTTATTTGTTTCAAAACGACGGCGTCTCCTCTGACATGCTGAGAAACCCTAATAGGCTTCCTATAAATTCAGAACCACCGTCTTTGAGGATTTCATGCCTGCTTCTGCACCAGCGTCGATGCCGCCTTATCAGTTTGGGTGTTTTTGTTTCTAATTCTCATCCCTTTGCAATTTTGTTATTCATTGGTCCGATTGTGCTTTGTTTGTTTTTACAAATTGTGTTATGCTATGCATCGAATGATTGAGATCACGGTGATGACTACTTAAAATTCAAGCTCAACAGACCGGAATGCAGGGCTTTCTCTCTTTTGGGTGATTGCCTTGTGTGTCGACTACCCCGCTGAACTGAGTGATCTCTTTCATTTTGGTTTTTTCTCCTATTATTAGTTGTTTTATGTTTTCTCTGAATGTTTCTAGATGTTATTGAAAAGTATGTTAATGTGTGGGGAAAGAGTATTCACGATGAGGATATAAAAGCTCCCTCTTCTGAGTTTCAAGTTGAGGAAAATTGCTGGCAGAATCGAACCTTAAAACTTTAGCCATCTCTGAGTGATCTCTTTTCCCTGTAAATATTTTAACCTTTCTCTAATATAGGTTATTTAATGGCACTTTATTTTGGCTAAACAAATCATTTGCCTACGGGAGGTCTGTGATGAGTTCTATTTGCCTACATTGGCTGATTTATCTGTTTTGGATTATGATGTGTCCCATTAAATCTGAGACCTCCCTATAGAACAATTTTAATTAGAGAGCTTCTTCCAAATTCTAATGTGTTTATCTTCTATGGGTGGGTCTGTTTTGTTTTAAGAAACATTGTGGTATCGGATATGCAATAATTTTGGAGGAAAAAATGAATTGGGGATGTTCGCAAAGATGTTTTAGACCAAATATTCAATGATTTTGTTCACATTTGAACAGATGTTAAACATTGAATTCATTGATTTTGGGAAGCTTTTTAGATAGGCTGATTCTTTCATAAATATATTTGAAAAGTTGTCACTATAAACATTGAATCTAAACTTTTTGGATAAGCTTCATCTAACAATTCTAATTAGACAACCTCGCCCAAATTTTGATGTTCTATATTTCCCAAGTTCATTCATTGGATTGGATTGACACCCATTCAGGATTGAGCTTGAATTGAAAGCCCAATGCCATTTATTCTTATTTAAATTAATTTTTTTTTGTCTTATTATTAAGTTATGAATGTTAGAATAAATATGAAATAAATAATAGTAAATACTTTTAATAATACATGTTTCTTTGACGGGTAAATTTAAAGTTTTAGTATTTTTAAATGAAAATATATAATTATTAAAAGTAGAATTAAGTATTTGAGGGATTATGAATTAAATTAAAACATAAAGATAATTTTATTTCAAACATCTGTTTTTTTCATCTCATGAATTAAATTAAATTAAAAGAGGTTAGGCTTTTTTTTCTCTTTTTTAAATTAAATATTATAATTAAATTTTTATTATTCTTGTAAATTAAAGAGGGGCATAAAGAAGGGTATAAAACTTTTATATAAAAAAAAACAAAAGTTAAACTATAAAAGATGAACAAAGAGATATCCTAAATTTGGCATTAAACCCAAAAATCCATGAAAAGGTTCGGAATGCTTCAGATGAACAACACACTGGTTAAGATGCTAGTAGCACTGAATCATGAATGGTCCAGATGAATGTATCAAGATAAACACTAGATGAATGTATCAAGATAAACACTGTGCTGGGATGTAGTAAAAGTTGACAAATTTTTTTGTCGTTTTTATACTAATGAATTTTACAAATCTCTTTGACCAAGACCTTCAATTTTAGACCGCTAAATTTTGAGATTTTACTTTTTAGTGAGACAAGAGTATACATTATAATGGGCAACGACCTGTGTTATGGTGCATGCTCTTGTCGTTTGAATGGTTTCCTCAACAGACATATTACTATTTTTATTTTTTTTTTCGGGTTGTTGACTTTCTCCTCAATATCGTTGACTTGATCTTATTCAACGCTGGTTAGTGCTTAAAACACACTTGTTAAGAAATTAGACGTCAAGTTTGATTTGAAAAATATTTTTTTATTTATAAAAATATATTATTTTTCAGAGTTTTTATAAAGAAATTTCAATATTTTTTAAAAAGTTAAAAAAAAAAAATAATATAATATTTTTTAAAAATAAAATAATAATAATATAATTACTATTATTATAATTATCATCATAATAATTATTATTATCCTCATTATTATCATTATCTTTATTTTAATACTGTTGTAATAAACATCATAATAATAAAGTTAAATAATATAATATTTCTTTTTATTTTGATAAAATTTTACATGATATTTTTATTTCTTTTACATCTATAAATATTTTTATCATTGAAATTTGACTTTCTTAATATAGGTAAAAAATGTGAACATGTCATATGCACATGCTGTTTAATAATTTAAAAAAAAAATATTATCTTCAACCTTTGTGAAGTTTAATGGATGAGAACCTTTTGAAGTTGCCATGGGCTTTTTTCCCTTGTTCCTTAAAAGCTGTGTAGATTAACAAATTGAAATATAAACTTTCACTCTTAATAAAACAGAGTAAACTACTTCCAAAATAGAAAATGTGTAAAAGATATTTTTGACTATTACAAGTAAACAAAAGTTGAACACACGAAAACTAAATTAATTTTGTTTTCTTCACACAGATAGAAAAATGTAACAATAAGATAAAATATATATATAGAAAATTGAACACTAAAACATAATATAAAAAAATGAAAATGATTGTTTATTATAATATTTTATTAGCATAGTTAATGGATTTAAAATTTTCAACATCTGCTACATCCAAACTTGTTCTCTGGATTATACAATTAAAACGAAGGAAAGTGGATATTAGAAAACATAAAATTTTTACCTTCGTAATAAAAAATAGATAACAAAAATCATTATATTCGCATCTCTATATTTTAAATAATTACACATGTTACTTTAAAAAATATATAATTTTATCTTTATAAAAAAAATTTAACGTCATAATAAACGATTTCACTTAAAAGATAATTTTTGAATTTGGTAAAAATGATACGAATTTCCTATGAGATTTTATTAAAACACAAGAAGTATAAGGGTAATTTATCTTAATAATACTAATATTAATTTTAATAATAACAACAATAATGATAATTTATTATCATAATAATATTAATATTAATTATAATAATTATTATTATATTAATTTGACTTTTAATTTTTATTATTTTTAAATAAATTTTTTATTTAATTTTTAATTAATAAAATATCATTTGTATATTTTTAATAGATTTATTATAAAGAGTTAAAATAAAGTAAGTTAATTTTCTTTATAACAATTTTTAAAAAATTTAAAATTAAAATTCGATTTAGTTTCTAAAATTTTTAAAATCAAAACTAAGAATCATCTAAAAAAAGAGTGATTTTTATTATAGTATATAATTAATTTAAATATAATATAAAAATTATAAATTATATTCTAAAATTATAAAGATAAACAAATGAATTTAGTTTTTTACAACATTGAGTTTAATAATAAAAAAATCAACAAAGACATAAGTCATTTTCAAAAGTTAATACAATAAGAAGCCAAATCAGTTTTACGAGAATGTACGGTAATTTAATGGAACATATTAATTATTTAAAAATATACAATATTTAACCATTTTATTAATACTAGTTCTTAAAATTATATTAAAGATGCAATAGAAAAAATTATTAAAAAAATTAACAAGTCTTTTTTAGAAAAATTATTCTTTTATAATTAACATCAGCTAAGCCTAACAAAATCAAAGATTTGGTAAATAACAAAATCGAATATTTAACACAACCAGCATTTTGCAAATCCTTTGCGTAGAACGTGTCAAATGAATTACATAAACGCAAAAATTCAATATCTGGTCAGATGCAAGACCCCTCCTGTCCGTTTTTCTCCATTTTGGAATCAGAATGCTGATTGTTGACCGATAGTCGCAGCAAATCCACTGTTTGTTTGACTCTGGATCTTTATGCACAGCTTGTCAAACCTACTTTTTGAGATAAATAATTTTATCTTAAAATATTGATAAAAAATTAAAATATAATGTTAAAAATTATTTTCGTTCTTATTTAATTTTTATAAAAAATTATTGATCCATCTATTAAAATTATTTACCGTATGAAATAATTTTTTTTGGTCAAACCATCTAAAGTAATTTAGAAAACCCTCTTTTTATCCATCTATTTTTTTTTTTTTGTTTACCTCTACTTTCTCTGTACCTGTACACGATAGATAGACGATACCATCATTTCTTATCTTTTAAAAAATATTTTTAAGTTACAGTTGTCCTATAAACGTGTAAGAAGTCAAAGAGTCAACTCTACATCCCAGGTCAAAGTTTAAAAATAGAAAAAACGCTTACATTAAAAGCTAATTTAATATTTTAGAATTCATTAACAATTGATAGTTGCAGTACTATTTCGCAGCCCACCAAGGTGTTTCGGCTTAGAAAAATAGTTAAACCTAAAAGTGCAGATCCTCCTAAATCCAACGACAGATGCAGTTGATCTCAAATCTCTTTATATAATCCCCTTCACCAGCACATGCTTAACCGAATTAGCCAAACCATATTTCCAAAACTACCACTTTCTTTCTCTCTCTCTCTTTCTCTCTTAACACACACACATACCCGAAACAGAAAAGGAAAACCACACAAATAGGTATAGATTATCCATTGGTAACATGGATAGAGAATACACGGAAGGTGCTCACAGTTTATCAGATAAAGGCTCATCAGAAAAATATGGAAGTGAAGAAGAGATTTCAATAACGAAAGGTCCATGGACAGAGGAAGAGGATTCTGTTCTCTTCAACTACATCACTGTCCACGGCGAAGGTCAATGGAATTTTGTCGCTCACTTTACAGGCAGGTTAACATTCATGTCTTCATGCACTAGAATTAATCATGAAAATTATATCAAAGCCTGAAGTTAATCATAGTTAGCAACTAACCTAAGTTTTCAATCACAGGTCTAAAGCGAACGGGCAAAAGCTGCAGATTAAGATGGTTGAACTACTTGCGTCCAAACGTTCGACGTGGAAATATAACCCTCCAAGAACAGCTCTTGATTCTTGACCTCCATTGCCGCTGGGGCAACCGGTACTATTATTATTAATATGGATCAATTTTTTTTTCCTGATTAATAGAGAAGTTATTAATTAATTAATTTTGTGTTATTGAAGATGGTCGAAAATAGCTCAACACTTACCAGGCCGAACAGACAACGAGATAAAGAATTATTGGAGAACAAGAGTGGTAAAGCAAGCTAAACAACTGAAATGCGATGTCAACAGCAAACAATTCAGAGACACCTTGCGTTTTGTGTGGATGCCGCGTATGCTAGAGCGGATCAAGGCTCAGGCCTCATCGGGCCCGGCCCAATCCAACACTCAAGCCCACAGCGACCCGAACGCTGGTTTGTTTTCAGAGGCTTCATCAGCGGTTGAAGTCCACGCCCCTTCTCTCTCTGACTCTGGTGCATCTTATAATCTAACATGCTCAAGACATAGTGTGGAGGAAGGTACAAGTACAACCCTATGGCAGCAGGGAAATTACTCGGATATATTAGCCAATGGTTTCGGGGGTGCGGATTTGTGGACGGATGAAAATATATGCTTCTTGCAACAACAGCTAGCTGATGCTTGATGATGACTTGTGATCATGTTTTCTTAGCTGACGCATTAACAGTTTAACTCATCCAAAATACTGCATGACATTCTTAAGATTAAATCGCAGTATTGATTAATTGTAATCGGCATACTCCTATTTCATGATATAGTTCCATTAGGTATGCACAACTGTTTGGGATATTCAAATTCAATTCAAATCATTTCAAGATGCTAATCAATAACCGATTAAACTGATGTTGACAAAAATATCAATAAACGATTAAACCCATAAAATACTTATTAGTATTTTTTTGATATATACATTAATTTTTCTAAATTACGTATTTTTATTTAAATGTATGTTTACATTAAAAAAAATCAAAAACAGTAAAATAAATATACCCTAAATCTTACAATGTTTTAACATTAAATTTGATTATTTAAACAAAGTCACTTAACTCTCCTGTACATGTAGTGTGCTTCTTTTTAATTAAGTTTCCTTAACTCTAAATGATGAAAAATTCGATTTGGTATTGCGAAATAATTAGAAATGGAAGTAGACCGAGTTGAATTAATCTTGAATTTAAGCTTGGCCTGTTTAAAAATTAAATTTTGAGATTTGAATCTGATCTGTTACTTGTTAAAGATTTTTTTTTTTTTGTTAAATTCTGACATGATTTAAAGTTTATAAGACCTGCAAACTTGTTTAAAAATTTATATAAAAAAATCAATACATAAACTTAAAGTCTATATAAATAATTAATTAAAAAAATTTGTAAACTTAAATCTATAAGATAAAAAAGTCATTAAATATATCTAAAATATATATATATATATATATATTAATATTATATATATAATATAAAATAAATATAATATATTAATATAAATATATAATATATAAATAACAAACTTAAATCTATCTATTTGTGTCGAGTCTAATTATACTTTAAGCCGTAGTTCTATTCACACTTCCATTCTAAAGATAACAAGTAGAAAATTAATAAAAAACTAAGAATAATTTCCTAGCTGCAGTCTTTTACATTTTATGTTATGTGCCATCTAGAAGAAGGGAATGAAAACATGACAGAGGTTTGACGTTAATAAACTAAGTTTAAGCTAGGATTAGTATTAAGTATCAATGACTTCGTCGTTGGAGCTGATGCACTAAGGGCCGCAACCTTTGAAATCAAAACATTTCCATTCTTCCTTCTTGAGCTGTTCACCCGTAACATGGACAGTCAACTTTCTATGGTTTTTTTTTTTTAATTTTATTTTGCTGACCCATATTGTCACAGTAATTTTTTCTAGAAAATTAATTTCTTCTTCTTTAATTGAAATATAGTAATTTCCATAGTAGAATTAAATTTCATGTTTATGACTTTAATTGAAATATATTTATAATGTAAAAAATTATATTATAATTTAATTATGAACTACTATATTTTTAAAGATTGTAAATTTTATAATAATTATTTTAAAGGTTATACCTATCATAATATTCATACAATAATAATATGCTAAAATTAAAATAAATATTATGTTTTTAAAATAGTTTTTTTAATCGTGCGTTATTTTCATTAAAAAAGAAAAGAAAAGAGACATGTAAATAAGATAGGTAATTCAATCCTAAATTCCTAACAAAGAATATTCTTCCATCATTTCTACAAGACATTAATTTCTGATACAATCTCAAAAAAGCCCAATAAATGTTTTGTGCGTGATTTTTTTTAATGAAATTATTGAGTATTAAGGTTATTAAATTAATTAAAATGTGTTGTACTTTAATTTTATATAAGTTGTTATGATAATAGATATTTTTTTATTGCGTAGATAACCATTTGACTATATATGAATTGATTAAAAAAAAAAACCAAGTAGCAATTCTTTGACAGACTGGATCAGTACGTAATTGGGTCAATCTTTTTTGTTTTTTTAATCATCCAACCTTTATCTGTTTTAAGCATTTGCCTTTATATATATATATATAATTCCGAGTATTTTTTTAAGTAAACATTCAAATTGATTCCTGAAAATATTTATTAGAATTCAATTTAAGAAGTAATTCTCAAATTAATCGTTATCAATTTTAATATAAGCCAAATTAATTTCTAAATTTATAAAAACAATAAAAAATTAAACTATTTTTTTATCAATATATTATCTTTTTTAATTTTTTATCAATTATATTAAATTTTTAAATTTTTTTAGCATAATCCTTCTTTATAGATGCAAAATTTATAAAGTAATTTAATTTAACCTAAACATGATAAAGATCATATTAAATATTTTCTTCCTAATTTAATCCATGTAAAAATAGAATACACCAATTAATTTTTAAAAATTTAATTTGTGATCGAGACCAATTAGTCCCATTGTTGAAAAAACTAGTTTAACTTAACAAAATTGTCTAAATAACTCATTATTTATTTGATATGACACCTGTAAAATAATTTTCCAGAATTATTTATATAGATTTTAAAATATTACGTAATAAAACATATATTATTTTGGTTTCATTTCAAATTTTTATAGTTAAATTTAAATTTTATATTATTTTTTAAAATTCAGTCATGTGTCCCAAATGTCCATTTGGATTTATACTGTATATTCCACAATATTGTTATGCCTATACAAACATTACTTGTATATTTTTTTTTTAAAGAAGATAAAAAATAAATATGATTTAAGGTTTCAACTTCATCGTCTACAGAAAAAAGATGGATAAGAAATACCAAATTGTGTTTGTCTTTTATTGCATCTATAGATTTCATATATTAATTATAATAAAATTATTTTTAGAAACATATGATTTTTTTAAAAAAATATATATTTTACGAGGTAAAGATTATAGGTGTCATATTTTAACTAATTAACAAACTTCACAGGCAATTTCATTAAAATGAACATGAGTGTTTTAACGAGGGACTAAAATGTGTCGCAGAGAAAAATTTTAGGAACAGTTTATTAAACCTTCTTTTAAAAACTAAATAGAAAGTTTTTAATTTTTAGCATTCATTTTGAGTATTTAATATTTTTATTGGATAGAAAGCTTTTATAAGTTTTTTTTTTCTTATTAAGAAACAACACTTAACAACATTGTCCTTAAAGATGTAATAGAAAAATATAAAACAATTTTAACATAAATAAAAATATTAATTGACTTTTTTAATCGGCTTGAAATTATTTAAAATGACAAATAAAATGAAATAAAAATAATAATATTTGCATGAGTCGTTACATTTATTTGCTATAGAAAATATTTTACCCCCTGTAACATTAATTGCTATTGATATTTAAATGAGGTCAGTGGATCTGAAAAAAATGAAGATCGTACGGTCGTAATGTGGGCTCTGTATTGGAATTTTTGGAGTGGCAGTGGCATGTGGTGAATGGGACTTGGAAGAACATGTCAAACTTAATTACTCAAATTAAAGAGAGTGCGAGAAATAATTACAGGACCGAAAAGCATTAGCACTTCAAGTATTAGATGTTATTTTGGTGGGGTCGGGAAGAGAGAAGGAATCAAAAAGGGAAAGAGGGGTGTTGGAGGACAAAAACATGAATTTGAAGTTTTGTATGCTATAATGCCAATGAATTATTTTACCTGAATTCACTGTATTGTTTTGTTAACAATGTGTTTAAAATTGAATTAGTTATTCAACCAATGAAAATATTAATTTACCCGTGATTAAATTGATAAAAATTAAATATATTCAATCTTGTTTAAATAGAGTAAAATGATACGGAAGATGAAGGAGTTGTATGATTTTCTTTTAATTTTTAAAAGTTATTTTGTATAATAGTCATGAAAAACTATTTTTAAAAAGAAAATAAACATGAATAAATGAAAAAAAATAAAATAGTATATGAAATAATACAAATAATGAAAATTAAAATAACTTGGATTTATTTTAAAATATTTAAACTTAAAAAAAATTGAAACAGTTTTGAGAAAGTTCATTCATCAAACAAGTTTTTAATATTTTAATTTCAAAAATAAAATGTAATAGATCTATTTTTTGTTCTAAAAATTGTAACATAAATATATATATATATATATCTAAAATTTAAACTCAAATTCTCTATTTAAAATGTTTCAATTTTCTATCAATTAATCCATATACTTAATATAAGTGAATTCTTTACCTCCATTTAAGGCACAACTTCATGCAAGGCAGAAATTATACCTTATTTTGTCAAATAAAAAAAAGACAAATATAACTATATTCTTTAAACCATTCGTTCATAAAGTTTCATTATTTTGTCAAAAACTAAAAACTATCGTTAACCGTTTTCATAAAAAATTGTTAATATATATATTTTACAATAATAAAAATGATAAAGTTCGAATGTTAGATATATTTATCTTTAAACCATTCGTTAATAAAGTTTCATTGTTTTTTTTTTCAAAAACTACAAATTATCATTAACCGTTTCATAAAAAATTGTTAACATATGTTTTTTACATTAATAAATGTGATAAGTTTTGAATGTTAGATATGTTTATCTTTATTATAATTTTAATTGCGTTGGTTTAATTGTTAACATATGTTTATCTTTATTAGCGCTTTAATTTGTTTTTAGAAATGTTAATAAAGATTTAATTTTTAATAAAAATATAAAAACCCGCATTAGTGATTTCTTCAAGTAACCGTTAATATAAATCCACCACGTTAATAGTTCAAGATTATTAACACAATTACATATCTATAATCACTTACATAAACATATGTTAACTGGTTATGAAGTTTTTTTGTTGTTGTAATTTAATGAAATGTTAGAAAGTCCAAAAATAAATAAATGAAGGTAGTGCGAAGAATGGCCATCATATTAGAATCCCTTTGAATTAAAGTTGAACTTGAATGGTCTCATATCTTTCACAACAATACCAGGTAAACGGACTTCTTTATAATTGTAAATAAATCCCTAGGGTGATCTTTTAAAAGAATATTAAAATATTCCAAAAATATATATATTTGAAAAAAAAAAGGAAGATAAGAAATAACTATCGATTTCTAACTATAGTCCAACTAACTAATTATGCATGGCAAGAACATATATCAGCATTGAATATGTGATGGAGAGGCAGCTACAAGATGGGTATCTTTTTGGGCCTTAAAAAGGTCAAGCCTTGAATCTCCAAGTCGTAGAGAGTATGCTGCTTGCTTGTACTGGGCCCATGTGAAAGGCCTATACAGACTTGGAATTTGTGGTGGTGAAACCATCTTGGGCAGCGGAGTGATCCACCAATTAGGTGGCGGTGCTGCAAAGTACATAATTGACATCCTTGCCTTCATTGTGTTGGTTAATGCTCTGTGCCTCACGCTTATGAACCTTCCATTTGTCAAAACCTTCACTCATTGTCAAAATAAAAGGAAAAAAAAAAAGTGAATTGCCTTAACGGTATATGTTATGCAAGCCATATTTAGAAATGTGAATGTGATGCATGTAAATTTGTACTTTGGAAAAACCTTGATTATAGTTATGATATATCATCATATTGAGTTGATTATGGGACCAACCTGGAGGAGATCACCAACCATGACGAAGAAGTGATTGGGGTCAGGGGGAACAGGTATCCACAACCCTTCACTGGTGGAAATTTGAAGGCCACCCACATTGTTGGACCACATGATGGTTAAGATCTGAGGGTCAGAATGTGCTCCAAAACCAATGCTATTTTTGTTGCCCTTCAATTTCAGGTTCAAGGGAGGGTAGTGATTGATCCTAAGAACTGAATCACTATGGGCATCTCTAATGATCCTGCTAAGTGCAAACTTGTCTGGGACCCCCAAGCCCTCAACCACCAGATCTACAATTTCACACGCCACTTCTTTTATTGCTTCAATATAATCATTTACAACACAACTGCAATCAAAGTACCAAAAAAAAAAAAAAAAAAGGGAGAGGATTTAGTTAGATCATGACTAGGCATATGTACTTTTATTTTTTTATATATATAGATTCCTTCTTTGGGTTGTGTCGGTAATTTTGCTTTTTCTTTCTGTCTTTTTTTAGATGAAATTTTAGCATAAAGGAGATAGTATTTCAGTCCAAGACAGGAAGAGTCTCCCAACTCAAAAAACACTTACATAAAATTTACATTTACTTCTTTCTAGAAAGGCAAGTGGGAACTTGAACCAGCAACTTGCCATATGCAAATTCTTGTCTTCCTTGGTTCAGTTGTGTCAATTACTTACTTCTTGACTTTAGTCATCTAATGTTTGCTCTATTTTTCGGAAACAAAATGAGGATATCGTACCGGCAAATTCACGATTGTACAAAAAGAAACCCAAGCAAGCCATGCCAGCACAAATTACCTAAATTTGTTGTTCTTTTCTAACGACTCCCCGTGCTAAGGTTCATGAACTGTGACACTATGCATGACATACTTTTTAGTGGGATGGCCATAATCCAGCCTACAACTACAAGGAATAATTCTCCCCTGGATGAGAATGCCCTTTTTATTAGTATTAGTAAATCATTTACAAATTTAAAGTAAAAAACTAGGAATAATGTTATATTTTAACATAATATTTTTATTTTTATAAAATAATTTTAATATTAAATATATTAATAATTTAAAAATGAAAGTATTAGATATTTTCTCAAATCATTCTAGTTTATCAGTTTTTTTTAAGGTTTTAAAATAGAAAATTATGAATGTACATTTAAATGACGTGGATATATTTTAAAAATAATATAATAAAAGATGTAATAGTTAATATGATAAAAAACTGAAAAATGAAAATAAGACTAAAAGATGAATATATGTTTATTATTGGTTTATTTTTTATGTATATCATTGTTGTTTTGAAATTATTGAAAAAGTTAAGCTTTGTCTAGCTGTCAATGTTTTTTCCTTTCAAAATTACTTTTAAGTACTTAGATACGCGAGTGGTTCCCAATGCCATAGCCCATAAGATGTAACATGATTGTCGTACAATTACTTTTCTTTTAAGTGTTGGGCCCAGACTTAGTAGGCAAGTAAGCCCCTTATAATCAAAAACAATCATGGCAAACAATCAAAACGATTATCTCATAATATGGGGGAAAAACATCAAAACAATTGTCTCATAATATGTATGTGCATTTGTTAAAATAAGATGAAGAAAATCTTATTTTGATAAATTTTAAAATTAAAAAAATTATTATTTAGCTCAATTTTTTTGTTAACTCGATGCAAGTTAACTTACAATGGGTGAGGCAGATTTTTTTTTTAATAATAATTTAAGTTATTATTTTAACTTGAACATGGTATACTAAATTTGTGAGGCTAGACTTTTTGGACTTTGAATTTAACAAAATTTAAATTCAATCATCGTGGATTGATTAAAGTCTATTTCATATTTTAATAATGTAAAAATTTTGTTTATCCACAAAATTAGTTAAAAATTTAAATAAAAAAAGGCCGCTAAACTAGTTCATTTAGCTAGCCTAAAGCCTACAAAGTGACAAATTAAGCTAGTAAAATTATAGTCTAAAATTAGATTAGCACCAACAGAACCTGGTATTTTACTGGCTCTAAATGAATCCGTTCGCCCTATTTTGATACCCTTATTTATGTATATGGTCAACGTTAACTGCGTATTTATTTGGGTTTATTCTTAAGAGATAATAACTTATTTTATTGATTTGTTGAAAAAAAGCTGAAACAAAGCACTTTGTAAGTGTGCACTAACCAAAGCATATTCATACATAATCAAAATATTACTCCTTCCATTTTGAAATATTAAACAATTTTTCTCTAAATTACTTGGATTTTTATAATACCAAGGAAATAAATTTTATATTTTTCTCACTTTATCATTTTCTCTCAACACTTTTTTCCTCTATGCCTTATATGCTCGTAATTGTAAAATTATATTTTTTTAAGAGATAACTATTAAGAAAATGTAAATTTAAGTTTAAATATATTTTTGTCCCCGTATTTATACGACTTTTTTATTTTAGTCCATCTATTTTTTTTCCTTTGGTTTCAGTCCCTATATTTGTGTAATTTAGATATTTTGATTTCTTACGTTAACTAGTCACCCAAATTATTTAGATTTATCATCATTTAGGATTTACTAGGACTAACAATTTTAATTGTAAAATAATAGAAGACTAGAATCATAAAAAAAATTAAGAAACTAAAAACAAGAGGTTATATAAATACAGAGAGTAAAAAATATTTAATTAAAAAGTAATCTAGTTTCACGATAAATTTTCCTGATTTTTTTTCAAAAATCATTAACTTCATTAAGTCTTAATTATATTACACTCTAAAAATAATCTATGTATATGATCCTGCAGCTTATTGTGGAGGGTTCCAATTTCATGATCCATTGATCTCGGTTAAATATATTGTTGCACATAATTAAATTTACATCTTCACAGAAAGATAACAATATTAGTAAATCTTGGATCATTTTGGTACAATTGACTGAAGCCATCTACTTAATATAGAAAATAGACAAGATTTAATTAAAAATAAAAAGTTGGGAAATATAACACATGATCTGGTTGTAATAAAAAAAAAAATACACATTTAAAACTATGTTAAACTTGAATGAATTTAAAGAACTAAAATCCTGCTCAGTGAGTGATTATAAAATAATATACAGAAAATATACAATCAAATAATATATTATATCACTTGCAACTATGTATACATAAAGGCAGTGAATGTCTGTTCTAAAACTGATATTAAAATATTATTTTAGTCTCTATATTTTGAATTATATTATTTTTTATTCAAAATCTTTAGATTAATGGATTTTTTCGATTAAATTATGATATTTCTACATTATTATCTGCTCACCACTTTTATTGTATCACTTCTACATTTTTAAAAAATGATATAATACGAAAAATAACTTTTTTATATTTTTCATATTGTATCACCTTCTTATATTTTATATTTTTAAAAAAGCAAATGATGTCACGAAAAAGTATGTAAATGAGGTGCGTTAGAAAGAAAACTTAGGGTGCTGTTTCTTTTTTATTTGGGTCAAAGAATTGTTTCCTTGTGTTAACAATGGAAAGCATACAACTAGAAGGTTGTTTGATAAGTAAATAGTTATTTCGAAAAACTAGAAGGTAATTATATTAGTTTATAAAAATAAAGAAATTATTTTTTATGTTTTAAATATAATAATAGTAATCTTTATCTTTCAAACATTATCGTAATTGATTTTTAACTTTTTACATAACAAAATGACTAATTATTCATTTGATGTATCCCATTTATTTGCGGTGCACGGGTTGCTACGTAGCCTTTCCAACTCATATATTATTAAAGTATACAAAGATTTCGAATAAATAATAATAATATAATTTAACATGTGGAAATTATATTATTATTTGTACACTGTTTCGTTGCATTACTTTTATATTATTTTAAAATAATGAAATACGAATAACATACTTTAAAATATATTTTTTATTTTATAATAAGTAAAGGATGTCACAAAAAAATTTATATAAAAAAATGGTGCGTTAGAATTGTTTCCTTGTGTTAGCCCATGTTTGGCGGTGGACTTGTTACTCCTTTTCAACTGAAAATATTTTTTTTTAAAAAATAGCTCTTAACATACTTAATTTTATTATTAAATTGATAAATAAATTCAGGTCAACTGTATAAGGAATCCAAATAAGACAAATATTTTTCAAATTAATATGTAATTTAATGGATTTTTAAAAGTCATTGAAAATAAACAAAGATAGGACTAACTTTTGTAGTATTATGACAAAATTTTTCTCCAAAGTCAAACAAAAGGAGTAATTTGTATGATAAATATATAATTATTTATACAATATATTTATATTATATTATATTAATTCATATCCTTTTTTATTTTATTCTATATCTTTTTATGTTGATTTTTTTACAAGAATTTCTCCAAAAAAAAATATGACTTATAAAATTATAGTCTTCTAATGCGTATCTAATGAAATGTGATAAAAAATAATAAAAAGTAATTTTAAAAAAATATAATATATAATATTATTAATGTATTAAATTATATAATTTTTTATAAAAAAAAATTATTATATCTAAATTCTCATTATGTATTCTTAAATACATATTAAAAAAACCAATAAAACTATTATGCAAATAGAAGAATTTACCATGATGATAATAATGGATATGCATAGATGGATCCGGTAGAAGATAAAACCTTGATCCAATTAATTGAAAATAATGATAATTTTACTAGATTTTTGTGCAACAAAATATACAACAACAACAAAAGAAAGAAAAATATATAACATGATAAATGATATAATGAAAAAAAAAGTTATAACTCTTAATTGAAAGATCATTAAAGTCTTAACGACAAACACACGAAAAACAGTTCCGAAAAAATGGTAACTAGCATGCTTGATTTTAAAATATAAAGGGAAAATGTCCATGACTAGAATATCAAACATCAAGGATACCATACTAATTGAGCATAGAAACTTCTTTCACTAAATATATTAAAGTTATCACATATCTGTCAAACACTTATCTGTCAGAGATCAAAGGTCGCCATGCTAGGCACAGCTTAATTAAGAAACAAAGACAGAAGGCCTTGTTCCCTGATTCTATGTTCGTTTATATATACTTAATTATTAAATACTAGTATTTTTTTTAATTTAAGTCGGCTAGAATCCATAAAAAATATTTAAATTTTCACAGATAATTTAGGAGTGTATATATATACATATTGACAATGTAAAAAAATATGCATTCATTAAAGTCATTTTCAACGATAATTGAGGGAAGAATGAAAACCTAGTATTAATACAAAAAAAATTGATAGCAAGAAAAGTGATGTTAAAGTGATACCTGAACTTGGTAGAGTCATTTGAGATAGTTTTGGATGTGTTAGAGACACAAAGAGGATTAACTTGAAGTAGGAGATACTCGAGGTCACCCACATCACCATTGGGACCAATATTGGTGAAGCCATAACCGAAGGGAGTGGCTGGGCCAGCTTGGCTTTTTTCTTGGGTGGGTTTAGCAAAAAACTTAGTTCCCTCTTCTTCCAATCTCGAAATCACTTCCTTTGGCACACTATGGTTCACCACCTTGAAGAAACCATATTCCTCGCAAGCTTTTACAATTACTTCCCACAATTCTGACCTTTCCATCGATAGGTCAATCGTTGGAATTTCCATTGCCTTTGTTTTCTTGCAACTTTTCATGATGGAATTTGGAGAAGGCACAACCATTGCTATATATATACACCACACCACTGATATTAGAGTATATAACAAAGGGGCAAATAGAGACTGAATAGTTAATGGATGTGTATAGAGAACGTCTTGTTTAGAGAAAGGTGGAATCATATAGCATGTATATATATATAAAGGATGAAAGAGGAAGAATATGAGAAAGGAGTGAGGTAAATTAAATTTTATAGTATATTTATTTAAAGAAGCATGGACTTTGCGTAGATAGGTAACTTCAATATGGATGAAAAAGAAAAATATATATTTGTTATTATATATCTATTTTATTTATTTTTATCATATTCATTTATCGCATATCTTTCATCTTTTCTCTCATTTTATTATATTCTAAAGTAAATTCTACCTACACGAATGTAGAATGAATACTTTTCAATGGAAAAAAGGACCTCATGGAGGAAAGAATCTTTTGTTGTGCATGATGCATGACCCTCCGCGTAGCGTCCCCAGTTGACACAATTTTCAATAGTCTCATAACATGATATATTATAGTAAAGCAACTAACTACTAATAATAAGATTTATGTACCAAATTATTGAATGTCTTGGATCTCGGCTTCAATGCTCATGTACGATCAAACATTTTATATAATAACCACGCTGTTATTATAAACACGTCAACAATTTAAGATTTTAAAATTTGTTAAATAAATATTATATAAGTTTAAATATATTTTTAATCCTTAAAAAATGGGTTAAATTTTAGTTTTTGTCCTTAAAAAAATATTGTTGATTTTAATTATCATGAAATATAAATTTTTAAAAATGATCTTTATTGTTATTCTTTGATAAGATGTCATATATCATATGTTTCCTTAAAATAATTGTTAATATAATATGATTAAATGCATATCAAGTAATAATAGAAGTTATTTTCAAAAGTTTTAAAATTATAAAACAAAATTAATAAAAAATAACAAACTAAAAATATACTCAATTAAACCTAATGTATACCGACACAATAAATTATAAGTAATGCTTAACATATTTTTCGTTCATGATAAACAATACTTTTACCAATTTAAGTCTTTGTTTACTGATAGTTGAAAATATTTCCTATTTTATTTTTCATTTAAAAAAAAAACAGAAATAATCAAAAGTGTCTGCGCCCAGCAAAAATTTATAATAAAAAACTTGTTTACACCGCCATTAAGGTTTCGTTTGTTAATGATTTGTACCTAGTATTATAGTTAACTTTTAACATCAATACATTAATAAGGTAAACAGTGTTTGAAAAACTACTAATACATAATAAACAAATTATAAAAAGCAAATGCAAACCGTATAATTATTAAAGTTACCATAAATTGGTATTGAATATGCGACGTGCAATAAATAACATTTTCGACCCACTGTATGAAAATAAGACACCATATTGATGTGAATAAACCAACAACTTCCTTTTTCTTACTGAGCCCCAGTTATACGCATCTCTTTATCGAATTCCCCTGTCATCTAGCTAATTAAACTATTTACTTCGTTTTTATATAACAATGTTTGGAGAGTTATATTTGGAAAGAGAAAAAAAAAACTAAAAAAGCATATGCAAAAATTAGTGTATTTGTGAAAGAGGAAAAACTATAACAAGAGACAATAAAGAAAAAAATAAACGGAGAAGAGATAATAAAAAGAATCTTTACCGCGTTATATGCATAGTTAAAATTTTAATTTAATAATCAATTTATAAATAACAGTGAAAGAAACATAAGAACGAGAGCAAAAGAAAAGAAAAATAATGTCAATGGAATATATAAAATAAATTGTAGAAGAATTAAGCGGTTACTCTTGTATCATTCAGAATAAAGGTAGAAATGAGTTAAGCTTAACACTTTATCTTTTTCAAAAGCCTGATCAAATTTAATACATTTACTAAAAAATAGGTCTTATTATTAAAATTATAGATTTGTTTGACGAATATTTTATGATGATTATATAAATTTATATTAAATATAAAATATATTAAATGTTGATAATTATATTATTTAAATTATTAAAAAATATTTTTTGATATATAATTTTTAACAAATAAAAATTTATAAAAAGTTAATAAAATTAAAATTAAAATTATTTATCATTATAAATATTGTTTTATTATATAAGTTTTTTGAAATAAATAAATAATGTTTAATTTCATAAGAAAGTCCATAAAATTATTTTAAAGTATATTTATCTATTCATCAATGTATATATTATATTTATAATTTATTTTTATTATATTTATTTTAATATATTTATTTTAATATATTTATATTAAAATAATTAAAATCTTTAAATTTATGTTTTTTAATCATTATATATAAATTTTATGTTTATTTAATAAATTTTATATCATATATTTTTAAATAAACTCATAAATCTGGTAAATCTTAAAATATGTATAAAAAAATATAATTACAACAAACTTAAATATAAATAATTTAAAATAGGTAAAACTTAAAAATTTAAAATTTTATTTATCATAATTTATTCTCATTTCTAATTTAAAATAGAGACAGATTTAAAAGAAATATAATATATATATATATATAATTAAAGTTAATTAAGTTTAAATCTATTTTCTTTACAAAATCATAGATATCATTTATAAAAAATGTAAAATTATTATAAGTAACCATTTTTTAATAAATATTTAACATTTTTAGATATATACAAAATTTGAATTTAATATTATTGATTAAGTTAAATTAATCCATACTAACTAGTTTATATGTTTATTGATGTTCTCATTTTGTTTTTAATACACATTGGAATTTTTTTGTTATATATGATAAATAATGCATATTGCAAACAAATATACATTGGTTGAGAAATAAAAACAAACAAATAATAAAATTTTGAAGTAATATTTTTATAATACTAAGTTAGCATTTTAAATGATTAAGGATAGAACATTGACGTGGGTTGGAAAATATATGGTCACATACGGCTGCATTCCCATTGGGGGAAGATGATATAATGAGTTGTTCCAAATATAGTTAGCTGAAGTGTACTTAGTAAAAAAAAATGAAAATAATAGAGTGTGTGAACTGGAAACATTGAATACGATCAATATCCCTCGTTTCATTCTGATAAAACATAGGTAAAAAGGTGGAGATTATGAGGACCATCTTAGATTCAAACATTCGCTGAAAAAGAAAAGAAAAAGGAAGGGCTAATGCCATCATGGATAGTACTCGTTTATTGATAAGAATCTCATCACTAATTGCACAAATCATGCTTTGAGACAATAGTCATTTTCCTATATTTTAGCTTTGCTTTCTCCTTTCTAGGACCCATACTTTGATGGGAAGGGCCCGCCTCTACCCAAACAAGAAAATGGATTCGAGCACATCAAATCTATTGGGAGAATTATTAAATTTATTAAGTTTATTTTTTTAACTAAATATTTTCCTAGGATATGTTTTTCTTTGGTATATACATTTATGTGTATGATAGATTAATGATAATTTTATCTAAAAATAAGAATAGTAAATTTCAATCATATAATTTTATTTTTAATGGCTAATATTTAAAATCTAAATTATAAAATCATTTAAAAATTCACATAAATTTTATATTATAATTTTTATTTTTTTAAAAGTTTAATAATAAACATTTATTATCGTATTTTTTAAAAAAATCTTTTTTAATACATTTCACACACATATACTCACTCTTTCTCACTCACTAATTCTCTCTATATATATATAGGATTATTTGATACTAAATATCATACTTAATATTTATATTAACTTATTAACTTAATAATAACAATATAAACTCTAAACAATGAGGGCGGAATAATAATAATAATAATAATAAATAGAGATGTTTATACGTGCGAGATAAATTGGTAATTTTACTTTATGATTATCCAGGGCCCGGGCCCAGGCCCAGGCACTGTAATTCCTGCCCCACTTCGTTTATATGTGTGTAGAGATTAAAGAATAAGGGTACTCATTTTAAGACTAAAACCCGACCCATCACAATTTTCCACCGGATATCATAGGTACGGCTTTATCCTTTGCCATCGCTAGTCATGTGCCTGACCTGACCTTTCCACTTCCACCACAAGAACTAATCTACCTAAGAATCTCCTTGAAAACATTTTTAAACCATCATATAAAAAGATATATATATATATATATATTTATATTTAAGTGTAGATAGTTGATTTTTTATTTTAAAAAAAACTGTATTATTAAATATAAATATAAATATATAAATGATACTATTTGTGTATAGAAAATTAGAAATATTGTAATTGTATAAAAATCATTGCAATCTCTGCTTAACTGTAGTAGTAGCCCCTACCATGCTTCTTGTATGCATCTTTGCTCGTCAAACTGGCTTTCCACTACGCATGACTGTTGAGTCAATTTTAAGCGGGTACATATTAGTCAAATTGATAAGAACTTAAGATATTAACAAATTAATGATGCTTTTGATTGTGTGAGAGATAAGGGATCATGATAGCGGTGGATTACACTGGAATTTGGTGTCATGGTTATTGGCTTATCTCCCTTTTCTATCCTTAATTTAAAGGTTAAATATATTTTTAGTTCCTTTAAAATGTTTAAATATTGATTTTGGTCTTTTATATTTAAAATTTTTGGTTTAGGTTATTTATTTTTTAAAATACATTGATTATAGTCCTTATATTAACTTAAGTTATATTAAATCAAAATATATTAATAATGATTTGAGAATTATAATCAAGACATTTCATATATTATACTGTTTAATATATTTAAATTAAGTATTATATTTATAATTAATGTTATCAAAATATAATTAATATAATAAGAACATTTCATATTTTGATATATTTATTTTTAAGAATTTTTTAAAATTATAATTTATAAATTTATTTTTTAATAATTATTATTATCTAAATAATTGTTTATAAATTTTAAATGATATCAATTTTAGAATGACTCTTTTATTATTTTAGTAACAAAAAATATTCTATTATTTTCAATTTAAAATTAACACCATAATCTTAATTATATGAGATAAAATTTAAATATTTTAACATTATTGTATAATTAATTTTAGGTTTTTAAAATTTTTAATATTAAATTTTGTATATCATAAATTTTAATTAGTGGAAATAATTTTTTATATAAAAACATTACACATTTTCTAAATTCTAATAATTTTCAATTATTTTATGTTAAATTAAATGTTAAATAAATCAAGAGAATTCATAAAAGTATATTATTAGATATTAAATTTAATATATAAAAAATTTTAAGCTTTATTATAAATTTAAATTAGTCAAAATTAAACTGAATTATTAAATTTTATAATCAATTTAAATATAAATTAGCTTTAAAAATAATAAAAACAAATTAATACTAAATTATGTTAGTATTCTAAATTAGTTGTATTGCAATCTTTTATATATTTTTTTATATAATAAAATAAAGGGTTAAATAAGTTTTTAGTCCTTTTAAAATATTTAAATTTTGGTTTAATATAACTTAAGTTAATATAGAGATTATAATTAATGTATTTTAAAAAATGAAGGACCTAAACCAAATATTTTAAATTTAAGGAACCAAAACCAAAATTTAAATATTTTAGAGGAACTAAAAACATATTTAACCCTTAATTTAATATCATAATTTTTATATTTTATAAACTAACTTAACTAAAATTTTTATTTTTTAAAGATCAAAACAACATCCCATTCGAACTTTCATTTTAATTAAACCTCCATCATGATATTTAATATATCATATCATGTTTTCTAATCCTTCCTCTTATTCTTATTATAAATCACTTTAACTAATTCACATGTTTTAAAAATTTTAGTTGAAATTAATTAATAATCTAAAAATTATAAGATTTTTCGATATTATCCTTATTTTAAATTCATTCATTTTATTACTTTTTCCATTTAAATTACTCCTTTCAATTAGAATAGACATTGTTATTGGAAAAGTCAAAAAAAAAGTTGAAAAGTGTTGATTATTTGAATATAATTTATTAAATATTAAGGGTAAATCTAGAAAACATATTTAATATTTTATAATTTAAAGTTTATATTAAGACACGGTAAAGAAAAGACTATATATTATAATAATAACAAAAAGAATAATATTTAGTAACTAGAATTGACATAGAAACTAATCAAACCGACAAAATAAACAATCAAAATAATGTTTTACTCGAACCGGAGAGTTTCTGTAATATTCCAATGTTGACATGGCCCATGTGGCACCCCTTGGAAACAAATTTCCCGACCTTCCCTTGCCCATGAGTCCCATAAAGAAAAACTCTATCATCAATTCATGTTCTTTTCTGCGGAACAGCTGAATCATATTCATAATTTGGTGTCATGGATTGGTCCACTAATATTTGCTTACGTATTATTGATATTTCATCCATTTTTTTTAATTTTCACCGTTTTTTTTAAAAAATTACTTTAAAATTACTATTAAAAAAATTAAAAAATATTTATTATTGTTTGTATTAACCAAAATATTAATTATTTAAAAAAATTAAAAAAATAATAAAAATATACATTAATCTTAATATAATAAAAAATTAATTATTTTCTTTAATTAATATAAAATAATTTTAAACTTAGATAAAAAATGGAAGAAATAAATTTTATGATGCTGTTAAACTCATAAATTTTATATTTGTCCGGCAGTACTATGATGATGTAACTTTATATCTCATTCGTTTATTTGTTACTATTTGCATAACATTGGTGTCATCACTGTTAGCTATGATTATATTTTCTTTAATTCATTGATGCTGCCCTTTAATTGTCGTTTAGTAAAAGTGGGGACACGAGGGACGTAAAGGTTCTCTATTAATTATAAGTCAACCGGTGTTGAAAATAATGGTTTTTCCCTATCGATTAAGTCCGAATATATATATATATATATATATATATATATATATATATATGTGTATATATATATATATATATATATATGTATATATTAATTAGGACCGGTAAAAAAACGAATCCGAACAATCTGAAGGTTCATTCGAAAGTATGGGTCCGCTTGGATCAAAAGATGGATTAAATATTTTTTAATTTTATTAAACTATTTAAATTTTGATTTTAATTTTTTAATTTTTAATTTTTAAAATATATTAATTATCATTTTTATATTAATTTAAATTGTATTAAATTAAAATATATTAATTATGATTAAAAAATTATAATTAAAATATTTGATAAAATTATAAAAAATTAATAATAATTAATATAACTTAATTTAATATAATTTAAATTAATATCAATAAGCATAATCAATATATTTTAAAAAATTAAAAAATTAAAATTAAAATTTAAGTGCTTTATATAGATTAAAACATGTTTAATCCTAATTAGATCAATATATGTGAATTTATATAGTTAATGTTGGACGAAGTGAAAATGGACGAAGATTTTATTATTTAATCCGATTCAATCATAATATTAAATAATAATAAATATTAATATATTATGTTGGTGTTTGAACTTATTACAAGTTTAATTTATTCAAAAATTTAATCTTTTTAAATATTTAGAATAGTCTTGTGTCTTCTTATCTTCTTTGTTTACTTTTTATAAACATACATTTTACACTGTACCTCGATTACTTTTCTATCATAAATACATACTTTATTTTTTTTTTGAATTATCTCAAATTCTTCGAGGCTCATATCGTCTTCTTCATTCTTCATTTTGAACTCTCTTATGTCACTTAATTGTAGTTGTTATTAAACATTTAGACCTTAAAGTTTGGTCTTCTCTTTTCCTTTCTTATATCTTTCTTTATTTTTTTTTATTTTTCATTTTTTCTTAGTTCTTTTTAATTTACAATTATATTGTGCATTGTCTATTTGTCCAATATTCAAAATTGAAAAACATAAATATTTATTTGAATTTTTCACATAAAATGGTAATAGATCCCAAAAATAATTTTTTTTCCTTTAAACAAGTCAAAGCATAACTTATTCTTCTTTGGTGTCTATCAATTGATTTTTTTCTCATTTCTTTTTCTTGGAACAAGTTTATTAGTTCGAAAATAAAATTAAAAAGGTCTCTGAGATATTCTAGAAATTGAAAAAGTTACATACGCAGATTAATTTTGAATGAGAAAAGAGGAATACTTTCAACTTTCAAAGTTGGTAACATCTATACCTATATCTCATTTTGAATTGGACTTTATAAACGCCTAGGTGTCCAATATTTTTTTTGAAAACAATTTTTATTTCTCTTCTTTCTAACAATCTTTTTTTTTTTTAAAAAAAGTAATTTATGATACTAAAGGATAATATATTTTATTTTTCTAATTCTTTTAGCATCAGACTTTTTTTTTTATTAATGTGTAATATGGAAAACTTTTATTAATCTAAAAAAAGCAAAAGTACAAAAAGAGTTTGAATATTTACATTTTTCATATTTTTTTCCCACACTGAAGGTCTAAATTGATAAAACTGATCCATTAACTATTTTATCCAAAATTAGCTATATATATGTGTGTTTTTCTAATTTTTTTAAATTAACAACACATATTGGTTAATAAAAAAATATAAAATAATATTTTTAAAAAATATAAAACTAACATCGATTAAATATAAAAAAAAATAATAACATTCACACTTAATATGTTTCAAGATAAAATTTATACAAAGATGTTATATCTTATGTCAAAAAGTAATTAGATAAAAAATATAATAAATAATAATGAAAAAAATGCTAAAAAGATATATAAATTAAGACATTATAGATAGATTTAGTTATGTTTTGATAAATTTTATTTCAATGTATCAACAAAATAAAA
This sequence comes from Canavalia gladiata, assembly GCA_037954105.1. Classification (NCBI taxonomy): domain Eukaryota; kingdom Viridiplantae; phylum Streptophyta; class Magnoliopsida; order Fabales; family Fabaceae; genus Canavalia; species Canavalia gladiata. The sequence continues at coordinate 15,905,459 of CM075661.1, read as the reverse complement.
TATCCGTAATATGATATATAATAAAAATTTTAAAAAATTAAATAACAAAAATTATCCAAAAGTATAATAATTTAATAATATAAAATTTAAAATATATAAAATTAGATACATTTTACTTCGGTTAAAATATACTAATTATTAGATTTTTTCACTTTATCATTTAATTATTAATTTTTATATAATAAAAAATTAATTTTTATGATAAATTTTAAAAATTAAATTTGGAGTAGCCTTAAATTGGTTGATGGGATAAAAAAGTTTACACTAAAAATATATAAACTTATAAAAATATATCTTATATGATAAAGTGAGAAATAAATTTTTATTATTATATTTTATCATGGTTAGAATTAAAATAAAAAGGTTGATGCTGATTAATTTTTATAATAATTTATGCACGATTATACAATCTATATTTATTATTTTTAATTTCATATAAATTTATCATTTTTATTATATATATATATATATATATATATATATATATATATATATATAAAAGTATGCATGGTCCATTTTAAATGCAAGTGGTATTTTTTTTAATTAAAAATTTAAGCGAGTTAGATATCAAATCTTATTAGAGTTAGATTATATACTTATAAGAGTGCTTACAAAACATTGAATGGCTAATTACTTATAAATTAATGTTTTATTCAATATGAGTAAATATTATAGACAAGTAAAAAAAAAGAAATATAATGAAAAGAAAATTTTATTTTAGTTACAATCAATTTCATGTAACAAAATTTGACTACATGAAATTCATTAATGTGGAAATTATGTTTACTAGTTTTTAGTCAATAATTACCTAAAAAATAAAGAATTAATTTGGTAATTAAGATAAAATAAAAAAAATGAAATATAAAAGTTTGATTAAAATAAAACAGAATAAAATATGATAAATTTATCCGATGTTTGGTACACTTCAAATAATTTACAAGATAATATTATATTATTTCATCTTATATATTTTTTTAATTAAGATAATGATGATAAATTATATGCAAATAAAAAAAATTACCCCTTTTATTATGATTACATGTTTTGTGTATGATTTTTAACATTTTTTTAATGCATAATTTACTTTAAACTATAAAAAAAATAATATAAAGGATGTTTTAGTAGTGGTAATGAAGAATGTTGACTAGCAATGAAAATGAAAGGTGTCAAATAATATTGGTATACTAAAGTGAAGGATGTCAAACAATGATTCTAGTGATGGTAGTGAAAAGTATTGGATGATAATAGTAATATATGTTATAATGGTGGTGAAGTTTACTAGGTAATGAATTATAAAATAGTTGTAGATGATTAGGACGATAGTAGAAGATGCCACATGACAATATATGTCAAATGGTAGTGGTGGGAAGTGAGATAACAAAGGATTCTTAGTTACAATAGTAAGGAGAAATTACATGACATATGTGATAACAAAGGATTCTTAACCATAATAATTAGGAAAAATTACATTAACACTTTATGAGATTTGTTAAAAAATATACCTCAATCATTTTGATCCTATACAAACATCGTTTAATTTATATAAAAGTATAACATAACAATCATTTTTTAATTATATAACTTTACATATATCTTTTCTAATTTCTTATGATATTATTGACATAAGAGAGGTTAAAACAATGTAAAATAAAAGAGAGCATCAATTTTTTTTTCAATAAATCTCTAGGGGATGTTCATGTAATTTTTCTAATAGAATTGAAAGTTATTAAACAACAATGTTAATGGAGTGGTGTTTGATGGTAGTAGAAGATGTTAAACAACAACGATGAAAGGTGTCAGGTAATAATAATAGTAATGAGTGGTGCCATGCTATGGTGGTGGTGATGAAGAGGCCAAATGAACAAGGTTGGAAGGTAATGAAGGGTGTTGGATTGCAACCATATTAGTGATTGTTAGGTGGAGGCGATGATGAGCAATTTGAAAAATGTCATTATATTAGATGGTGCCAATGATGCTAGTGACATGTATTAATTAAGGGATAATTAAAATATTGGTGATGGAAGTTGTTTTGTGATTTTAGCAAGGGATGTTAAGTAATGATAATAGTAATTATGATAAATAGTACCAAATAATAATGATAGATGAGGAAGTCAAGTGGTGGTGGAGGAGGTTGAGGTGGTAGCAACAATTGTTGAATCACAATGACAATGAATAAGATTGCTAAGTGATAACACTAATGAATAAGTTGGATGGTAATAGCTACGAAGGATGTGAGACAACGATGATGTTGACAATAGATTTTGGAGATGATGATGACATTAGAGAATGATATCGTTTAACAATGACATGTGTTAGGTGATGATGACAATGTTGGTGAAAAAAATATATATATAGCGATAGCATTCATGATAAAAAGTTTATGTGAGAATAATAATAAAAAATACTATCTTATCTTACTTAATTATAAATCTTCGTCTTCTTTAGATAAAATTTAAATAAATAAATAATATAAAATAATAAATACGATAAACTTATTATATCTCATTAGTTAACAAGATTATCAAAATAAAATAGAATAAGTTATCATATTTTTCTTATGCAGACCATAAAATAAATTTAAAGTATATAATTGAAACATTAATTATAATATGAGATCTATTCAATCAAAATAAAAATAAATAAATAAATATATATATAATTTTAATAATAATTTTTTTATTTTTTTCAATTAAAAATCAATATGTAACATAATTAAATTAATAAAAATGTTATATTATATTATAAAATATGATAAGATTAATTTTTTTAACAAGATTTTTTTCTTACTTAATACTTTGTGTAAAAAAACTTAAATACATATTACTAAAATTAGGCATTCATTGATAATGTAATGATGAATTAAGGATTTACTAATAAATTGGTTAAAAGTTGGATACGGAAAGTTGTTAAGTTAACTTATTAAAATATAAATATATTTGATAAAATTAATTATTAAATTAATTAATAAATATAAAATCTATGTTTATATAATTTTGAATATATTATTATTTTTATTTACAAAATAAATTTTAAATAATTATAATTAAAATTTTAAATTAATTTTGAATATTATTTTTTAAGATAAAATATTTGTTAAATATTAAATTTTAATAAAAACAGTATCATAATTAAAAAATATAATTTTAATGAATAAATTAGAAGTTATAAAGTGTGATAAATTAGAACTTATAAAAACAAATAAATTTTTAAGTAACGTTTGAAGAAATATCAAAAATAGTAAGATAAGTGCAATTGATAAGATTGTTGTTAAGACGGTTGAAAACTTAAAAAATAGTTTAAATTTTAAAATTAATTTATAATTAAAATGAGTTAAAATATTTATTAAATTAAAAACAATTATTGAAATAGTTAATAAACATAAATATAATATCATCTTATTTTATTATAATTTTCAATGAAAATTTTTATTTAATAATTTTATAACCATTATTCTTAGAAAAAATCACCAAAAAATTATAATTTTATTTTACAAGAATAAATTATTTAACAAACACATAAGATCTGTTATCTATCAATTTAATTGGATAATTCATAGTTTAAAATTCAGCTTAAATTTATATTAGAATTAATTAAATTTAAATAGTAATATTTAAAAAGAATGGAATATTTAATATACAAAAAATTATATGACCAAATAAAAAACAGAATAATTCTGTAAAACTTTTATTGAAGAATAAAAATTATAAAAAATATAAAAGATGAGAAAGGTCATGTATGTAGTATGAACGACGTCGTTGCATCAGCCCATTCTAATATCACAGTCGAGAAAGTGAGAGGGAAAACTGAAAAAGGGACCCTGATTAATTCCCCAAATCCAACCTTCGTTCCTGTAATGGAGAAATTGATCCAGAAACCCTAAATAGCCCTAAAAAACGTTCTATGATTGTGAATGGATGCGAAGGATATCCTCGGATTGCCCAAAAACTCATTCCCAGCTCTTGAGAAGAAGTCTCGACCTCCCAAAGAGTCTCAAAGAAAACCCGATGGCATTTCGCGCGAGGTACCTTTAACTTTATCAATTACAGTGCTATATTCGAGATTTTGTTTGTGGTCACTGAATTGAATTGAATTGTATTTGTAAGGTGTACGCGCTTACCGGTGGCTTGCCACCTCTTATGCCTGCAATTGAAGCATCTCAGTTGAAAAAAAAACCTCCTTCTCATGAAAAGGTTTGTTTGTTTTCTTTATTTTCTTTATTTATTTGGGAAATACTGAATTACTTTGATGATTTAACTAATTGAGGAAATTCACGGCTTCAGATCACTTGGCAGTGGCTTCCTTTCACCAGCTCTGCTCGTAAAGATAATCTTCAACTTTACCATTGGGTCAGTCACACTCCCTATAAAATTTTATATCTTGTCTGTGACTAAGAGCCTGGAAGTTATTCTTCTTTGTTTCTTCTAATTCAGGTTCGAGTTGTCAATGGTGTTCCTCCTACGGGGGACTATTCTTTTGCCAAGTATAACAAGGTAAATGCAGGTGTACCCTTTGTCTTCGTGCATGCTCTGTGTTGTTCTATTTTAGAATTTGGCTTTTGTTAATTTGTTCTATTTGCATGATTGAATGTTGGTTTGTATGCTGTGTTGCAGTCCGTTGACGTTATTAAATACACAGACGAGGAGTATGACAAGTATTTGACAGATCCTGTGAGTATCCGGTTTAATTGTACAATTCTGTGGAACTTTACAAATGGTTTGCTCAAACTACAATGTTGCCATTTTTTATGCTATCCAAACTGAATTTTATCCTCTGTATCAAGTTATGTTTGTGAGCACTCCATTGACTTCAATTGCAAAGCTATAGGTGAAATGTATTATTGTTTATACGACATTAAAAGTGTCAAAGTGTTTGTTACTTATGTTGGAGCTTATATATCATTGTATTGAAAACCTTTTTTAGGAAGAGAAGGATATTGTAGTATTTCTAGGCTAACAACAACAACATATAATGTTACATCCCAGGGGTGTTTTCTATAGTCATTCATTTAACACAGATTTGTGTAAAAATATTGATAGAGACCGATTAATGGTGAGCCAAGCAAATGGGCCTGGAACCTTTAGGGTTTAATGCTAGCAGAAACAAGAAAGGACATAAACATAAAAATAACATACAATTAGGCTGGTTTGCTATGTTTTCTGTTTTGGCTTGTGGAATCCAACTGTGAGGTGTGGTTATAGGGGAGGAGTGAGCCGCATAGATTCATGGGTTCCTTTTCCTGTTATTACTTTCCACTTCTAGCTTGGACAGAGATGGTTTTCTCTGTTGAGCCCTTGCTTAGTTGGGGAAAATTAAAGTTCTCTTATTTTCCTCTATTCAACAATACACCTACACATCTCTGTGCCTTGGTTTCCATTATAAATCCTTGAACCTTGAGTTTAGTGTGGAGTTGGATTGATATACCTTTTTGTATAGGTGATTACAGTAAGATTCCACAAAACCGATCAGATCATCAGAATCATGATAATCACAACTTAATTTGGTTTTGGCAAATGAGAATTGGCCAAATTTCTTATTTACTTTTGCTGAGGGTGATCTCTTGTGAGGCCAACCTCTACCAATTGGCATATCTTTATTTAATGGTTAGCTGTTCCATTTGGGATATTTTGTAAAATATTAAGGGATACCTTATGGTTTGATGTGACAAAATATGTTTGAAGCTAGGTCTTGATTGAGCTTAAGTGCGCATCAACATAGGAGGTTTTAGGAAAATTTATTCTCTCCTAGATGGATAACTAGTGCTGTTTGTGATCAAGCTGGCAGTTTTTGCCGAATGATCATTGTAAAATGTTGGATATTTTTTTTAAAGCTTTCAAATTGGGTAATGGCAGCCAGAGTAGGGTCAGAATTTGGACTGTTTGGATTGTTGTTACCTTGAGGTTTTCTTGTTCAAAAGAGCCATCTTTTGAACTCTTGAATCAAACGGCAAACTATATGGATGGGTATTTGGGATCATGCATTTTTCTGACACTTCATCATGATGATTGGTTTCAAGAGCAGGAAAAATGATCGATATAGCTATGAACAAAGGGAAAATTTCATGATCAATTTGGAAGGATCTGTATATATGAACCTAGCTTAACTTTTCATCTGCTTCTTCTGTACACTACACTAAATTTTACTTTTCATACCCTTTACTGAAACTGTGTAATTCTGTGCACTTTTCCCAATTGAAACTTGAAACATGGGACATTCTACCAATATTTTTACATTTATCTTCTTTATCAAGTGTTAAGTGCATTGATCTATTCCATTTTGGTTTATATATATATATATATATATATAGACGTGGACCAAGGAGGAGACAGATCAACTATTTGACTTGTGTGAGAGATTTGATCTTCGATTTATTATAATTGCTGATCGGTTCTCATCATCTCGGACTGTAGAGGAATTAAAGGATCGATATTATAGTGGTATGTCTTTGCACAATAAATTATATGTTGCACAATTTCTTTTATTCAATTTTGAAGTTTGATTTTATGGAGAATATGTAAGCAAAAATGTGATATATTGACATGTTTTTTAATCCCATGCCCTATCATGCAGTATCCCGGGCTATATTAATCGCTAGGGCACCATCTTCCGGGGATGTTGCGACACATCCTCTTGTTAAGGTGCAGTAAAAACAAACTTGTATCTGCCATGGGACATTGCCATGTGATCACAGTAGTAGCTCATCCTTCCTCACTGTTGTAGGAACCATATAATGTTTCACAAGAAATGGAGCGAAAACGAGCACTGTCCATGGTCCTCTCCCAAACAAGACAACAAGAACGACGAGATGAAGAGGTTTTGACCTTTTCTTTTTTTTAAAAATAAAATAAAATTAGTAGTTTATATGTTTCTGCCATCAGTGTACCTTCATAGCAAATTAAGTATGGCTACTCACTTCTGTTATTTTATGCAGGTTCTTATTGAAGCAAAGAGAATAGCTGAATTACGCATTCCTCCTAAGGTAACTTTTTAAAGATTGATTTTCTATAATGCCATTAGGGGAGGAATTGTTATCAAGAATAAACATTTAAGTTTCAGATTATGTAATTCTGATTTATTGATTTATTGTGATTCTAAATTCCTCTACATAAAATATTGGGGAATTTTCTTATGTATTTATGCATCATACAAAATTTTCCTGGTATATACTTTTCATTTGCACTGGGAGGTAAATTAGAAGTGTGTACTCTAACATCATTACTTTTCTATTTCACTGACAGTAAAATGTCCAAAGGGGGTGTTATTGAATTGGTTGTTCCCAGTACATAATTACAAAATTGGGGCAATAAAATTTGTGTAATATATAAAATGTATTCACTTAAGCTGTACAAGCAACTGTATGCCTGTCATTTTGACATCATGCTGTTCCTGCTAAGTCTCATGGACAACCTAGTTGCTACCTCAGGCTGGGTATCAATTGTGTGGACTAAGCTCCACTTCTGGTTGTGGCCCAGTTCATTTGCAAGGGCTTTCGATGGGCCCCTGGCCAAACTTTGTGTAGGTCATCAGGATTTTTAATTGTTGCCGTTAATGGGATGGGACCAAAAACATCATCACCCATGTTGCCTATATTGAACCACGTACTGACTGATGCCCTTGGGGATGTAGTAGAGCATGTCTTCATGAGTCATCCATGATTGGACAACAACGGAGTGTTGTTATCTAGGCCTTGGGATATATGGCGCAGGGGGTGTAGGATTTCACTTTTTTTACTCATTATGTCCTAGAAACGAGTAAGGTCTTCACCAGAAGCCAAGTTTGGAACTTTTTGTGTATTGGGATAACACACACTGATTTTATGTGTTTTAGGTTGCTGAAGAGTCTCAGTTGGTTGCTTCTAATGCTGGTGCAGAAGTTACAGAGAGGACTGTTCCTGGTGAAACTATATCCCCGTCAAATATGCAACTTCCATCAATGGTTGCACCTTCTCCATTACCAGATAACGCATCTACTCTAGCTTCTCTGCGCATGGTAAGTTATACGGATGGTTTCCGGTGATGCATCCCACACCTTTTTTTCATTGACACTTCTGTTCTTAACACCTCCCAAACCTCATTCCCTGCCCTGTCCACAGGGAAGGTTAACATGGATACTGATTTTCAAAAATTTGATCTTGCATTGATCATAATATTTCAAATAACTATTTTTTATGGAAGGTCCTTTCAACAATTTTTTTATGCTCATACATCGAAACATAGTCTAATAGTGAGAAATATTTCAGCTTCGTGTGTATTTGAGAACATATGCACTTGAGCAGATGGTGCAAGCTGCAAACTCATCTGCTGGACTTCGGACTATCAAACGGGTTGAGCAAACTTTACAAGATCTTGGGGTTTGTCTTTACTCCCTTGAACTTTTAATGCAGCTTAGATATTTCATAATTTCATTTATTTTTGACCCTACTGCAGTTGTGTAGTATTTACTGATCTGTATTTGTAACAGTATATAAAGGAAAATGTTAATGAGTGCCCTGAGGCACTTGTTAAGGATTTGAAAATAGAAAATATTAAATGAAAAATAAAGCTTTTTCAGTTTTCAATGTTTTAATTGTTGTACTTTTCATTAAATTCTACGTTTGTATTCCTCAGCAAGTACTCAGGGAACTCTTTAGTCGGGCTCTTGTATAAAACCCTTATATTCTTTATTTCAAGAAGGCCAAGGATTTTAAATGTTTTTTTAACTATCAAACTGGTGTTTGGTTTTGTGAGTGGGGATGTAAATGAGCTGTGTACTTTCAGTTCCAAAGAGCTATTTAAGTTTGGCTCGCACTTGCAGAGCAAGCTTGGCTTGTGTCAGCTTAACTAGCCACATTATATTTTATGTTAACATAAAAATATACTTGAGCCTATTTAAGGTTAAAATCAGCTTGTTTTGGCTTATTGAAGCTTCAATTCTCCAACAACACACACACACACACACACATAGGAGATGTATCTAATGAGAATGAGAATGAGAATAATGAATTTGAACTGTGCAACCATACATAGATGGTGAAGATAAAGAGCTTTTTGAAATCACAAGATCACTTAAATAGTCTTGTAGCTTTTTAAAAATTTCACGAGTTTTAATCTTGACCATTCATGATAAGATTTAATGGTTGTGATTTGTTCCTTCTCATTCTCATATGAAATGAACATTCTCATTTGATATGTTCCATATACATACATACATCTGACCAGAAATGTTTATTGTGTCAAATTTGAGCATATCTATGGATTCATCAGTGGTGCCAAATCATGCAAGAACAATATTGACTTTCTTCTTGATGCATTTCCTTTTTAATTTGGTTCTATCATGATTGCAGGTCAATTTGAAACCAAGGGTTCCAACGAAAGCTGTTTGTGCAGAGCATCTTGAACTAAGAAAAGAAATACTAACTTGGCTGAATCTCCAGAAACAGGTACATATCTAAGAGTTGCAAGAGATATTTTGCTACTGGGAATGTTATTTATTAATTTTGTATTCTGAGCAGTTGTTGAGGATTCCGCTGGTTAGAATGTCCATAGGATTCTATGCCTTTTTAATGTTATAGGAGTAGCAATGTGAATAGTGGCTTGCTTTTCTCAAATTTCTTTGATTTAATTTGTTGTGATATTCATTTCAGGTACAATATAAAGAGGCTGAAGGCTCATCTTTTCGTGATGGGTCATATGGTGAAACACCTGGCACACCAAAGGTTAGAAATCTGGTTTTTATTTTGATAATTTCCCTGTTTTTGCTTTCATTGTTTTACGCCTGTGATTGTATTCCATTCTTTTACCCAAAATAAGTGCTTGTGATTTAGAAACTACTGACTGTATTTGCATTGTGATGGGGATCAGGATCGGACATTTATTCCAGACTCCATGAATTTTGGAGGTAGTAGATTAATTTTTTTTTTTTGCCTACCTAATTTTCTGTAAGTGACGGGAATTTCATTGATTTATTATTAATGCTATGCATATAACTTCGGTTTCAGTGGAAAGGGTTGGCAAAAAGGACCAAAAGCGCAAGGTACACTACGAAGTGTTTAACTGATCATTTTATCCGTGAAAGTTCATTTCCCGCTTACTTTTGGACCTTTTTCCTAATGCATTATTATTGATCTTGGTGTTTTTTTACAGGTACCTGGAGCTCCATCGTCATCAGCTCATAAAAGACCTAGAAAACTAAAGGCCTCAGACCTTTAGTTCCACAGGTGAGCTTAAATTTTGCCCAGTTGACATAGAAAACTTGTTAGTATCAAGTACCATTTGTGTGCTTCTGTACTATAATATCTTTGGTTCTTCAATGGCTTTATGGCACTTGTTTCGTCAATTTTTGCTTGTATAATGAACCAGCACAAGAAAGCTTGTTAATGCATTGTATTCACTGAGCGATGTTTTGCATGTTATCCATCAGGTGGTGGCAACCAGGAATGGTGTTTTGATTCGTAGAATTCTTTCAATCAAAATTATGAATGTTGTGGAAAGCGGCTGTGAACACAACACCTGGAAATTCTGATTGCGGTGTATTTAGTCCAAATGAAGCCCGGTAAATACTTTGGTCCGCAATCTAGACTAATGCCACTCTTGATATGCCATGAAAAAGGAGCATTGAGATCCCTGGGATGAGTGGAATCTCCCGTGTTAACCATGTACTGAGAAGCTAAACTTTATTGCTTGTGCTGGTATTGCTTTATGGGGATACCAGGTAAAAAAAATGCTTCTTATTTGGATATGCATGTATATAAGTTTGGAATCGGGAATTCCATGTCTTTGAACGCTTATGTCAGGATGTAGAAATTGGGAGCTGATTGAATTAGTGCCTCGCTTCAGGCAAAAGTAGAGAACAAAATAGAAAGTGAAAATTTCATGGGAAAAAATCGTTCACACTGAAAAAAAAAATGGTTCTTATCGACATCATCATTCAAACTAAAGGAAGATGATTTTATTCAAAGTTTTCATTGTCGTAGTGTATTCGTGGAAGAGCACATGAGCATAGGGAAGACGGCGGGAGTAATTAATTGGAGTTATTTTCTCCCAGATTTGAATAATTTTCGTAGTTCAATCTGCTTGAAAACTCGTTATAAAACTGGCAAAGTCTGAAGAGAAACCAAGAATGCATTGATAAAAGTGAATGAGTCCCGATTCTTAACTATAAAAAAAAGTGCATCTATCTTACGTCCTTCCATCAATGGTTGAGTTTTTTTTTTAAAAAAATATCGGCCTGTTTAGATTTGAATGTATTTGGATGTAATTTACTGTGTGATATGTAGGATTATCTTTTGCAAAATTGAATTATGACAAACTGACAATTAAAATTCGTGTATACGCACTCAAACAGATAAGAAATCCGAACTGACTTGGTCATTGTCTCGTCATTGGTGGATACCCTTCTATTTACCAAATTATTATTATTATTTCCGATCGGATTTACAGATTTCAATATGTAGATTTAATGGGCGTCTTGAGAAGGTTCCTGGTAGTCCTGGGTATCGCATCAATGTTGCCTTTACATGGGTCGTTAGTGGGATTTGGTTAGGATCGACTGTGCAATCCTGGACCATTTTAGAAAATTCCGTAATAAACTTTGTCGTAAACCACAACCCCACTTTCAGCACCCAGGACTTGAGGAACTCGACCATCTTGTTCAACAAAGAGACTGCTACTCAAACAAAACCAGCTAGAGCATTATTGAAGAGGGGACACGGTACATTGCCTTAAAACTCTCAAGTGCTAGGCTCCAAGGAAATAATAATTTTTTAATCTGTATATCAAGGCATCCTTAGTGGAATAACTAACATTAAATTTCAAAATATGTAGGTAGACAATGCTGAACTCTATTCTTAATAACGTGTGGAATGTGTAGAAGAATTTTTGCAGAATTAATTTAAGATTATAAAAGGGACTTATACGACATTTTTACTTTATTTCAATAAACTGTAGGGTATTCAAGCTTATTTATAAATCCTTATAAGAAAAAAAATCTTATCAAATAAGTAGTTAATTAAGTTATTTATCTAAACATGTCTCACAACTCAAATAACATTCATGTTTAATACAAAGAGAATTTCACGAATTTGACTATGAAAGATAAAATACATACAAATAAATAAATAATAAAAAATAAGAAATAACTTTTTTCACATTAATTTCTACACCCATCCTATATTCCTTGTTTTTCTTCGTTCTTTTTCCCCTATCTTATCTATTATGTTGCCTCTATCCTTAAGATTTGAACTTAACGGCTTACACTCCTTGTTCACTACTACCTTTTTTTAGTTTCCACTTCGTATTTGTGTAACTTTCAAGTACCACTTTTTTTGTTCTAAGTTCTGTTTACAGTTGATATATATGTATTTATAATTATAAAAATACTAGATGGTTATTTATCACAATGTTTAATACTTTCAAGATATAAAGGAATTTGTTATTTTTAGAATATAATTTATAAACATTTTTATAATTATTAACAAAAACAAATCATATGAAAATAAACAGTAAACACAACACCATTTTACAACATTATCAGTTTTCAATCTCATAAGTTAGATAGTAATTGATATGGATATAACATCTTATATGGATGTAGGACAATCATTTTCCTAATTGATAGGGCACATCCCTTTCCTTTCCTTCACCAAGCACATGATGCTTGCTTCTGGCTTCTCTATTATAATTCAGGGCCCAGAACTTCAGGGCCTTCGGTTTGACACGGGGTTCGTGTGAAGGTCATATTATCGTCCAGTACAAGCCAGGGTTGTCTATTGGTACAGGTCCACTCCACACAAACGTCTGGATGGATTGTTTGACTTTCCTATATACTTCTATGCATTCGATTCATTTGTATAACTGTTGATTATTTGTCATATTACTAGGAATGCTATATCTGTACAGCATCTTTAACATCGTGTCCTAAATTTTACCAGGAAGTAGGAACACTACACGTCTAAGTCCAACCAAAGACGGATTATGATGCTGATGCATACCCAAGAATATTGTGAGGGACTGAATCGAGTGATCATATTTCAATTAATTTATTAGGATTTATTTGAAAGATGAAAAGACACAATAGCATACACAAATTTCCCGGTACATTTGGCACAAGAGGAAATTTCCAAGCATACTAGTACTAGTAGTAAACTATGGCAATAGCGCACTAGCAACTTGCAAAGCAACCACTGATACCTGAATAGGATTCTTCAACCGATGGGTTTCATTCTTCACAATCTCCTCAGGCTCAGCTAGTGGTATGCCTGTAGCCAGGAGAGCAGAAATGCAAGGAAAGAGATTTTCAAATCAATGATATACACAAAATTTATCATCATTGGCAAAGGCTCCGTGGTGAACCAGAGAAGACAGATAATCCATGAGCACACGAATATATTGCAGTGTTATATTATTCATACAATCATTTTCTACAATATTATTTGTTTCTCTTTACCTTTCCATCGCATCAATTATTTTATCCCACATTTCTCTCTCTTCTCTTCCAATACTTGGTTGTACAAATTGTATGAATTATCATAATCTGATGTTCTTGATGCTGCTAACTTCCCTCCACTATTCACTCATCTGCCTACACATAGTTAAATCACTATATAATTCCGTGTGAGGATATGGTGGAATGAGTGAAAGTTAATTTAGATATAAAATTGTAGAGAAGGGAATGAAAATGATATGAGGATGTTCCTAACCCTAGGTGGAGAAGGTGACATTGAGAATGTCTGGAAACTTCTCTTTGATTGCGGCTTTGATTCCTGATCCAATGGACTCAGGCCCAACATATTTCACATAGCACTCCCCGCCTTCAACAGATAACACTTCCACGCTCCCTCCGTAATTCTTAATGGCCGGTCTCAATATCTCAAGATGATTATTCACTGCCTATAAATAATAATTGCAAAAACCGCTTCACATTATTTAAATTGCATTTCTAAACAAAATTTCATTACTCAAATTCAAATCAATGAATAAAAAACTGACCTCAACCGTAGTTTCCCTCCTTTCTTCGTCGTACACTTGCCGTATATCCTTAACGGCGTCTCCAAATTTTTCCTTAAGAACGCGCTCGATCCCCATCTTCATTGTTGTTGTGGAGCTGGGGCAACTCTCGCATGCTCCTTGGAGACGGAGAGATATAACGCCGTCTTCAACGGATACGACGTCGACGTTGCCGCCGTCGGCGATGAGGTAAGGACGAACGTCATCGAGAACGAGGTCAACGTTGGATGCGGTGAGGTCAAATTTCTTGGCAGAGTATAATCCAGGAGACGACTGAAGATTCTGGTTGTGGTTAGAGGCAGAGACCAATCGGATTGTAGTGAAGCTTCTGTTCTGCTTTCGAGGTACGAAATTGAACACTGCCAATTTTAATTCATAGCCATGGTGTTGACCACAGAATGTTGTTGTTGAACAAATTGGGGTTATTGCCGCCATAGGAGCATTAAGAGTCGCAACCCACAAACCCAACACACAATCGACACCCCGAGTATGAAGGTTTTTTATTTTATTTTATTTTGAATGAGTGTGAATGGTTTTCCAAATATCCGCACTGGGTCCATGTTTGGGCTTGGGCCATTTTATCTATTTGAGCTATCTTGTTTGGGTCTTGTTTTTGGTACTTTTATTTTTTACATTTTTTTTTTAATTTTTTGGTAATTTTTTTATTATGAATCTATCTTCGACATCCTCCTCATCCCATTTTTTCTTCCACAAAAGAAGTCCTTTCTCTCCAGACTTCTTCTCTTCCGCAATCTGCTCCCTGCTCATACTGTAAGTCTGCACTCAATCCAAACGAAAAGGATCAACCCAAGCTCTGAACTTTTACTTTTACGTTACCACTCCTCAACCCTAAACACATTTTCAGTTAGTAGTCTATTGGGTAAGTTAGACGCAGAGTTTTAGGTGTAGTTAAACTATTCTATTTAATCGTAAGGTGGAAGACGACACTGATGTATTCTGCAAATTTATTTGCGGAATGCATATGATATATTTCGTATTAGTTATATTTCGTAAATAAATTTACAAAATACATAAATATTAAAGAATGTAATGTTTTATGTTCCGTAAATTAATTTATGAAATATAACTGTTTTATGTTTCGTAAATAAATTTGAAGAAAATAAAAGTTATATTTTGTAAATTAATTTATGAAATACATTAATAAATTCCAAATTAATTTATGGAAAATTTTTAACGTTCTACAAATTAATCTTAGGAACATAAAATCCAGTTTCATTATCAGTTCACTTTCATCTTCTTCTCCAGCGCTTTCTTCAACGGTATTTTTCTTGACTCCTCCTCCGACCAATAATAATATCTCAGCTTAAACTCAATTAACAATGTAATATATTAAAGAAAAAAAATAATGATAAAAAAATAAAATAAAAAAATATGATGTTAGAATATCATAATCAATAAAAGCATTTTGATCATTTTAAGAGAATACAATTTTCCCTAACTTTTACCTTCCAACACTCCGTATACTAAAAGTTAGAGACTATGATTATAAATATAAAGAAAAAAAATATATTAACCTCATCTTTAAAGAACACAAATTATATTAATTTATTAAAAAAACCAAACGTTTAATATTAGTTTAATTTTTTATTCAATTATGAAAAGTAACATCACTTTAACTTCTTACTTATAAAAATATTAATTTAATATTAAAATAAATATTAAATTAATTAATGTTTTACAATCCATGATAAAATTATTATTTTACTGCTTTTTTGTAATTAAAAAATATTTTTTTAAATAATTCAGTTGATATTACTTATACTACCACTAACTAACAGTATTATTTTCATTATACATAAAAATAAAAAACTAAAAACAATTAACGTCAGCAAACACTAATTATACAAAATCTTAACATTAAGATTTTATTTTATTGTTAAAGTTCAAGACATTTCATTAATCAGAACTTTTTTTTAAAGGTATCAATCATAATGATAATATCTTAACAATAAGAATTACATTTAAAATGATTATTTACGAAATAAAAAACTATTATTTTTCTTTGTGATGGCTTAAAAATATTTTGTTATTTTAAAAATAATTTTTTAAAAATCAATTTTAACCTATAAAATTAAATTTTTAATTATGTATGTAAGTAAAAATAAAAAGAAAAATTATCTTTCAAAATAAAGAAGAATGAAATAAAAATAAAATAAAATATATGATATGATAAAAAATAAATATAAAAAATACTATATCTCAAATGAAAAGTGTCTCTGCTGGCAATGGAATCAGTCTACAATCATTTGCAACTGTCATTCGATCAACATGACTTCCTGTTAACCATAAGTAATGGTCACATAATTTAAACACATTCATATGTATTTTAAATTTTATTTGTGGTAATGAATTATATTTTTTACAATAATTAACTATAATTGAATATATAATTGAATTATCTATTATTTTTTATTCTGTTAATTATTATATTTTTTAATCATTACAAGTATTTAATTTATTAATTAAAATATATAATCAAATTAAAAGAAAATAAAATAGTTAATTATATAAAAAATATAATTAATTTAGTTATATATTTAATAAATAAATATTTACATATTATTAGTAATTGATTATTAAAAATAAAATTTAAAATATAGATAAATTAATTTACTACCAATAATTTCAAATATAAATGAGCCAATTTACTGTAATTACTTTGAAGAAATAATTACTGCCATTAAATGAATAGGGAATGAATCAATGTTTTCTACCGCTGAAAATAAATCAAAGAACCCCGACATTAGAAAAAGATTTAAATGAAATATTAAAATAAGATATGATGTACAAAAAGTATAAGATATTATTGGATGCAGATTGCACAACCTGCAATTTAAAGTTAAACTATGAGCCACCGCATTCGATGTTAGGGGATTTAATAGTTTTAACATTTGTACAATAAAATAATATAATAATTTATACAAAATTTTTAAATATTTATTATTTACACCTTTTTTTTCTATATTCTTCTAAATTGTATGTCTTGTAGTATTATTTATTATTTAGATAAATTTTTTCTTCAGCAAAATATTTTTATTATACTTTTAATCTCATTTATGATTTTTTTAATTTTTAATTTTTCTGTTATTTTTTCCATCTTCTATATATATATATATATTTTATAAGCTGATACTGATTATAATATATAAATTTATCTTTTTTCTAATAAAATGATTTATGCCTATACATGGCCATTATTATAATTATCTTCATGTAATAATATAACAACCAAGCATTATTAAATAATGAATTAAAATTTATACATTGCACTAAATAAATAAAAAATAAACTTATATTTGTATAAATTACACCGAATGTTATATTTTTAATAACTTTATATTAAATATAATTTTTATCAATCAAATCTTTAAATTATAAAAATATATTATTTTAGTTTTATATAATTTTTTTTAAAAATTAAATAAATACAAATATATATTTTAAAAAAAATCATATTCATATATTTTAAAAATATGTATGTTAATTTTGATATAGTTTAATGAATTATCAACTAATTTTATATTAATCTCGTATTTTGTTAAAAAAGTTTAATTTAACAACTAATTTCAAGATAAAATTATTAAATAATATGATATTTACTGTAATCTATATTAATGTAAGTTAATCTTTTTATAATAATAATAATTATTGTTATTATTATTATTATTTTATTATATAATTAAAGATGAATTTACTTAAAAAAATAAATTAAGGAAACTAATTACATGAAAATCGAAGCAGGTAAAAAGAAAGAAAGAGTTTGTTCATTCATCCATTTCATTTAGAGAAGCTTAAGACATATGAAAGTAATAAATGGAATTCAACACGCATTTATTTCCTGTAAGACTCTCATCATTCCCATTGCATGTCTCACTTGTTAGGGGTCACTTCCAAATTGTACCCTCATCTTCTGTTGCTTCCACCTTTGTCTCTCGTACCCTTTTTGTGGGCATATGATACCATGTTTTTTATGCCGTCTTATTTTAGTGTCAGCATATTTTCTAGATGGTCAAACACTTCACACCATATCTTCTTTTCTCTTTTTTTCTCTATCTTTTAACTTCCGCACCCACCCTTATGGATTTTCTGTGGGCTTTTGTTTTAAAGCGGCCTCAGGTTTTCGTAAGCTTTGTAATAATAAAGTCGTTAATTGATTATGTGAGTTGATTCCTTAAAATTATTACTTTAATATTTGTTTGGTAATATTTTGAAAAAATAAATTTTACATAGATTGAACTAAGGATTATTAAAAAAAATTTATATTAAAATACCTTTAGACTTATAAATAATAAGGTAAAGATAAGCTTTCATGCCCATAGATTTGAATCGATTTAATTTAAATTGAAAAAATTTTCTTATTATGCATGACAAACGACATTAAATTGTTAGTCATTGCATATTATTTATTCTCAGTCATTGCACATTATTTATTTTCATTATTTTAATTTCAAAACAGATTATTTATTTATTGTAATTAAATCATACATTATTTTGAATTATTATTTTTTAATTATCCAATTTTATGTTTATATTCCATGAACCAGCTTTAATTCGAATATTTTAATTTAATGTAAATTAATTTTCATTTGAAATCTTAAAATTTAAATTTTAAATTGATTTAATTATGTCTTTAAAAAAAATTATTATTATTTACTCAACACTTAAACATAAAAGTGTTTCAACTTACTTTTTCTGAATATACAAACTCAGAAACTTTTCTATTTTCTGTTGCTAAGTTATTTATCACTCTCCTAGTTTTGCTTCTACTTTCTATTTGAGCATAGTGCACTACATGCCTTAGAGCAAAACAACAACATTATCCTTACCATCAGCATTCCTGGGTGCTTGGAACCCAGTTTCCACATAACTCTGCTTGCTTTGGTTGCAAGAAGGTTATACTATGCCGCTGTATCTATCTCTCACCTCATGCTTTTAATTTGGTCACTTTTCTGAAACATAAGGTTACCGTTTATAAACAAGTTTGGAATTACCACATTGCTCAAGTGCTTGCTGGCTTGTGCTTGGTCTTGGTCAGGTTTCATGCAGCAACAATCAAGAAGGATGAATAGTTTCGCAGCTAAGGTTGAGGAAGGAAGAGAAGGCACAAATGGTGAGCCATCTGTAGGTCCAGTGTATCGCAACCTTCTCTCCAAAAATGAATTTCCTCCAATGGATCCTGATTTAAATACAGCTTGGGATATTTTCAGGTATTTTCATGCATAGTTTAAGAGTGAAACTGAAAGCTATTCCATTCTATCAAATTTCAATATTAGATGACCGTTCAGTTGTTGATTAATGAATATTTTCTTAATGAGTAATTAGGAGACTCTTCTTTGATGGTTAATTACAGCGTAGCTGCCAAAAAGTATCCTCAAAACCGTATGCTAGGATGGCGTGAATTTGTTGATGCAAAGGTATTTTATGTCAATTCATTTTATTATGTCAAGACGCGGGAGTTTACTTTTTGTTCTTTGTTTATAGATTGGACCATATAATTGGAAAACGTATAAAGAAGTTTATGATGAAGTTCAGCATGTTGGTTCTGCTTTAAGAGCATCTGGTGCTGAACCTGTAAGTGCTTGCTAAAGGACTTCTCTAATCCTTATTCTTCAAAGTGAATCTTCTTAATGTATGCCGTGATTACCCTGTCACAGGGTTCTCGAATTGGAGTTTATGGATCTAACTGCCCTCAATGGATCGTGGCAATGGAGGTTTAGAACTTCCCTATCCATTTTGTTCTTCAAGTTTGTCACTATTGTTGGTCCTATATTCCTATCCTATTTCATAAACATGTTTGTGTTGATTTAGGCTTGTTGCGCGCACAGCTTGATTTGTGTGCCTCTGTATGACACTCTTGGTAAAATTTTTTTCCATAAATTTAAATTTACTTTATTCTCTCTGGTTCCTCTGTTTTTTTCTGCAATTAGGAGCTATACCTAAAAATGATCGAAGTCTGAGCCATCTACGTGGTCATTCTTCATAAATTTATTGATTTAAAGGAATGAAAACACTAAACGCAGGGCCAGGTGCTGTAAATTTTATCATAGATCATGGAGAAGTCGATTTTGTGTTTGTCCAAGATAAGAAGGTTATACATGTAAGAATCTCTTGAGATGAGTTTAAATATCAGACATTTCAGAGGCAAATAGAGGTTTTGATTGGGTACATATATACTATTTTCAGCTTTTGAATCGTGATTGTAAATCTGCTCAACGACTGAAAGGTAAATGTGACTACTTTAACGTTATGGTGACGCAGTTAATGGACTGCATTTAACTGAGTTTGGTTGTGGATGCAGCGATAGTGTGCTTCACTTCTTTAAAGGAGGAAGAGAAAGATAAGGCCATCAGCCTTGGAATTAAGCCATATTCATGGGAAGAGTTCATGCACATGGTTAGTCTGTAAAAAATTTGTCATTTAATAAATCATGAGTTCACAATAGTGCTTATGGTCCCAACATTTTTAATAAACTTTTATAATTTAAAATTTTATCATAAGTTTTAGGACTAGAGTTTTGGTAACCTGTTATAGGAATGTCACTTGATATAGTGCAAAATGCTTTTCTCTATAGTCCAACTACTGTGAATTACTCATGCTTATCTGAACAGCTTACTATCTTACAGGGAAAAGAAAACCCTTCAAACATTTCACCACCTCAGCCTTATAATATCTGCACAATAATGTACACGAGTGGAACCAGTGGAGATCCTAAGGGTGTTGTTTTGACACATGAAAACATAACGGCATTCGTACGAGGAATGGATCTTTTCATGGAACAATTTGAAGAAAAGGTAAATCTTTTATAATACCATTTTTCCTTTACTTAAATTGCATAGAGTTATAGGATGATAATTTCTGAATCCTTGTGAGTTTAATGGGATGTACAAAATACATCTTGTATACTTGAAGTTTTCAATCTCGAATATGTTGAATCAACTACTAAATAACTCCACAAAATTTATGCTGTATATTAATTTTTTTCTCTCCAACCACAACCATGCAATTTATTGCCTTCAACTATTTAATATTGATAAGATACTTTTATGGGAAAAAAACTCATGGTATTTAGGGATGAACTTTTTTTCTTTACAATTTACGAGTTATATTTCAATAATACGTTGACTTTTACATTTTATATTTTTAGTTGTAGACATTGGCCTCAGATTCAACACTTTCCTTTCTTGCCTTTCTGACTCGTGTATCTTATTTTCCGTAGATGACTGTAGAAGACGTGTATTTATCCTTCCTCCCATTGGCTCATAGTCTTGATCGCACAATTGAGGAGTACTTTTTCCATAAAGGGGCATCCGTTGCCTACTACCATGGGGTATGTTGGTGCAGGAATACTTTGTTGATTTGAATTTGCTTGATTATTTGTAATATAAATGAGTTAAAAGAGACAAGAGTAAGATAGATGCTAAAAAAAGGGTTACAAAAGTTCTGTTTTTCGTTCTCTCTCTCCCACGTAGAAGGAGAGTTCTTTTCATATTTAGCTTACCTAAGAAAAATGGTTGCTTATTTGTTTTTTCAGCCTTTTAAGATAGCCTTTGATAACTAATTTCTAAAAAATAATCGTTTCCATGCATACTGAATAGAGTAATGCTCTGTGGAGTATGCATACCAGGACTAAGACATGATGGAATTATTGTTGGTTGGCGGCAATAGTATTTAGAGAAAAGGAAATGTTCGAATGAGAGAGATAGATGATTTAGCTAGCTTAAACAAAAAAATTGCTGATATATTTCTCTATCCAGTTTCATGTTTCTAAGTTGATAACCTCCAAGCAAAATACTTCTCCATATGATTTTCCGTTTGTTTCTGAAACCATAATTGAAGTACTGGTCCTTCATTTTCCTTGTCATGCTGAACACTTTCTTCGTAAGAAATATTTATTTGTTTTTAGATCTCATGAATTTCTGGAATCACTTACATGAAGGATCTAAATGCGTTGAGGGATGACTTAATGGAATTGAAGCCAACACTGTTTGCTGGGGTCCCCCGAGTTCTTGAAAAAGTCTATGAAGGCAAATTCCTGCACCTGCAGAAGATTTATATTTCATTTGAATTCAGTATAAAACTTATCAAAGATCATCTGTTTCAGGAATCAAAATGGCAGTGGAAGAACTCAATCCAGTGAGGAGAAAAGTTTTTGGCATGCTCTACAAATAGTAAGTTGGCATTCTATAATTATATAATTTTGAATAATTTGATGAAGGTGAAATTTTTATTCATATGATGATGTTATGCATTGTGAATTGATGTAATGTGCTATTCACGTCTATATTACAGCAAACTTGCTTGGATGAACAAAGGATACAAACAGTGTAATGCATCACCTTTAGCAGATCTGTTAGCCTTCAGAAAGGTTATATCTAATCTATACTGCTTGTATTTTAAAACAACTATTTTCCATATTGTAATCCCTGATGCTTCTACAAAAAGGCCAATATCCATATTCATGCCATTTATCTTTGTAAAAAATTGACTTCTTTTACTTACGGTAAACTTTCTCTAAATTTTCACCCTTCTCTCCCTTACCTTGCTGAGTCAGGTCAAAGCTCGGCTAGGTGGGCGTGTTAGACTAGTATTAGCTGGAGGTGCACCCTTGAGCTCAGAGGTGGAAGAATTCTTGCGTGTTACTTCTTGTGCCTTTGTATGTCAAGGATATGGTAAGGAACTATCTTCTTGTATGGCTTGAAAATAAGGACAAATTGCATTCATACCTCTCAAGACTTAAGAAATTTCATCGGATATCTTTCCGAATTTTAATATTACTTTAATATCCTTTGTTCATCTAACTTCATAAGAAATTAGGAAATGTATATGTAATCAGAGAAGGATATATGATATTAAAAAATAGAAATATTAAGTAAATTTTCATTAAACATAAGGGTCTGTGAGTATAATTTGTCATAAAAATAAAGATAAAACAATACTGTTAGGACCTGGGAGCTGGGACATAAAATATGCAATAATTGAAACACTGACATTATGGTTGATTCAGGTTTGACAGAAACTTGTGGATCTACTACTCTTGCCTGTCCTGATGAAATGTGCATGCTTGGTACTGTTGGTCCTGTATCTGTATACAATGAACTGCGGCTGGAGGAGGTTCCAGAGATGAGCTACAATCCTCTAGGAAATCCTCCATGTGGTGAGATATGTCTCAGAGGGAAAACTGTTTTTGCTGGATACTACAAAAACCCTGAGCTAACTAGGGAAGCCATAATAGATGGATGGTTTCACACAGGTTGAGGTGTCATTTCCGGTCTCAAACTGAAACTTTTTATTTTGAATATTTACATGATTTGAGCTGATTGTACCACAGCATTGCCTATTTTCCTCAGGTGACATAGGAGAAGTGCAACCTAACGGTGTTGTAAAGATTATTGACAGGAAAAAGAATCTAATAAAACTTTCTCAAGGAGAGTATATTGCTGTAGAGCATTTGGAAAATGTTTATGGAATCACTCCAATAGTAGAAGATGTAAGCATCTTCATAAATCAAGTGTAGTTAATGTGTACTATTTTCAATGCTTAGACTCTTTGACGGGGGTTTACGATTATTTTTGTGTTCTTCTCTAAGGTCTGGGTTTATGGGAATAGCTTCAAGTCAGCGCTAGTTGCAGTGATAGTTCCAAAAGAAGAAATTACCAAGAAGTGGGCTTATTCAAATGGTCACATGTCTCCTTTCTCAGAACTATGTTCTCTTGACCAATTAAAGAAGTATGTGCTATCTGAACTCAAGATGACCGCTGAGAGAAATAAGGTAACTTCTATGCATAGTGAAATAATATTATGATTGGATTACTTATTAGTTCTGTGATTATTTCTTCAAGACTATGTTATATATTCAATTTTCGGTGCTTCGAGGCTTTTTCCTCCTTTTTATTTTTTCTGTTTCAATGTACTAGCTGAAGGGATTTGAATATATCAAAGGAATCATATTAGACCCGCAACCATTTGACATGAAAAGAGACTTGGTGACTCCAACAATGAAGAAGAGAAGAAACAATATGCTCAAGTATTATCAGGTAATCCAATATCCTTTTCTCACTGTTCCTTACTCTTTATTGCAGCCAGTTTAAGGATATATATATATATATATATATATATATATATATATATATATATATATATATATATCCTTAAACTGGCTGCAATAAAGAGTATATACATATATGTATATATACATATATACATATTCATATATACATATACATATATACATATTCATATATACATATTGTAACTCCTCACGAATTGGTGACTTTCTAACAGGCTGAAATAGATGAAGTATACCAAAGTTTGACCGGAGACAAGCATAAAATTTGAGGTTTCATGTCGTATGAAGCTGTTCATGATAATAATACCGTTTGTCCCCATTCTCTAACTCCTACTAATGTCATTTTGGCCAGTGTTGTGGTTGTTCTATGATGTTGTGTGGCCGGTTCAGAATTGTGTAGTATCCAATTGTCAATTGTATTTTTAGAAGTTTATAATATTTGTATAATAATTTTTTATGATACTTTTCTAGAATAATCTTTTATCTCTATTATATTATTCATTTTGTCCATGCTTCTTTTCATTTATTTTTATTTCTCACATTTTTGTAAATTTTGTTATGCAAATTCAATCTCTTTTTAGAACAATAAACAGCGCGAATTGACTGACAATTTAATTATCTCTAAGTTCAAGTTGTTTCGACTTAAAGTTTTATTAAAAGTAATAATAATAAGCACCATTAGACCTTTGTCTTCTAAATTGAATTCATGATGCCCTAAAAAAAAGAGAGAATTCATGAGGCTTTGACTCCCATACCAAAACCATGCAGTGAAAAAATTAATTTTATAATTATTAATAAATATATTAATTAAAAATAACATTATAAAACAAATCAAACATTAGTGATAAAAGGATATTTAGAAAAGAAAAAAGAAGAAGCATCAATATAATTTTCCTTAAAAAATTTTGTGCTCAGCACTCTAAAGGGTTAGCTTGATTCATTCAGATTGTTTAAGCCAAAAAAACAAAAAAAAAACTAACCAGTACTTAATGTACTGATTTTAAAATTCATAGATAAATCTTTTTTATTAAAAATTACAGAAAAAAATATATTATTACACTTTATAATAATTTTTTTACCTTTATTCTCTATAACATTGGTTAACAAATTGGCATTTGTTACAAAAGAAATGCGAGGCGTGGATAGATTATTGTTGCGGACACCACCATGTTCCTGCCTCCGCAACATGTGTACGGTTACATCGGCAAAGTTGAACTACATGATCGACACTTACATACGCGACAACAACATAAAAGAAGCTCGCAAACTGTTCGACGAAAACCCCTTGTCCCGCAACCTCCTTTCCTGGAACATGATGATGACAGGCTATGTGCAACGCCATGAAATTGAACATGCACAGGACCTGTTCGATCAAATGCCCCTTAAAGACGCCGTTTCCTGGAATATCATGCTCTCTGGTTTTCACAGGACAAAAAATTCTGATGAGTTATACCGCTGTTTCTTGCAAATGGGAAGAGCTGGTGTAGTCCCCAATGACTACACCGTGTCCACATTTCTCAGAGCAGTTATAAGTACCAAGTTGGATGTTCTGGTTCACCAGGTTCATGCTCAAACACTGCATTTGGCGCTTAACTTGGATGTGTTTGTCGGGTCTGCGTTGATAAAAGCTTATGCGAGTTTAAGAAAGGAGGAGGTTTTAAAGCAAGTGTTTGATGATATATTAGTGAAAGATGTTACATCTTGGAATGCTTTGGTTTCTGGGTATATGGAAATGGGACATATGGTTGATGCTCAAATAACCTTTGATTTGATGCCCCAGAGAAACATAATTTCCTGGACTAGTTTGATGATTGGCTATATCAGAAACAAGAGGATTGACCAAGCAAGGTCTGTTTTTGACAATATGAGTGAGAGGAATGTGGTGTCTTGGACGGCAATGATTAGTGGGTATGTGCAAAATAAGAGATTCCTGGATGCATTGAAGCTTTTTCTTCTGATGTTAAAGTCCGGAGCTCGTCCCAATCATTTCACATTTTCTAGTGTGTTGGACGCATGTGCTGGTTGTTCCTCTCGTCTGATGGGAATGCAGGTTCATCTGCATGTTATCAAGTCTGGCATACCGGACGATGTCATCTCACTGACCTCGCTTGTGGATATGTATGCAAAATGTGGGGATATAGATGCAGCATTTCGCGTTTTTAAGTCCATTCTGAAAAAGAATTTGGCATCATGGAATTCAATAATTGGCGGTTATGCAAGGCATGGGCTAGCTACCCGGGCATTGGAAGACTTTGATAGGATGAGAAAAGCTGGTTTTACACCTGATGGTGTTACATTTGTAAATGTGTTGTCAGCATGTGTGCATGCTGGTCTTGTTGATCAAGCTGAAAGGCTCTTCACTACTATGCTGACCAGGTATGGAATCCAAGCAGAGTTGGAGCACTATACTTGCATGGTGGACCTCTATGGAAGAGCAGGGAAATTTGATGAAGCGGAAAAATTGATCAAGAATATGCCATTTGAGCCTGATGTGGTGCTGTGGGGTGCACTGCTTGCAGCTTGTGGCCTGCATTCAAATTTAGAACTTGGACAGTATGTGGCAGAGAAGATCCGCAAGCTAGAAAGTAATCATCCTGTTTCTTACTCAATGCTTTCAAAAATCCAAGGTGAGAAAGGAATATGGAGCAGTGTAAATGAGTTTAGGGACATGATGAAGGAGAGACAGGTCAAAAAGCAGAAGGCAATTAGCTGGGTTGAGTAAGCTCTTAGAGTAAGTCCTCACTCGTTATTCTGTTGTGGCTCTTTCTACACCAATGAATTCTTGAGGTATATCAGAGCCCAATCGACGTGGGAGTCTTTGTTATGAACATTCCTCAAGCCATGGACCAGGAAACATGCCAGATCAACTGTCAATAACCTTTTTCCTGGCTTGCCTTCTCATAAATCAAATGCCCATTTTATTGAGGATTTCTAAATTCTGAGTTTCTGTTACGGGTTGAAAGTAGTGGATAATGGTTAAAATCTCTTGGCAAACTTTTCAAGCTCTAGGTTTCTCAAATACTCACAGAATTACAATTTGGAGGCAAATAAAAAATTGGCGGCCGTTTCTGGTAATAAGGCTAATCATGGTCACTCAAAAATATTGAATCACCTTTGACATACAAGCCATAATGAAAATTCTGTGTCCATCATAAAGTAAAAAATTATTTAAATTTAAAACAATAAATTTCAAATATCTGATTAAATTGAAGCCATTAATTAATTGTTATACTTATTTAATGTCATAAATTTAAAGGTATAATTATATATTTAGAAAATGTTTGATTTGCACAAATATTTTTTTTTATTTATAAAAATTTTACATCATTTTTATTTTATTGATCGATTTTTTAATTTTTAAAAAACAGTAAAAATAGGGAAAAAAATTTATTTCATAAAATTTTCAAAATAATAAATAAAATAAAAAACATGTGATATTTTTATAAATTAAAAATTAAAAACAAAAATTATAAATTAAATATTATATTCTCAAGCATGTAGCTAACTTGAACACCAGCATTTGCAAAATACGCAGTATCACATGGTGACGGACATTAAGGTTTAGAATCAACACTGCTATAGGGTTCTTGTTTTGAGTTTGCTTTGCTCATATAGGTTTTCCCTCACAATTTGAAAAAATCAAATTGCAATCATGACTTTTATGGCAATGACGTTGAGTCATCATTATTGTTATTCTTGGAAAACCATATCCTGCCAAATAAACACAAACTCAATAATATTAGTGCATTACTAGAACTATGCTTGTGCTTTCATGCACTCAACCATTGAGATGTTGAAAAAAAAAAATACCCATCTATGCTATAAAAGCAAGAAAAACCATTGAAAAAAAATACCCATCTATGCTACTAAAGCAAGAAAAACCATTACAAATAATTGTTCCATTACAAGTAATTGTTATGATCAGGTGCTAGTTAGTTTGAGCTTTAAGCAAGTGCTTATTTTTTCTGTGGATTCAGTTGATACCTTGGGCTGCATTTGTATAGCATCACATCAGTTTTAAATAAGAAATATTAGATATAATTGTTAGAAGTTATAATTTACAAATAATTTCAGTTTTATAATTTATTATTTTAATTGAGTTTCGGTTTTAATTTTTTTCAATGCTTAAAAATTACAGTAACAATAACAATAATACATGTGAGTTGCACAAATTTGTATAAATATAAAAAGAAAATAGTTTTAATATATACAAATATATTAAAATATTAAATTTTATTAAGTTATAAAATAAAATATATCAAAGATAATTAAATTAAGATAGGATTAAACATTTTATTATAAATATATTTTTAATAAATATACATATTTCTCATCATGATTATAATAATAAAAAATTTAAATTTTTGATGTATTTTCAAAATGAACATATAATTAATTATGCTTGAACGGGCATGTAATGTTATGAGTTGCTTGTTAATATCATTTGAAATTGTGTGCTTTTGTTCATCCTTCAATTATGTAAAAAATGTAATTAACTGCATCCATAATGTTATTTATAATGAAGTAGAGATAAATTGGTATTCTTGTTTTTCTTCAACTTACATTAATTTGTTGTTAAAGATTTGCGCATGTGATATAATTAATTTATTTAACTAAATTATTTATTTATAATAATTTAATATTCTTGTTCATATTAGAATACTTTCTTTATTTTGATTATTAGTTTTTGTGAGTTATCAACAAGTAAGTCATTTGTTAAAAATTTTACTTTACTCATAAAGTTATTAATTACATATGAATGATTCTATTTATACCTTTATAGTTGAAAATTTACATGTTTTATAAAAAATTTATTTCACCAAATATTTTATTTATTTAATTAAATGTTAATTTAGTATTCTTATACATATTATACTATTTTATTTTTTTATTATTAGTATTTTTCTATCATCAATATATCAAAATCATTTATTAATTATAATTATGTGTTAAAAATTTATCTTACCCATAACATTTTTAGTTACTTGAAGCATTAGAATGGAATATTTTATATTAAATTACTTAACTTTATTTTTTAGAATCCATTATTATATATTTATTTATTTTAAATAATTTTAAGCAACTCATATCTTCAATTCAAAAAATTAATAAAATTTATTAAATAAATTTGAGAACCTTTTATTTTTTTTTTCTTTTTTTACTATCTTATTTCTTCCTCTCCACCAACTTTTTTTCAATGTTCCTTTTTCTCCATGCACTTTTTTCTCTTCTTTTTCCAAATCCCATTTACTCCTTTCTTTTTTTTTTTATTACTCTTTCATTTAACTTTTTCCTTCTTTATTCTATTTCTTTTTATTTATCTAACTTTTTATTCTTCATATGTAATTTTTTTATTTTTATATTTATAGTTTTTTTCTGTTGTTGATATTATTTTAGATTTTTTATTTTTTCTTCATCTAATGTTTTGAGTTTCTCTTTTTACTAATTTTTTTTTTCAATTTTATCTTTTTATAGTGGTAGTGCATATTATTTACAAGCATTTTTACCTTTTTCTTGTCACATCATCCTTCTTCAATAAATTTTTTTATTAAACGTGTGCTAAACTTAAGAACAAAAAAATTTCTAATAGTAATGATTTTACAATCTTCTTTTGATACTCATAATTAATACTCTATTTTTATTTTATTTTAAAACTAATAACATTACAAATTTTAAAGTCAATAATAAAAGTATTTAAAACTAAAATAATTTGGTAAATATTTAAATTTAAAATAGATCAAAATAATTTAATTAAGATACTACATATACTTATAAATTAAAAAATAAATTAGTATACATTTATTATTTTATAATTATTATAAGATTTAAATTTTTTATTTTAAAATATGTATATAAACTGAATTTATTTTAAATAATAAAAAAATATGTATATATTTTTAAGTATTAAATTTGTATTATTAGTTTTTTAAGAATAATTTTTTCAAATAATTTTATTGATATACAAATTTATTTATCTAAAAATATAATATTATAATTAATAAAAATAACATGTGATTGTATTTTTAACTTGTAAGTAAGGATGAAAATAGATAAAATAGATAAATGTTTGAGATTTGAGTCCTATTGTTTGATAGGTTTTTTTTTTGTTATGACACGTTATAAAGGTTACAAAATTTATAAAACTGTTTAAAATGTTATAATATAAAAAATGTTAATAAATAAGCTTAAAATTTATATAAATAAATAATTAATAAAATATAAACCTTAAAAGCAACAAAATAAAAAATTTGTAAATTTAATTATATAATTTTAAAATATATACATTAACTAAATATAAATACAATAATATATATAAAAAAATATAACACATGCACACAGCACATAACATATATATATATATATATATATATATATATATATATATATATAAATTTAAATACACATAAAATTAAAAATAAAATATAAAATACTTATTTTAAAATTAAAGTAATATACTTAGATACTTTCACAAATACATGGTTCCTTTTGTTTGAAATTAAAAATTAAAAAAATAATTTTTAACAAATTATGTAAATATATTAATATTATATAAATATAAATATATAATATATAAAGATAAATAAATTTTTAAATATGTTAAACAAATTTTTTAATAGGCTCAAATCTAGTTTGTTTGTCCAAAATTTGTTTAAATAAATTTAAATATCTATTTATTAAACAATTCAAATCAAATTAAATTTTAACAATAGATTTTTGTTGAATAACTTCACTCATTTTTATCTCTAAATATAATTTAATATTTTTTATTAAGTTAATTATATATTACCTTGTAAATATTTAACATAATATTTTATCAAAATAATTATTTTATATTTAATACATGTAATATTAAATACTAATTTATGACTAATTTATTGATGTATCTTTTTAGATATTAAATTCTAATAATTTTAAAATTATAAATTTTCTAATAATTTTATTAATATATAAATTCATTCATTCAAAAAATTACAATTAATGGAAATAACATTTAATTGTATGATTAACATATAATTTAATACTTTTTTCATCTAATTAATTATAGCATTCAATATAATATTACTCATTCCACTTCAAATTAATAATCATCTTTTGTGAATTACATTTAACAGTCATTTAAAATTGTAAAAACATGAACTAAAAATTTATTTAATTATCTTAATTTTTTTTTTATAAAAAGCACTATTTCATTTTTTATCATTCTTTTTATATAACTTTTTTCATTTTAATTTCTCTCTATAATAATTATCTTAAGAAAAAAATTGGAAAAAAATAATTGTACACTATAATTATAAAATAACTAATGTTTTAATTTTTTTTGGCTAAATTAATTATTATTTTATATAAGAAAATATTTATTAAACTAATTATTACAAGATTAATTATATATTACCTTTAAAATTAATTACTAATATGCAATTTTATTTATCCTAAATTATTATATTACATTTCAATATATCAATATATACTAGTGTGCTGCCAATTACTAATTATATATCACATTTTATACAAATCGTTTTAAAATACTAGTATACTGCCAATTATTAATTATATATATATATATATATATATATATATCACATTATCGCTTTAAATACCAGTTCACTATATACTATTATAGTATAAATAATATATCAATAAATACTAGTGTGCTGCCAATTACTAATTATATATCACATTTTATACAAATCGTTTTAAAATACTAGTATACTGCCAATTATTAATTATATATATCACATTATCGCTTTAAATGCCAGTTCACTATATACTATTATAGTATAAATAGATAGATAAAAGTAACACTTTAATATGCAATCAATTCTATTTTTTGCAAGTACAAATGTGGATATATTACAATCAGCTCTCATCCATTCCTTTCTTGTTTGGTTATTACTTAAACTATGCAAAATTTTCTTTCCCATGTCAAGGAAAATGCTACTGTAAACTTATTAACACATCTCCATTTACTCCAATCCCTCAATTTTCAACTCTATATATCGGTTACCCCAATGGAAGTTACCACAACATTGAGTGACCCCAATGAAAATTACCACAACATAACATTGAGTGAATCGAGCACCTGACAGAATAGTTAGAAACGGGCAGGATGTATATGAGAAGTGAGAATAGGAGTGACAATGGCAATATGTAAATATGAGTGACAATAAATACTGCTGGCTCAATATATATTATACTATATCATTCAAATAATAAAATCCCCGCATTCATGAAGGGTATTTGACGAGACTAACATATCCAAAAACAAATTTGGACTACAAGGTACTACAGATCATGGAGAGTGATTGGAAAAAAAGTTTACTATTACTCTAGCAATGATACATGGAACTTCCTTCATTTTAATTAAACTACTGAGTACCAATAATCAGCATTCCCTTCAGATGCAATAAAGGGTAGTATAAGGCAACCTAGACACGAGGAATTATGATCTCTGTCGTTGCAGGAAACGAAACATCCAATCCAAATCCAAAGGAAAAAATAGTGTGGATGGCTAGGACTTCATTTGCGGCTCCTGGCTTCCTCCTTTTCCTTCTCTCGCTTTTTGTAAAGTCTCTCAAGAACACGCTTTGCCTCACATTGTGGAAAATTAAACAAATCATAGTAATGCGGTGCTATATCAACCAACCTGTTTAAGGGGAAAATTGAGTAACCATTGAAGTCAGGACTAGAAAAACTAGATCACCCAAAATTAAAGAAAAATCACAATACTGCGGTTGATAGTCCAACTATCTTCCAACTCTTCTCCCCACTAATAAATGAAAAATCTAACACTTCACAGATTACAACTATCTGCTGGCTTCACCATATTTGAAAGTTTTTCATCACTCAGTTCCCATTTAAACTTAACTCAAGTTCCCATTTTCATCAGGCTTTTCCTTAACCTCACAAACAAGCATTTATGACTTTCCTAGTTTGACAGTACAAACATTAACAATCCACAAAGAAAAAAACTTACCATTCCCCACGTATGTCTGTAACAGTACGAATAAAGTTACGACTAGTAAGAACATATTCATTATAAATGACCCATTCCGGCTTGTGGTCCAGACAATTTGATGGATGCAAATGTACCACCTACAACCAGAATAAAATCATTAGAAAACATAAAAATACAATACTGCCATCATCAGTCTGGCTCTTCTGGTAATAAATGAAAGATGACAGACACAAAAGTCACTCATAGTAATAAACCTGGTTGTCTTTCACAGTCAAGTAGTGTCCTGTACGCTCCAGATGAGCTACCTGCATGAAATACCCAGCTAGCATAGCTTTTCTTATGTTGACATAGTAGTCACGGCTGTTAAAGTCAGTGCTGCACAACTTCAGATTAAACCGGGCCATGATACGCACTAATTGTTGTCTAACGTTATCAGCTGCTTTCAAAGCCCTATGATTGACAAAGTTATCATAGCACCAAGAGGGATCCTCATCTGAAATGAAAAGCACAATAAATAAACTTAACATAAAAAAATCAATGATTTAACCTTTAAAAAGAAAGCTAGAAAAAATAACCACTTACTATTTTGCTTGTATGCATGGTAGACATTCAAGAGCGTGAGATGATCTCCATCAATGTGCCCAAACCTCGCTTTTGCTTCATCCGCAGCTTTTTGTGCCTCCCTAGGCCGGACAAAGCAATTGGGTACTAAAGAAAGAAATTGATTATCACAGAGGAGGTCCACGGTAGGTCAGCAGATGCATAGAGGCGAGACCACACCATTTGCTTCATGAGAGAATACTGAGAAACTGCAACTAACTACATCAGCACTTACTTAGAATCCTATGGTGCATGCCAACCGGGGGCATGGAACCCAGAGAAGACAGTTGCTGATGACAACCTAACAGGGACACACACTACTGATCACATCCATGTGCAACTATGCACACGTGTAACCAGTCAAACATCTACCATCTATGCACAAGATTATTACTGTGCACATGCACAATGACAGGGAATCCATTTCAAAATGGAGCCCTGCAGAACGACATTGCCTTAACATTATGGTGGGATACTGGACTGACACCAAAAGGAACAGAATGAAAGAATAATACCTGAAAGCATGGCAGAAATTGACAGGATCTCATTTGAACAGTTGAATTCAGGACTGACTACAAGCATCTTTGACATCTGCGGGTCCAAGGGAAACTCACTCATAATCTCACCCAATTTTGTTAAGTTACCATCATCATCCAGTGCACCCAAGTAATTCAACACTTCCAAGGCACGCATTAAGGTCTCTGGGGCAGGAGGGTCCATGAAATCAAAATGTACTAAATCATCTATACCCAGTTTCTTCAAAGTAAGAACAGTGTTGGCAAGATTTGATCTTAAAATTTCAGGGTAAGTCTGGGGCTGAAGATCATTATTGAAACTTTTCTCTGTGTAAAGTCTAAAACATTTCCCAGGTTGAGTTCTTCCAGCACGCCCTGATCGCTGATGTGCACTGGCTTTCGATATTGGTGACACTAATAGAGACTCCACGCGAACTCGTGGATTATAAACCTTCTGCTTAGCAAAACCAGGGTCGATGACATAGACAATACCGTCAATTGTCAAAGAAGTTTCAGCTATGTTTGTCGATACCACAATCTTCCTTCCAGGAGGCCCATCCTCCTTCAGTGGAGGTGGAGGTGACTCAAAAATTTTCTGCTGCATGGCTGGAGGAAGAGTAGAATACAGGGGTACCGCCTTGACAGGGCCCACCTGGTCTCCCATATTAGAAATTTCTTTTGTTATTTTGCGACATGCATCTTCTATCTCTTCCTCTCCAGTCAGAAACACAAGTATATCTCCTGGAGATTCACACATGTGTATCTGTACCACTGTCCTAATGGCAGCCTCCAAGTAATCCCTTTCAGGTTCCTGAGTATAGAAAATTTCCACAGGATGCAGTCTTCCAGGAACTTTCATAAGAGGGGCACCATAAAAATAGCCCTGAAACTTTTCAGCTTCAAGAGTTGCACTCATAACAACCAACTTCATGTCAGGTCTATTTTTAAGCACTTCTTTCAGAAGTCCAAATAGCACATCCGTAGCCAAAGTCCTCTCATGTGCCTCATCAAGAATAATAACTTTGTATCGTTCCAAAAGTGGATCTGTCATTGCTTCTCTTAAGAGCATACCATCTGTAAGATACCTACGAAACAAGTATTTCATTTGAGACTGGACGAAAGAATCAACAGGGAGAAAACAAAAGCATAGATAAGGCATACAAAGCTCATAATTAATAATAGGAAACATTTTTCTAATAGTACTTAAACATACTTCAAAACTGTCCGCGCACTACTGCAGTCTTCAAATCTGATACTGTAACCAACCTCTTCCCCTATAGTTACATCCATCTCTTCAGCCACACGTCGGGAAACAGACATTGCAGCCACCCTCCGTGGCTGAGTGCATGCAATCATCATCTTCCTACGTTTATCCGGGGTTTCTAAATCCATTGCATCCAAAACAAACTGAGGGATCTGTCACCCAAAAAATAATTTTAAAAATGTTAAATTAGAGACACACACTCACACACAGGCATATAGAACCTAGATGATGCATCTCCCATTGTAACTTCTGAGTGTTCAAATGATATATTAAATATAAAATAATAATAATAAACAACTAAGCCCTAAAACACTACAAAACAACTAAGCCCTAAAACACTACAAAACAATATTACTCCATATTAAACCAATCGCTTCAATAAATAACATCTTCCACAATTAAAAAGTATATCTTCACAATAAAAAAGCAAAACGCAAATAACACATCATGTAACTTGAACAAAAAATATGGATAATAAGCTTAAAGAAACGACTACACATGATCTATCTTAACATCGGAGAGGGTGAAGGAAGAAAAGAAACCTGGGTGGTTTTGCCACTACCAGTCTCACCGACGAGAATCAAAGTCTGGTTATCCTTCAAAACCTGCAAGAACTCTTCTTTCTGGTGCCAAACCGGGAGGGTTTTCCTTTTCTCCAAAATCTCAAAGTACCTTTGGGAGTAAGGCTTTGCAGTCCACCGATTGATGAGACTGTTGGCGACGCTGTTATTAGCGCCGCCATTGGATTTCGCCATCTTCGCCACAGAATCGTCTACCACATCGAACAAGCTCACCTTCCTCTTTCTTTCCGTACCCATCAAATTCAAAACCCTAATCCCCCCAAACTCGATCGAAAGAAAATTTGTCTCAGAGAGGCTAGGGCTAACTTTTTGTGCAATTATAAAACGACCGGACCTAAGGAGGAAGATGAACTTTCCATTATTACCACTGAGCCCACCTTTTCTCATTATTTTAAGTGTATTATTGGATTCGATAAGTCATACGGCCCACTTACTCTGGCCCAATATTTGGCCCATCATTTCTTTTTTATCTGGGCCTTTTTTTTAGGTCCCTGGTCTTGTATATTTTGACGTGATGCATACCCAAAAGCAGACCCAAAAACGATACATAAAAACATATTACCCCTCTAAATTATTACTTTGATTAAGGGAGTGCTATCTACGTTGTGTATTTTTTGTCAATAGAAGAAAATACAGAATGTATACCAAACAAAATTAAAAGGAATAAACTTCAATAAATTTAAACTCGGTCGATCATTTATTTTTTTAAAAAAAAAAAACTCGATTCACAACATTTGAAGAAAAAAAGTTGAAGCATACCCATTAGTTAGAAATTAAAACAGATGAGTTTTTCATTATCAATAAAAAAAAATGGTTAAAGCAATTTTGACTTTGTATTCCATAGAAATCTTGCAAAGTTGATATTTTAAGTACTTGCTATTTTTTTTAACTTTAAAATTAAAGTAAGTTCTTTCTATATAAGAGTTGAATAGTTGCTTAACTCGTTTCCAAAATGAAAATACATAATTACCACTTTGGGGTAATTACCATCACAAATTCAACTTTTTAAAAAATTACTCCTGAATGAAAAGTCTTTTTATTTTTATAACTTTTACCTAATAAGGAGAATAATAAAAACATTACTACTTACCAATGTTTTTGTACATAAAATGGAACCCATTACTATATTATAAGACAAAAAAAAGAGAGCACATTTTTACTATACGTTTACATTCTTCTAGTGTTCGCATGTTATCAACTAACTGCATATTTGGATCTACATTGAAATGTTACAAGATTATGTAATGCAGTTTTATGGAATAATTTGATGTCTTTGCGGTGACTTGCAAGCAGCATCGAAAGCTGTGGAGGAAGAAGCTTGACTTAAACCAACATTAAAATCGAACGTTGAGGTCATAGACTCGTGATGCTTTGTAAGTGAGGCACCGAGCCGAACCAGCGTGAATGTTGAAGTCAAACATCTCAAGTCCGATCCGAGGTTTGAGTAGAACGGTGATGCCATTGATGCTTTGGGAGCCTGGCCGAACAGAGCGGTGAAGCCTTGTTTTCTTTTTCATTTTCAAATTCAAGTGTCAAGGTTGGGGATTTCAGATTGACATATGAATTTTATAATTTGATTTTGTTGTTTTTACAAAAATAAAATTTGAATTAAAAACATATTAATATGCATAGTTTTGGAAATTAAACTAGATCGACCAGTTGTAATAACTAAATCAATAAAAGTTGGTCTATGTATAAAATAATATTATTTTAATTATTTTTTAAAATAATTAAAATTATATTATATTTTATTAAATTTTACATATATAATTTAAATTTAAAAATTTAAAATAAAATTATAATTTAAATTTTAATAATATAAGATTATAATATTAAAATGTTATATTATTATATTTTTTAATATATTATATATTATAAATATTTTAAAAATAATATTTAATTAATCTAATTTAATCATGGTTCAATCATAATTAAATTATTAAACATTAAACTAGTTAACAGTTTAGTTTTCAAAACCTTCTTAATATGTTACACAACAACATTTTATTTTTATGAAAAAAAAAATAGTATGTTGATATAATTTATTATGATTTAACCCATCATAGTAGATACGAGTTAGGTAAAATAATAATAATTATATAAATTTAATATTTGCAATCCATTTTCTCAATAAGTCAAGTTGGAACAGGTTGGTTCACAATTTTAAATCTATTTTGGCAGTTTTACTTCGAATAACATAAATTTAAAATCGATATGAAACCCTAAACCCTTGACACAAACGAATGCAACCCACTTTAAAATGGGTGAGATTGTTAATTTACAGTTGTTATTACAAAAATGTTGACTGCCTTATATGGATCAAGGGCCTTGAGGGTAAAGTGCCTTTTCACTAAAATAAATTTATAAAATAAACCTTCAAATTGACACCTCAAATTATGAGTAATGTATTTTAATCTCTGATGTTTTTAAAACATCTTTTTAGTCACAGATTTTGTAAAATAATATTCATTTTTAATCTTTTTAAATTCAGAGTAGAAAATGAAGAAGGAAAGAACTAAAGTACATGTTTTTATAAAGTCAATGATTATATTTTTTTAAAAAAATTGTAAGGATTAGAATACATGATTCACCCACTCTCAGGTGCTAATTTGTAGATTTGTTCAAAATTATCAATAAACAACGATAAAAAAAAAAACAACACTTTGGCATCCGCATATTTAGGAGCATGTCTTTAGGTTCTGTTTTCTTGTGTGGTAATATTACATTACTTCTTTTAAGTTAAAGAACTTCTTTAAAATAAGGAGATTCGCTTTAGAGGATAAAGTAAATTAATAACTATTAATTTAAAATTTAGTGATTTAAATTTTAAAATTTTTTAAATACACACTTGATTTTTGTTACAATCTTAACCGTTGATTTTCAAATGGTTATCAATGTACTTTATTTTTGAAAGTGCATATATTCTTACTTTAGAAAAGTTAAATCCTCGTATCACATATTTATTTATAATAATTTTTTAAAAATTCTAAATAAACTACCAAAATAATATTATTTAAAATATAATACTAAAATAATATTTTTTTTCTGATAAAACAATTTATGATAATTTTAAACAATCAGAAACTTAATTTTGAAAATTTTACAACCACACAAAATATAAATATTTGCATATTTGTTTAGCAAATTGTGATAAAAAAAAATCGTCAGAAATTTCATTAAACAGCTACCTACAAAAATCAATAAATTTAAGCGCTATTATTGTTTGATAACATATTTTAAAACCACATTATTTTTTATAATTTTTTAAAATATATATTTTCTTTTGTCAATCACATCTGTGTATTACAGAGGTGTGTATTTTTTATATCTATAATATTAGTTAAGTTAACATTATTTAAATTATTAAATATGCCTGTATATGTATGTTTGACATGATATTTACGAAAATATGATACCCTGTTTATGGAATATATTACAGTATTCTTAAAAGTTTTATTTTATTTGTTGTCAATATTTTAGGTTGTGCTAAGATTTTTTTAGTAACTTCGATTTAATGTGTAGTTTCTCAGTTAAATTTATGGGTTGAAATTTTTTATTTTTAAATTTATTAAAATATGAGGTATCAAATCTTATATATTAAATTAGGGTTTAAATTTTAAGAGTAGTTAGGTCTTTTAATTTATTGTCTTAACTAAAGGTACATTTTATTTTTAAGTTTTAAATACAATTTAATTAAGTATACTGAAGTTATAATTTTAAAATTTCTTTAATTTACAAATTTATTTATAATTAAATTATTTATATATTTTTATGACAAATTTAAACAGTTTTTTTTTCTCTTGATTATATATATTAATTTAATCTATGACAAATTTCATGTATTTGATATAGTCGTATTGAAGCTTATTTTTTAAGGAAGGTTTAAAATGTCTATATAAATATATATATTTTGTTAAATACGGAGGAGGTAAGATTCTTATTGTTTGTTTTTATATTGATGATTTGATTTATATTAGAGATGATATTTATATGTTTGAGGAATTTAAACAATTTATAATGTTTGAGTTTGACATGATTGATCTTTAAATGATGCATTAATTTCTTAGTATTGAAGTAGTATAGTTTGTAAATGAAAATTCTATTTCACAAAAGAAATATGCTTTAAAAATCTTAGACATATTTCAGACAAAGAATTATAATTCTATTAACAAATCAATTGAGACTAATGTGAAACTTGTTAAAGATCCAAGAGATAGAATAAGCGACAATACTCTTTCCAATCATATTGTTGAAAGTTTAATTTATTTGACTATTACAGGATCGGATCTCATGTATGCAGAAAATTTTGTAGAATGTTCTAAGGAGAAGCATCTTTTTGCTGCAAAAAAGAATTTTTCATTAGTTACAAAAAATGGTTGAATATGGCCTGTTTTATAAAAAAGGTGAAAAATCAAATTTACTGCAAATTAGAGTTTGTAAATGTAAGAGCGGGTGCCTGTCATGGTTTCACTTAAAAAAAATAATATATTAATCTAAGGTTTATTTTTTAATGGACCGCATAAAAAATAAAATAATAAATCTTATTTATTTTAAGAGTGAAGATCAAATTGCAAACATAATAATAAAACCATTAAAATTTTTTATATTTTAAAAATTAAAAAGTTGCTTGAAATGTTTACGATTAAAAAAATCTGATTAAACTTAATAATTTTTGTTAGTTTTAAAAAAAATATTAGATATAATTATTGTTTTTACAATGTTTTAATATTTTAATATAATTTAAAATAATTTTAAAAGTTTATTATAATATAATTTATTTAAAATTTATAAGAAATTATTGAAGGTATCTTTTTAATTTTCATAAATTATATTTTAATTTAATAAATAAAATATATTTTGATTATATGAAAAAATTATATTACAATAAAATATTTAAATACTTTGAGCGTCCTTCCTCTTCTTTACGTTAAAATGCTGAGGAGAGGCTTAGTCCCGAGAATCCGAGATGCTGGCAAAATAGAAACGTTACCAACCTGTGAGATTAGCAAAGTTCACGGATCTATTAAAGCTTCTCCACTGCATCACTCTCGTTTCATTAAATGATAAATTGACGATACGAAATACAGCAGTTGCCAATTGGCATGCGAAACCGATAAGGAACTTACTTTCATAGACAAGAGCTGACCTTGGGCCAATGAACAGATATAGAAGATTATTAGCCAAAGTAGATAGAGTGAATGGGAATAGTCGAATGCCCTATGGAGTAAAGGGAAGGGGCTTGAGTTCTGAGACGAAGATAAGGCTTCCGGACATATGGAAGAAGGAGGCATCGTAGATGAGGAGATCCAGTTGTGCTTGCTGCCTATCCACTTGGCGAGTAAGAGGCTCTGTGCAAGAGTGGATTTTCAACCTTCTGCCTTTGCTTGCTTCATCTGCAGAGCTAACTCCGGAAGTGACTGCTCTAGCCAATGCGCATGCGTTCCTTCCTTTATGCAATTAGGCTTCTCGCGTTGATCACATAGCTTCTTCTGTAGTGCGTGTATTTAGTTTCTCCTTCGCTGTCCTATCGCGGTATGAGTAATTTATGTACGTAGGGTGCGCGTAGAAAGTTTATAGTGCTCTTCTTTGATTGATTGTAATTGAGTTGACTCAGGAACTTTCCCTGAAGGTGAATGCACGAGGTGAGCGTCTTTCAATGCTTGCTTTTTTAGTTGTTTAGCCTGTAGCCTTGTTGCTAAAGCTGTTAGCGGGTAGTCTGTCTCATATACCTCCAAGAGCGGTGAGTGGGTGTAGTAAGATGTAGGTAGGCATATCCATGTTTGGGCACTGAACATGGTAGCTATAGCGAGGGGAAAGATCCATAGCAAAGACCGGTAAGCTCGCTTCCCACATTCCATTCGATGCTTTCCCTCCTTCTTTCTTTGCTTGATGCGCCGCTCGGTGTGCTCAGATGGTTCTGCTTCATGCTCGTCGACTCTGAGTTCGGGTTTCAATGAGTACCACGATCATAGAATCATTCCCGTTAACCAAATCTCTCAATTTTATGAGAAATTCATTAGATCCAGCTCCCTGACAGTTACAAAATAACATCTTCATTGGGATGCTGTCAGTGAAGAAAAATAAGTAAACTGTCATACCTGGTTCCAAGAGGAGAGAGGCCCAGTGAAGTAAACCGAGGGCACGAAGAATGAAAGGCTCTGTAGCCGGGGTAAGAAGGAAAAAAAGGGCCCGGGTTGACTTTATTGATAAAAGTTTGATTTTCTTTTCTCGATAGCCAGCTAGTGGAGTTAGAAGGGGCAAGAATTGTTCTCTTGTCGCAGTTCTCTTATTCGCAGCTTTCATCTGCTGCAACAAAGTCCGTCTTACTAGGATTTGACCTTCGACTGGGAATTTATCTTTCCTACGCCCACGCGAAAGGAAAGGGCTCTCCGAAGAGAGGAAGAAGAATTAATTCCTCTGCGGTCGTGAAAGGGTATTTATTTTTTACAGTTAATCAAATTTTTGGCACCAAGAGAACATTTCAAATACGATGCGCTTATTTGCATAAGTCTGGCTTGCTTAGAAAGGAAATGGAATTATTTGTTTGAAAGTCTTTCCTTTTCATCGCTTCGCTCCTTCCTTATTAATTAAGGTTTAGGCGTCGGCCTT
This sequence comes from Canavalia gladiata, assembly GCA_037954105.1. Taxonomy (NCBI): domain Eukaryota; kingdom Viridiplantae; phylum Streptophyta; class Magnoliopsida; order Fabales; family Fabaceae; genus Canavalia; species Canavalia gladiata. Next base: position 15,862,868 of record CM075661.1, on the reverse strand, counting down.
ACGAAGGCTAATTTCCACGCTTTGATTAAATTAAGGAAGTAGAGATCCTAAAACTCTCATACATATTTTCTTCGCATCTCGAAATGAAAATTAGTTATTGTAGAAAGGAGCTCAACGAAGAGATGCGCCTTATCCGGGATAAGAGTCAGGGGCGTAGCGAGCAGCAAATCCTTATGTTCGGGCACAGTCTTCTTTTCTCCTGACACACTACCTACCCCGTCTCTGCCTTCTTTGTGTTAGTATTCGTTTCCTCCCTCCTTCGGGTGAATGAAGTTGATTGACCTAGCCTACATTCCATATTAGAGTGAGGTCTTGACATCCTTTTTCTGGGTACTATCCCAAAAGGAAGTCACTAGACTGAAAGGAGAGGTACGAAGTCATACTCTCTTATTTTTACGAGTAGGAGATTCGATATTGGGCTTCTTACGGATGTGGAGTCAGAGGCTAAGACAGCCCTTCTTCCCTTCTTGATTCATCCCTTGCCGCAGTATCATACCTAGTGAAAGAAAGTAAGTCATCAGTCAGTAGCGAGCCGAGCCTATTAGCTATTATAGCCAAGGACCGATCTCTATCTCTTATATTCAAGGCTCTTTCTTTTATCATACTTCAGGCTATCACTCTCTTCCGGGCATTAGCAAGCAATCCAGACATCAGGAGCATTGATATCTGCCGAGCCGGTAAGAAAGCTGTCTGGTCCCGAAATCCGGTAACAGAAGGATTCCGCTAGTCTCTGAATAGAGAAACAATCAGTCTGTGATAAGCATAGCATCAGATAGCTGTACAAGACAGAAGTAGCTAGTTCAGTAAGCCTACTATACTACGATCAGCAGTAGCATAGTAGCCATCCAGTTCGGCTATGATATGTATCTTCCTGTAAGAAGCAGCAGCAAAGGTCTCTTTTCTTTTGGACTTGAACCTCCCCCTTTCTCTAATAATAAGGTAAGCATTTCAAAGTGTATCTAGTAAGTAACTTAGTTTAGTGAACAAAGTCCTTTTTCTAAGAACCATGTTCTGTTGACAAAGCGGAAATGCCACACACACACTCCTCTCAGATAAAGTATTTACAGATAAGCTCGGCACCTTACGGCCATGTGCCTAGGATCCCAATCTTCTGAGTGCTCTAAGGATTCAGCCCTAATCCTATAGGAATTGAAGATACCACACTCAGATCGGTGAATCTATCAGGCACACTCCAAAGTGATCCAACCATTCCGGTCTATAGATTCATTAAGAGAACTTAAACACATGCAGGAAGAAGCACATAGACCATAGGGAGGGTGACAATTCATTCATTTCTCACAAGTTGTTCCTATTGAACCTAGGAGAATATCACCTGATTGGGTTGCCGTAAAGTACAACAAACTATGGGCTTTTCCCATCCCTCTCGATGTTCTGGTTTTTTTCCTTGCCAAGGCCTTTTGACACGGGATCAGCCAGAGCTCATATATGCGATTAGCTAACAGATTAAAGTTGGTAAGGAAAGATAGGAGGTGATTAGAGAGATCACAAGCCTATTCCACTTACCGACGAAAGTCTGAAAATATAATAAATAAAGGGATTGGTCTGGAATATAAGATGAGGGTCAGAGGGTAGTACACTGTCTGGCTTAAGAGTGTGGTCCCTTCAAAAAAATTAGTATAATACAGTGTTTTTGAAACTGCACGAAATCCCATTTCTTTAACAATGGTAGGTATATAGAGTCCAAGCTCTTGACTCTGTAGTACCCCGCCACGTTTTACCTACTACATTGCCCAAAATTAAAAAACTGTGGAAAAGAAATATATAAAACTCACCTGTATTATATCCATGTTCTCGACACAGTACTTTTAAACAGTGTTATCAGAATGGATGGATGTGGTTTATTGGATAGAATTTGTAATCATTCAGTTTGATGTTTTATTTTTGAGTTTTTTTTAAATTGATAAATCAGTCAATTCAGTTCAATTGATTAAAATTTTTATAAAATTTTAAAAAATTAAAATAACATTAGTATTAATATTAAAAAACTACAAATATAATTTTAAAAAAATAATAAAATTTTTATATTTTATATTATCTCATCTTAATTATCAAAATTCTATTTTTATTTATCAAAATTCTATTTTAATCAATGTTTAATTTTATTTAAATTTATTATTAAAAAAACATTTGAAAAGTGTTAATTTTTTAATATAAATTTTATATTATTTTAATTATAATTTTAACTTTTAAATATATATTTTTGATAAATAAGTTTAATTATTTGATTATATTTTAATTTATGAGGTAACAAAATATTTACTTTTTTTATTTAATTAGATATTTATATTATTGTAGTTGTTTTTACTTTTAAATGTAAACTGTTTTAATTTTATAAAATATGTTAATTTATGTATTTAAAAAATTTTAAATTTTATAAATTTTAATTATATTGATTCAATTGAATTTAACCATAATCCATTAATCTAATATTCTAATTAAATCAATGTTTGAATCGAATTTTATAACCTTTCTTTTAAATTATAAGAAATAGAAAATTTTTGAACTTATTTATATTTAATTTGGTTTATATCGTATGTTCAATAGTAACAGTATAATAATACTCCATGATTGCTAATAGCAAAATGTTTATTTACATCGTGTTTAAGTGAATGTTTATAAACTTGATTCTTGATTATTTCAACTTTACAAAATTAATTTTAGTTAAAATTAAATTTGGAGTGAAGTAATTTATATTTAAAACTTTTTATGTGAATAAGTTTATAATGTAAAAATTTTTAAAGCAAAAATTATATTTTTTAATGTTTTTTAACGATGAAATCACGCCTAGTCGAAATATCTTTACCATAAATAATAATAATATATAATTTATTTTTTTTTGCAAACTCCAATTTTCATTGTTTTATCAGTAAATTCAAACATACTAGTAGTTGCTTGTTTTATCATTTGATAAGTGCGAACGCGAGTTTGATGATCTAGAAATATCCTCTCCGTTTTTTAAAAATGCGATTGAAATACGTGTCACATTTATTTACAAGGACATGATTGGTTTAAAATTCTGAGCGATGGGTGGTAGAATTAATCAAAAGCATATACGTCATAAATTTTCAAATGGCCCACAACTAAATTCACATTTTATATGGATTACCCCACGCCACCTAACACGATTAAACCGACTAGTGTCAAAACGATCTCCTTTCTTAAATATTCGACCATATCCTACTTAGTTTAATTTTAAACATCAATGAAAAATAAATAAATAAATAAAACGAATTGAAGAATCAATGGCTTAGTGAGTTTACAATTATATAAGCGTCAGGAGAGTTGTCAAACTTCATTAATTACAACAGAATCGCTATAGATGAAATTAACATGAAGATATGAATCAATAATTCAGTATTGCTATATATCACAAGACGGAAATGAAGACATATGGCAAAAAAATAACGACAATGAAGGGGAAGATATAGTAACAGAAATTTCCCCGTAGTTTTCTTGTCTATCTTTTCCATCACAACAAGGGAGTTGTTCAACTGTCATACATTAAAACTATATCTATCATTTACCACAATCTGTAGTGGGAACAATTCCTTCATTACCGGCCAAAATCAAGTACTTATCTTTTCTATTAAGTTTAGTGCATTCAAATCCAAGGGTCTTCCCAATCTGTATTTGCACATGATTAGCCACTTCAAATCTTGCATCCTCATAACCAGAACAAGTGGTGAGTGAAGGTGACACCTTCTCCAGCAATTGAACAGAGTAATAAGGAGAAGGATTCATCAAAAAGAAAACGGGGTCCAAGCACTTAAGACCCCCTGCAGTTGTGCCGTGGAACATACTCACGTGGCTATCGATGGCAACAGGTTCTATTTCATCACACAGTTCCGAAAATAAAGGGCTGAACCTTAATAAATATGGTTCTCTACAAGTGGTCCCTTCAGGGCACACAACTATGTCCCCTTCTTTCAGCAATTGCTTCATTGTTTTTGCATCCTCATTGCGGTTTCTTGTTAATCGTACGGTCTTGATTGGTGCTAGTATCTCGGACATTCTACTTAGGCTATATGTCACAGCCACCAAGTTTCTTCTCAAAATGAAAGAGATATAGAGAGGGTCTAGTAATGTTCTATGGTTGCACACATAAAGATGGCCCTTGAGTTTTTCCTCTTTGTTGCTGTTGTGAGGGGTTTTGGGCTTAGAAGATGTAAGGCGAAGCCCACTTAATGACAATAGGGGTGTTGAGATGTTATAGGGAAGTGTGATTCCTGTTATGATTCTAACCAAGGCTAGGATGAACGCAAAAGGAACCCACATTAACATTGCTACACTCATTGGTGGTGTGGGTCTGAGGGCTAATCTTCCATCATGGAAGATTAGTGGTTTCGGGTATTTGTCCCTCGTTAGATTTTGCCAGCTTTTCTTGTCTGCTTCTGCCACCATGTGCACTTCCTAATTAATGTTTGAAAAAGAAAAATCAAGCCACAATTAATGATGGGGTACCTTGCAAGACGCTAAACTTTGCATAAAAACAAGTGGAAGCACACAATTAATGATGTAAAATAGTTCATCTTTGTCCGGAGTAATGACTCTGATATATGTCTTCAATCTTTTTTAATTACATTAAGTAAATATTGTTGTCAAATTAAAATTGTTTAATAGATTTTTTTTGTTTGATAAAATATTGCCACTAATAATGATGTGTAAATCTAAAAGTAAAAATTTCCTGTAAATTACATTAAGTAAAATGTTTTATTTTTGATATATTAAATACTTATATTTCCCATTTCATTTTATTATTATTATTATTATTATTTTATTAACATGTGCAGCATATGTTAATAATACTCCTAAATATAAACAGAGTAATACTTATAAAAATTGCAAAAGGAGGAGCGAGTTAGGTTAAAACATTACGGACAGATGCAAGTTTTCTATATGTTGTACGTGTATTCTTAAATTTAAATAAAATAAATACATTTATTTAAATTATACATAAAATATGGTGTACTTAATTTAGAGAAACTACAATGGTTGGTTAAAAATATTAAAGATTCAAAATTAATCTCAAGAAGTAAAAAATGACAAGTTGTTAATTTGTTATATATACAAATTAAGCTAATCTTTAAAAAATAATTTTAATATAACATAATATAATTATGTGTATATATTATTTTATTTTAATTTATTCATCATTTTGAAAATTTAAAATATTATATTTTTAAAACTTTTATCAATTGAAATAAAAAAAAGCATTGGTGAAGTAAAATAACAATAAAATATATTCTATTTTTAAAATTAAAATAAGGAATGTTTTCATATATTTGAAAAGTGATATATGAATAAAGGTTTTCGTATTTAGTAGAAGAGTATAAATATATTTTCTGAATATAAATATTTCAAAATTTCTAACTTATAAATATGCAAAAAAACAATTTCTAGCCTTCGTAATTAGTGGAATTAAAACTGTCAAAAACAAATATGTCAGTCTTAAGAAACTTTAGTATTAATCAAACCAAATGTACAAAATTTTATAAGAAATTAAGAATCTTATTGAGAACAAGTCCTAGTAATTCGTTTTAGTTGGAAAATAAGATTTTGTATAGCCAATGTTACCTAAGGAAGCAATTTTTCATAAAAATGATAATATTTTAAAATCTTTTTTTTTTTAAATTTGCATGTTAAAAATGTTAAATTTTTCTAAGCTGGTTTTAAGAAGCAATTTTTCTAAGCAATCTTAAGCTAAAAATGTTAAATTTGCATGTTTTGAATGATTTTTTTTTAAAAAAAAAGATTTTAAAAAATTATCATTTTTATGAATAATTTTTAATTGTATTTTATAATAATATATTCTAATAGACAAGATAAAAATTTAAGGTTTTTATGAAGATAAAAAATTCAATAATATTTTTAAATTTTTAAGCATATCAAATAACTATCATATTTTTAAGAATCATTTTTTTAAAAAAAATATAATTCCTACAAATGAAAAAAAAAACTTTTTCATACCAAACCCCTTGAAGTGTATTTGGGAACTTATATTTTAAAATTATTTTCTTTTATTACGAAAGAGATATAAATAAAAAAAGATAAATATGTAATAAAATTAATAATATAATAAAAAATAATTTTTTTAAAAGTGTGCAAGAATAATATAATATATATATATATATATATATATATATATATTCATTTTTATAAATTTTTGGTTTTAGTTTTTTTTAAATTGATTTTATGATTTTGATACTTATTTTTTTAAGAGCACAAGACTTTAGCTTTTGATTTCAGAAAAGTATTACATGATCTAAAATTGTTATATATTTGTAATTTTAACTTTTTTAAAGATACATAACAATTTTATTTTGCTCTTATAAATTTAAAAATCTAATTATATATCATGTAAAAATTAATCAAATTAAAAAATAGAGTAATTTCAAATAATGCAATAATCCTTCGTGATAACGATTAAAAGATGACATGAGAAATAAAGAGGTTTTTCATGTCAAATTATTTGTGTAATTTTTTAATAATAAAATAAAATAATGAAATTTGAACTGAAAAATTTATGTAATATAATTACATCAACGAAAGAGATCAAAACATTTAAGTCGTAAAAATATAAGAAATAAAAGCATAAAGTTATAAAAATGTAAGAAATAATAATACATTAAAACCTTATTTTCAAAGGCAGTAAGTAAAAGACAAACCTTGCATGGAGAAAAGAAGGAACGGTCAAGATCCTTATGAAATCCCGAAATTCCAATGACATCAGAAGAGTACCCTTTCCCATGGTGAATTACCTCCAAGACATGCATGGGTTTTCTCTCCTCCATCAACCCCACATAGAATCCCCTGAACACTTTCAGCTCTCTTCCAACCACAAAATCAATCTTCAAATAATCCTTCAAGAAGCTTTCCACCATCACTCGAGGCAACTTGCTGTAACCCACTTTGATGCCACCTCTATTCACCACCTCAAACATTTCCAACCCAACATCCTCCAAAAAGAACTTGGGCAAAACAGCACTTCCCACTCTGAAACTCTCTTCTTTGATCCCAAAGAAGCACACCATCACCATAATCTTTAGCCCCTTTTCATCCCCAACCAAACAAACTAAAGGGTAAACCAAAAGCAGAACAATAGCCCTTAAAAGCCCTCCTGCTTCAAACGCCACCAGCATCATGTAGGGGAATACTGAACAAGATTTCAACAACGCGCCTTCCACATCAAAGACGATACTATGCTCTCTGAGGTCCGAACGATGAAACAAAGAGGGGTATTTTTGGTATTTAAATTGGGTTGCAAATGATATATTGCTACTACTTCTGCGCAGGCCCTTGAGTGGCCTGAAGAAGAAACGATACCAAAAAATGAACAAAGATTTGAACAAAAACGCACTCATCACCATTCTGGGTCTAGCCATCATCTCTCAATGTACGATCCAATACTTACCGTACGTGGTGGTGGTGGTTTGTTTCAAAGATTACAATACACTTACTCCTTCAGAACCACGGGTATTTATACTTGTATCAATACATTAATACCCTTACTTTTTGCTTTTATTACCAAACTGCCATTTTGACCCGGTTTGCTTCCTACCTCTAGTGACTATATATGAACGGCTTCACTGCGATGAGAATTTTCTTCCTTTCCTGGACAAACGTTAGTAAACGCCCGCCAGAAATATCGTTTTCTTTAATAATTTCAGGAAATAATTTTCTATTTTTTAGGTATATTTTCGTCACTTATATATAATCAAATAATTATATATAATATTATTAATTTTAGTTGTTTAAATCATAGAAATAATTTGGTTGCTCTTATTGACTGGAATGTAGAATCATTAATTTGTGGTTACAAGCGGCCGAGTTTCCTGAATATTATTCAGTTGATGGAATTGACTTATGATATATGTATGAAACATTAATGATGCATAGCTTGGTATTACAACAGCCAAATTGTATAATAAGAGTGCTGACTTGGTTAACACTCGTAGACCATCGACAAGGTCTCAATTTTTTTGCGTTCCCCGCGACATAAGTTAAGAAATTAAAATAAATGAAAATATGAATATGTTAACTAACAAGTATTTATTTCTTTAATAATTAACATAGAGTGACAAAAGTAAATATTATTTTAATTCAATAACCTACATTTTGACACACGTTGCCATATATATTATGAGTGAGAATATATTATGAAAAATATTTAATGCATATTTGAATTCAACTTAACTTAATAAAAATACTAATAAGTAAATAGCACTGATTAAAAATAAAAAAAATTAATTTTAAAAAGTGTTATTAAAAATACAAATTTTTATTTGATTGATATTCATTTTTAATAATTGAAAAAATTTAATAAAATATATTAAATACATTTTAATTGGTACTTTGTAACTTAATTTTAAAAAATAGTTCTATAAATTTTATGATAATTTTAAATAATATATAGTAGCGATTTTAATTTTCATCAATTTTTTTGGACGAATTTTTATTTGTTTAAAATTATTTAAGAGAAATTATTTTAACAATAATTTAAATAGAATAATCATTAGATAAATTGGGTAACAATCATAATTGATCTAGATAGAAAACGAATTTAAGATATAAACGAAAGATAAAATGAAAATTTAATAAATTTTGCATATATTTAATTTTTTAAAAGAATATAATTAAAATATTAAATTAAATTAAAAATTTTTAAAAAAATATAACTTTATCAAGCTATTAATAAAGAATAAAATACAATACAAGATATTTTATTCTTTAAAAAATTTATTTTATCATAAAAATAAAGGAATACATTTTTTAAAAAAAAATTAACAAGTAAATTATTGCATTATTTAACAATTAAAATAAAATATTGTGTTAAAATTATTTATGAATTTATAAAAAAGTAATATATTTAATATATAAAAATTAATAAACAAGTTATAAAATTATATATTTTGATATGAAAAAAACATCTATATATATATATATATATATATATATATAATTTTTAGAAGTAAACTTTTTTTGGAGAGGCCCCCTCTGCATCCGTTCTAGATCTGAACCATGACCCTTTTTTGGTCAAATTTTGTCAACCTCCATATTTGTCTGTTTCAAAAAGTTTTCCTTTGTCTAACTTTCATTTAAAAAATAACTGAATTATTACCTTTTTTTATCCTTGATATCGATAAGCTAAAAGAAAAATAGTAGAAGGAAACATCTTTCTAGAGGACGTCGATTCTCCTACGTTAGATATGTAAAGCCATTATATTCGAATACATCACGTTTGCTAATAGATTATGCTTGCGTTAATAATTAGTTAATTATTATTTTTACATAGTTTAACAACGTAGTAATTAATTATATGATTAATTATCTTTTACACAAGTAATCAATTATAATTTTGTTTTGGATCATGATGATAATTTTGTATACTATTAATTATAATTTTTTATAATAATTAATTATTAAAAACCAATAATTAATTAATAAAAATAAATTTTACAAATATAAATAGATGTAATTAACTTAAATATGTTTTATTATATTTTTGTCTTACTAAAATTGACGAATAGAAGTAGACGGAAATAGTCTGAAGGATATTGTTAGTTAACAGTGAGTTCAAGTTGGGACCTATACACTGTTACAAAGTGACAAAACAAGCAAATTGAAGGCTCCACTTGTCAACGATATAAATATCGCCAGATACAAGATGGGTTTTAAATTTAAACGTTCGATTTTATTTATTTACTGATTGATAACAAAATGGTGTTTGAAACGCGTAATGTGAAGAGTAGAGTTGCCATCATGAACAAGTCAAAATCTTCTTCCACGACAGAACCGTGTCATGAACGTACGGAGAGCTTCATCAGGTGCTCACCAACCATGTAATATGCATCTTGATTCTTCAACACTCCTTCGTAAGTCATGTGTGATTTTGTTAGAAAAAATAAATTATATGTTTTTATAAGTTATAAAAGAATCAAATTATTTTTATATAAAAATTATAATGAAGACGATGAAACCTTTATATATATATATATATATATATATATATATATATATATATATATATATATATATATATATATTCTAAAACATCTTGAAAACAAGAAATAACATGTGATAAAAGTAATTTATTATTTTTTAATTATAAAAAAAATATATCATTCATGGAAAAAAATAAAAAACAAATGTAAAATCATCTATAAGTTTTTTTTATTGAATTATTTATATAATATCTATAAAAATTATCAAGTTTCTGATAATTTATCTATTTTAAATTTAATTAGACAGTATTTATTGGGAATAAATGAATTAGAACCTGGCTGATTATTTTGCCAATTTTAATTATAGAAAATGTCATTGTTTTACTTTATTTCTTATTTTTAAATTTTTTCATAAATATAAACTTAAAAGTAGGAAACTTTTTGGAAGTTTGGAAAAAATATTTTTTTAAGTATTTCTTATGCAAAATTTTAAAATAGAAAAATAAGGTTATATTTTTTTGTAGTTAAAACTAAAAAATAGAAATAGAAATCAAATAGGTATATATAAAAACTTTAAAAATAAAAACCAAAAACCAAACATATACTTTCTTTTCCTTCTAAAATCCTATATGCCAAACTTATCTGTTTAAAACAAATAAACATTTTCTTAATGGGTCCTGTAAGTCTTCACAACGTGATTGTGCTATAAAAATTGTATAGCTCAGTATCATGATAATCCCGTTCGCACTTTCTTTTTTTAAAAAAAAAAAATTGCACAGTTGAAGAATGTTTGTATTAGTATATAAAATTCTCATATATATTTAGTATTTTTAATGTGTTAGGGGTCTATTTATTTTGTGTTCAAATGGAGTTTCGCTGTTGTTTAACGCGTCTCACAACTCATTTAAGAGGTTTTACTCTCAACTTTTTATCTTAATATTGAGAAGTATACTAAGGTGAGAAAGAAGCGAAACAATCAAGCCTCAATTGCACAAGTATAATTTGCTTTTTGTTATGCAAGTAAGCAATTGAGCGAAGACCTGAACATTTTCCAGCTTTGATTTTAAGGAATGAAATACCTCGGTTATTTAGGGCGACTTTACGACTTAACTCACATAGGATTAAGTCCGATAATACTTATTTATCAAATAATTTTATTTCTAAGTTTCTAGTTTGGTTAAGATCTGTTAGAAAATCTATCTAATTATAAAAATTATATCTAAGACTATTTAATCGTTTAAACTAACAATAACTAGGGAAAAATATACCAAATTGTTCACCAAGAACACATGATCTACTTTATATTAGGTTAAAATTAGATCAGATCCATTTATTAAGTAAGTTAATTAATTTTTTTAATGTTTAAAATTATTTATAAAAATCCAAATTTTAAGTAAAAAAAATATCAAGACTAACAAAGTAATTTATTTAATTAAATATAAACAATATAATAATAATATTATTGTATTAAGTATAATATTTTTAATCTAGAGAAAAAATGTGCGGGTTAAAGGAAGGCAATAGAAGAGATTTTATGCTTTGTTTATGAAAGAAAATAGAAAATAAATAAATAAAAAATAAAAATATTTTTTATATTTGAATATTCATAAAACTAAAAAGGAACGAAATTTTTTTAGGATCCAATCCTCTCCTATGCATGAAAATAGAAGAAAGAAAAAAATTAATTTTTTAATATTTAAATTATTAAATATTTAAAAATAAAAATTATACTAATAAAAAATAATATATATAAATTATAATTTTAATTTTTAATTAATATAAAATAAAATCTATATTATTAATATAAAATTTTTATTTATTTACATAGAAAATTATATTTTATATCCAAATAATTTAATATTTTATTTTATTTTTATTCTATTTCTTATTTTTTTTCTATTTTTTCCCACTTCATAAAAAAAAAAAAACATTAGAGTTTGTTGACGTTGGACTTAGCTCCATTACGTCGCATGTTTCCATCTCTACAATTCAGCTATATGGGCACATAAGGTCAAGTTTTTAAAGTTTAGTCTAACTTACTTAACAAGATAACCACAGTAAATAATAATAATAATCCATTATATATATATATATATATATATATATTAGTTTATTTAAATATTTTAACCTTTTGATTATGTATAAGTTGACCTATTAATAAATTAGTTATAAACTTAAAGAATGTCCTATGTGCTTATTTTTAATTTTATTTAATTATTTTATATATATAAATATATTAATTTATTTTTTAATCTAATCAACAATAAAAATATTTAATAAAAGAATTTATATCAGAATGGTAATAGATAAATAGTAGTAATAATAATAATCACCTCCACAAACTTATTTTTAAAGTTTATATAAATATATAAATACAAACTTATTTTTAATGTATTGTATAATAAACAAATGAGAAATTGAATAGGATCTTCAATTCAGACAAAATACAATATGGTAGACTAGTTTTTTTTTTTAAATAATTACTAAAAAAAGGTCAAATTAAATGTAATAGTTGGTCAGTTATAAATGAGTTATGATAGTTCAAATTGCTCTACGATTTTGAATAACCTATACTCGTAGCAATCTCATCCTATTCTAGTTAATTAGGTTTGATTTAATTATAACCCATACATTTATTATCGGATATCTTTGACATTAGGGTCGGATAAAAATGAAATATATATATATATATATATATATATATATATAATTATATAATTAATTTATTTTAATAATAATTTATGTTAAAATTATTTAATTTAATAATTTTTTAAATTAAATTTTATCAATTCAATCATTAAATTAATAAATTATATTTTATAGTTTAAATTCATAAATTTTTATAAAAATTGAAAAAATATATTTCATTAAATCACTTTAAATTATTGTATGTTACGCTAGGTATATTATATATTAAATTAAATTTATTTAAGAAATTATCAATTCTTTTAAAATTATTTAAATTTTTATAAATTTGATTTAAATAATAAAAATTATTAATTTAACAATTGAATAGATAAAATTTAATTTTTTAAAATAATTCTAAAATAAATTTAAGATAATAATTATTCATTTTTATATATAAAAGATAAAAATTAAACAATACTGATATCAAATTTAATATAATAATATTTCAATAACATTATATAAAAAAAACATCAATTGAAATTTTAAATTTTAAATTTTCATATAATTTTACAAAATGTTTTATAATTTTAAAATTATTTGATATTCTCTTATATTATCATATTTTAATATATGATATATTTTTTAAAATATAAGAAAATAATTATTATTGTATTATATACCTACGAATGTCTAATTTATAAATTTTTTATTTAGAACGATAATTTTTATATAAATTATTATAGATATTATTTTATTAATTTTGATACAAATTATCATTTAATTGATATATATGTGAGTGAAAATTTATTAATATAAGATATTAAATTTTAATACGTACATTAATTTAATAATTTTATATAAAATATAATATTTATAATGTTATATATAAAATATAATTTTAATAGATAAACTATATGTAAAATATAGAATATATAAAAAAGTTTTACCATGCTAACTAAATCTATGCAAATTAGCTAGGAGAGTATTCTAAGATTTAGGTCATATTTGTTATTTTAAAATATTTAAAAGTGTCAAATATAAAATAAAATATTAAAATATTAAAAAAAAACCAAGAACTCCATCTTAAAATTTTAAAAGCAAAAATATGATAAAAATAACAAACAATAATAATTATTTATTTTTAAATTCTGAATAATTATAAAATCATAATAGAATTAAACCCTAAATAAAAAAAATGCTAAAACTTATATTAAATTTCAACAATCATGAAAACCTATATAAATTTTAAAACTCAAATTAAATTTTAGCAAGTATAACTTAACTAAAACAAATTTTAAATTCTAAATAAAAGTTTAATATTCTTAACATAATTAAAATATGAATTAAATTCTAATAATTACAACCTAATTAAAGAATAAATGCTAAAAATTTAATTATTGATTAAAATTTTAATTTAAAATAAATATTATTAAATATACCAATTTTAAAATTATTATAATAATATTAATATTCATAATATAAAAATTTTTAAAAATATTTAAGGGAACGTTTTAAATAAATTTTCTATAAATAGATTGATGCATAATTTTAATAAACTCTTTCTTAAAACCTACTTTGTATGTTAGAAAAAAAAAAAAGATGTGAAGAATGAAAAATGAAAAGGAAAGGACCGTCCTCTTGAAACTTCAAACATTATGTTTTTGACGGCAAAAATGGTCAATAGTTTTTTATTTTTAAAAAATGTTTATCAACATGTTACCCTTTAATATGATGCAAAATACTTCCTATACATAATTCAAATTTTACTGAACAAGTGTTTCCTTATTAATGAGGCAAATTGACTTATTGTTAGAATATTCCATCACTGTTGGTTTTAACCATAAAAAATATCGTCAGGTCAAAACTTGCTGATTAATTCCATCAGTATTAACAAGACTTTTTAAGTAAAATTTTATAAATTTTAAAAAAATTATAAATATGAAATATAATAATAAATTTTTACCTGTTCACAATATATATATATATATATATATATATTGATTAAATAATATTAAATATTATAAAATACTATTTTTAAATTTTTTTTATTAACATAAAATTTTATTAATTTAATTACTGATTCATATTATATTTATCATAATAATTAGGTGTGTAAATGTTTATATAACTTGAATATTTATGCATATATAATATAATAATAACCATTTACTTATATTTTAAATAATATATGATGTTAAAATAAAATAAAGTAATAAAATAATATTAATTTTTTAAATTATATAAAATTTAAAAATTTAATCTATTATATAAAAATTACAAATTTGATGGTTAAATTGATAAAATTTATTTTTAACATATATATATTGATATTTTCTAAAATTTATAAAAAAAATACTTCACATCCTTTCTATTTTTTTATTATATAATTTTTTATTAATTTATATAAAAACATAACATTATATATCTTTTTCAGTTATGCAACTTAATATAATTTTTTAAATTTTTTATAATATTCTATACATAAAAAATTAAAAAAGAATATAAAAATTTTAAATATTTTTTGATAAATTTTAAAAATATTAATATAATTTGAGATATGTATATATATTGAACGAAAAAAAAAGTTATGTTTTATTTTTATTTTTTGTCAAGTTACACTTTATCTTTAATAATCCGTATCACGGATTTATACACAGCAGTTCAGAATCATCGTGGTTTTCTAATATTAATGAATATTACAAATAAATTAAAATAATTGATTTACTAATCATAACGAATGAATTATGAATGGTTAACCGTGTTACGAGCGGCGCATGAATCGTGATACGAAGACGCCGTGATACAAACTGGATGAAAGATTGTTTGTGTTTGAATTGAAGGATATATATTGTGAAGTGAAATCATCGTTCTATATACGAAAAATATATTTTATTCGTATAATTTTTTTAAAATTAAAAGATTGTCAATTATTAAATTTATGATGTAGGTAATATTTACATATAAAGAGATCATTACTTTAGTGTAAATTGCAACTGAATCGGAGGAATTGGCCGGGAATTGTGCGAATCTGGTCTGAATCTTGGGAAAGTGGTGTAACGAGCTCAGGTGATGCAGGAACCACCCGATATTGAAATATCCTAAAATAAAAATATTTCTTTAAATGAAGTGCTGATTAACTACCTCCAAACAAAGGGAGTTAGTTAAGAGAAATAAGATCTAATTTGTTTTCTCCTCTCCGCCTCCCCTCGCACCAAATGTGCTGGACCCAATCATATCATCTTCGTTTGGTTTGCAAGTACATGTCACTTTGCCAATTATATACTATTATAATGACCCATTTGACATCAATATATATATATATATATATATATATATATATATACTGTTAAATAATTTTTTATTAATAGTTGTATTTTAAAATTAACCGCTATATTATTATATATATCATATTTATAAAATTTTATATTAATTTAAAAATATTTAAATCATTTATGTACATTAAAATTAATACAATATATATTTGTAAAACAATTTTTTTAGATTAAATATATTTTTAATTCTTTTAAATAATTAAATATTAAAATTTTATTTTTTTAAATCTATTTATTATAATCTTTAACGTTAACCTAAATTACATGAAATCAAAGTGAATTAATCATAATTAAAATATTTTAAAAAATAATTAATTTTTTAGTAATAATTAATTTAACTTAAATTAATATCAAATATTATAATTAATATATTTTAAAAAATAAAAACATATTTAACTATATTTTCTTTCACAATCTCCGTATATATATATATAATTATGTTTTATATTATGTTTCGTTATATTAAAATGCTCTTAGATTTTTGTTCTAAGTTATTGATCGTAAAGCTGTGCTTTATATGTTTCAGTAAGCTGTATCTTTTATTTTTCATAATTGATAATAATCTCTCAGTATGTTTTAGTTTTTTTAAAATTATAAAATTTTAATTATAGTTTTTAATTTAAAAATAATTAATTTTGAATTCTAATTTTTAAAATATTTTTTAATTTCTTAATATTGATAATATTAATATATATCATATATTAATTATTAATTATTTTTAAAAATTAAAATTAAAATCAATTATTTTAATAATAAAAATTTAAAACTAACATTTTGAAATTTTAAAAAAATAAAGCATAGATCAAAAAATAGAGCTTCTGATTCCTCATTTGAATCCCGATTTGATAAGTATGATGATAAAAACTCAAGTGAATTACCCTAAAAAAGCCAACGTGTTACAACCATGTGAGAAGTTCATTATCTGGGGTAACTTTTCTGACTGTGCCTCGTAAATTACCGTGGTATAATGTCATTTTCATTGCTCCTGCCACCAACAATACAATCCAGCGCCTTTAGCCGTAAATTTAATGTATTGGGGGAAGAAAAGAAAGAATTAATGCAAATCTGATTTCCCACAACCAGTTCGATAATTCAACTTTTTTTTTTTTTCATTTCCAACAAGAGGATGCGCTTTACGCTTAAACTTAATTTGATGGAAGTTCTGCTGCAAATAGGATTACCATACATCCATCTCTATCCCAACAAGGTATAAGGATAATTTTTCTTAAAATCAAGGTTTTTAAAATTGGATAAATAATTCAACCAGGTTATCAATTTAAGATTTAATAATCTAAATATAGTTAAATTATGATTAAATTAGTATTAATTAAATATTATTTTTAAAATATTTATAATATATAATATATTAAAAATTAAAAAATATAATATTATAATAACATAAGTTGACATGATTAAAAATTAAAAATTACACGTGAATCTCTAATTTTAAATTCAATCACAATACATTTAAAGTTAAATAAAATATAACATAAAATTTAAATTTAATCAAATATAATATCTAATATCAACTAAAAATTAGAAAATATCATAAAAATTATCAAAATTAATTTTATAAAATGTTGTTATGTGAGGAATAATATTTAAGGTATTTCTACTTTTTGTAATAATATTATATTCATTTCCAAATTTAATATCATTTGATTTTATAATTGATTGATCTAAAATTTCAACTTCTCCATCACCTAATTAAATAAAAAAAAAATTAACTCAAAAATAATATTTTATAAAATAAAAAATTTCATATCCAAATATTCAACATAATTATTAAGCAATAAGTTATATTGTTTCTTGAATCACCAATTATTAGAATTTCATATTCTTGATATATAACATTTTCAATATCAGTAATATCATCAACACGAGATTTAGGAGACATTTCTTCCAAATTCCCAAAAATTTATATTGTCAATAGACTCCTAATCAATAGGGTCATAAGATCTCTTCTTGTAACTCCATCTAAAAACATATTAAGATATGAACAACTTAATTATGCTAAAAGTAAAGTAGCAATAATGTTTTTACCTTTCACTTAAAGAAATGTATTACTTTTTCTTCAAATGCAAGTTATAAGTAACATAAATAAGATCATTTAGCTTTTGATGTTCTAGTTTATTTCTTCTCTTCGTATGTATACGTTCAAAGACACTCCAATTTCTGTCACATCCAAAAGAAGAAGATGTTTGACTAAGAAGAAGAATTACTAACTTCTGCAAAATTGGAGCACTACCCCCATACATTCTCCACCGTTCATCTATAAGAAATATATTGTATTCACTATTTAGCTATTATCAACCAAGAATACACACAACTATTTAAATAAGTTGATACTTACCAGGTGATGATGTCTTTGCCACTTTTAAGGTACTTTTTCAACTAAAAGTTCCTTATCGATCACGATACACTTGCATCTCTTGAAGTGCCTTGGATAAGTCAGGACAAAGAGCTTTTACTTCAAAAAAAATCAAGAAGTGCTTGTGCAACCCTACTCTTCTCACGAAAGTTTTTATCATAAAAGAAAGACGTATTCAAAAAGTAGGCAGCTGCATGAATATTACGCTTCAAGTGTTTGTCCCATCGTGCCTTAATAATATCAGTGTAAGACTTATACAAATGTTTATTATTTCTAAACATTATCTTTATTGCATTTTTTTCCCTTTGCATGCCTTCATAAACATAACCCAAAGAAGGTTTTTCATCCCCATCCACAATTCTTAATAATCGAATAATAGGAACTATAATTTGTGCCATAACAAAACAATCATTCCAAAACTTATTATCTAAAATGATTGCACTTACAAGTTTTTCGGTTGCAGTCCTTGCTAATCTATGGTTGGTAAAGTGCTTATCCATAACCAAAGCTTGCAAATCATACTTATGATCATAAATGTTCATCAAAGTAATAAAAGTAGTAGCAAATAGAGTCACCCTTGGATGCACAATTTCTTTCCATCCTTCTCTTCTTCTAAGCCAAGATAAGAAAATAATATGGTTATATACAAAGACAGTAATCTTTGAAGCCTTTTATGCAAGATCTACTACATGGAGCATGCTAGCTATATCCTTCAAAAGAAGATTCAAACAATGAGCAGCGCAATTAGATTAGAAAATAGTTTCATACTTTTCATGTATCAATTTACCCGCAGCTACATAATTAGTTGCATTATCAGTTACAACATGGAAATTATTTTTAGGTCCCACCCATTCAATCAATTCAAAAAATAGATCACATAATATCTTGGCATCTTTCACAACATTTGAGGCATCAACAGATTTTACAAAAGTAATACTTGTACGACAATAAATTAGAGAGTTAAGTAATATTTGTAGGTAGGCTAATAAAGTAATAAAGTAATATAATAATAAATTTATCATAGTTTAGAAAAAATACCTTTAGGACAATAAACTAGAAATTTTATCAAAGTTTTTTGTCTTTGGTAGGTCCATCCATCAGCTATGACTATGCATCCAATCTTACTCCAATCTTGTCTATATCCTTCAACAAGTAACTGACACTCTTTCTTGCAATCCCCCCAATAAGTTAACTCTTAATTCATAATAAGTAGGAGCTTTGAAACCAAGATCAATAACTGCAATTGCATTAATAACATATTGAAAGTATGGTGATTGTATTGCATTAAATGGAATGCAAGCATCAAAAAACCATCTAGCAATTGTCATATTAAACTTTTGAGTGTTTGTTGAGAGCTCGGAGTTGTTCTTGGAGAAGAGTTGTTGCCAATTTCTATATTAGCCTTTCTCTTTTCTTTCTTTTGCTCAACTAATTACATATTAGTTGGGAAAGTTTGACTTTGATGAAGTTCCTTACCAATATCACAATATTTATCATTATATGTTTCATCAAAGTCTTCACTTTGCTTTTTTTTTTTCTTGGACTTTCTTCAAAGATTCAAGCATTTGATGACGAACATCAAGAGAAATTTTTTTACAACTTGATATTTGTTTGGGTTGTCCTGCAAGATGTTGTTTCATTCTATTTATACCTCCTCCCTTATATGTTAATGAACAATGAAAGCAAGTATACACATTTGTTTTTTTTCCTTTTTATATGCAAATTTTCATGCAATATCAGTTTTTCCACGACATGATGAAGAAGATACTTATGCGGAACTCTTTTCTTCAATTGACCTTGTATTTGTCGTCGGTGTTGCTTGGGCATTGTCTTTAGAAGAACCAATGTTTCCTTGTTCCTACAAGTAAAATATAACAATCATGACTTTTTTGAATTTGAGAGTTCATCATCATGTTAGCTCTCAGATTAATGGCCAAACTCAGATCAAATAATTTTTGGAAAATAATAATACTTTTAACATAATTTAGAATAATATCAAAACAATCATTAATTAAAACCAACAATATATATTATGGATTGTTCAAAATGAATTTATGAGTGCCCTTCAAATTTTAAAGAAAAAACAGTTTAATATGCATATCTTGTGACTTAATTTGAGTCACATATTTTGTCCAATGATTCAGACTTCAACATATCACTGCACTCACAAACGACAATCAATAGCATAATTGACATAACCTAAAGTCAAGGTCAAATAGCAAGACATTCATTTTCAGAATAATTAAATAAAATAGCAAGGTATTCGTTTTTAGAATAACTAAATAAAATAGCAAGACATTTATTTTCACTTTTCAAAATAAGAAAATGAAGATTTTAATTTTTAAGTTTATATTGTTAGCTTTTGGCATGAGCTTATCTATTCTTCTATTTTATTTTTTTATTTTTTAATATTAATCTTCTATTTCAGAATAACTAAATATTTCTCTTTCTTTTTAATTATAATTTATTAATTTATAACAACTTATTTTTTCAACACAATTTCTAGTATTTGAACCAAAAACATAATTGTTCAAAGGAGACACTTTTATTTGGTCAATAATCAAGCATATCTAACTTTTGTAACTACTCGAAGAAGTCTTCCCTTTTTTTGGGGGGAATGGAAACAAGAATCGAAATAAAAAAACAAAATGGAATGGGTATTCATCAAGGTCTCCCTCTTTGTTTATGTTGCTTACTTTTAGTTTGTTTTATTGCTGGTTCATTTTGTTACTAAAAATGGAGGAGGAAAGTCAGTACCCAATGCTTAGTAATCCTTGGTAGAGCTTATTTATGATTTTGTGCAGAACCTGGTAAACGAACAAACAATTGGTCTTTCCGGAAATGTTAAACAAAAGTCACAACCAGCAGCTCCTTTCATTCTCTCAAAAGTGGCATTTGCGGTTTTCAAGGGAAACAAACCAAATAACAAAAATTAAAAAAGACAAAAGCAAGAATGTTCTTATACATGGGCAATGTCACTCATATTCACTGTGGATAATGGTTATCGGAGCTGGTCCAATGGTGGTCGAAGTTTCTTCTACTACCAAAAGCTTCAAGAGCCAAAAGACAGAGGTAACCATGAGGAATTTAGGGATTTGGAGTTGTGTCTTGTGACTCTTGTATCCTTAACTTGACTTACGTTTTTTTTTCAAAATTATCTAAAAAATGACGTCATTTTACATAGTTATATTTAACCCGTTCAAACTTGTTAAACCGTCGATTTTTTAATTTTTAACTGGTTCTACTGGTTTTATACTGATTTTTTTATTTTTTTGATTTTTTAGTTTAAATGAATCGTTCACAAAATCGGTTCCCAGTTGAATCGATCGGTTCGATCCGATTTTAATAACCATGCTTAAAACATGTGACGATCTCACATTCCCAAATAATTATAAATCCAACAAAAATTATATATCGATATTTCATTACAAACATTATTTATATTTAAACATGTGAGAAAGTTTTCAATTGTGATCACTATTTTATATCCATGCATGCATCACACTCGGAAATGAAAAATACTAGTGTAATTAACAAAAACATTCAAAACGTATATGGGTATATGTTTGAGTGATTTAAAGGCCATTTCTTGGAGGGAATAATTCTGTAGAAGCTTCAGCATTGAATCGAAGCTCTCATTCAAGATTGCTGCGAAGCTTCACTTTATGTTTCATATGACACACCAAGGCAGTATTTTTCCAATTATATCAACCTTTCATTTTTAAATGACTATATTTATTTGTCAATTATGAACAATTGAAAGAAATTTCCTCACCTCGATTGTAAAGTATCAGGCTGAGACTTTGAATGAAAAGAAAGAAAGAAAAGAACTTGAGTTGAGAAAAATGATCTATTAAATCTGGGTTTACATGATGAGTGAAAGTTTACATTTATAGTGAGTAGTCCTGATAAAAACTAACTAACAACGGTAACAAATTACAAATTACCAACTAACTAACTAACTATGTTCTCTTTACACTTCCCTGCAAACTCAAGTGTAGTCAAAGAAGACACATTGAGTTTAGAGCAAAATTCATGAAAAAGACTGGTTGAAACAACTTTAGTAAAGATATATGCAATTTGACGAGAAGCAGGGATATGAACAACTGAGATGTTTGAGCTTGTTACATTCTCACAGACAAAGTGAAGGTCTAACTAACATGCTTGGTTCAAGAGTGGAGAATTGGATTAGTTGTAAGCATGACTGCATTGAGATTGTCACAATATATTGGGGGAGGAACAGTGGAGAAAGGAATACATAGTTGAGAGAGAAGAGACTTCAGTCAGATGATTTTTGTGATGACCAGGGCAATGATGTGGTACTTAGCTTCAGTGCTAGACCTGGAGACCACTGGTTGCTTCTTGGCAAGCCAGGAAATTACATTATTACCGAAGAAGAGACATATACTAGAAGTTGACTTGCGATCATCCAGATCTGAGCCTTAATTAGAGTCACTGTAAGCATATAGATGAAGCTGAGATGATGGTTTAAGATGGAAGCCATGACTAGATGTGCCACGAAGATATCATAGGCTTCTTTTAATAGCTTTCCAATGAGTATCCAAATGATTATGCATGAACTAAGAAACTTTACTAACAGAATAGGAGATATCAGGCCTAGTAAATGTGACGTATTGCAAAGCACCAACGGTGGAGCGATAGAGGATGTGTCAGAGAAAAGGAGACCTTGTGAGGTAGATAGTTTGAGACCAACATTCATAGGAGTGGGAGCTGATTTGGAAGAATGCATGTTGGTTTTGGACAACAGATCAGAGATATATTTAGTTTGTGTAAGAAATAAGCCACCTGCAGAAGTTTTTGTTACTTCAATTTCAAGAAAATAATGGAGATTACCAAGGTCCTTTAAAGGAAAAATTGAATTTAAATTAGTAATGAGAGAAGAAATGACATGATAGGAGGAATCAGTCACAATAATATCATCCACATATATAAGAGGAAAAATAGAATGCATAGATGTTATGCAAAAGAATAATGATGGGTCATATTTGGAAAAGGTGAAACCAAAACGACTTAAAGTAGAGCTCAACTTCTCAAACCATGCACGTGGAGCTTGTTTAAGCCCATATAGAGACTTATGTAGTCTGCAAACAAGCTGAGAGGACCCTTGAGAAAAACCAATAGGTTTTTGCATATATACTTCTTCAGCAAAATCTCCATTTAGAAAGGCATTATTGAAATCAAACTAGCGAATAACCTAACCTTTGGCAAGAGCAATGGTTAGGATAGTTCGAATAGTGCAAGGTTTTACAACAGGACTAAAGTTTTCATTGAAATCAAACCTTTCTTGTTGATGAAAGCCTTTGGCAACCAAGCGAGCCTTATATTTGTTAATACGACCATTAGGATGATGTTTGATTTGAAAAACTTATTTACATCCCACTGCTTGTTTAGTAGGAGGCAGAGGAACTAGTGACCAAGTTTTATTTTTAAGGAGTGCATTGTATTCTTTAAGCATAGCAACTTTCCACTTAGGATCCTGTAGGGCTGCTTGGACAGAAGTAGGTTCAAGAATTTTAGTTTCAGCTGTCAGAATTTAAGGCTTGAAAATACTAGCCTTTGATCTAGTAAGCACAGGATGAAATGATTGAGCAACTTCAAGAGGAGGAGTCTCTGTGGTGGGGGAGGAAGAGAATCATTCTATAAAGGTTTAAACTTGTTGATAGTAGGAATGACTACTGAACCATCATGAGTGGAAATATGAGGAGCTATGACAGTTGGAGAAACTAGAGGAATGTGAGGAGAGTAAAAGACGGATGTTGAAGTTGGAGGAGGAGTATGGGGCAGCGGTAGAACAAAAGGAAAGATTGTTTCATCAAAGATAACATTTTTGCTAGTGTATACCTTTCCATACGAAGAAAGACATTTATATCCCTTGTGCATATCACTGTAACCAATGAAAATGCATAGCTGTGATTGAAATTGAAGCTTACGCTTGTTGTAGGGTCTGAGGTTAGGATAACAAGCACACCCAAAAACTTTGAGGAAGGTATAATTTGGTTGTTTGGAGAATAGAACTTCAGAGCGTGACTTGAGTGCAAAAATAGGTGTTGGAAGTTGATTGATGATGTGTATTGCAGAGGTGAAAGCTTCTCTCCAAATTTTGAGAGGCAAATGAGCATGAGCAAGGAGAGATAAGCCAATCTCAGTGATATGTCTATGTTTTCGTTTAGCACACCTATTTTGTTAATGAATGTAAGGGCATGACATTCGATGTATAATGCCAAAATTATGAAGAGAATGAGTGAATAAGAGATACTCTTTAGCATTATCGGTTTGTAGCACTTTGAGCTACCTTTGAAGTTGTAGTTTAGCGGTGGTTTCGAAATGAAGGAATGCTTTAAAGACTTGTGACCTTGTCTGAAGAAGATAAATCCATGTAAACCTAGAATATGCATCTATAAACACAATGTAATATTGAGAACCATTATTAGAAGGGATAGGTGAAGACCCCCATATATCAAAAAATACCAATTCCAAAGGAAAATTATAAATAGTAATTGAGTCTAAAAATAGTAACTGATGAGATTTGACTAAACAACATGATTGACATATTATGGAAGTTTTGTTTATATGATGTGATACATTATATTTGTTGAGAATATGACTAACAATTTTATTGGATGCATGTCTTAGCCTAACATGCCAAAGTATAATAGCAAAATTATTGCACTTGTTATAAAAATAAGTAGGAATTGAGGATGAAATTTTCGTCTTGCGTCTTGAATCAGTGGTAAGCAGATTCTCAAAGGCATAAAGTTCATTTCTAAGGTTGCCTTGGAGAAGGATCTCCTTTGTAGCTTGACATTTAACAAGCCACATGTCACATGACATTCAAAGAAAACAAAATTCTCTCTGCAAAATTAAGATACACCAAGTAAATTTTTGCAAAGACCAGGTACATGCAATAAATTGTTTAGGACTAATGGTACTAAAGTTTTAAAAGAGGAAAGGGTTAAATTCTCAATATGCTTAATAGGAATACATGTACCATTACCAAACTGAACTAGTTCTTAGCCATTGTAGGAATTTTTTGTTTGAAGATTATTAAGATCAGATGTCGTGTGATTTGAAGCATCAGAATCAAAATATCATGCAAAATCTACAACCGTTGAAGGAGAAACAATTTGTCTCTTTGCATCATTGTTGTCAATAGAGACAAAATAGGCTTGTTGGGTAGTAGAATTTTGAGAATTTTGATTCTGGTTTGGACTCCAATTTGAGAAAGGATGTGGAAGACTTTGATTATATCTATGAAAGCAATCCTAAGTAATACGTCCAATCTTTACACACAATTGACACATAGGTCAATTTCCACCATTATTCCTTCTTTATCTTCAGTACCTACTACTATTTCTTCCTCCTCTGTATGACCTACCACCACTTCTATCAAAGTTGTTAAATCCGCCACCTCTTCCTAAATTGTAGTTTCCTTTAAACCATCCGGAATGGCTTCAACATGATCTTCAACAGTTATTGGGTTATCGATGATAGATAACACATCAACAAGTTTCTGGACTTCTAAGACATAAGAGTTGGTAGATAGAGAAGCTTTCTTTATATTTCTTGACTGAATCTTTAATTGTTTTACTTTGGCTCAGGTTTTTGAGGTAAAGAGAATTTCTAATTTCTTCCATAATTGCTTAGAGGTAACATAACTTATCATCCATTTGTAGATTGTTTTTATCATTGAGGACAAGAGTCATTATAAGATGAATTGATTTTGTTATTCCCAGATTGTAAAGTCTATAGAGTTAGGTGTTTCTCCTTCAAAAAGATAGTCTGAAAAAGACGATGACCTTTATGCTTAATTTGGATGGATGGAAAAAAATTAAAAAAAAAAAAGTGAAAGAAATAATGTAAAAATTTTAATTGTTTGAATTAATGAAATATTTTAATAAAAAAATATTTTTTAAGATAAAAATATCCTTTTATAATAATTAAAAGGATGATCCAAATTTCTGCCCGTAAAATCCCTATCCCATAAATTAGTTTTGTGTGATTAGAAGGTTCACCTTCAACCCTAGAGATATGTGTCAACGACTGATGCTAGTTATTTAGATGTTCTTAACTTTGAGTAAAGTATAATCTTAACTTCGAATAAAGTCCGAACATAACAAAAATTGGTTACTCTGACACTGCATAACCCCATATACTCAAAAGTCAAACTGTATCAACAACAACTTTGTGCGTCCAGGGGTCATAAGTAGAATTTTCTGTTACCATTAAGTTGAATGTGCGTGATTTTTTTTTTTTCTATATCCAGAAAACTGAATTAATTGGAGTGAAATAGTGAATGAAACAGAGCCATAATGTGTTAATCTGCTTTATAATTCATGGAGGAACTTGTTTTATAACTACGACTCAGAATTTGATATATGTGTGTATCTACAAAATTTATTTGCAGACATGCGGAGAGAGAAAATCTAATTGCAATAGAATCTGTCATATTGGTCTTAACTTTTAAACATATTTCTCTTATTTATTTTTTGTAATTTTTTATTTTTATGATAATGTATATTAGTTTTTTATTTTTAAAAATACTACAAATTAGTTTTTTTTTACTTACGTAAAAGAATATAAATATTTAAAAGAATATACATTATTTTTTTTGCAAATTATATAAAAAAATAAAATATGATCATAAAAGTAGAAGATTAATAAAAACGTTTTTTAAATAAAAATTTATTTATAAAACCAAATAAGTTAAGAATTAAAATCACAGTAAAGTCTTTAAATTTGTACCTCTCCTAAAGAAAAGTATAAGTAGGGAAGGGACATAATTGAAAATATATCAAAAGTTTGGTTGTGTGCATCCAGAGGATCTAGAGATACGTTGAAAGAGGAATTTTTAAGTTTCTGTTTCTTTTTTGTGTAGGTTGTTCTGTTTTGTAATTTGGTTGTATTTAGCCTTAAGGTTTCTTTCAAGTATTGTAGTAGAGCATTTTTTGTTAGCATTAGGCACTCTTGTTCTATAATGTGTATCTAGTAATTTTTGTACTAGTGCCACAGCTCTTGTAATTTGTTCTTTTCAATGATATGAGTTTGAGTTTGGCAACGAGTACAACAAAATTAAATTCGTTGCATGAGTTGGCTCAAGTATCATGTATTGAATATATATAAGCATGTAGCATGGTTAATGAATGATAACAAACACGTGTATTTACAACGATCACATGTATAGAAAGAGATGGATGAGAATGTGAAAACAAAAATGATATGTGAGTGAACTAATTAAAATGAACACTATGTGTCCTTCAGGAAAAGTATCCTAGTTTCATCTCACAGTGAAATTCACCCGTATATATATATTGTTGTCTACGTGGATTAAAAACTTATATAGCAATAGCATCTCATGTTGAGGAGTGGCAGTTTTTACGCTATATATGAGACTGAAGACAGTAGATGCAATATTCAATGTAACAAACTATTTATTATAGTTCGTATACTTAAATAAGTGTGTACCTTATTTGGTGTGATCAAATAAATATAATATTTAATTTAATTTTAAATATTCAAAGATTTTTAAAATTTTATTAATTAAAATATCCAAACTGTGCAATCTTAAAAAATAATTTGATAAAATAAATTTTGAATTAAAATCAAATTTTCTAAGATAGATGTCTGATTATTTACATATGAGTTAATAAGTAATTTATTGCATAACAGCCTAAATCATGATGCTCTAGCTAATTGCGCAGAAAAAAAAAATCAACATCAGGGATATATAACCTGTAACTTGACCAATAACTAAATTCATAAAATTTTAAATTTCATATCAATACATGGATAGAAAAAGAATTAGAAAAAAAAGCCAAGAAAGCTAAAAACCTTCCTTCTGATATTTTTGAAAAAAAAGAAGTGTTATTTTCACTACAAAATTAGACAAAAGGTTTAAAAAAAAAAAGAAAGGAAGACAAAATAAATAAAAAAAAACGATCAAATTTACTAATAAAAAACTTTTTATAACATCTTTTTACATCAATTATTAAATAATTAATATAAAAATATTATTTTAAAATTTATTGATCAAAATTTATATATCAATTAATAATAAATTTATATAAAAAATATACTTTACCTCGATTAAATCTTGAATAATAGTCACATACAGACAGATCTCGGCAAACAGTATCTATTCGTGCACTATGTCCAACAAATAATTCACAACACAAAATAAAAATAAAAATGCAAAGATGGGTAAAATTCGTTGGGTAAATTTTTGTTTTAATTCAACCTATGCTTTATTTTAATTTTTTTAATGATGCTGTTTTTTGAATTTATGTTAAGTTTCAATTTATGTCATTTGTTTTTTTTTAATTAAATTTAATTTTCTAACTCATTGCATTGTGTTCAGATTAGTGGGCATGTTTCATGTGCAATTAAACTCTTTGACAATGTTAAAATGAAATTACTGTACCTATGAGCTAAAGTGGCTCATAATTGTTCCCTTATCTTTGTTTGTGTGTTCATATCATTAGGATGACTCTTTTAACATTTGCATTTGCATCCTGTGCATTGACATTTTTTCCTAGATATGCCTGAATCACCATGACCATAACATGAACTTTTTTGGTGGTTAATATGATTTATGTATTATTGGTGAAGATGTATATATATATATATATATATATATATATATATACACTAGTGCAAAAATACGATATTATAACAGGATTTTACATCGGTTTTTTAAAAACCGATGTAAATAAAAACGCGGTGGCATTTTTGTAAATAAATGTAAACTTTCTACATCGGTTATTTTACCAACCGATGTAGAAAGTGAGTTTTTTTTCAAACTTTTTACATCGGTTACGAAACAAGCGATGTAAAAAGTACTTTCTCATCGGTTTTTCTGGAACCGATGTAGAAAGTGAATTTTTTTAAAACTTTCTACATCGGTTATTTTCTCAACCGATGTAGAAAGTACTTTCTACATCGGTTCTGAGAAACAACCGATGTAGAATGTCTTCCCCTGTCACTTATTTTTCGATGCTGTTCGTGTTTAACCTCATTTTTCAAAACCCCAGTTTCTCGTTTCGGCTTGTTCTCTCTATTTTCGTTTAAGTCTTAGCCATTGTCGACATCTTTATTGTTCGTGGTTTCATTCCGTGCTTACGTTCGTGGTCGTTGTCGCCTTTGGAACGATTTCGTTCGTTCAAAGTCGTTGTCGCGCACCGTAAGGTTCGAAGTCGTCTTTGTTGTTATTTATGCATCTCATTCTATTATTATGGTTGAAATATACATTTATTTTGGTTGTATTCTTTAATTTTTAAGCTTCTTATTTGGCTATACCGTGTTGTGTCGTCGTTCAACCACCGTTGTGCCTCCATTTGGACACCGTTTGGCCACCGCTCAACCATTTTGTGTTGACTATGAGGTATGTTCTATGCACCTCTACTTTGTGATTGCAGATGTGAAAGTTTGTTTAGGGTTTATATATGTTATAGTCTTGATTTTGAGTTTAAATATGTTGGTTTGTTTTCTTGAGTTTAAATATGAGCATACCCTTAGTTTCCCGTTCAAGGTTGAATATAATGAGTTTATTACTAAATAAGTAAATCATTCATTATATTAAATCTTGAATTGTCCAAGTTGGACAGTTTGGGACTAAAGTTTTTTATTTAGTGGTTAACAATTTCTTCATAAATCTTGTAAATTGTACTTGATTAAATTTTGGTTTAGTTCATTTTGCATTGTCTCTGGGTACATGCTTCATTATGGTAAATAAAACCATAATGAAGTTATGTACTTGGAGACTGATGCGAAATGCTGCCGAAATTTCACCAAGTATGATATTCAATATTTTAGAAGTATGTTAATCGATGAATAAAAAACTTTTTTCTCGAATGGGATAGGGTCTTACCAATAGGGAGGATAATAAATTAACAACAATGAGTGACAAGGTTAATCCTAAATCTTGTGTTGATGATTCTTGTATAGTATGGATCGTAGTTGGATAAATGCTAAACGAACGAGCGATGAGTACGAGAATGGGGTCGAAGAGTTTTTGAATTTTGCGCAGACAAATCTACCTGAGAGTAATGGACAATTTTACTGTTCGTGTGTTAATTGTCTAAATGAGAGACGTTTGGGTGTTGGTCAAATTAGAGAGCATATTATTTGTGATGGATTTTGCAAAAGTTATACAAAATGGACATGGCATGGTGAGTTATTAGGCATGCCAAATGTGTCACAGACGGTGGAGGTTGATATAAATATGGAAGATTGGGTAGAGGATATGATTCGTGATGTAGGGCATGCGTCATTTGAGCGGGCAAATATGTATGGTAACTTATCTACTGATTCAGAGAAACCTTTGTATCCGAGATGTACTACCTTTACACGATTGTCAGCAGTGTTAAGATTATTCACTCTGAAGGCAAGGAATGGGTGGAGTGATAAAAGTTTCACCGAATTACTTGAACTGTTGGTAGAGATGCTTCCGGAAGGTAACACATTACCAAAGCGTAATTATGAGGCGAAGAAGGTGTTGTGTCCGATGGGTATGCAGTATAAGAAAATACATGCCTGCCCCAATGATTGCATACTATACAGAAATGAGTTTGAAGGATTACATGAATGCCCTGTGTGTCAAGTTTCACGTTATAAACTGAAGGATGGTGATTCTATTTGCAATGACAGCACAAAGTGGCCTCCAGCCAAAGTGTTATGGTATCTTCCAATAATTCCAAGGTTCAAACGATTGTTTTGTAATAAAGATGAAGCAAAGAACCTTAGATGGCATGTAGATGAATGACTGATTGATGGAAAACTTCGACACCCAGCTGATGGTTTGCAATGGAAGATGGTTGATCAACTATATCCCGATTTTGGAAATGAGCCAAGAAACCTAAGGCTTGGACTTGCAACAGATGGAATGAATCCCTACGGTAATTTAAGTAGTAAACATAGTTCGTGGCCTGTACTTTTGACAATTTACAACCTTTCTCCGGAGTTATGCATGAAACGTAAATACATCATGTTGTCCATGATGATTTCAGGTCCACAACAACCTGGAAATGACATAGACGTTTATCTTGCTCCTTTAATTGAAGACTTGCAAAATCTATGGGAAGAAGGTGTGGAGGTGTTTGATGCATATGGTAATGAAAACTTCAAGATGCGGGCAATGCTTTTTTGCACTATTAATGACTTTCCAGCATATGGAAATTTATGTGGATACAGCGTTAAGGGGCACAAAGCATGTCCCATATGTGAAGAAGGCACAAGTTACCATCAACTGCATCATGGAAGGAAGACAGTGTATCTTGGTCATCGAAAATTTCTCAGGACTAATCACCCTTATCGTAGATTAAGGAAAGCTTTTAATGGGTTGCCAGAAAATGATGTTGCTCCAAAAGCCTTAACTGGACAACAAGTCTACGACCGGGTTAAAAACATCAAAACTGTTTTTGGAAAGACTCAAAAAAAGGTCACGGAGACAAGGATATGGAAGAAAAGATCAATATTTTTTGATCTTCCATATTGGTGCAAACTTGATGTTAGACATTGTATTGATGTGATGCATGTGGAAAAAAATGTGTGTGATAGCATCATTGGAACACTTCTCAATATACAGGGCAAGACTAAAGATGGAGTCAATTCTCGACTGGATTTGGTTCACATGGGTATACGACATCAGTTAGCTCCACAGTCTGTAGGAAAGCGAACATATTTGCCCCCGGCATGTCATACGTTGTCAAAAAAAGAGAAAATTTCTTTTTGTGAGTGCCTACGTAGGGTTAAAGTGCCACAAGGGTATTCTTTAAATTTTAAAAGACTTGTCTCGATGAAAGATTTAAAGTTAGTTGGGTTAAAGTCTCATGATTGTCATGTGTTGATGCAACAACTACTTCCAGTGGTTATTCGTGACATTTTACCTAAAAAAGTTAGACATACAATAAGTAGGTTATGCTTATTTTTCAATAAAATATGTAGCAAAACCATTGACCCTCTAAAATTGGATGAGTTGGAAAATGAAGCTTTCACTATCTTATGCCAATTGGAGATGTATTTTCCTCCATCATTTTTTGACATTATGGTTCACTTGGTTGTTCATATAGTGAGAGAGATCAGATTATGTGGTCCAGTTTATTTGAGGTGGATGTATCCAATAGAACGATACATGAAAATATTAAAAGGGTATGTGAAGAATCCACACCGTCCCGAGGCATCTATGATTGAAAGATACATTGCAGAAGAGGCCATTGAGTTTTGTACAGAGTATTTGTCAGAGGTGGAACCCATAGGAGTTCCTAAGTCTCGTCATGAGGGAAGACACGGAGGTAAAGGTACACGAGGCATAACTGTGAAAAGCATGGGTCGTGCAGAAGTCCTTCAAGCACATTTGTATATTTTGAATAATACCGATGAGGTTCAACCTTATTTATCTACTCACAAAACTATGATAAGGGAGGAGAATGTTCGAATGAACGAGAAATGGTTGTTGAATGAGCATAACAAAACGTTCTTAAACTGGTTTGGTGAAACAATTAAGAAGGATGATGGTGCCTCTGATACATTGAAGTGGCTAGCAAATGGCCCAAACTTTGATGTCATATGTTGGACTGGGTACGATATTAATCATTTTTCATTTTATACAAAGTCTCAGGATGATAAAAGTACCATGCAAAATAGTGGGGTTATGGTGGTGGCAGAGTCGATGCATTTTGCAAGTTCTAAAGATAAAAATCCTGTAAAGGCTTCCATATCTTACTTTGGAGTGATTGAAGAGATTTGGGAGATTGATTACACCAAATTTAGAGTGCCTGTTTTCAAATGCAGATGGGTTGATAGTAACAGTGGTGTGCAAGTCGATAAATTAGGATTTACATTGGTTGACCTTCAAAAAGTAGCTTACAAGGATGACCCTTTTCTCATGGCCCACCAAGCAAAACAAGTGTTTTATGTCCAAGATCCTTGCTCCAAAAGATGGTCAGTTGTTCTTCAAGGAAAGACAACAATCACTAGTGATGACACCAATGATCTTTCAAATATTGATATTTCTCAAACTCCCTTATCATCAAGGATATCTAGTATCAATGAAGAAACTGAAATAGATGATGTACATGCTATTCGAGATGATCATCATGAAGGAATATGGGAAAATGTTACTACATGATACAAGTTAGTTATTTATTTAATTATTTCATCATTGTATGTTTATTTTTAACTTATTTTAAAATGTTTATTACGTTTTTTATGTTTAGTAGAGTTTCTAACATCTTTTCTCTTTGCTTTCAACAGGTACATGGCTGATTATTACATTTCTTTTCAACTTTCAATACTTGTTTGATGTAATTTTAAGTTATTTCATTTGTAAATTAAAGTTTGATAATAAATAATGATGTATTTAGTTTAAATATATAGATTATGTGAATTCTGTATTGGCTGTCTGGTGCTTCTCTATTGTCTGCCTGGATTCTGTGTGTATATGCAGATATGTGAATAAATAATACGGTAGTATACCTAAACAAAATGAATATTAAAAAAAAAAGAAATTTCTACCTCGGTTACGACCATAACCGATGTAGAAAGTACACTTTTTACATCGGTTGCGGGCAGAACCGATGTAAAAAGTATGACTTTTTACATCGGTTAAAGCTATAACCGATGTAAAAAGTATACTTTCTACATCGGTTCTTTTCCCAACCGATGTAGAAAGTCATACTTTTTACGTCGGTTGCAGAACCGATGTAAAAAGTCTTATTTTCTATATCGCCCGCTTCAACACCGCCTGAATAACCGATGTAAAATGTGCTTAACAACCGATGTAAAAAGTTTATTTTCCACTAGTGATATATATATATATATATATATATATATATATATATATATATATATATATAAACTCACTATAAAATAACTAATATATTTTAAAAAATTAATTTTTCAGGCTAATAAACGGATAAATTACCAAACTCGCAAACTAAACTTGATTACTTTACGACAATATAACTTAAACCCGCATCAGCTTTTTTGGTCGACCATAAACTCGAAACTATCAAACATTCTTCTGTCTGAAATCCTTCACATACCATGAACTGAATGGACCATCTGCGAATCAGCCCCCTAGGATGAAATAACGTGGAAAGTATGGTAGCTTGGACGATGGTGTTATCTATCTAATGAGAAAAAATAATTTTGATTTTACTAATATGTTATTGTGTACATAAAGAAGTTCAAATAATTAATACTTTTCTATTAATACATTTTTACCTACATAAAGAAATAAATAAAGAGAAAAAGTAGAAAGAGATGATGTAATTAAATAAAGGAAAATGTTAACCTTAGCTTTTCAAATTAATTTTAAACCTTTCAAAGTTCGGAAGAGTAAATATTTATTATGTTAAAAATACAGAAATGCGATAAATAATTTTCCTTTTCAATGAAAAACTAATTCTTTTAGATATTTAAAATCAGTTTTAAAGGTTAAGGTTAGAAAAATCGTTAAATAAATAAAGACTATATTAAAAAAAATATAAAAAATTATAATATAATAATAAAATTATATTGTATAATTTTTCTCTATTTGGATAGATTAGTAAGAATGGAATAATATTATCTTTATTCTTATTTATCTATTTATAGAATAATAAATGTTTTTATTTTTCTATTTATATAAAAATTTAAAATAACATCAAGTATCACTTTCCAACTAATATCCTATTACTTATAAAAAAAAATAATTAAAAATTTTACTAATTAATTTTTTTAGCCTATATAGTTTGTTCTCTGCAAACGGACAAATACGAACAAAAATAATACAATTTTACAAAAATTAATTTCAGTTTATATAAAATTTTCTCCCTAGACATAATTAAAAAAAATAATACAATCTCAAAATTCAAAATCTTCATTTAAGTTAAAACAACTTCTATTCAATGCGCTCAATGATATTTAATTTTTATTAGTTCTCAATTTCTCCTTATATGATTCAAGGTAATAAAATCGCGATCAAAATCGTAAAATTTTAAGATCTTGCATCCAGTTTTCGTGTAGAATCTTGGCTAAAATCAAAAATTGGTACTGGATTTGCCCAAAATCCCACCCAACCCACAACCCAACCTGGATTTCAAAAGAACCCTAATTAACCAAAAGATGGACAGCTTCTCAGTTCTTTCCTCGCATCCTGTTCTGCGTCCGTTTCTGCACCTGCTGTTCTGAATTTCACCTGTTCTACATTCCCATTTTCTACAACTTTTTGCTTTCTGAAAATGGTTTCTAGTTCTTGACATGCAATGCAAGTAATAATACTAGTGGAAGCTGTATTAAAACAAATGATAGCAAGTAATAATACTAGTGGAAGCTCTATTAAAACAAATGATAGCTTTAAGGATATTATCTCTGTATATATATATTTAATTAAATGTTTATAATAATTTAAATATTTATATATTATTTTAAATGCACTTATATAAATTTTATATATATAAAAAAATATATTTTAGATAGATCTTAAAATCTGAGTTTACCATCCAAAATTTTACAATTTTACATCGTAAAATCTCAATTTTAAGTATGGATACCTTTCAATGTCATCGCAGTTTCTTAATTTTTAGTTTTTAGAAAGTTATAGTGAAAGAGTTCAATCTGCGACCACCCCCCCCCCTTTTTTTTTTTTCCAAATACAATACCGATCATAATTCTTATTCGTCTCATAAATAAACAATTTATCACCACGGTCTTGATATGGTATAAATGTCCTACAAATACATATTATTTCCTTAAAATCGTTCCCCCTCATGATTGTTGATGAATTTAGGTTCTACCGAAAAATTTCCCTTGATTTGTAATGACAAATCTATAACTTCAATATCAAACTTGTAATTAAAATAAACCCATCCTGATTTGTTATCAAGAAACCATTTGGATGTATATTACATTCGATACATCATATCGCAGGGATCTATGTTAAGGATACAAACCAATGAGACCACCCCTTGAACTTTATTGCAAGAATGAACATGCACCAGCCTAGAGAACCATAGGTAAAATCAATTACGTGGTAACATCAGAACCAACCTCAGTGAACCATAAGTACCCTGTAGGGTATATCAAACACTTAACGTGGTAAACAAAGCGTAAATTTCATTCCAATAAAATCAACCAGTCTTTCAAAGGATCTCGCCAAGACACAACATTGACCAAGCTGCAGTACCATGCTTCCAGTTAAGGATAACAACCCAATAATGCATCACAACTTACAGCAAAGTTCTTAACAAGGCTGAGCAACCGAAATGTATGTCCTCCCAATCCTAAGATTAAGGATAATAACCAACATACTTACCTACCTTATGGGCTCCCGTGCATTAAACTGCCTACTCGATCAATCTGGACCCTGAAAATTTTTTCGAGCAAAATTAAAGCTTATGGCTGAAAAAAGCACAAAATCTGCAATATCCACTACAACAAACTGCAAGACATTCTTGGTCAACTAAGATCTATGAACTTCACAACATTAGAGCCTTCTATGTGACAACATGAACAATATCACATGGTGGAATATACTACACAATGAATTAAAAAGAATAGCAATCCAACCCTGAGCCAAGATACATATCTGACAAGGGATTTTTACCAAAATGGGACAAGTTCACCAACTGTACAGTTGAGGAGAGTAACCAAAAGATCTAAACTAAAATATTAAATTCCTTTTTTTAGGTAGGTTTGACAGACTATGTAGAATAACTCACCACTTGATTGACATAGAATATTAATATCTGTTGTAAGCTTTTGCAAAATCTCCACGTCTATGAAATTCACTGAAATTATCATGAGGCCTAGTAGGATAAGTTTCCATGTTGTCTGAGAATCTGCTCCTCGATTCCAAGGGTAAATTGGTCCCACCATAGGGAGGATTAACAG
Organism: Canavalia gladiata; assembly: GCA_037954105.1. NCBI lineage: Eukaryota > Viridiplantae > Streptophyta > Magnoliopsida > Fabales > Fabaceae > Canavalia > Canavalia gladiata. The sequence continues at coordinate 15,825,687 of CM075661.1, read as the reverse complement.
TGGACCCATCATATTCAGGAAAATTCTGCTGTTTAAAACCCCGATAACCAGAAGACATTTGTTGGATTGCCTGCTGTTGGCGTCTCTGCGCATCATGCTGGAGAAATTCTTCCCACTGTTTTGCATGTGTGGCCCTCACCAAAGCAACTTTGTTCATGTACTTCTCCCTCAAATCTCTAATAGCCTTCCAGCAATAAACAAAATTTTAGAGATCATGTGGCAGTAATGTTTACTTCTTAAGGAAAAATAGCATACTTCCAATTTTACTTCTCATCATTTGCAAATTGACTGTATAAAGATCAGAAAAACTGGCTATACAAGCTAAGTTGAAAGAAAACAGGAAAACAAAGTTCAGGTTAATTTTAGCCAGCATCCCTTCACCAGTTATTAGTCTCTCAACCAAAAGATAAACATTAGCATCAGTAGGACAAGCTGATACTAAACTGTAAGACTTGACCAAAATAACTGAAATAAGAAAATCATCATACAGAAAATATTTCTACTACTTTAATCTTTACTCCCAATAATACCAAAAGTTTTAATACTTCATTTATTTTTCAGTAATATGGCATGTGCAAGAAAGTAGCACTGTTAATTATGACTTGAAATGTTGGAAAAACATGTATCACCCCAATGATCATACCTCACGATGCTTGAAATTTTCTTCATCTTCTTCTCTGTCACGAATTTTTGTTAGCTCCATTGCCTCATTCTTATACTCCAACTCTAGTTCTTCTAATGTCTGAGGGGAGGCATTGTAATCAAACTGATGACCAGGCTGAATACTAGATTCTCTTCTATGAGAATCCCACCCATCATTCCTATAAGCACCCATATTTTGATTACGGCCATCAAATGAATTATATGAGTTTCCTGAATAAGGGGCCTGTCTTGGAGATCTTGACCGACTTGAATGACCTCTAGCTCCACTATTTCCATAAGCTTCATGAAATGAAGAGTATGTTAAGCACTTGATTCAGGATGCCAACATAGATGATTTGCTTTAATTCAACAAATTGCACTTGATTCAAGATGCTAAGTGCTAACATAGCTTTAATTCAAAAACTATCTCTATATTCACATACTGAAACCATGGGAGCCAATCGTTTCAGTAAATGTGTTCGTAATGGAGGCAACCCTTCAGGACGGAGATAATGCTTGAAGGCTAAGAACTTACCTCTTGCTGCAAGTAAACGACAAGTAAGAGCAACATTGTTACAATGCAGGCCATTTGAGGAAAAAATTTACTAAAAAGATATAGTAGTATACAGGACCTATCAAGCTATGAAAATGAGATTACCAGCTTTCTAAGGATGCTGTAAACATATCCTATGCTGTCCCTACCTTGTGGAGAACCTCTTGCAAACTTTTGAATGTCCTCCCGAACACGATCTTCAACAGCCCTCTCTTGCCTACCAAACCTTTGTTGAAACTGAGATGTATTTCGCGGTCCAGAATGAGCCCTTTGGGGTTCAGAGCGTTGAAACCGAGAATTAACAGGACTTCTCTCGGGCGATTTTGATCGGGTCATTTGAGAACTAGAAGATCCCCTTTGATCACCATCCTCTCGAATTTTGTGCACAGCATCTACACCTTTTGTCAAAATTAATCTATCCTTACCACTGACAATAATAAACTTCTCGTCCATCTTAATTTTGCAGCCAATATCCCTTTCAATCTTGCTTATAACCTTCTCGCTGAAAAGTGCTCGTACATGTTTGTCTCTAGCTGGTATCCTTTCAAAGAAATCTTGAGACTTACGTGCTCCAAGAGTAGATGGACAACCCTATATTGTCAAGTAGAATATCTTTCAACTAAAATAATGCCAATGCTAATAATTTCTTAATAACAAATGACAGTATAATTATCTTAATTCAACTAAATCACAAGAAGCACTTCATCTTGGATCATTTTGCTATCGACACCAGCATGACCAACATCGCCACCTTCATCAAAATCTTAAACTTCCTGGCAAAAAGGTGAGGAAAGTGGACATGCTAGAAGGGGTTACTGTTGTTCAATCAGAAAAGGTCAAGTATGAATTGATTTGGGATGGGAATTACATTGAGCTTGTTTCTCATTCTTGTGCTCCCGTTAACCAGAAATGGAGCTCCTTGATGGTATCTATGTTAGCAAGAAGGTGACAATAATCTATGTGTAGAAGATGGTGGACAAATAGGAATTATGATACATGATATTAATTTGAGTCCCCCGTCTGCCAGTACTGCTCACTCTTTAGTGGCAAGTCATTGGACACTCTTTTCTCATAGCTTGTTGAGACTGAATTTACAATTGTCTTATCCAAAAAAAAAAAAAACACTAACAAAACTATACATAATAAATCACATTCACAATACCATAAGGCCCCAAAATGATAAAGTCAATCATGCCAATATTAAGTAGAGACAGCTCAAACCCCCGTCCCATTGTCCAAAACAATAGAGTCAGCATGTGACTTTGTTTGTACCACATAGAGAAGAACTATATGAAATCATGAGTACGGATCCTACTGCCAATTAAAAATCATATAGACAATTATTTTATGTGGTGGTAGAAGTGGGAGATTAACAAAAAAATAGACAACTAAATTATCTCATTCCTCCTTTGCTCTGCTGAATTCAGCGGCAACAATCTATAAACATCTAAATTTAATGACATTAGCATGGGGTAGGCTTGTCAGCTACATGTCCATGCCTAGATCAGTAGAAACATTAGCAACAGGGTAGAACTGATAATGAAGCTGTAGAGGAACCTGTCATACCTGAGTGAAATGCCCTGATTCTCCACAAAGTTTGCATATCATCTCTTCCTCTTTCCTTTTCTTCCAATTCCTTTCAGTAGCCTTTGACTTAGCCTCCCAAACCTTAGCTTCTCGGCTAGTGAAATCAGTTGGAACAGCATTAGGGTCCCGAGCTTCCTCCTCCTCGTCAGACCCTGCATTAGACCTTTTATTTGATTTTGCCCTCTCTTGGGCATTCGTAGTAGCAGATCCCAAGGGCCCAGTGTACTCCTTATAAAGCTCACGAAAATCATCGTCTATATCTGGATCCGGTCTATTAGCCATTAAACCCAATATAGATTGAACTCCTGAATTCCCAAAAATAAAGCAGCACTACTGAAATCCACTGAAACAAAAGGAAAGGGGAAAACTAAATAAAAAAAAGCTATTCCATTAAGAAACATGACATGAATACATTTTAGCATTAATTTCGATGAATCATGCATTGTCGTGATCAATTTCAACTAAGTATGAATGTAATGGAACATATTGCTTTGGATAAATGCTGTCCTTAATTTAGTATACAAGAAGATGCAGCTATTAGTGCAGAACTGATCATCGTGGATTATAGTAAATAAACGAAATTAATAAATGAGCCGCGACAATCGGAGAATTTATGACGAAGTGCTTATACTAGTGGTCATAGTCCCTCGATAACCTATTCAATTGAAAACACGCCCAATCAAAGAATAAAATATAAACAGCAAAATTGGTGAACAAAGCGTTGAAAAATAGCGCAAACGAAAGAGAACATTGAAACGGAAGGAGTAAAAAAGAAGAGAAGCTAACGCGTTAATCTAATGAAATGAAAGTGTTAGGGCATTTGATTTGGGGAGACTTACGGTGAGAGATGAAGACGACGATCCTCCGCACTGCGAAATGCTGATTACGTTACCACAAATAACTAAACAACACACAACATATCTACATTTCCAACCTAGGGTTGCCTCCTCTGTCGCCCGACCCGACTCCGTTTTAGTCAACAAAAAAAATTCAACCTTTTCTATGAAAAAAATAAATTAGTTTACTCTCTGGTAACAAGTTTTTTAATATTTTTTCTTCGCTTATTTATAATCTCCTACCCAAATTTTTTTGGCTGCTTGAAGAAGTTATAAATATACAATGAATTAATAGGCTTTTCGAAGTTGTACGGAAATTTTTGTGTTTGAGTAAATATAAAAAATTTGTATGATTATAAGTTAAAAAAAATAAAATACTTATTATTAAATTTTTGCATATGCGTTATTTAATATATTTTTAAACCTAAATCAAGAATCATAATAAAATCAAAACAAAAATATCATTACCGTAAAAATGGGAAACAATAAAACTATATTGTGATAAAAATGTGAAATGTTAGAAAAAAAATTATAATAATAGAAAATCAGAAATAATATTTTAGAAAACTAAAATTATGCTACATTGCAATATTATATAAAAAAGTATTGACAGAGTATTACTATAACAATTAGAAATAATAATAATAAGATAATTTTTAAAATCGATGAAATAACATTAAATCAATATTATACAATCAAAATATTAATACCTATCATTTAAACAATGAAAATTAAGCCAATAATCCCATTGAAATATAAAAATGTTATCATATGTAAAAAAAAAATTATTTTCAAAATTATTATTATTATTAAAAATAATTAAAAAAAAACCATACTTAGTTTATTTAGTGACCATTTTGTTATCAAAACTGTTTTCTTTTTAAAAGAAATGCTAAACCCCATGGCATGGGCAGTGAAAATTGTTTTGGAAGCAGAGCAGAGTGAAATCGAGCAGAAGAGAAGAGCAACGGAAAAGGCAAGGGGTTGTTCCTTAGTTGGGTAATCGGTTATCGGTATCTCCTATCTAGAAACCGGTAAAGTAAGTGAGTGTGTGTGTGTGTGTAATCGACGAAACTGGAGAATCAAAAGGAGCAGGTAGACCAAAGGGTCAATTTCAGCGGAGACCCTACAAACCCTTTCCCCCACGACAATGGCAACAACGGCTTTAACCACTTCCACCCTCCCATGCCTCCCCTCGATTCTTCTTCTGGATACGCTCTTAACCATTCCATGCCTCGCCCTCCACGCAAACGCCCTTGGCATCAAGGAACTCCTCCAGGCACTATCATTTTTCTTTTTTTAAAAAAATTAAAGTAGTGTCCCTATATAAGATGAGTATATTAATACTATCCATTTGTTTTGCAACTTGTCTGAATTGTTAGGCTCTCCTTGCAGATCAAGTGGACGGTGCCTGTCATGTCAAAGTTTATGTTGCACCAGTTCCGAGAACGGCAACAGAGTCTGATGTAAGTCTCTTTCCCGTGAAATTCTGAATATAAGAGTACGTCTATGGTACATACTCATAGCAATCACCGTTGTTTCCCTGCCTCTGTTGCAAGAAAATGGTGTATTAATAATACTTGTTTCAACATAAAATACACTCTGAGATGTTAGGATTTCAATTGATAAGAGGTATTACCCCTATCTATCTGTAGAAGAACTTTAAGCCCCCCTCTATAATGTATTGGTGAAGTTATGATGTTCAAGCCATTTCTCCTTACTCCCCCCTCATCGAAAGGGATGGCTTTGTTTAATTATCTTTTGACATTGAACAATGCATCTTTTTTGGCAGAATGTGTGATGCCTTGCTTGATTATCATTTTCTTCCTTACTTTTGTCTTTTTTATTATGGCTTTTGCTCCTCGACTATCTCTTTTTTCATTTTTGTAATTTTATATTAGATCCGCCTTGTGTTCGAAGGACATGGAACTATTGTTGAAGTTGTTCTTTTAAAAGATAAGAGAACCGGTGTCCGACAAGGTATCTGCATTGACTATTATTTTGCTTCTGTATCATTGTCCTCAGTTTGTGCAATTTGGTTTTCCAAGGGCTGCGAGGAGTGATGAATTTCATTTGGTGCTTGCGTTCTCATATGCTCTATATCATATCTACAGGTATTAACAATACTTCAAATTTGGTTTAACTTACACAGGAAGTTGTTTTGTAAAATATGCAACATTAGATGATGCTGACAGGGCTATTAAGGCTTTAAGCAATCAATTCACATTTCCTGGGGTAAGAACAATTTTACCTATGATGGATGACTGAAAACCATCTCTTGCTATTCATTTCATTAATCAAAAACATCTTTATTGTTTGACGCATTTATATTTCCTAGGAAACATATCCTGTTGTTGTCAGATTTGCTGATCGAGAACTTGAACGTCTTGGTAATTGTTTTAATTTTTATCTCCTTTTGAACCTATTAGTTAAATAACATATTATCATGTCTTATCCAGGTTCCACTTCTTAGCTGATTAATTGAAATAATTTTCTCTGTCTGGTTTGGTTATTTTATCAAATATAGCTCTTACCTGTTTCCATACCCTAAGTCAATTTTTTTATTGGAAAAATTAATGATGAGAAACAGGTTTGACGGTTTATTAAGGACTCCATTTGTAAGTCATAATGTAGCTGTCAACTCCCAGTCTTGTGAAGATTGTTAGAATCATGATGAAATTAGTGAAATTAAATCTGCACAATTTCTTTCACTCTGCCTTTTTTCTCTTGGCATTATAACTTTTCTTACTGACATATAAAAAGTGATGTTATGCTGCTATATTTACTACTGCTAATATTTGATGGTTTATGGGGGAATTGAGTATTGTTTCTGTGCTTATGCCCTGCCACTTCCTTTTAAAGACTAAAGTATGAAAGGAAGAAATGAACATTTTGAATTCCGGAATACAGAGTATTGTAGCTTTTTAACTTTCAATGTGTTTCCTACATATACATATATTCTATGAAATACTCCCTTAAATTTCGGTTATTTTTTCACAAACTTCCCCTGAAAATGCTTTGTTTGGGAAATTTTCCGTAGGTTTTCAAAATAGAGAGGGGTTTTGTGAAACAAAGACAAAATTCAAAGGAGTTGAGAGTAATGTTCTCTCTCTCTCTTTCTACATAATGGACTTTTCTTGTCTTTTTGATTAAAGAAAAAAAAAATATCTTTTCCTAGCCTTTATTATTTGAGTTTTTGAGAATATAAAGTATATTGTCATTCTTTATATTTATAGTGTTAGCAGCTTTGAAGATGAGAGATTTAATTATCGTGCAGAAAGTAATTTTGGAAGGTTCTGAGATAAAATGATACAAAACCAAGAAGATATCTGACCTGAACTGTATTATTCAATGGAAACCAAAAGGAAATACACTATGACACCAGAGCTAATGCTCCTACAGAGAATAGTCTCTCTACTCAATACAGAAAATGCAATCCGCTACTAATTCACATTTTCCCCTCTTGACTCCCCATAAACTCGCCACTTACTAACTTCTTTTTCTCTTTCATATCTTTAAGACTTTTAACTACTTCATCTCCCTCTCCTCCCCTTTTTTCCTTCTAGAACATACTTTCTAACTGACTGGTTTATTTGGACTTATGCAAAATATGTGGTCTGATACATATTTAGGCCTGTGGGCCCCATCATAAAACCTCTCTTAGTAGTATAATAATATTAAATTTAAATTTAATATTTTTAAGAGTTTATCGGATTATTTTTGTATTTTATGTTTTGTTGATGAAAAACATCGTGTAGATTGTTGTTTACTTTCTCTAGCAAGTAATGAATAATCTAAAGCACTAGAATTTGGCTCCTCTAGAATGAGCAAATTTGTGAAGTGAGAAAGTGAGAATGCAGTTACCTTCGATTTCAAATTAGTTACGATTACAAAATACACTAATTGAAATCAACTGTGGATGCATACTCATTTTCTCAACTTACAACTTGTTCACTTTAGAGGAGCTAAATCCTGAAGCGCTGTACTTGTGTTTTAATTATGTGATTCATTTTTATTCTTTTTGTAGGGGTTCGTGGGTTCTCCCGTAACTTGGAAAAGAAAGACCCTTTAGAAGGCAAACTTCTCACCTTTTTCCCAGGACAGCCGTGGCCTACTATTTAAATATATAACTGCCTAATCTAATATATATTCTTTAATGCTGTTTTTTTTTTCAACTGATCACTTCCTATTTCATTTTTATTTTGTTTGTATATTTTTCAGAGGTGGCAGATAAAGTTTTTGTTAGTTACATCAACAAAGAAGCTTCAAAAAAGGAAATTGAAGAAGTATGTTTCATCATTCACTTTCATCTATATATGTTTCTTCATGCCATTGTCTATATCCATGGTTTTGTATTTTGCTGGAGGATATGCTAATTGTAGACATGTATCTAGATCCACATCCTAGGTTAGCTGGATGGAAATGTGGCCCAAGTGGCTCCTATTAAATTGGAAATAGATATAGATATTAGATAGGAAAAATAATGGGTGTCATGTGGACACTTGTCATGATGTTGTTACATGGCCAACAGCTAGCAAAAAATGTTTGTTACCAGCATTTAAATATCTGTAACTATTTGCAATCTAATTTAATTTAAGTGGGTTTATATGATAAGCTTTATTTGTTTTATATTATGGTAGCCCTCTCTATTTTGCTTTGATATTGGATATTGTGAAATATCCTTTATAATCTGCAGAATATGATAATCCTTTGTAATCTGTATGCTATTCATATTGTGTTTCTGAGTTTTGCATGCTTATTCACTGCAGATATTTTCGTCTTATGGGCATGTAGAGGATGTCTTCATTGCACAGAGTCGTGGTTGGTCCTTGATCTTTCCATGCAATGTTTTTCTTATTATATCTATGGCTTTGAAGAATGGACATGTATTTGATTCTGTCTTTTATTTCTTATCCATTATTTCTACTGTAAGGAAAGGAGTTGCATACCTGAAAAAAAGAATTAGGAGAATAGAATTCTCCTCACTTAGCTAAGTTTTGAGACAGTGGGAGAAGACAGATTCAGACAGAGTTTTCTCTCTCAGACCTCCCTTAGCTAAGTTTTGCTTCAAGGATGACACTTTTTGAAGAAGTATGGGTAAAATGTTAGGAGCCCCCTACTGCTGGTTAGTTAGACTAACTGTTAGAGAGGAATAACAAAATAAAACCAATGGGAGGGAAAGAAGAGAGGGAGTCTTGGATTTTGGAATGGAAATTGTGAGGGAGAATTCAGGCTCTCAAATACCCAGGGTCTGGGGAATAGGGAGAGAATCATACTGTTGCATCATTCTTGAACTTTCTTCTTTACCTCCTTAATACTGATGAGACTGAGAGACTATTTTTTGTAATAAATATTGTTTATTCTTCTTTCTGGTCCTATTCTATCATAAAATTACTAAATGTTTGGAACCTACATATTGCATACATATGGAGAAAGTGCATGCCCATCCATAATATGACTATCTGTATTTTTTGCTGCGGTTGCTTTTAGTACAAGTCTTGTATTTAATTTATGTCATCAATTTATTATTCCCAGTTTTCATTTTCACCTAATTTATCATGTGGATGCATTTCTTGATTTTCAAGGATATGCTTTTGTAAAATTTTCTAATAGAGAAATGGCGTTGGCTGCAATCAAAGGGCTGAATAAAACCTTCACAATGAGGGTAAGTAAAATTAATTTATTGATTAATACACATTACTCGGTCCAATTGTAAATGATAGCTGAAATCTTATTTTTGATCACCTAGGGCTGTGATCATCCATTAGTTGTTCGTTTTGCGGATCCCAAGAAACCTAAGACTGGAGAATCAAGGTTTTGCTCTCTCCCCCTTTATTTTTTCTTGCAACTCTATTCATCTTAGTCCCTGTTATTGATAAACTAATGCTACACGAGTTAGCAAGTAGCTTATTTACTTGACTGAGTGGCAATAAATTACCTTAGTATATGAAAAGGAAATGTTGAATTCATACTGCCCAAACTGTTTACCAGTGCATATTTTCTAGTGTTGGTGAACCAGGCCAGATTGGCAAAGCAGACCAGGTGATGGTACAACTGAATTGGCTGGTTTTCTCTAAACTGGTCAAATCAATACTGGTTTGATGGTACAACCAATTATTAAGGGTTCGTATGGTTTAGATTTTGATAAAATTGATTTGTGTTTGGGAATGATATTTATAAAAGAACTGTTCTTGTTTGAATATATAAATTAACATCACTTTTAAATGTAAAATATTTATAAAATTTACTTCCTGTTGATGCTTGTGCAAAAGTTTTTTAAACTCATTTACTAATAACATAAGAGTGAGAAAATAATCAAAAAAGAACAAAGGTGGTTGGAATGGATTGTCTGCTACAAAATCTGAAAAAGGTGGCTGATGATAGAGTATGTTCTATAAACCATAATCTTGAGTTCATCCACTTGAAAAATTACCAATTAGACATCTACCGTTGAATTGGGTTTGTTAAATGCAAACTGGAGTTTTTGGGTGTTGAAATCTAAAACAAACATGCACCAAGTGGGGTATCAAAGTGTTATGCTTTTAATACTTTTCTCATATTTATTGGAAAATAAATGCTTTTCTAAAAAAAGTTCAAGTCATTTGTAATTCAACCCCAATCGGATCATTCAACTATGAATTTACTTCCCCTGGAAGTTCAACCACTATGGTTTTCCAAACATTTGAATAGTTGCTTGTGGTTCTGTTAAAAGGAGATAATTTTAGGAATTTTATTCATGTTCTAGTCATGTGCATCTCTCTTCAGGGGCAACTATTTACCTGGGAATGCAAATTTTGGTCCCTGTTCCCAAGAACCAGCTGTTTGGTTTGTTTCACTTCATCTTCCTCTTCTTCTGGCATTCTTTACTAATTGCAACATGCATGCGACATGCCAAATAAATTTCTATTTATTGTCTTGTCACAGGCCACTCCCAAATTTTGGTGATTCCAATACTGGACGGAGTATTCTGCCTATTGCCCCACATCATTCCACAAGTGCACACCCACAAATTGCTCCTCATATGCAAAACTGGGAACCTGGTGCTACTTTGGTGCACCAGCCATTTCCTCCCCAACCAGCACATTCACAATTGACTTCAATGCCTTTGCAGTCAATTCAAGCTCCAAAGTTGTCCTCTCAACCATTCACTACTGAGTTGCAGAGACAATCGCATCCAGCTCATTCATCAGTTCAACATATAGAGCAGCAGCTAAGTTCACAGGTTAGTGGCTAACAGGTAATCCTGCAATTAATCACTAGAAGTCATTCTTTCAAGGAAATTTTGGTTGTGATACAAGTAATTTTCTGTTATTGAAGAGGTGGACTGACATAGTTATATTATTATCTATTGTACTCTTGAGTATATGTTTGTTGTTAGCCATAACAGCCTTTAATCATCAAATCATATTTTTATTCTCCTGAAATTTATGCAATCATTCCTAGCCTTGGGTGCCTCTGTGTCATGTTTAAAATTGTTAAAATGGGGACTCATTTCTTTAAAAATTATGCCTAGTAATAATTGATGAACAGTTTTAAGACAGTCCCTGTTGATCTGTTACAAGTAATGGTAAACTGCTGAGCATGCTGCTCATTTTGTTTTATGTTGGACTATTTCTCTGCATCACTGACCATTAAATACATTGCTAACGTTTAAGTGGATTATATAATTTGACACCGTACTGGTAAAGCACCTTTGTTTGGCAGACTTAAATAATTTTTGCAGTTTAATGTTCTTCCCAGCTGCCTACTCAGAGTCAGACTGGAAGCAATCCTAATACAATTGCTGACAGTACACCGCCTGATATGCCTACAAGTCCCCAAGATGAAGATCCCCCAGAGTGTGACTGGAGTGAACACTACTGCCCTGATGGTTACACGTACTACTACAACTGTGTCACTTGTGAAAGCAGAGTAATGTGTCTGCTGTTAGGTCTTGTTCATACAACCTGTTTTGGATTTCTGTTACTTTGGTGTGTAATGGTTACTCTTGGAGCAGTGGGAGAAGCCTGAGGAGTATGCCTTGTATGAGAAAGAATCTCAGAAGCAGCTGGAGCAGGAGGATAAGGAATCTCAGATGCAGGAGGATAATGAATCTCAGATGCAGATGGAGCAGGAGGATGATAGCTGTAGTCACTCACAATTGTTGTTACCTTCCTCTCAACAAGTTGGTCAAAGACAGCAGGTGCTTTCTCAGATGTATTTCTCCCATAACCAGTTCAGCTACATTGTAAAAAAATAAAATAAGAAACCTTCCTTTCCTCCATAGACTAAAAATGGCCATACCGAAACCCCTAATTGTTTGAAAAAGCGATCTCTATTTAGTTAATAGAGGGGACTTAATCTTCTGTAATCTAACATTCTGTAGTTTTGCAGGAAACAAACCATGATCACAGGCAGTCAGAAACAAGTCCTGTTGTTGGATAGGTGTGATCTTATTTTTTCTTGGGCAAGTGAAATCACATTGTTCATAATAATAATAATAAATATTATTATTATAATGAAGTCACCTTCAAATTATTTGAAAACTAACCTAATGTTTCTTTATGAGGTTCTGCACTTTCTTATTGTCCCATTTGTTTTTTTCAATGGTTATTACGAGTCTGTAACTGGGGAATTTATTGGTTTCCTAACCTCTCATTATAAAGTGTCTCTGAAAGGGATATGATCTAGGCTAATACTTCTACGTCGATATTTAGATTATCAAATGGCTCAACTTCTGCTTAGAGGCAAAGTAGGCTGAACTCCTCCGAAAAAAGAAACGTTCAGAATTTGAAATGTTATGACTCCCGGCCAAACTTCTGTGGGGGACGCTGTAGAAATATCATTTTCAGAATTTTATTTGTACTTACATTGCTTGTGAGTGAGTAGAACGGGAAATTGATTAAAGCCTAGGGAGTTTGACAAGAAATGTGGCTCCACTGCCACTGTAGGGACTACAAATTTAAGAAGCCTGCCCATTAGGTGTACGTGTAAGTTTTCAACGCGCACAAATAATTATTGTCTATATTAGAATTGAATTTGAACATAAATGACTTTTTCTGCTCCAGTAGTGCCATGTGATAAATGGTACCAAAATGCCCGTCTCGTTCACTTCGTGTTACCTTCATCGTTTTCCTGGATTCTAACTGATTGTTGAGGTTCTGGTGGAGTATTCAGAAACTATGACTTTCAAGTCAAACGGATAACTTCTAAAATTGTATTTTATCAGAGTTTGATATGGTTATAAAGTCGGCAGGATCGTTTCTCCTAGCATTTATTTGTTTGGGAGTAAAGGAATAGAAGATAGGTAAATTGAAAAGCCATTTTAGCAGCAATAAGGGGGTTCAACAATTCAATTGGAAGAATTTAATGTGGGTTGGTAATTTTTCTCTGCTCTGTGTGAAATTGAACGTGTTTAATTCAATGCAATGTATTGGCCATTTAACAGCGAGAGGGAGCGCATAATAGGAATAGCAGGGCCCCAGCGATTCTTTATGGTGGAGTATCATATGCAACCCTTCAGTGCGCGTTGGTCTATGCCTATCCGTTGAAAGCCTATTAACTTCCAATTATTCTCTTACAATGAGAGAGCCTCACCTGCTCAACAGAACCATACTTATGAGAGAATAAGACATGAGCTATTATGGTGCCTTAATGGATTAAGCCAGAAGGAGTCGTTGTCAGCATCCATTCCATCGTAGAAACCATATCAAGATTCAAAAGCAAAGCTTATATAAATTTTTCTTCATTTGTTTACTTCTCTTTTTTGAAATTTCCCCTCTTTTACCTGTCCAACGAATCAAATCTATGATCGGATCACATTGCATGCAGCATTTACTCAATAAGGATAAAGTGGATTGTCAATGGTTGAACCACTCTTCCTATTTATAACCTCATTACCGTATTGGTACAGATCTTTCGCCTCCGTATGAAACACATTTCCCTAGAATTTGTTTTCGGTGGAATGTGGATCACCGGAATAATACAAAGCAAACTAGCTTACACCTCAATTGTTTCTGTTTGAAAAATTAAACTAGCAATCTATACCGCCGTGCCAGTGAGATGAACGCACATTCCCTCCACAGAAAGAAACAAAAATACAAGACAAACGAGGAGTCAGAACGTTTAGATTTAAAAGAGGATAGAAACCTATTTACTATTTCCCCCCTTTTTTTAATCATTTCCCCGCAGTCCAGGCCACCAACAGATATTTTTATTTGCTCTTTTATTTATTAAAAAATTTTAAATATTCTTTTATTCCAACAAATTCTTCTAATTACTAAATAAAAAATTATTATTTTTTAAAACGCAAAGAAATAGCAGGAAGATCCATAAGAGAATATATCAAAGATCTTATTATTTTGTATATCTATTAGTAAAATAGAAGATAATGAATGAAAACTAGCCAGTAAGAGACGTCAACAAGGGGGGAAAAAATCCTTATGGTTACAGTGATATTTATGATAAGACCTATGTGCACAAAGATAAAGTGGGTTTTAGAAACGATCATCAGTATGATCAGCTGTGAGTCATCATAAGAAAGACTTACATATACCAGTAATGGAGTCCTTATCTAAGTCTCCTACAAAAAAGAAGTAATCATATAAGACATCATATAACGGAGTCATCATCTACTCTTCTTTCAACATATGAGAAGGAACAACATCTTGAAGAAGGCCTTGGTCACTTAAAAATGCAGTGGCCCCTTGATTACAAAGCGGTCTCTCTTGAGGGAAAGAGGCATTCTTTGAAGAAGGGAAACCCAAAGAAGACAATGTATTATTGAGTTGGAGCTGTTGATGATAATATTGGGACATGTAGTTTCCAGATCCAGGCATTACCGAACTAAAGTTGTTGGGAGAGCGAGCCATAAGTGGGCTTGGATGTGTGTGTTGACCTTCGTAGGTTGTCACCACAATGCTTGGATCAGTAAAAGATCGTTCTACGCGTTTCTTCACATTACATGATGCACTGGTGCAACGATAGTAGCTCCTATACATGCACATATGATTCAAATGTTAAGGGCATTTCTTATTTACTTTTTGAGTCTTTGGGTGGTCTAAATTTTAATCAAAATGGAAAGAAATAAAGAAAAAGCAAAGCGTGTATTAAGTGTTAGTACCTAGGAAAGGGGCTGTTTTTCACAGCCTTTTGACCGTACTTTCTCCATCTGTACCCATCTTCCAGATGATCGACCTCGCTTTTCGTCATGAACGCGAATCTCGGTTCTCTCTGTCTCTTCTGATTTGTCTTCTTGGCCTTCAACCTAAACCCAATAAGAACCAGATCCCAAAAACCATCAAATCTTATTAGAATGTTCCAAACATCAAACAAATTACTTAACGTGCCATTATATCTTCAAAAAGATATGTTTTAAAAAAACCCGTGACCCATATCTTATATTCATTTCCCATCCCTAATTGAATTATCAAATATGTATTTCATACTCAAGCGCCCCAAATTATGGTCCTCCAATATAGCATGAGACATCCACCCTCAATTTTACACCAAACATAACTTCTACCCTCCCCCCCAAAAAATACCAAAATAGAATCCCACACTTGAATACCAAATAACTGCACAAAATGAAAATAAACACCAAAATAGAAGAAAAATAGGTTTAAGCAAAAACACACACACAAAAGTGAGAATAAAAATGGATAAAATTAAAAAAAAAAAAAAAAACACCCACTGTTCTTTTGTCTTTTGGTGTTGATGTGCTTGGTGGAGGGTAGTTTTACTGTGTTCATCATTGATTGCCTCGCTGGACGCAGAGGAAATGGATGAAGAGTTTGGGGTGGGAGGTTGATGGTTGAACCCCTCGGAAGAGTCTTTGTTAGTGTGAGGTGGTTCCTTAACTGAAGATGTTTGAGGCGGCACAGACAATAGAGGCAAATCAATCAGAGGAGTAAGATGACTATAGTCTTGCACACCCAGTAACTCCATAAACCCTAAAGAGCTTTTTTGTTCAGAGGAATCAAAGAATGGATAGCAAGGTAAGGATGAAGATCCCGTGGCATAATCCTCCATTTTCATCTTCATCTCCTTTTTCTCCATCTCAAATCCTTCATTTCTCAGCCTCAAACGATAATTAGATATGGTTGATCTTCTATCTGCAGGTTCATAGATATAGCTAGTTAGGTGGAGGCAAAGAGATAGCGCGGCTTTGGGGTTTACAAGAATGTGAAAAGTGTTTATGGAATGAATGAATGAATCGAAGGGTGGGAACTCGGAACTGAAACTAGCAAGTAGTAATAAGTAATGAACGTGGCTAAACCCAAAAACAGTGACCGGCAATTGTAGGTAATTGCGTAGTACGGACTGTGTTCAGCCGGTGCCATTCAATGCACGAGACTGTCCCCCATGTTAGACGTTTTCATACGTACCGTTTGACCCATTGTGTTATGTGGGTGTGTGAACGGGGTTAAGGGTTACCCATCCCTTCCTTCACGGAGACACCTTCTGGATTCTAACGCCGTTTATGGGAACTGTTTGGATTATATGCATGGTAAGATTAAAATATAAGTATACTCATAAAATCAATTATAATATCACAATAAAATTATATATATGAAATATACACAATCACCTTTTTTTATTTTTTTATTTTTATTATTATTATTTTGTGGGAGGGGAAAGTTATACCAAATAGTCTTCTTGCTAGTGTGCATGTGAAGTGAAATAGGTACATCCTCCTCAGTCCTCTCTTTCTCTAGAATTCCTTTTGCTTTTTGAGCTTTACGATCTTTTTTAAAAGAAAAATAAATCCAGTCAACCTTTTGCTGTAGAGGTTTTTTGGGAGAAGATTTTTAAGAAAAAGACAATTTTTTATTTTTAAATTAAAATAATTATATATTGTTTATGATAATAAATATATGACTAATATATTAACTTTATACTAATCTATTATTTATTTTTTATTTTAAAGTTTTTAAATTAAAATATATTTATTTAAAATTTTTTCCTCCCTCTTTTTTATTTTTATTTTCTTAAAAAAATCCTCCTTTTCAAACAACCCTTTAGGTTTTTTTGATTAAAAAAAAAACAAGAACCAAACGACGATATAAACAGGGAGAAATATTACATATATATATATATATATATATTAGAAAGTTTTTAATATATTAAGTATATTTTTAAATTTAGATAAAATAAAAGGTATATTATTTTATCAAATTTAATAAATACGAAATAATATAAATTCTTTTATTGTTAAAAATAATAACTTTTTATTGTATAGAAATAAAGAAATAATATTTTTTAAATTAATAAGTAAATTTATTACATAAATTAAGTATTAAAATGAAATGATATATAAAATTTATTTACATATTTATAGAATTTAATAAATAAAAATTAATAAATATATTATAAAATTATGTATATATATATATATAATTTAAAAAAATTGAGAGTAGATGAGACATTCTTGTCACCCTCTTCATCCATCTTGTAAGAAGAAATAAAGAAAATAAAAATAAGAGGAAAAAGTATATTATATATATATATATTAATTTTTAATATTTATTTAAGGACATATACTAAAAAAATTAAGAAATAATAAATCTTTATCAAAAATTATAATATTTAATATTATTAATATATTAAATCATGTAATTTTTAATAAAAATTTATTACATATAAATTTTATTATGTAACTTTACACACATTAAAAAAACCTATACATATGGACATATGGACACATATATACATACATGCTAATTAACAACCTGTAAAGTTATACAATTAAATAGAACAAAATATATTAATTAAATTGGTTCTTAAATCCTATGCTCTTGAGAAATTGAAATTTTAGATTTAAAAAAGAAGAAAGCAGGTTAATCAATAAATAAATTGAGAAAAAAAAACAGTAAATCCAACTAGGGAGCATGCATAAAAAAAGAATATTACAATCGCATACAAGTAAATGATTCGTTTTGGGTTTAACCGGGAATTTATACCAAAGCGAGGGTTCACACGTAAATGAAATTATACCCCATTACTGATCCAGAAGCAAGAGAATATATCGAAATATGAAAGCCTTTGGCTTTGGGGTTTTCTACTTTTTATTTGGCATATTAATTGGAACGAACCGGTCCAGTGTTAGTTGAACGCTAAAGAATAGACATATACTTTTCTTGGTAAACCGACCATATCCGAGGGAGGCTCTACAAGTTTGGAAGTTTTTTCGGTTTCTGGAATACTATTATCCTCTCCCATAAATAATTTAAAATTATCAGATGTTGAGGCCAAGATAAATTTTAATAAAATCTAGAATTAATGTGCTTTAGCGTATCCAAATTTTTAATATGCCTAGACTAATGGATGCTAATAGGTTTCAAAAAGTATATCATACATTAATACATATATTTTCTTGCCAAGTAAAAAAAACATAGAACTATTTTAAACACCTGTTTTAATCTAATTACACGATTAATTAAATAAATAGTTTCATTGTTATTTGTTAAATCATATTACAAATAGATGGCTTAAAATAATTTAATCATTTTTTAAACCTGAAATAGATGGAGCATTAACATCAAACAGTAAGTTGTGCGTGCACACACATCATATCTAACATAATCTAGAGTCGGTGTGGATGACACTGATCCACTTTTCTATGAACAATACACTCATAGATACGTTCTTTCCAATTTCACACTCACACGCAGGAAACAGATAGATAGATAATATAATCAGTAATAAGCGAGGTGATCAAAATCTAAAACAGCATGGAAAACCGCAAAAAAGAAAAAAAGAAAAAAAAAGGAGAAATAAGAAACAAAAAAAGTTGCAATCTAAGGAACTCTTTCCGCAATTCTCTTCTCTTTTTTGTGATGGAAAAAGAAAGGGAAGTTAATGCACGTGTGGTTTTTAGCGAGCCACATGATGCATGCTGACGTATGTAGTGCCGTGTAAGTACTTTGTTCCTTACCACTGGCTAGCAGACTTCAATTATTCATTTCTGTTACTTGCTTTTCCAGGTAATTAATCAGCCATTTTTTTAACCTGCAGAGTATATCAATCATTTCGGATATATACCTGCTCATAGAAAATATATTATGTATTAAATTTAATTATAGATAATTAAAATTAAAATTATAAATTACATGACATTTTATGACCATAAGAAAAAACTTCTCATATATGATATATCTTCGCTGTATATATACGTAAGCAAATACATATCTCTAAATGCATATATAACAAAGTATTCATGAAATATAAATTAACTGATGAAAATTATGCTAGTTAACTTAGAAATAGCTGTATGGTTTTACTGGACATACACATAAACATATTTACAAATGGAAAAAAAAATTGAAATGTATCTCATAACTAGATTAGCCAGAGGAGGACCTTTTTCAATCTTTTTTTTTTTTCTTTGGTTGGTTTAGTACTCTGCACTTTAGAGGCCGTTCAAGATCTCTCTCTTTTCTTATTTTTTTTCCTATTTTTTTGCATAATGAAATAGTGTAATTAGTGAGGCTGTTCTTGGGGTGGACCGTGTGGTACCTCCCCTATGTATGCCCGGAAAAATAGGCACGCCCTTTGGTCCCCCTGTTCCTATTTCATTAACTTGAAGGGTCCCCCTCTTCCCTCCATCTTTCATATGTACTCATGTACGTTTATACATATATAACGATTTTATTAAATTGAAAATGACACTGACAGTAGGAAAGAGGAAAAACTGTTATGCTAATAAAAGGGATTATAAGCCTTGCTTCTGCATGGGAATCAGGGTGGGGATCAAGCTTTTATTCCCTACTCTCAACCATCTCTGCTCATAAATTGATTGCCTAATTTCACCCACCATAAATAACACATTTTGACGATATATTTATAATATAATAATAGTACTTAGAGAAATACATGCATTATATGTGGATTTTAATTTTGATATATTATATTAGTAAAAATTTTACTATAAAATAATTGAAAATTACCGTAAATATGATTTTTAAAATAATTATTATAAAAATTAATAATATGAATGATATGACATTTCATTATTATTGGATGAGAGAGAGAGAGAGAGGGAATTGTGACAAGATTTGGTTATCTAACTTCTTTAAAATGAAATTAATTAATGTCAAGCTTTGATGGGAAGAATCAATGATACTGGCGTAACTTAATTAAATAAGTTAATATTATGTATTATATTTTCATTTTTTTTTAAAATCTACAAAGAAGTGTAATTTAAATTTTCTTTTTGATGTTAGGAAAGAAGATTCAAAAGGGTTTACAAGAATAAGACGAAAAGGAGATCCCTTGCATGCATGTCTTCCGGTAGTATATGCTCACTGTCGGTAGGAGGAAAAATTCTAGTTCTAGAAAATCGGTGAGGATATATAGAGTGTGACTAATGTGCAAACCGATTCGCTAATTGATCTCTATTCATTTCTTGGTGGGGATGTCCAACTCTTATATTCCATTCTTAACCTAATTAATTATTTCTAGCTGGTATAACTAATGCGGCATAGAGATGGGTTTAGCAACGTGCATAATTAATTTATAAAAAAAATTTATGTAAAAAGGTTTAAATAAGATGAATTTCAAAATTTATTAGAGTCAAAATTACTTTAAGGCTTAAAAAATATTTACAGAGATAATTATGTATCATTTATCAATAAGATTCTCACTGAGTAGGTAGGATTTAAATTCATAATCTTATGGGTCACAAATTTAATTTTTATCAACTGAATCAATCTTTATTGGCATAATTAATTTATATTTTAAAATATCAAAAGAGCAAAAGATATTTTTGTGTACTAATTAATATAATAAAGCATGTTATTTGAAGATATATTATAAGTTATGATTTTCACAAGAGATATAACGTTTTTTAAGCATTTGGGGTGATTTATTTTCGGTACCCCACAAATCTAAACTATTACAATAAATTTAACATTTCCAGGACGAGGAGTTCATCTTTGACTCTATAGAGAGAGTGAATTACCTCAGAAGTTACCTGTATGTACATTATTGTTCACTGCAAATAAAAGTTTGCCAGAAGGAAGAAATATCCCCTTTCATCCAACGTGGTTGATATGTGTACATGGAATAATTTTATGGGTATTCGGAATAATGTTGGCGTCAATTAAAAAGATGTGCATTCTATGAATGGATGTCAATGGTAGACCATTCAATTTTTCTATAATCATATATGTCTCGTGATGAGAGAACTTTAAAATAATTCACGCTTAATTGTTTATTATAGAAAAAAATCAAGAATAAAGTTTAGCAAATTCATGACGTGTTATAAACATATACGCATGTAATAACAATTGGTTAACTTTCATTAAGAATTGATATTCTTTAGGTTTAATTATACTCCTAATCTAATTTATATGTAATTTTAATATTATAACCTTCTCTCTAATAATTTTAGGTTTTTATTGATTTTTAAATTAAAACTCTTAAATTATTATTATTATTTATCCAAACTTTTGGAAGGTTTACGAAGATATTCAAACATGAAATAATTTTAAAAGTTTAGAAATAAGAAATTTTGTAAAATTTTAATAAATTTTATCAGATATGAAATTAGAATTTGAAGAGGAATTTTTTACATTATTATTTTATTTTTAAAAAATTTAAAATTTTAGTTAATAAATTTTGAATAGATAGTAGCTTAATCAATTTAATTTATAAAATTTTTTAATAAAAAATAAAAATCATAAAGTTTTAAGTAATGAAAAATATGTAAAGGATAAATTTAATAAATTTTAAAAGATAAACCAAAATCATTTACAAAAATTTAAAATCAAAATTACAAATAAATCAAACTAAAAGATATAATATAAGAGTAATATCATCTATATATAACCCACAACATGATGGCTCAAGCAATAAAAAACTTGATCTTCTTTAAATGATATTTCATTTGAGTTTTGCGCATGAAAACAATAAATATATCTAACTTAAATTAGTTAAGACTCAAAGTAATTTTTAAACCAAAAGTCTAGTAACAAAAATCCTGTTAATATCTGTTAATAGAACTTGATAAACATGACGCTGTTTCCCTTTTTAAAGGAAAGTAATTTTAAAAAAAAATTAAATTTAAAAAATTAAAATATTTTTTTAAAATTTTTTTATAAAAAATTTAAATTTTATAAATTTTAAAAAATTAAAATAAAAGAACTTAAATTTTAAGTTCTTTTATTTTTTGAAACAAGTTTGTAACTATTCATATCATATTCTTTGTACTAAAAATATTCTGATTTATATTCACTAGAATGGAATATTTAAGCATTGGTGCGCCTGTCTCGTTACCTGTGTGTTTCCAAAAGAAAATATTTCTTGGTGTTTTGTTTTTTTTTTTATTCTTCTGTGCCAATCATCCATGTGCAAGTCCTCTCGCCCCCCTTTCAAAGGAAAATAAGTTTCCCTTAGATTTATATATCACATGCGTTTGAATGTTAAGTTATTGTAGGTATGCTGCAATGTCGTTATTTTAGATTCCGTTTGAGCTATTTTACGGTTTAAAAACTTTTCAAAGAAAATTATATTTTCAGTTTTATAATTTAAATTTAAGTTGTGTGTGGTTTTTAATTTTATAAAATTATTTTAAAATTTATTTTTTATAAATAAAATAAAAAATAAGATGAAATAAATTATTTTAACGGTATTGATTAGAATGAATGATTATAAGATTAGATAATATTTATAATTATAAATGTTTATGATGGAAAAAAATATATCATAAAATAATGAATGATATCAAACATGTAAAATTGATTGGTGAAGTTAGTTAAACTAATGTTTAATAATAAAATAATGTAAAAATAACGGAATAATAATGATAATAATGGTTAAAAATATTAGATGATAAAAAACATTGAATAATTATAAAAAATATAAAATAATAATAATAAAAGATGTTAAACAATGATGATGAAAAATGTTAAATTATATGGGTAGAGAGTATTTATTAATAAGTTGTATATATTATAATTTTTATTATAATTGTTAGAATGATATTGTAGTTTATTGTAAGATATTAATTAGATAATTAATTTTATATAAAAATGAAAATATTTATTTTCTCTTACAATAAAATATTTATGATTTTATATATATTGCATTCATATATAATTCTTGTTGGTTGATAAAATATATAACAATAATTTTAAAGATTTAGAAACTATTGTTACATAGTAGCGGATAATAATAGTATTGATAGTACAGAAGATGTTAACTAAGATTATGATAGAATGTTGATTAATAATAAAATTGAAGATGTCTAATTATAAAAATAAATAAAAAATGTATAATATTTTAAATTTTAAAATCATAATCACATATTTTTATTTTATAATTTAAAAAATTAAGATAATTTATTTTAAAATTAAACTAAAAATTATTTCAATTTCAGTTTAACCCAGTAAATATTTTATTTTGAAATTTACATTTAAAAGCTAAAATAAAAATAACAGTCATCTCATGTAGGACTTTATTACTTTATATTTTTGTTTCATGAATTATATTAACATTC
The DNA here is from genome assembly GCA_037954105.1 of Canavalia gladiata. NCBI lineage: Eukaryota > Viridiplantae > Streptophyta > Magnoliopsida > Fabales > Fabaceae > Canavalia > Canavalia gladiata. Next base: position 15,802,592 of record CM075661.1, on the reverse strand, counting down.
TAGAAATAATCAGAATGTTACTAAATCAGAAAATTTTTCTATATAAATGTAAATAAAGAAATAACCAATATATGAATGAATTAGTGGATAAAATTCCTTTTATAATAGCATGAATTTCAACTATATATACATAAAATCATTTTTTTCGTGCTTATTCTATTTTTTTTATATTAAAAGATATAAAATATCTATTTAGTTGATATTATAAATAATAAAATAATTTAATATGTTTAACTAATTTATTTTCATATTTTTTCATAAAATTTAATTTAATTTTTATAATACTTTTCAACCAAACCGAGATAACTATAATTTTTTTTTATAAATTAATTAGATAATTTTTTAAAAATAAATCAAACCATATCATCAACATCATTAATATTATCATAAATAAATTAAATAACTCTAAAAGTATGAGAATTAAATTTGGAATGCATCATTTTATTATAAAATAACAATTATAGTTTAAATTTTTCATTAATTTTTTTGAACATAGCATAAATTAATTAATTTAAATACATATTAAATGTATATAGATTAAATAATATATAATTATAAATATTAAATTTAAATAATTCGCACGAATATAAGTATAATAATTAATTAATTGGGGTGATTTAAGCTAATAATGTAGAAACTCTTATTTCGGTCAATATTAAGAGATTTTCTTATATGATTATTAAAAAAAAATTAAAACTAAAAAAAAAAAGTTGAAGAGATAAGAAGAAGGTAGGCGTAAAGGATTCAACTAGAAAATCCAAACGAAAGATTGAGATGGAAACACGTGCCAGGATAGACGGTGGCCGGCCTTTATGGGTAATGATGGGTCCCCTCCGCATTGGATATCCGCTCCTCCATGCGTGACCGTTGCGACGTCGTTTTATCGAATCGCACACGTGGGACTTGGGACTGCGATTTCACCCTGCGCCTTCTCACGTCTCACCCTCCGTCTCTCACGCTCCAAACGACACCTGTTACCTCTATTTAACAATATTATCTTCCGTAAAATAATATGTACGTCTTTTTTTAATAATTTCTATATTTAAATATAATCTTTTATTGTTAATTGAAAATATCATAATATGCAATATATATGGTCACAGTACAACTTAATTGCTGGGGCTAAACCACAAATATGAGAAACCAGTAAAAGCATGATTTAAGCAGTTTTGGAATATTTGGAACTTTGCTTGCGTCCTGTTTCTTGAAAGCGTGCCCATTCAATTCCAGACACACAAGCTAAAAGACACTATTATTTTAATAATTATCATCATAAGCAAGATTTGATCAACCATATTTTCGGGAATCTGTTTTCTTTTTACTTCTTCTCTCCTTGATTTTTCCTGGCAATAGGGATATATTTCTAAATTTTTTAAGGGATATTTAAAAATATTAAAAATTTTCTTTAACTATTTAACATAATTAGGTATTTAAAATTTAGAATTGAAATAACTAATTAAGATGAATCAATTTTCTGTTGATTGACTAACCTGAATGTTTGGTAGTTGATAAAAAAATCATAATAAACTCTCTTTAAAGATTATACAATTTTAAATCTACTCTATATTATAGATCTCAATCCCAATTCTATAAATGGAAGCGTTTCTAGAAATTTTGTTGGAAAATTTAATTTTTAATTTGAACAAAAAAAATTTCTCCAAATATCTAACGCAATTATATACCCAGTTTAGAATTGAGATTACTAATATAGTTGAATCACCCCCTTGACGATTGACCTACACATTCAATAGTTGTTCAAGAAGTGACATTAAACTCTTTGAAAATTATATAATTTTAAATCTATCACTATATTATAAATCTGAGACCTCGTTTTTGAATAAGAGTATTTTTATGAATTTTGTTGGCATAACTTATGTTTTTACCAAGTAATGTAACTTTTTCTAATGTTTTTTTTATTCTTTTTAAATACTATTTATTAATCTTAATTTGATTTAAAATTATAATTTTGATTCATTATGTTAGATTAAAAAATTTGTAAATTGTAATTTTAATTTTAATATATCTTGATCATAAAAGTAATGTGCCTTAATTTTAATAATTTATTTATATAATTATATTTAAAATTTTAAAAATCTATATCTTTAATTTAACATTACTTAATAATAATAATAATAATAATATTATTATTATTATTATTATTATTATTTAGGCAACCTTTTGTCCCATCAAAATAAAAGGAAAACTAGTTTTGTCTTGTTATGAAAGTAGTTTTGTCTTCTTACCCGCTCCTTATCCGATATCTCATTTGCTCGGTCAATTTTATTTGTATTTTGAAGATTTGATTATTTTTATTTTAAGAAAGGGTTATTTGACACCTCACATATACACTTCAAGAAAAAGGATGGAGTAAAAAAATAAAAAAAGAAAGAAAATAATATATATCTATATAATGAAATAAAAAAAATACATAATAGTGTAAGACATATGTAAAGATTAGTGTATAAAAACTTAAAATTAAAATTATTTTATTTTATTTCCTTTAATATTCTCTTCATTTATTTATTTTCTCACTTTATAATATAGTTGCATGCCAATTCACCAGTATCATAAAATACTATAAACTAATCTTTCTCTTTTGGTAGGTCTATTTGAAAATATTTTTCCTCTCTTGTTAATTGTTCGTGAAAATGTCCAAGGAGATCCGTAATGAACTAATAATTTGAAAGTATCTTAGTATATCAGTTACTATTTTCTGTTTTATTGTTGTTTTAATTCAATTAGATACCTATACTTGATTACTGAAATAAATCACTCCCACCACTAATTGACACTTAATTTGTGTGTTGGTAATTGGCAACTAAAACAAATCAGAGTGGATAAGTTTGTACGGTAACAAAACCTCCATTATTGCCGGATCATAAAATGCACTTACATGGTTAATCAATAGCATTAACTAATAATTAGCGATCGCTTAATGTTCGTGATTTTTGTATATTGGATCAATGGTATTATTTAATACAAAAATATTTCATACGATATTTAATGAAATAATAAAAACCAATACAATTATTATCATTAAACATATAAATTATTCCCGGAAGACCACTTTAATTTAATCAGAAAAAATACAAGTGCATAAACGTTTCAGAGACAGATTGTTATTATTTATAATAACTTTATTCTATTCAAGCCAAACTTATACAATTTTAGTATAATATTTAATTATCATTAATTTTATTATATATAAATTTTTATTTTTTTCTATTTATTATTATTTATTACATCTTTTATTTTTTTCTTTCTATCTTTCTTAAATTTATACATTATTTTTAAATTTTTATAAATGTATATTTCTAGTTATGAGTATATGATTATCTCATTTTATTTTGAAAAAACTTATCATTGATCATGTTGCACCATATGTTTATGTTTTGGAAATTTCAATCTTTGGACCTTATTTCAATTGAACTAGGTACCTCCATTTAACTTGAAGAGTCAATACAACGATTAGATTATCCTTTATTATAGATTCAATTGAACATGCATATGTTCGATTCCCCTCATATGTTCACATATACAAGATCATGACTCGAAGCTTATGTCATTTACATTATTGGTTAACCGTTAGATTTTATACTATTGTGCTGGATATATTATATGAAGATGTTTTTTAATTTTAATGATGACTCATTTTCATTTTAATCTTATATAAAAAAAACACAAATATTTTACAAATAAATAATTTTTTTATATTATTACTTTATTAAAATATTTACCAGCTAAACGTTGAAAAATTATTGTAAAGAGAAGTAATGATCTTAAACATCCAAAGTTACCTATACCCATCTGTGTCTCAAATCAAACTGTTAAAAAAAAAAATAGATGTATATCTTAAATCCAATTGTTAAAAAAGAAAACTAGATCTATTAGTTGGATTTAGAATATAAATAAGTGTAAGTGAATTTGGGTATGTAATTGCAAATACTCATTATCTTTATTGCTCATGACTTTGACACATTTCAACCATTGTCTTTAAAGATATAAGATCTATTATTCAAAATTCATACTAGAGATGATTACTATTTTACATAGTTGATACAATATTTCTTACCCCACCGGCTGAATTATTGGAAAAATCAATGAAGAAAACATTTAATTACACTATTATTCTCTTTTGGCAGTTTATTTTTTTATATAAAAAATATTAGATCTAACCATTAAAAAAATCAAATTGTTGATTTAATGATTAAAAACAACAGTAAAGAGAGAAAATGCACACGACTCTGCGACCTCTCTTCCGATCCCTGACTCTCCCTCAATCCGTTGAGATTCTAGAAGATTGACACAATTTAAGGGAGCAGAAACTACGGCATTTAGCGTAAACGAAACTCGTGAGTGGTGATGGTGTGAGAAACTTCACGTTTTGGATTCTTCTGCTTTTTCTATTTTCTCGTGAATAATGATCACCTTACCCAATTGGCCTTTGAATGAATATTCAAAACCCAATAATAAAGTTGAAATGAGGACGCTAGCTACACATGGAGACGAGAGCAAGTAAAAATTATAAATAAATCATTTTTAGCTGTCTTTATCTGTATACGTGTTCAAATTCTATCCACACACGCTTTAACTCATTAATAAGATAATGTTTATTTGTTTGCAAATGGAGACTCTTAGGTGGAAGTCAAATAGAATGAAACAATAATTCCAACATATTATATACGTCCGTAACAATATCTTTTTAATGTCTTCATTAAATATTTGGAATCGAATCATCATCCCTCACTATCACCCTTTCTTCATTGTTTTCTTTCCCTTTGGCATTGAAAATCTTACAAATTAGAATTCCATCATGAATGATCGTCATATTCAGCCCGGTATACCAACTCTCAAGTTAGTTAATAACAATCTAACTCACTCAATTAAGACATCTTCTGAAAAAGAAACCACATTAAAATTTGATCCATTAGTTTCCGAATATAAGATATATATTCGAAATTCAATTTTTATTTCAATAACTTGACGCGTCAATTTATTTGATAAAATAATATAACATTAGTATATATCTTGAGATATAATGGATAATAAGATAGAAATTATATAAAATAATAAATAAATATGTAATATAAAAAATATTTTTAATAAAATTAATGGGTCTTTGAAATATATCTTTACAGATTAATTATTCTATATAAATTTAGATTTAGCTCTGAAAGGATGTTACTTAGATATATAGCATGAAGGGCAAAATCCAATAAAAAGTGGTATAGACGTCATGAGGGTTGTCTCATTCATTATGTTAACGTCATGAAAATAGCACTAATAGTATCCTTTGTTTTGGACCACGATTCTCTGGAATTGGGAAATAAGTGCATGGGGCTGTCTTGAATGTATTTGCAGGATATAAAAAGTTTTTTTTTTGTGCTTAAGATATTTTTTTTATATAAAAATTTCAATCATATATCAAGTTTTTTGTGCTTAGGATATAAAAAGTATATTTATGTTTATAATCATTCATTGAAAAATTGATATATAGTTGAAATTTTAAATTTTATTATACATGTAGTTATTATCATCATTTCATATATATATTTCTTTACATTAGAAAAATAAAATCTTTGAATTAATATATTTTAAGTAAACAATTAAAGTTTCTCAAAAATTATCTGATCCAACTAATTTACCTTGTCAAGCTTGTCAAATCTCACTTAAAACGCTCCCTCTTTCAATTTTTTCTTTGGTAGGCTGGATTCGTGATTCTACCATGTGTTGTACGGCATTTCAATTTCTATGGGTAAAGTTGGTTTATTGTAATAAACGATTAGATTTTGTTTTTCTAAAATGAAGAGATACATTAACTAGGAAAATAATAATATATTCATCAATGATTTTATATGAGTAAAATTTACAAAGTATTTTAATTAATATTGACAGTAAACATACTTTTATTTTCTTAGTTTATACATTTCATTACTTTGGAAAAATTAAAAACTTAGAAGAATCTTGAGAGATACCGCGCGACACGGCAATGCAGATAATCTCTTAATTGTTAATTACTAATTAGTCTCAAAATATTTTTCAGCAGAACTGCTAATCCAACACCCCTAGACACTCCGCACTAAGTTTTGATAGTACAAATTAGTTTTAAAATAGTCACTTGCAAATACCACTTCATCATCAATGAATCCACGGGATACAATTCTCATATTTTTCATAAAAAATTCATAAGAATATTGTTAGTAAGTATTGTAAAGACATTGATTAACAAATTAATTAATTGAATTTTTTTTATTAAAAATTACAGTAGAATATATTAGTAATATTTTCTTATAAAAATATTTTATCTTTTATTTTTAATAATATTTTAATGATACTTATACTTATATCAAAATTATTTTGATCACATATTAAAATATATTTTATTTAAGTAAGTCGGATCATTTGTTGGCAAACATTAAGAATATTGTTAAGTGTTGAATGAAATTTATGGAAGGTGTCAAAAGTTATAAAAAAAAGAAAAGAAAAAGAAGACATTTTATGCATGATTAAATATCATGAGGCTAAAAAGATGACTTTTTAACTTAAATTACAACTATGGAAGATTAGAGATCTAGCTTAATTTGAACTGAAAATGGACGTTGTCGTAATTGTAAGAAATGTATAAATTTTAGTAAAAATAAGAGAGGCGAAAATTTGATAATTTTCAAAGAAGCACTAATTTGGAAAAGGAAGTTGATCAAAGAGGAATTTCCAATATTATGGATTTTTATTTTTTAGGACACGCATAAAGAAGCCACGTATACATATGTCAAAATTTTAACATTTCACATGTCTTTTTATAGTAATAGTCCGTACAATATAATAAACATTGAAACTTTGTCATTAAAAATTATAGAAATTCTTACACAGTGTTACTTATCAAAGAATCAGAGATGAGTCTCAAGCAAGTTCTCAACCACTATTTTAATTTCAGTAATTTTATTTTTTATTTTTTATAGATAATCTTTTTGATCAATCACCAAGATTGATATGTTTTTAATCAAAGTTACCTGATCATTGAAGAATCTTTAGAATAAGTGAATATTCTCTTCTTTAAATCGAGATATGAAATTTAAATTTAAATAAAAGTTACAAACTTTTCATGTAAAGAACTTGTTAACATTTCTATTTTTATAATTAATTAAATATATTTATTTTTTTACAAAGTACTGTGGTAATTAACAGGGTCATGCATGATAAACATGAATTATTGAAAAAGATACCTTGAGCAACTATTTTCATTCCTTTTTAGTGATTTCATCTTTAAAATAAAATTTTATTTTTATTTATTTGCATCTTTAAATATTTAAGACAAAGTTGATCATTATGTTTTTATCTTTATTTAATTCTTAAATGTTTTATTTATTTATCATAATTATAAAAATACTAATAAAGGTTATATTAAGAAATAAAACATTTAAAAATAAAGAAAATTATTAATTATATTTCAAATGAATATATTTTTTAAAAATAAACAGATAAAAAAAATTGACGGTAGTATTAAGAATTTAACTTTATGTCATGTGTGCATGTGATTATAGACATATTTCGTTTTTCTTGTGAAGAAATGAAGCTTAATTAGTTGCTTTTGTTGGTTTGACTTGTTATTGGGCATTAAAGGTATAATAATTTTTGTGTGGTGTGTGAGTCCCACTTGGAATACGAAATGGCCTTAGAAATGTTCCATATCCATGGCTTTTAGTGTCAGACTAGACAATACTAACACTCATTAGAGAGAGAGTTCATGTGACTTTGTCACTCCCCAAATTTGTTGACCCTATATTTGAGTTTCACGTACCTAACCAGTGAACGCAACAGCTTCTTCATTGATAAAAGAGAGTGTTTAAAAAGTGTTTTAAAGTATTATTTAAAACGTTTTTTTAGTTAATCAGTGCTCTAACAATATTATTAAGAAATTAAATAAAAAATACTATTAGAAATTATGCTTGAGATACAACAAAAATCATGATAGAAGTATATTTGTGATATACTTGATTATTTTTATAAAAAAAAATAATTTCAATTCCTCAACCAATATTTAGGGATATTAATTAAATTTTACTTTGGTTAAAAGTAAGAAAAAATTATAAAAATTATCAATATATAAAATTATTAATTTATTTTCACCTCTACTTTTATTAAAAGAATAACTTATTAATTTTTAACCTATAATGTTTGTAGGATACTCATTAGCAAAACCTCTTAGATAATATTATAATAATAATAATAATAATAATAATAATAATATGAATTTTATTAATAGGTGTTTTAAAAATACTGATTAAATAATTAATAAATAAATATTTTTTATTAAAATTAAATTTAAATACATTAAAATTATAATAAAAATAATTAATAAAATATTTTATGTCAATTTTTCTTTTAAGTTTATTAAGTATTTTTTTAACATTTACCTAATAATATTTATAAGAAAGTTCGTGAAGGTGATAATAAATATAAAAATATTCCATAAAAATATATTTATAAAAAATTAAATGTAAAATAATTTTTTTTATGTAATTACAAATATTTAATGAAAATATCACTAAAAGTGTTATATATTAAAATTATGAGCACCGTGGATCAATTAATTGACTCGACCAGCTTAATCAGAAAGCTTGAGTTCAAGCGTTTTGTATTTAACTGTTAAAAATTTTAAAAAGAATGTTTAGTGTTCAATATTTTTACTTGCTAAAAAAGAATTTTTTTTATATAAAAAACTTAATTAATACTTTTGGTATTGGTTTACAACGCTTAAGTAACGATAAATAATATTTAATCATCCGTTTTGGAAGAAGCACTTTTTGTCTGGACCAATACCCATTCTTAAAAGAAATGCTGATGCAGTAAAAATCAAAATATTAACTAGATAATAATTTTGATCACAATCCACAGCTACAATTGTATAACTATTCCAATCTTTGCTCCAACTCTATTTCTTTTTTCTGTTGTTGAATTGCAGAGTCAACTTTTTTTTTTCCTTCAGCCTTATTACTAGTGTTTCTCGTTTGCTTCTTTTTTACAATCTAGAAGGCGTAACAGGGGGAGAACCAAAACAGTGCATAGAAAAAGAAATACAAAGAACATGTTTTGCAACTTTCAACTTTCCAAAATTTTGACCGTAGACTAGTTTAGATGCAGTGTTATGCATGGGATGATAATATGATAAATGATAGCAACATATTTTTTATCGTGTGTTTTCTTTTTAATATTTTTTAGTATTGCATGAAATTTATGAGAATCTTATTAAATCGATCGAGTATTATTCTTCATTTAACAGTACTTGTATAGATTAAATTTATTGCAACACAAAAAACACATTTCAAAAAATGCGTTTATAATTTCTCGGATTGTAATGGTTTGTTCAATTTATCTTAAAACACGTCCATAACTTAATAGTCTGATTTTTAAAACAATGACGAAGTGAAGGACAAAAAACTAGAAAAAGAAATTGGGTGCAACCCAACGTGAATGCGGAATGAATCGGCCAGTACAACCCTTCACCAAAATCACCTTATAGTACCCAAATTAAGTGCTTGTTTAATTGGACTCTTTTATATTAAAAAAATAAGCTTTTCACCCAAAATTTTTGTTCTGAACATGTTGATTATAAAATTTTTGAAAGTAATAAAACATGCTACCGATCCAACAAAAAAGAAAAACCAAAATGAAGAATAATTATTTTCTTTTTTTGTGAATAAATACTGTGGACCGCTAAACTGGAGGTGATGTAAGGTTTGGGAGGAGAACAATTTATTTGCCCTAAGCTATTAATGCGAGGCCCAAGCCCAACTACGATCCTGGGCCGGGTTATAATCCTGCTCCATTGGACCATCTCCAACCCGACAACACCCGTCACCCATGGCATGGACATTATGTGGCAAGAAAAAATTTCAGTATTTTTTTTTAAATATGTATTCTATTTTCTTTAAGGCAAGTGATACTTAATATGTATCGTTATTATTCTTAACAAACATAATAATAAGAAAAACTATCAAAGAAAAAAATAAGTACAAAAAAAAATAAAATTATAAAAATATCAAAAATAACTCACTGCACAATGGTACGTTCTATCGTTGCTCATGATTTCCACGGTCCTAGAGTGCATGTATTATGTACCTGTGTGTCCCCATTCTTGCATGTAATGTACCTATGTGTCCCCACCCTTGCATGTACCTTCGTGTCTATAAATGTTCGTAGCATCATTTACCTTTTAATGCTATGATTGGATGATTTAAAAAATTAAAAAAAAAAAGAAAGAAAATAAAAGGATAAGAATTAAAGTAAAAGTAAATAGAAAATAAGTTATTTAAATAGAATGATAAAGAAAATGAAAAGAGATAATTAATAATATAAATTTAAAAATATAAAATTTAAATTTATAAATTTAATATTTTTATTATATTTTTTTATTAAGATCATTTTTATTTTTTTAATAATTTAAAATAAAAAATTGATCCTTTTTATTTTAAAAATTAATTTTTTCCATATAAAATAAATGTAAACAAATAAAGGAAAAAAAATAAAATTTATCAAAATTAATATCTTGTGACCTTAGTTAAGGCAGATGAATGGCCTTTGCTTCCTTTGCTTTTTGAAGATCTTAAAAAAGCTGACTAAGAACATGCATGCACATGCATTTGTAGTGGCAGTGCCCAGCATATGGGTAATTTGCTAATTCTTTTTCGACCACAAAGCATATATGGATAATTACAAGAACCAGATTGTATGGGCCTGCTCATTATTTCTGATGTCCATCAAATGATTTATCCCAAAGAACACGCAAACCGGAACTCCATAATTAAGGCTACATTTGCTTTAATATAAGACGACGATGAAAAATAGATGAGAATGGAATAGAATAACATGATGTATTATTATTTTGATTGGTAAAAGAAAGATGAAATGTATTTTAGTGTTTATTCTGATTTGGAATAAACGAGACAGAAGTAGAACTTAAAATAATAAATTTTCTAAAATTATCATATTACTATTTTGTCTTTGTTTTAATATAATTTTTTTACTAAGTTGCGCCTCATTCTCTATTGCAGGTTTGGTTCAAAATAAGGGAGGAGAGGAAAAAGCATAGATTTTATTGGAGAAAAAAAAAACAAAAGTATTTTAATTCTTATTATATTTAGTTCAAAAGGGAAAAGGGGAGAAAAATAACTTTTCTCTTTGGTTCATAGAGAAAAAAAATCTTGAGATAAAATTAGTTTTTTTTTTATTTATCTTTAAAACAATTTTAGATTTTAAAACATGATAAAAGATATTTTAATCAACAAAATTTATTTTCCTTCTAAGTTATTTTAATTTGAAAAAAAATTAAAATTGAGTTAAGAGTTTTAACCTTTTTCATTTTTTTTAAAGAAATTCCTCTTCTTCCCCATCAAAACATAACCTGTTTTCAAGATCATCTTATTGAAAATCTTGCAAGACTATATAAGATGTCACCTAATAAGTTGATTGGAAAGCTAAATAGAAATTGAACAAGTGGAATCCAAAGGAGAGAATTCAAGAGTACTCATACAATTTTTTTTATTTTTTTATATAAAAAAAAGAGTCAATTACATTTTTAATTTTTTAAAAACCTACAATAGATCATATTAGTATTTAAAAGATGAAAATTATTTTTTTTATTTTTAAAAGATTAAAAAAAATCAATCATTTTAATTCTTATATAAACTGTAAGGATTGAAAAGTTCTAAAATAACCAACAACAACTAATATGATTGATTTTTCAATTTTTTAAGGGACTAAAATAATTTTATTTATATTATATTTTAATATCTATTTATCTTTAAAATAATTAATTATACAATAACAATTGTATGATGTATTCAACTATTTTTTATTATAATTTTTTAAATAATTGAATTAGTATGTATAGTTGACATTTTTAGTAATAAAATGTAAATTAAAATTAAAAATAATATGTATAAAATTTTAAATTAATTACACCAGTCAGCAGGAACTTAATTTTTCAAAATATGGGATCTGGTGTAATTTTGATGAGATCCAAAAATTAGGTTTGAAATCTTTTAAACGAGAATGTGAAAGAATATTAGCAACAATATGATGATGTAATTGTAATTTTTTAATTTTTGATTTTTAGATAATTTTAAAAATAAAATATATTTAGTAAAATTGATTTTGAATTTATTTTCAATATATTTTAAAAATAATTTAAATTTAAATTTTAAAAATAAAATAATTTTAAATTTAAATATTTTTTTTAACTTTATCAAATTATATTATCATTATAATCATACCATCATCATTATTATTTTTAATTTTATTTCTATTACCGTTATTTTCATTTCTTATATGATAAGTTTAATGTAATAATAATTTTTAATTACTTAACATTTAAAAAAATATTAAAGATACGATCTTTGAATAGTGATATCATATCTTTTAGTTTATAATTTTTTTTATATTTGCAAACATAATTAGACCTCATAATTGATGCCATTAGTATTTTAATTGTTAAAAATTAATATTTATGCGATTGGATCACAATATAAATAACTAAATATGTTATTATTTAGGTTAATTCAAAAACCTTAAATAATAAATTTTTTAAATTAGAATCTAAACAATCATAAAACAATTTTTTTTATATAAAAACAATGTACATCATGCATAAATATAGATTGAATTAGTACTATTTTATTGTTGAAGGATAATAGATGGCGAGGTAAATAAATATTATGTGAAAATTGATAAATATATATTGTTAAATGAGATTGATTAGAATGTTTTTTATTAAATAAAAAAAAATCATTGAAGTTATAATATATACCAACATAGGTTGTTGTATTTAGTAAAAATTGAATTCTTAATCTACCATATTAAGAGTTCAAATTTCACTTTTAATAAAAAAAATTTATTGATAAATAATTTGTGAATATTTAGTAAAAGCTATTTTAATTATGAGATATATCATGATAATAACAAATCCCTAAAATTTAATTTATTTAAATTTTTATAATTTAATTAATAAATTGGTTTTTCACTTTATTTACATATTATAAATTCATTCTGAATTTTTAAAATCATGTAATTAATCATTCATTTTTAAAAATTTTACAAATTATTCTCTTTATTTATTTAAAATAATATGAATTAATTCATTTAAAAAATAAATTTATAAAACAAATCAAAGACTAGTAAATGATTTTTAAAAAGTTAACAATCAATTTATAATGATATAAAAAAATAACGATAGATTTGCTCATTTTTTCAATTTTTTATATAAAATATTTATAATATTTATTATTTAATGTTTTAAAGTAAAAGTAATATGAGAATAAAAAATATTAATTTCATACTTTAAATTTGATTGTGATCATTAAAAATAATATTTTTTATAAAAATTAAAATTTATTATATTAGAAGTATAAAATTGCAATAAAATCATTCTTAAAAATTGAGATAGAGAAAATCCTAAAAAAACTATAAAAACTATAATTAATTATATTTCAGCTACTTTTTAAATTATAGAATGAAACTTTCATTTCCTTCATTTTATTTTATTATAAGTATGTACGGAGGTTAGTTTTCCTATATGCGCTCGCGTTTAAATAGATCAATATGTATAAGTGTATATTTAAACAAGGTCATATTTATTAAACTCACCAAGCTAAGTGGGTTGCTTGCCGCTCATGGCCAATCCACTTTTCTTTTTTTTTCAACTATTTTTATCTATATTTTTTTATTTAAAATAAGAAAATGTACTGAAAATTTATTATTTTAATTTTTTTACAGGTTAATTGGTTGATTCATAAAACCTATGAATTTAAACTGCGATTGGTACAAACTAACGTTGGCTTGCAAATCAACAAAACACTTATATATATATATATATATATATATATATATATATATATATATATATATATATATAAAAGACCAAAACCATGTATTTCATTTCCCTCTATTCTATTTTTGTTTCATCAATTTAAACATAATCTAAGACTCAACTCCTCCAAAACCTAGTCTAAGATTTTGCTCGGATATCTAATATATAATGAACAACGTAGAACAAAATAAAATAGAACGCAATGGAATGTAATAAAGCAAAATATCATAAGAAATTTTGAAAATTAATGAAATGGTATGAGTTATAACTATTATTTTAATATTACTCATATATCAATACTTATTACAGTATAAAATTTCATAAATTAATTCTTAAAATTAAATACTATTTAGTATTTACCATACACTCAAATTAAGAACTTTAAGAGGGCGTTGTTTAGGTCCTTCATCTGGTTCATTTACGGAACAAAAAATTACACGCAACTTTAACAGATTTTGAATCAAGGTATACAAAATTTTCCTCATTCTCACGTACAACCTTCAAAAAAATTGGGACAATGATTTTTTATTTTTTATTTTTGGTTATGAATATTCCATGGAGCACATGTCTGCAAATGCAACTGAGAAATATATTTTTTTTGGGGGACTATTTGTTGTAAACTTTTAATGAGTCCAGCATAAATCCCCATTTATACCCTGAAAGTTCAGGTCCAGTCCTAGTTCAGGCCCAACCCTTATTTAATTGGCTCAAAAGTAAACCTCCACAAGGTAGCCGAAAAAGATAGTAATGTAGTTTCCAACTCATTTACATTTTTGTTTTGTCAGGTCAGGAGGGCACTGGCTTTTCAATCAAATAAAAACTCCTTGATAGCCAGGAAAAAAGAAAAAAAAAATTCTAGGACAAAAATTCTACGATAAAAAAATATCAAAGATACATTTGATGCAGGATGAACGACAATACCAAGAGAATACTAAATTCTACTTTATAATTTGTTAAGTCACGATATTGTTTTGTATTCTATAATATTTGATAATATTTTAAGATAAAATTTTAGAATGTTTAATATTAATTTATATTTTAAGGATAAAGTATATTTAAAAAAAATATAAAATTTTAAGATATAATACAAGAATCTATAAAATTAAAATTTGTAATCTATATTATACATAACATGATAACCATTTAAAAAGATTTTGTGATATAAAATTATTAACAAATGTTTTGAAATTAATAAATTTTTGAATATTTATCTTTATCATTTAATTTTATATTTTATTAATTAAATTAATTATGTATTTTTATCTATTAGTTTATCTTTTATTAATTATGCTACTAGCTAGAAAATATGAATAATATTATTTAACATAACTTAATATATCATACAAAAATATTAAATTATATTTTTTATGCTGTAAAAATTATTTCAATATAAAAAATTAGTTAATTTTTGATCACATTAACTTCTTTTTTTTATGAAAATTCAAATTTAAAAATTCTCTCCAAAAAATTTGAAGATTTTTAAATGAATAAAATTTTTGAATTGATTTTTTTCTTATTTATATTGGATCGAAAAGTATGAATTTAAATTTTATTGTTGATAAAATTTATAAATCTTAATAATGTTGACGATAATAAAATATGTATATGCTTCGATCTTTTAGATATCATATTAAAAAGTTTGTTAATAAATTTATGTATCTTTTTTAAAAAATTTCATAATATCAATTTGTTCTTTTTTTATTGATGTGATCATAATTTGATTTAAGTAAAATATTAATATAATTATAAATACTAATTGATATAATCAATTCAATCTTATCATATTTGTATTATATTTAGCGTAAATAATTTTGTATTATTTAATACTTAATATATTAAAATATCAAAATTACATACAAGTCAAAATAGAAGAATAAAAATTATAATAAATTTAACTTTTATATGATGATTTATAGAGAGTGTGTGTTTAATGTTTAAAAAATAATTTTAAGTATTTTTTATATTTTAGTTTTTTAATTATTAAATAATTTAAAATTTTATACTTAATATCTATAGAAGTCATAAAATTAATTTTTAGACTTAAAAAAATAGTAACAAGATCCTTATTTTTTTATTAGCCACGTTAATTATCGTAAAATACTAATATAGCCTAATAATAATAAAATGGAGTATTAATATGGTTGATATAAATAATTTAAATTTTTTATTACTATTTTTTATAATCTAGAAACTGATTTAATGATTTTTTTCTAAATGTTGGGATAAATTTAGAGGTTTTTTTTTTATATAAAATTTAGGTTTTCAAGAAAATAAATATATTAATTTTTTATGTAATATTTATTTTATAAAGTAAGGTGGGGTATGTTGGAAATTGAAAATTTTGTAGAACATAGAAAAGAATGATGTTAAAAAATGAAAAAGAAAGCATTTTTAGTGTGTGTACTCCAAATTCTAATCAGGCTCAAAATAATTATATCCATCAATTCCCAAATGAAAAAGTTGTTTCCTTTCAAGATTTGAAGTTGGGAATTATCTAATATTAAATCAAATCCGTTAGGTAGTTATTAGATCAGGGTTGGTGATCTAACCGGTCTTACTTTTTCATTAATACAGATACTATACTCAATTTCTATATTTTCAAATACCAGTTATTAGAATTTACATCTTTCATTTAATAATTAATAATTTTAAAAAAAATTAAAATTAAAAATAGATCTAACGGTTTATAATTAAATATAAAATATAATAATTTTTTCCTATTAAACTATAGTCATAAAGTTGGTGGGGCATGGGATTTGGAAATCAGAGTAAGACCGACCAAAGAAACGGATAATTTAATTATAAAGAAAAGGAAAAAGAAAGGGATAATTTATGTAATTAAAATTTAAACTTTTCAATTGGTCTCATATCACTTTCTGTATTATGGGTCTAAACATGCTTGACCAGACCTTCTGGTTGCTTCCTCACTAACAAATATTAAAGGGACAAGCACCGACAAAAAGAAAACATCGTCGTACAAACTCAATAACGGTTGATTCATAGAGCCATTGTCCACGTTACTACATAGATCACAGGTGTTGCTCGCTTGAAATATCAACGCAACAAATGCTCATGTCGTGAATTACAAGAAACTAGATTGTTAATTAGAGGAAATTTCCACAATTTTTTTTCAAGCTTGCGTGGCACTTATATCCCATATCTTAGTGCAACACGTACTAGCAATTAGATCGACAATTGGCAACAAAAGATTGCAATTATCCGATATATCCTTCTTGTATTTTGTATTCAATGTATTGTATCTGTATTTTGATCGTAGAAATAGAATGTTGTAGTTGTAACGGTCATTCCAAGTTCAATAATACTTTACTTTGTACTTTGCAGAAAACCATAAGTTGAGAACCGCTTGAATCATCGATTGTTCTTAAATATGTTTATAACTTAAAAATGAAAGGCAGAGCTATTTGGAATGAATAAGTGAGAAAGAGTTAAATGATAAATCACACCCACATGACCATACCATACACGGTGGGTTGAGGATGAGTTAAAGTTTTCAAAATAGTGACAAAAGAATTGCCTTTTTTTTTTATAATATAAAATATAAAAAATATGATGATCTAATATAAATTTTTTATGTAAAATTACCCTAATCATCACTTTCTCTCTAATTGATTAATTCTGATAGTTTAGAATTTATCTTTTCAACTGTGCTCTCACATACCATCAAATATTGAAATAAGAAAAAATCATATTACTATTTACCGTATGGCAGATTCATTTATGTTAACAGGTAAAATGGTTCTTTCTATCCTATGTACTAAAAATAGAATGTTTTGGATGTATAGAATAAATAATTTTTTTTCTTGTTAAATAGAATTTTAGTTATTAATGTAATAAATTTTAATTGTTAATCTTTTTTAACCTATGTAATAGTGCATAAGAAAGAAAAATCCTTAAGCAACATAATCAATTTATTAAATGATACAATGACATTTAAATAATAATGTAAATCTTTTACAATAATTTTAATCATCACAAAAAAAAAATGGATATAATCAGATGTACTTCATTGTGCAAACTGAAATCTAACAAACGAAGTTGTACAATTTGGGTAAAAAAGGATTCATCTTCAAGAGTTAACCAACGACGAAAGAAATGCTTTTAAATTAGCTATGCCGCAACATCAATTTTTTTTTTCTCAATCAGCTTAAAGAATCTAATGTAATAAACTAGTGTCATTTAACATCTATGCATCGGAAAAAGAGATTTCACGGTCAAAGAGATCAATTTGGTTTTCAATTTTCAATGAGACAGGTAAACTGACAGAAGGAACATACAGAGTCATAAATTACGCCATAAATTGCTTCATTTTCTTGGCATGTAAGCAACAGATGCACATACTACTAATAAAAAGCGAAGATATTTACATACAAAAGATTATAGTTTAAACTTTAAATAAAAAAGAAATCAAGTGATACACAACAGAATCCTTATTACATTAAAACAATCCTTTGATCACTTTTTAGTTACTAAGTTCTCCATTTTTTAAGGGCATACAAGTTTATGCTAAAAACAGTGTTGAAGCCTATCAATTTGAGAAGCACAAGATAAAATCTAGAAGAAAATTGCCAAATCAGAAACCCCTTCAGCCTCTTCAATCCAAGCAAGGTTGAGAGTGAGTTTGGCATCAGGGAGCCACTCAAAAGCAACATCAGAACCATTTAGTTGGAGCTTCTTTGGAGATTCACTTGAGTAAGCAAGGAAATTACCACTACCTTTAACCTTAAGTTTAGCACCAACCTCACCTCCACTCTCAACATACTCCAATTCTTGAATTGTCCCTCCACTGTTGAACATGCTTGTGAGCCCAATTGGTGCAAACTTGATGCTGCCACATAGCTTTGTCACTGGGACAAAACTATAGAGCTCAAAAGTGGAAGGTTGGATGGTAAATTGAATTGGTTCAGACTTGGGAGTCATTAAATGCACTTCTTCAGCTTGATTGAGGTACACTACATATTCCTCAGCCTTACCCATATGGGATGCTTCTTTCTTTTGGTCCCATTCAACTTCAGTTACATGCACAGTACCAGATATTGGCTTGTAGCACTCAGGGAAACCCCTAATCTTCTGCACCTTAGGGTCCCAACCAGCCCCTTGACAATTGAAAGCTCCAATAACTCCTCCATACTGATACATGAACACAATTATATAGCAATCAATACAATATTTCAAAGATGTAAACAACAAAGCCAAGTTTATACCCTAGTATTGAAGTTTTGTATAAAAAATACTTGACAAAAGCATCATATATATTTTTTATGCTGTTCTCTAATAAAAATTCGACAATACTTATACTATTATTTCCAAGTTTTGTCTTACGAAATATGCATGTGAATGAGATAGATACCTTGTTGAAATTCCAGATTTTGAGAATGGTTTTTCGGTCAAAGAGAGGGTTCTTGAAAAGACAGTCTCTTGTTGGAAGGGGAAAATGTATGCATTTGGGTACAGTACCATCGGGGAACACAAGCTTCTTAATCAGATCAAAGTCATGAGAGCCAACATTATCACTCACATAAACAGGACCACCACAAATAGCCCTGGAACCTGCATGAAATTTTGCACATACATGATCCGATTGGAACATGTCCCAATCGGGCTGAATCATCTGCCCCATCCACAAGCTATTGTAGGAACAGTGAATCATGTGTACCCCTTGTAACCAAAAAACTCCCATTGGGTCTCCATTGGGATCTTGGAACCAAAAGTCATCCCCTGCAATAAAGTTTTGTTGAATTTGATTAAAAGTGTTACCTTTCTTTTGTCCATGTTAAATTGTTAATAAGATCAACAAAATTCATTATAATGCTTACCAACTCTTCCCATGGGAATTTGCTTTGTTCCTAGGAAGAAAAAATCGTTGCATTGCTGCATGCTAGCGATGATTCCACTTCCATTAAAATTCTTGACAATGGAATTTGTCAAACCATCATAATAAGCCTTTGCAAGCTCGACTCTTCCTCCATATTCCTCGCACACATATTCAAGACACTGCAGTCCCAAAAATGAGTGCATGGTCAAAGTTACTTGGTTAAAATAGACAGAAAAGCTAGAATATGTTAAAAAAATAAAAAATAAAGTATATAACTCACATATGTATAAAAAAAACATCAATAATGTATAAAAAAAAGTATTGAACTCACATGAATGACGTCAATTTTGACTCCTGTAATACCAGATTGGGCAAGATAAGAGTGCAAGGAGTCATAAAGGTCATTAGCTTGACCAGGATGAACAAGTCCAATTGAACCTTTGACTATATTAACCACAGCAAGGTCTGGCATAGTCCCATCAAGTCCAGGGGAGAGTTTGCAAGGGATTATTTTGGAATTTAGATGGGTCGTTCCTGGCCTCACACCACCCCACGCGCCACAAAGTGCGTGCCATACATAAACATCATCCAAACCTTTGAATTCGGTCTTCAAGTCCCTTGTGAAAGCCTTAAGCCCATACTCCTTTGCTTTGAAACAACAGCTTCCACACTCTTTTTTTGAAACATTCTTTTCTTTTTTCTCTCCCCCAAATAGATCATCAATTTCTTTTTTGACCTGCTTGATCATTGCTTCAATCTTGGTCAAATTGGAAGTCCCAGATAAAATAGCATCATCACGTTGCTTCTCCAAACGCTCAATTTCAATTCCCTTTACAATCAACTCCTTAATTGTCTTTGGGTTCAAAGAAGGAGCATTAGGACCCAAGAGAAGTCCAGGTTGGTAGTTTTTGAACTTGTCACCTTCATCAAGCCTATGAAGCCTTGCAGTCATTTGTTGACCACCTAGAACAAGATTCTTAGCATCCTCGTTGGGATCATCACCATCAAAATTGATGCTTTGCCATCCATCATCAATGATAACAAACCTTGGAGCCACACCACCTTGAGCAAAATCCTTTAGTCCATGCCAAACTCCAACGGGGTTAACAGTTAAATAGAACGCATCCCACGTGCACCAACCGAATTTGTCAACAAGGTTTGGAACCGTTTTCTCTTCCAACAACCTGAAGGAATTGAGGTGCACCCTGAGAGCACTATAAGCCTCTTTCATCAAATTGTAAGGGTTCTCACACACATGCACATATGCAATTGCATCAAAACTTGAAGCTTTAACATGTGTAGAACCACTCTCAGCACAAATCATGACATGACCATCAGAGCCAGGGTGCAAAGCAGACCTAAAAGTTCCTTCAATGATGGGAATGATTATGACATAAGAGTTTATTTCAGGAACATCAAATAGGACCCATTGGGTTTCCATTTGAAGATCTGAACCAGAATTTCCAACCCATTGAGTAGACCACCAAGTTTTGAACCTGAAGATGCTAAGGAAATCTCTGCCACTGAAACTACCCAAAGAGTTCATTAACCTATCAGAGGGTTCTACTTGGGAGAACCCAAAGAAGCCACCTTTATGAGATAGAGCAATGACACGCTGAAGGAGGGAAGGTGGGGCTTCAGAGGATTGACAAATAGAGGAGAAGGAAGCGAAAGAAACATTCTCAGGTACCTGAGAGAGTAATGGCACACCTCTCACCGTAAACTTCCCCTCAGATAAATCAAAAACCTTTTCCAATGACTCAGAATTGACGAGTCTGGTGGAATTCAATGGATCATTTGGAGGAGCCATGGAAAAATGAAGAAGAAGAAGAAAAACAACAACAGAGAAAAGAGGCACAAAGGGGATGAAGACTAGTAGTGAAGAAAACTAGCTCTCTAGTGAGGTATACATACAAGTTTAAAGCCTGTACAGGAAAAAAAAAGAGTAATCTAGGATGGGCCAATTTATTATACTTTACTTATATGTGATGATTCCGAGATCATAGGGATTCATCACTCTATTTCTGTGGCAGGACCGAATAAAAATATGCAAGTTTGAAGAGAAAAAAATGAAGAATATGAGAATGTCAGAGAGCACAGATGGTTAGTACTTGGTACGAAGAAAAGCTTGGTTTGAAATGTGGCACTGGAATGTGAGCATATATATAGGTGAAACTGGAAATGCATTGTCAGCAAAATTTAATTAAAAAATAAAAAAGAGATGATACTAGACATATGAGTTGAGTTCGGTTGTTGGTCTTTGTTGCTTTGATTTCAATGCTTGTCTCTACTTTCTTTTTGTTTATTTTTTCCTCCTTTTTTTATCTCTTTCATAATGTTGTTCATTTATCCTTTATTAGTAAAACCGTTATAGAACCCAAGTTAATTGGTGTAATTATCCAATGAGAATCAATTGATTATCCAAAACAAAGAATGAGAATCAATTAAATTCAAACATTATCCCTAAAATTTAAATGTTCAGACTATATTTTCATTGATAATTATATGGAGTGTCGGTTTTTTCTTCTCTTTTTCCACGTGTACATGCGAACATTTTTTCTGGATAGCATAATTGCATAAAGATTCATGTGGGGGCTCTCCTTATTAAAAAAAGAAGTTCGACTTATATGTTCTAGGAGTTTTCACACGTCTTATCATTATATATAAACTAAATAATTATTACATCTATTTTAAGTGCATTACATTAATGAATCAATTTAGGAAATTTTGATTATGCATAGTATTATAAAAATTAAATTATTGTATATCTATTGTATAAAATTAAACCGAGATTGTAATTAAATTATTATATTTTACATTTTATAGAAGTGATTTATTTTGATCATTGCTCTTTCTTTTTTTTTTACAATCGAAAGCTAAAATAGCTCCTTTTATAAAAAAAAGTATTTATTAATTAAAAATTATAAAATCAAAATAAAAGGCATAAATATTAGAAAGATATTAAAGTTTTTAAAATTTATTCTCTAGCCATTAAATATTTTTTTATATGTGAAATATATTCAACTGAACATTTATAAATAATCTAATATTAAAACTAAATAAAGTTTGATATTATATTAAAAAATTAAATCTAACTTACTCTTAAAATAAATTGAAAATAAAAATAATTACTTCAAATTTTATAAAATAATTTATAACTCTATTTCTAATTAGCGTAAACCATCATAACATTTTTAAAATTCAATCAACTTCGCTTTCTCTTGCACAAAATCACATTCTAGTCAACAAAGCAAGGAAATTGTGGAATTTGATCTTCATTGATTTCTTTTCCTTTATTTTTTTTTTCTTCCCAATGCTTTCTACTTTCTTATGGTGGATCAGGAAAGTAATTTGGTGAGGTCCCCATTTCGTTTTATTCTTTTCCTTTTTCAAAAATATATTTTTTATGTTTAAGATTACTTGAGTTTGAAACATATAGGAATGGTTAACTGGCTATAATTCTAGTGCACTATTTGATGGAGAGAATAAGCAATATGCCCATATCCTATACATATGCTACATAGATTAAAAGATAAAAATATTTTTTAATATAATAAATAAAATTTTCTATTATTAATAATTTTTTTAATAAAATAAAAATATCAGCCAATAATATAATAAAATTTTAATTTAGGCACTAAATAAAAAAACAAAAAAATGTTAGTGCATTAGTTTAATTATTTTTTGGAAGCTGATGTTTTAGCGTAATTATATTTGTAATAATAGTGTCAAATTGGACATCTTCTTAAATAATAATGATAATTGTATATAATTTTTTAAAATAAATTTTTTCTAAAAGGGTTAATTATCAAATCATTTTTATTTGAAATATTTGTCATATATTTTTTTCTTTTCTCTCACCTTTTATATATATATATATATATATATATATATATATATATATATATATATATATATATATATATGCTGCATAACTTCAATATTTAGTAATTTATTAGTAAATTTATCTATAAAATAGACCATTAAAAAAGTTATTAATTTATGTTTGTCTCAATCTATATATAAATATGAAATGATTAAGTTACGTATAAAAAGAAACTTACATTTGATTACATACGAATGTAAGAAATTGAATAATTACATACGAATGGAAACAATTGGATCTTATAAAAAAATACAACTTAATGTAACTAGGTGCAAGTAAAAGTATGTGCCTTAATCATTTATTTGTATAATTTTTTTTTACATAATATCATTTATTTTTTTGTCGGATTTAAATTCTTAGTTGAGATCAACTGCAAGGATCCAAGTTAACTTTGATCAAGCCACGAGAAAATTTAAAATCTAAAGTAAAATAAAATAGTATTACGCTTTGCGTGTGCTTGCTCTACTTTGAAGCGTTTGGTCTCTTGGATAAATTACATTCTCGCTTAAAGTTAACAAAATTTAACCTAATTTTTTATTTTAATGTTATTTTAATCCCTTTTATTTACATAATTAAAAAAACAACTAAGTATATTTTATAAATAAAAAATAATAACATTATGTTATTAAATAAATTTTAAAAATATATAAAAACAAAGAAAGAATAATATCAAAAAAAATATTATTAAACTTTTCAGTATGATGTAAGTGCAATTCTCTATTTATTTTCTTTTTTTAAGGTCCAAGAGTGCCTACTGTCTCTTTTTTTTCCTCTTTTATTGTTTAATAGAGTGCTTGGTTTCTATCCCTCTCACATACATTATAATTAATGCAAAAAGAAGCTATTTACAAATGGGCCAATCAGCAGAATAGTCGGTGGATTTGTTACAGAGACGGGTCGATGAGGTCCATTTAAGAAGCCATGGTAGACGTTTTTGTTGTACCAAAAATGAGATCAACACGCTTTCGAAAACGTGTGAATGTACTCTCTGCCATGCACATCGTTTTCTTTACTTTTTGATGTACCTGTTCAAGATAAATCTGTAGTTTATCCTAAGAAGAATATTCTAAGGCTAATTTTTTTTTCTTTATTTTATATATTCTCGATTTAGTTGGATTTTCATCGAAAGCTTAAAAGAATTAAATATATTTTAATTTCTATATTTTTAATTAGTTAAGTTGTGTAATATAAATTGTATGTGTATAAATTCAATTTCTTATAACATACTCAACTCTTTTCCCATTTTACTATCCTTTTATTAACACTAAAAGTATGACTACTGAAATTTAATATATACGCCTATAACACTTTTATTATTGGTTGTATTTTTAAAAGTAGGATAATTTTTATCTTTATCTCATTGTTCAACTATGTGCATTTTTCAACTTATATTTATCTGATTACGCAATTATGTACATTTTAAGACACTAGTTGAAGTAATGTTTAAATTTATAATTTATAGTTATTATTTTTTTACCCTTAATATATTAATAAAATCTCTATTCTATCCCTCTTAATTAAAAAATATATTCACAGTTTTTTTTTTATATTTCTCTTCCTAATATCAAATTATTTATTTAAATTATTAATTGTATATTTTATCTTAAAAAATATCTTAAGAATTAAAACTTAAAAAAACTAAAACTATAATTACCTAAAAATATATTTTTCTCTACAAAATAAAAAACATGATTAATGTAAAAAATTATTTAAACTTATGCTTTTATATTTATTAAATTGTTCAATATATAATATTCTTAAACACTTTTAATTCAATAAATTAATTTAAAAACTTTCAACTAAAAATTATCCTTATAACTTTTAACTAAATTTATAATTTCTAACTAATGGTTGGGCTCGTAACCTAAAGCCGAACTTGATCCAAGTCCAAAATAAAGAATGGGTTCAATATCAGTCTTCTAGGTTAACCCCGGAAGCCTAAACAATACATTTGATCTGAACATCGTAAACCTAGCAGACCCAAAAAAAAGTCTCATGACAGATATTAAAAAAAATTATCGTGAAAAGACCCAAAAGAAAGTATTTCAAGCTCTATGAAAGTTGTATCGAAGAAGACATGAACACTTCTCGTGATCCAAATGTGCCACAAGATGATAACAAATAATCTTCGCTCATCCTGCAAAACAAAAAATTGTCCTATTTCCGAATAAAACACAAGTTTGTTCAGACAAGCCAATAATCTGCATTGATATATATATATATATATATATTTCCTTAAGCAATGGATGATTATGATAACGTTGACGTGAATAAATCATGGTCTTGCGTGGCTTAGTACAAACATATATAAGTGGCTTGGAGAGCCTTGTGCATGATACTCCAAACAAAGAAACACATGTTCAGAAATTTGTAACTTTGAAACCCAAGCAAGGTGCTTGGTCTGTTGAACTTGCCTTCTTATCTATAACAGCCCTTTTGGAAAAAAATAAATGCCTTCAAAATTGGTGGACCAAATGAGTTGATCTTCAACATCTCAATTTATAGTCGCTACTTATCTGTAAGCACCCTGAACCCAAAGCTTACAAGGATTGGATTATAAGCTCCATCATGCTTGCCTGGCTCAACCTCTGTGCTTCTCTGGTTGACCAATAGTATTCCAATTCACCCAGTGATAGCTCGGGTTTTGAAATTTACTAAATTTTACAACTGAATGAAATGAACTTGTTCCATATATTTATATCAGTAAAATATTATTTAGATTCCTAAATATTTGGGATCGATTATATTAGCTTTTGAGAGTATATCACTAATTTTATTTTTTAAAAATATAAAAAAAATTATTTTAATCTTCTTTAGGTCTATTAATTGTTATTTTAGTTTCTACAAAAAGTGTAAATGAATAAATTTTTATTTTTTAAAAATTAAATAATTTCTATTTTTTAAAATAAATATAATCAATTCTAAATTTATCAAATCAAATTGTTAATTTATTCATGTATATTTGTCCACATACTTATGTTATTTGTTTTATTTAATATTTTTATAATATTAATTTAATTTTATTAATCCAACCGTTAAATATATTAAGTAAATTAAACATTTGTATTATTTAAATATTATTTAATATTTTATTAATTAATTTTTTTAAATATGATATATTTTTTAAAATATAAATAAAAGTAGGATATAATATTTTTTAAATTATAAGTAAAAGTAGGATATATTATTAATTAAATTTTATAAAAATATTTCTTTTCACTTTATTGTTATACACTCTTTTATATTTTCTTTACAAAATATCACATTATTGAAAAAATGAAAAATATTTGCATAAAAGTGTAAGATAAATGTAAAAAATTGATGTAAATATATTAAAATTTATTTTTTAATTAATTAAAATTAGTTTAATAGTAAAATTTAAAATTATAAATTCAAATTTTATTATATATAAATTTTTTTATCATCCATCCATCGTAAATTTAACTATAAAATAATATATCTATTAAATAAACTACAAATACAAGAAAATAATTAATCTAAATTTATTATCTCAAATAATTTTCATATACATAATAAGCCTAACATTCCTATCATAATATTATAACATGCCATAATATAATTCATTTTTACAACAATACAAAAGTGTAATAATAATAATTTAGAATTATTCACTTATCAATATATTTAATACTTATAATTATTTATATTATTTTCATTTTTATTTTTAATTATACAAAATTAAAGACTTTTGTATTTAATCATATTTCTTTCTCGTTCACTAGAATTTATTATAACTAGTATCACTACTAACATCTTCTATCAACTCAAGCACTTCCACCATCACCATTACTTCTTCTAACACTTGTCTGGCCACTTGCACCAAGACCAGCACCTCCGTTACCATTTACATTATCTGTAGCATTTATCCCACCACGTGTACCAATGCTAGCACCTCCATCTCCCTCTGCATTGACTCATCCACCACCACTTATGCTACCTCTTCCACTTGCACCAACACCTCCACCACCACCTACGTTACTTGCTCCACCGGCTCCGACACCAGCACCTACTCTTGTGCTACCACCTCCACCAATTCCGGCGCCTCCTTCGGCGCTAACACTTCCACCACCACTACCTACGTTACCTCTTCCACCTGCACCAGCACCACCAACTCCTGCACCTACCCCGCCACTTGCACCAACACCAGCACTTCCACCTCCACCAATTTCAGCACCTCCACCGCCACCTACGTTACTTGCTCCACCACCTCTTCCACCTACCCCACCACCTGCACCAACACCACCACCTGCACCAAGGTTAGCACCTCCACTTCCACCAATTTCAACCCCTCCTCCAGCACTAGCACTTCCACCACTACCAGCACTTATTCCGCCACCTCCACCACCAGCACTACCTACACTACCTCTTCCACCTCCACCACTCCCTGCACTGACACCTCCACTAGCACCTACGTTGCTTGCTCCACCAGCTCCTGCACCTACTCCACCACTTGCACCAACACCGGCACTTCCACCTCCACCTACGTTACTTGTTCCACCAGATCCTGCACCAACACCAACACTTCCACCTCCACCACCACCTACATTACTTGCTCCACCAGCTCCTACACCTACCCCACCACTTGCACCAACACCAGCACTTCCACCTCCACCTCTACCAATTCCTCCACCTCCACCACCACCTATGTTGCTTGCTCCACCAGCTCCTCCACCTACTCCACCACTTGCACCAATACCAGCACTTCCACCTCCACCAATTCCAGCACCTCCACCACCACCTATATTGCTTGCTCCACCAGCTCCTGCACCTACCCCACCACTTGCACCAACAGCGGCACTTCCACCTCCACCTCCACCAATTCCAGCACCTCCACCTCCACCACCACCTACGTTACTTGTTCCACCAGCTCCTGCACCAACACCAACACTTCCACCTCCACCACCACCTACATTACTTGCTCCACCAGCTCCTACACCTACCCCACCACTTGCACCAACACCAGCACTTCCACCTCCACCTCCACCAATTCCTCCACCTCCACCACCACCTATGTTGCTTGCTCCACCAGCTCCTGCACCTATTCCACCACTTGCACCAATACCAGCACTTCCACCTCCACCAATTCCAGCATCTCCACCACCACCACCACCACCTATGTTGCTTGCTCCACCTGCACCTACCCCACCACTTGCACCAACACCGGCACCTCCACCTCCACCTCCACCAATTCCAGCACCTCCACCACCACCTACGTTACTTGTTTCACCAGCTCCTGCACCAACACCAACACTTCCACCTCCACCTCCACCACCACCTATGTTGCTTGCTCCACCAGCTCCTGCACCTACCCCACCACTTGCACCAATACCAGCGTTTCCACCTCCACCACCCCCAGCGCTGGCACCTCCACCACCACCACCTACGTTGCTTGCTGCACCAGCTCCTGCACCTACCCCACCACTTGCACCAACACTAGTACTTCCACCTCCACCTCCACCAATTCCAGCACCTCCACCACCACCTACGTTACTTCCACCAGCTCCTGCACCAACACCAACACTTCCACCTCCACCTCCACCAATTCCTCCACTTCCACCACCACCTATGTTGCTTGCTCCACCAGCTCCTGCACCTACCCCACCACTTGCACCAATACCAACGTTTCCACCTCCACCGATTCTAGCACCTCCACCACCCCCAGCGCTGGCACCTCCACCACCACCACCTACGTTGCTTGCTGCACCAGCTCCTGCACCTACCCCACCACTTGCACCAACACTAGTACTTCCACCTCCATCTCTACCAATTCCAGCACCTCCACCACCCCCTACGTTGACACCTCCACCAATTCCAGCACCTCCACCACCACCTGTGCTTCCTCCTCCTCCACCACCTACGTTGCTTGCTCCACTAGCTCCTGCACCTACCCCACCACCTACACCAACACCAGCACCTGTTCCTACATTAGCACCCCCACCACCTCTAGCACCTCCTCCACCAGTACCACCTGTGCTACCTCCTCCACCACCTCCAGCACTTACTCCACCACCTGCACCAAGACCAGCACTGCTACCTCCACCAACTCTACCACCTCCACCACCATTTTCACCAAAAGCTGCACCTCCACCGACACCTCCTCCTGCACCAACACCTCCGCTACCACCTACACTACCTCCTCCTCCACCAAATCCAGCACCACCACCAGCACTTGCCCCACCACCTGCACCAAAATTTGCATCACCTCCGGCACCTACGCCAATATTGCTTCCAAGTCCTCCTTCTTGACCACCATTTTTATTATCATTGTTAAAATTTCCTCCATCCTTTCCTATATTGCCACAGTGTTGAATTTTTCGTCCTTCTACTGTTTGACTGATTATTATCATCAATATAGCAACAAGAATTTTAACATTACATGAAAATATGACCATATTTGGTAGAGTGAAAATATTAGATATTGTGTTCGGATAAAAGAAAACTGTTTGGTTGAAGCTTGTAGTTTGATGAGTTAGTTTAACGTGCTATTTATAGCATGAATTTGGAATAGGATGCTAATGATGTGGCGACTAGCACTAAAGTTGCCCGAAAATTCTACTAACTTTTATGGAAAGGTGATGGCCACGGGTGCTGCCTCTAATTGCATTAAAATTCTCAACCAGATTTAGTGCATCTGCCGTCATGGGTTTACCTATACCAAAAAAATACGTGTCGATACACCTGTAAGTATGTATAGTGGGCGGTCATTTACCTCTATGATGTCTACAATTCTCCACTATAAGCTTCAACAGATTACCCAATAAAACGTGCCCACAATACTCTCGTTTTATTTCAAAATAAGAAATCTGTTTAATAGATTTTTAAAGAAAAAGAAACTTATTAAATAATTAACAAATAAAAATATCTAATAAAAACCAGTATTTAATATCTTAAACACGTTATCTTTATTTAATATTTTTAAAAATTTTGACAAATATTTTAAGAATATTGTTTAGCATTTGTCCCAAAATAATCATTGTTTGAAGTTTTACATTAATGTTAAAATATTTAATACTCGAAATATAGTCGCATTTAATTAAGTTACGTTTTTATTAAACATAATAAACATTTCAAATTATTATTAAAATAACAAATTTTAAAATAAACTAAAACTTAGACAAGTTTAAATGATAAATAATTAAATACTTTGCTAAATATGCAGGACATGCACCCCTACGCTGTTGCCACATCATTACCCTCGATCGATCATAGCATATTCATTCATCAACCCCATGGTCCGAGGGCCACCCAGAATGAATTTCCCGAAGCCTCCCAGCAACAGTATCATGTCACCCCTATACTATTGCCACCTTTTATTTTTTGTTTTTTATTTTTTATTTCTTATTTTACTCCTTGTCCAGAGGAGAGCATAAATATTTTATTCCACAAAATATGAGCAAAAGAAAAAGTAAAATACTACGCTAGCAACAATTAGGAGCATGCTCGATATCTTCTTCAACGGAATGGTCTTTGTTGGAGCCCCATAAACTATGACCTGATGGACCTTGTGTGGAACGAACTTTAGCTTGTTCAAGGCA
Organism: Canavalia gladiata; assembly: GCA_037954105.1. Lineage (NCBI taxonomy): Eukaryota > Viridiplantae > Streptophyta > Magnoliopsida > Fabales > Fabaceae > Canavalia > Canavalia gladiata. The sequence goes on along the minus strand of CM075661.1, from coordinate 15,771,453 downwards.
TTGCCAGAGAGCTCCATTAAGTGTTGGGACGACCGAACCTCCCACTTTTCCCATCACTTCATTACTCGCAGGAAGATTCCGAGGACATTATACTCTCCGGCTCGGATCCAACAAGGAAAGGATAAGCCATTGAGGAGTTTCCTTTCATGCTATATGATGATCATTTATAATTCTGTTTTACATATTCTTGTCAATTGGGTGTATATATTGAAGGATCGGTTTGCCTCCTCTTTCAAGCGTTCATATTAGGGTTTTCGCTGCCGCCGTAATAATATTATTGTGCTTAAAAGTGGTGAGTTAGTACTTGAAACAATCACCAGAACAGATGGTTCTTTTGTGGCAGATCCTTTGTATTATGATGTTTGTTACAGTGTCAAGGCTTCAAAGGTGATCTGTTTCTCAAAATAACCAGGTAAAAAAATGCGTTGTACGGTTACTCTGCTTATCTACGATATTTATGTGTTTATATCTTTAATTCTCATTAATACTAATGGTCAGTAGTGTCTGGTTGCATGGTCTATTTAGAAAAAAAGGATAAAATACTGGCGGAGACAAAAAATTATAAGATGAGGGTACAATTGAATTAGATTACAACTTTGAAGCTTCTCAACATCATTAATTCATACAACAAACAAATAAAATTGTAGTCCACATACTAAAAAATATTACAAAGTTTAATTTTAGCACAATTCAATGCCCATGGTATGACCATATTTTTTGTAGCAATCCCAAAATTATTAAATCATGACATGGTGCTAGAGGCATTATAGTGAAGTTCAATGCATAACCAAACACCTAACAATAATATTTTTCGAGAAGTTTAAGTGTGTAATGTTTGGGTAACACTAATTACGAACAAGACTATACAAGTTTATTAACAACTAAACCAATACATGAGAAAATCGAAGTCTTTAATGCTCTGTCTCTAGGGAACAAAACCCTCCATGGGATCAGCTATGAAAAGATTATTAATATTAGCTACACGGGTAGGCCAACATAAATTCTTCTTCCTTGTGAGCGCCTCAATTGCATAGTCAAATAATAGGCTACAAATAACCCTCTCGTGAGCAACCTTTTGTTCTCTAGGATGATGGAACTGCAAAGGCGGGGGAGATAAGACGTTGTTTCATTTTAAATCAACTTGTATCTAAAAGTGTACCTAATATTAATTTAATTTAGAGTATAGCATGATATTAATATACCGCTATAATTTATGATTAAAATATCTTTTATTTAATCACTTTAAAGACAAATTTATTTTAAAAGATTCTTTTAGAAAATGATAGTGAAGAATAAAAAGTTGATACTCAACCGTGTCTCTACATCACCCTTGTCCCTTTTTTTAATTTTAAATAAAATAATGGATAAAAAATAAAAAAATAAAAAATCTAACAGCCAAATATATTTTTAATATAAACATGTTAAGACAATTTTATAATTTAATTATGATCGGAGAGAATTGTCAGGTTAAGTTCAAGTTTGGGACGACAGATCTACATAACTAAACAGCGACTCTAAACCTAGACAATTCGAGTTTTCATTGTCAAAGCGACTTTAAACCTAGACAATTCGAGTTTTCATTGTCAAAAGTTATGGCAGGACAAATTTATTCTTATAAAAAGTAAATTTAGAGAAAACACAATGTTTAAAAACTAATAAAAAGATGATTTTTTAAACGATGAAAAAAACCTAAAAAATAATGTTTTTGTCGTTAACTAATTAGAGAAATTTAGTCTTAATGAGAAAAGACGCACAAACAAGTTGGGCTTAAATAACTTCCGGACAATAGCACCTATATGCAACACCTGCTCTTCCCGTCTACACCGAGTTTCACAAATCCATCACAAGGCAAGACCCAAACTGCCATATTGACAGGTGGAGTGGGTGTTATAGGAGGCTTTCCGTCTAAATCCCCATTCAATTCAACAAGGTACACTTTCTCCTCCTGAGTAAAACCCCATTCACGACCAAAAGAAACCCAATATAATCGCTGAAAATTTAAGCATCGATCATCCCAAACTACACACAATACATGCCCTAGTCTGACTCATTTACTTTAGTTTTAGTTCAAAATGACAGTGAAAGTTTAAAATTTAAATGATTAATACAAACAATCTAAGCTCTTTTCCTGACAATATAAGCCTCACCCTTTTAACTATTCCATGATATCGATGTTTGTAATCCGCCTGGACCGACGGAAAACTAGATGATAATACTACTTTAATTTTAACTAACTAATTAATTATTAACCAAAGCTTAAATATAACTTTAATCCATGTAAATGTTTAAATTTAATTCTAATCTTCAAAATAATTTACTAGTGTTGATTTTAACAAATTTTCAAAATAATTCTTATTACTTGTAATAACATAACCTTTTTAATTATATTACGTTAACTATCTTGCAATGGCAAATGATATAATAAATATAAATGTCACAACACAACACGTTATTAATAAATACTAAACTATTTTTAAAAAAATTATAATTAAAATAGAAAATTAGAAAATTTAACCGTATTTATAAAAACCAAAACCATATTTTATCTGAACTAAAATATCTTCTTCAGCTATGGAAAGTATAGTGTATTATGTACATAGGCAATTTTGGTTTCGTTAATTAAGCGAATAGCACTTCATTCACTAAACTGAAAAAGTTCTCATTGTATGATAAACAAATCAGGCACTTCTAAAAGGGGTCAAAACGTTCGAGCTTAATACCTTGGATTCAAAAAACAAAAAACAAAAATTCACAAGCAACATGTACATATTGCTTATATTACATGTGATGCTAACAATCAAGAATTATTAATTACATTATATTTTGCATTTTGCCTATCCAGATTAATAAAGACAAACATCCGAACCTACCAGAGAAAGAGAATGCTATCAAAGTAACTCAACTAGGAGCAGTTATACTACCGTATGCCTCCTGTGGTTGGAAAGGAGATTTAATAAGTCTTCTTTCGTATTATTGGTTTCCTCACGTCTTTTCTTGAAGTCGCACTGAGTCCTGGTGTGGGTATGTCTACTGTGGCTTGATACAATTCCTTCAATCTTCATATAGGGTAAGGGGAGATCAATAAGGATACATGACCACAGAAATCAAATGCTAGTCGTTGTTAAGGTGAAAAGGAATAGGAATATCAAATTTACCTAGGCATGCTAAGAAATAGTGCAACAACTAGAAATCCAACTATAAGAGGGAATACTGGTGCCGGAGTCAACTCCTGTATTACACAAGAATTAAGAATAAAACGATATAATGTGCCAAAGCCACAGAAAACAGAAAATAGCTAATGCCGAACTTTGAAAAACAAAGGTAATCACGCAAAAAATATGAAGGGTGGAGACAAAAAAAGAAACCTGCTTCAGCTGATCTTCAATCCTGTATCTCAGTGGGCCCACATGGATTTGAATATTTTTCTCCAAGTCGACCTCCATGACATCAGATTCAAATTTAAGTGAGCTTGACGGGAGACCAGACCTAAGCTGTAGAAGGTGTCTGCCCTTTGACAAGCCCTTTATTTGGAAGAAGTTAGAAATTGGCAGGGGGAAGACTGACTCTATCTTGGTTGTGTCACTAGCTGACCTGATTTCAACCATCAAGTGTTTACGTAGTTCATCTGTACCATTTCCTTCAACATGGCAACTTATAATTGTCATTTCGGGCTCCTCAAAAACTATAAAATCCAAACCCTTGATATCCTCAGTTCCAACCTGGGAAGATCAACCAACAAGCTTATACTAGGATCAACTCATTGACAGCAAATCTAAAACAGATAGCAACCAGGAACTAACCTTGACAGAAACAAAATCTGGAGATGCACGCTCTATAATAGAACTGCCCACAGCATCCCTTCTAGCTACTTTAACAACATAGACAGTATCGGGCAGTAGTCCTCTCAGACGATAATTTCCAGAAGAATCTGTCACAGTTTCCTCAAAATAGCCTTTTGACTCTGACCGAGCTTCAACTGAAACTTCTCCTTTGGGTTGGCCAGACAACAGAGTGACTTTGCCTGTGGCACTGTAACAGTAGATTTACTTCAGCATCTTCCAGAATAAGGTATGCTCAACTTAAAATGTGCAAGCACAGGGAAAGACAAAAAAGGTTACAGGTGTACAGTAATTTAATATAATTTCTTGGTAAAAATTATAAATAAAATTGTCCATTGTTCAGTAGTTCATTTGTATCATTGTATGTGATTACTCCGGATATCAGTTTTATCTTGCCTGTACCCTATTCACCAGCATAGTTTAAGTGTCTTATTTAAGGAAAATTACTAGTCTTACATAACCTTGCAACGGTGTGAATCTTCAAGTCTGAGGTAACCTCAAGAAAAACAGGCAGTATTGCATTAATCTATTCCACTATAATCATGTATACAAGAATAGATATGATGCAAAGTCAATCTAATGAATCTTTTAGATCAAATACCAATTCAAATGGAGCTTACTAAACAATTCAGAAATTAATAAAAAAATACTTTTGGTGTCCTATATGAGGAATGCACAAAATATGTATCATTTAAAATAGGTGAGCCTGGCTTTAAAATGTTAAGGGCATGTTATGTGTGCATAACATTAATATCACCCAAATTCCCCAATGATCACATATACCTGAGGTGCAGTTTTTTTAATCCCAGGGTTTCAGAATAAAGTTTCTCATTTAAACCAGTGGCAACCCTCACACCATTCTTAAAAAAGAGGACTTGTCCTTGTTTTAAACAGATAGTCTTGGTATGTCTCACAATTAGTTAGGGTCTGAATTATTTGTAATTACTGTGCAAATATCATATCAATAAATAGCAAATGAGACCAGACATACAAATCAGGAAAAGATATATGCAGAGTCTTGGAGACAACACTAGAATTTAAATTAGATATCTTTTTTTAATCCAAAGGCAAAGACATTCAAAGTACACTTTCGGATAATGTCAAACAGTTGGTTTCAATGATTCTAAAGAAAAAATGGGACCATTATTCTTTTCCACAAAAAAAAAAGGCCAACACAAGCAACTAAACCCTAGTCCACAAGATCATTGCCACAAAGCTAAAAATATTTGTAAGCAGTAAACTTAATCATACTGATGATTGCTTTCAGTTAAAAGATAGAAAGGATAATTAGGGTGAAGTAACAAAATGAAACCTGTAAGCTACACGTGTGGCCTGGAAAATAACTTCTCTGAACTCCCCTGCTCCAAGATCTATTGCCTGGGCTGGCGGTGAAAAAGCATACTCCTAGGAAATAAGATAAATATGCTGAATAAGGAAGTTGACACAAAATACAACTTCAGCAATGACCAGCATGATTTTAATCATCAATTTCTCAAAAACCCTCATTTACAAACTTTGCAACTTCTTTTCCTTTTATGCTTTGTTTGGATGGAGGGAAATAGGAAGGAAAAAGGGGATATGAAAAGGTTTTCCGCCGTTTGTTTGCGCATGAAAATAGGAGGGAAGGAACCAACTTCTGCAGATCCCACCAAAGTTTATTCCTCCCCCCAATTGGTGAGAAAATGGGGGAAGAAGCTTGCATTCTTTGTTTTTTAATTTTAAATTGTTAAAATTATTATATATTTATAAAAAATAAAAAATATAATAATAATATTAATAAAAAAGTATAATAAAAAAAATTAAATTTTTTTAAGTTAAATTTATACTACTAATATATTTCCTTCCCTCTCTTTTCCACTCATCCAAAGAGTAGAAATCATTCTCTTCCCTCATTTTTCCTTCTTTCCATTCTCTTTCTTTTCTTTCCTTTCCCTTTCTTTCCTTCCTATTTCTTCCATGAGCCAAACAAAGCATTAGTGTTGAGTAGCACTTGCACACAAGCAGAAAAATTAAACACATGAATAATTCAGCACAAGCATAAAGAGGTGGCCTATTAAAGCTGAAAAGAAACACATGAATATTCTGCATAAGCAATCTAAAAAATTAAACATGACAGTGAAATGCTACAGTTGTCCTTTTCTTTTTCACATCTTGTCCCTTTTAGGCAATCTCTAGTAGGCTAGAACGCACTTCCCCCTGGGGGGGGAAGAGGATTTTGGATGCATAATGAAATCAAATATATTGTTAGCTACAAGCAGTGGAATGCAGTATTTTAACAGTTATGTCCCGGGTAGTACCTTTAAAACAGGGCGCAAATAGAACATTCCAGGAAACAAATTATCAAACAGGAATGTCCCTCCAGCCCCAGATACTGAGTTGTTTCTATAACCATTGTCACCACTCAAAGATAACAGAACAGAAGGAACAGGATCTTTGGCATCATCTTTGTGATATATGTGTACTGAAATTTGACTAAGCTTCTGACATGTAAAGGAATAAGGTCCAACTTGTTTTAAATGGTATCCAGGCTGCAAATATAAACACAAAAAAATTCAAATGTAAGAAAACATGAGGGCAATCACGAGAAAAAAAAAAACTTAAAATTGGCTTTGCATTCAGCACTAGGATTTATCTTTCATCAAATGAGAGGTAGAGAGCATTGGAATTTATAAAAAAGGGCACCCCAATGTAGTAAGCTCCCAACACTCTAGGGTTTGGAGAGTATCGACATAATAAAATTGTACACAAAATATATAATGAGAAAACCATCTTGTGGTTCTCTCAGTATTGTATCTCCTTTTTTTTTACACTCCTTATATTTAACTGGTATAGACAATGCAACCAGAAACTACAGACCATCAGTTTAATGAGAATTAGAGGTGTAAACATATAAGCATCTTGGATAAGTAGAAAAACTATACAAATCCATATTTGTATTTTTAAATAAAGCATTTCTTTTTCACTTAGTTTATTCTGTGAAAGAGAATACCTTTGAAGCCTCAACATTGTAACCAACATCATTATACAAAGGACCTGCCACAAAAGAACCATCAGTCCCAGTGGTTGTTTCAAATACTAATTCACCACTTTTAAGTGCAGTAATGCTGCTGTCCCCAGCAGCAAAAACCCTGATATGAACGCCAGAAAGAGGAGGTGATACTGATCCTTCAATATATACACCCAGTTGACAGGAAAATGTAGGAATATAAGCCTGGCAATTATCATCTGTCACCGATACCTAAGGAAACAGATTTTGCATTGAAATTCAGCGATTATCCCAGAAAAACAGAAGTACAAACTAAAGTTTTGATACTTACATGATGTTTTCTAGGATAAAATAAAAGTTTTCTCTCCCCGTCATCCCTGTAACCAAACAAAATCAAAAGTATAAAATTGGGCAAATTGTAGCACAGCTGCGCTTGAACCATAAAAAGAAAATGATAGTAATGAGATAGTAGCTAATGTGTATTCCAACAATCGATTTTCCTCCCTCGATCCCATCTCTTTCTATAAAAGCCCTAGAACGAAAATAGATATTTAACTGAAATCGTTTGAACAACCAGCTAAATTAGATGCATGTACCTTGAGTCCCAAGGAAGAAAGGTAAGTTTTTCTCCAAGATTGGCCCAAACAGAATACTCAAATATAGCAGTATTTGCTTGATCCTTCCCATGGGACTTGAGTGTTGCTGTAGTATGATCAATAACATCAGCATGTTGAATATCAACAACTATATTCTCCGGCAATGCATCAAGTGAGCCAGACAGCACATTTATTTGTCCCTTGAGAAGATACTTTTCTCCTTTCAGATGGATGGGCTACCAAAAACAAAAAAGATGGAAGAACAGCATTGAAAATCCAAATATAAAAATACAATAAGAAAAATAATTATTGATATCTGAATTCTCCATACCGATGGATTAGATGTATCAATTTTCACAGATGAGCTCCCAAAGAAGATACACGAGTCAACAAAACTAAATTCATGTATGCCAGGATATTCTACACATATACGCTGGGAACCTTTCTGCAGATAAGACAAAAGAACATAAACGAATTTTGTGAAGTTGTGATTTCCTAGCATATTTGTATGGACTATAATTGTCATACCCGAATTTTCAAATTCACGGATGACCCATCTGGTTGAGTCATGTGACCATCAACATTGTGAGTGGAGATAATGTTGACCCAATAGCCTTTTTGAACAAAAATGACTCCTTCTAAGTCCTCAGGTCCAATGTTTACATCTATAGAGCTCTGTTCCCAGCACCAATTATCTTCCAAGGTCACTGATTCAGGGGAACTATGTTTGACCTAGAACAAATATTATTACATAGTGGGGAAAAAACACGACTCAGAACATTCTGATAAGCAAGTAATATTGAACCAAAAGCAGTACAAATTTAAAAGAAAAATGTCCTGAACTCCAGGCAATAAAACTCCAAACAACCAAAGAAATTCTACTCAAACAAACCACAAATAAAACTGGAATGCTAAAGAAGGCAAACCTCAAGCCTGTATTTTCCAGGAATAACATCTGAAAACAGATATTCACTACTCTCGGAGGTCAGGCTAATTGACTTTCTCTCTTCATTATGTTTATCAACCTGTCTCACAAGAGTAACAGATACAGATGGACCACATTTCTCCTTGCAGGCTACAGCACCTTGAATATTGACCAGAGCCTGCAATCATGAAGTACACAATCAGAATAGAACAACTTTTATGAGGATTTGACCTGTTACCACATAAAACCAGTGCTTATATCCTGGTCTTTCTGGGGATAGGGTCAATAAGATTCCAAAAGAAAATGAAGAAGGAAGCAAAGATATTTAGAGGAATAAAAAATTCAACCATATATGAAGCTATAAACAAATAAAAAATAAATCAAGGTTAGTAATTTTATTCCAATAAAAAATAATCTTGTGTTTAGATAGAGGGTTTTAAACTTTCAAATAATTTGAAATACAATGAAATTAAATTTCAATGATTTAATATTAATCATATATAAAAGTGTTTCGATAATTGTATATGAAATTCAATTTCAAAAATCCATCCCCTATCTGTGCTTGCTACACTGCAACCACCATAATCTGACATTCACTCACCACACTAGTCACCTACCCTCAAACTGACAGTAACATCATAGAATACCCACAGTCCAACCAAAGAAAACGTCACCGGGAATCATTAGAAATTTATCCCACAGAAATGGATGCACAAAATTTTGTGGAATCACTTTACAATCATCTTGTTTGATCCATCCTTGATGAGACTATACAGGAAAAGGGAAGAACAAATGAAAGCCAATAGCATCTTTGTAGTCAACAAAGAGAAAGGAGAGCAGCTTGATCTTTCTTTATCTTAGGACCTCAAATCCCATCATCTCACCAATGAAGGCTATGAATTTCTGTCATCAGAAATTGCATTGTGCCCATAATGTCAGCACCTTCTATGACCATTTCAACAGCTTTGTGAGATATCTCACCAGTTTCTCCTTTGACAATGACAGAGATGCACTAAAATTGAGGAATCTATTGAAGTCAGGAGAGAATAGATGGGGGTATTTTTAATTTTTACCATATGAGATGTCATTTAAAATCCTTCATTCTGCCAGAAAAATTACCCAAAGGAATTTTTTAAAATTCATGTTAAATATCCAAAATTTAATATTTTATGATAAATATTTTAAATCCACTTAAAAAGTACATTCCCTCCTTAAACTCTTTTATCCAAACAGAGTGTTTTATAGTGTCATCTACATACTAACACTGATGAACATATCATTCAACCATACAAGACTGATCATCCCTTGCTCAAATTGACAAAGGACTCAAATTTTGATACTGCATAGAATTCAGCATGCATGTAGCAGAAGAAAATGAAGGGAAAAGGGAGAACTAAGAAGCACACAAGATAACATATAGCTAATGGGGATGAAAGATTACCTGCGAAAATTCAATATGCAACAATGGACTTTGGACCACAACATCAATATAAGATGGAGCAAACATGAGTCCGGCAGCATTCTCAGGTGTAGCAGCAATAGCTGACAGGCGATATTCACCAGGCAAAACCTAGACATTGAATAAAAGATTTACACATCAGTAATAAGGAACAATCAAAATCCAGCAGCTACTGTAGAAACATCACTAAAGATGAACCCATAAAATTAGTTTTTATAACTTAAAAAAAATTGAGATTCCAAGACAAATGATTTGGATAACTATAAATCATCCAAACACAGCTTATATTCATTTATGAAACACATGCTGAAAATTGGCTTTTTTTTTAACATTTCAACCAAAATATTTGATATAAAAACTGCGCTACTTTACCAAAATCCCTTCATAACAGATTACTTGTTCTGCTAAAATTGTTCAAACAGAAGAGTATATTAGAAAATGTCATAGGATCAAACCTGCAATCATAAATTCCTATTTTTTGCTAACACATGATTACCACTTTCTCAGATCCCAAATTTAGTTCATAAAAGAAATCAATTATCGATAGGCATAAAAGTAGATCACTAGTTGTATAGTTCACAGGTACAGAACTTTCCTGCCAAAGCTTGTGACATCCTAATCTATTATTTAACATCTTAATCCATCACCTCTTCTTTTTCAGCCGGAGCTACTTGTATCCCCATGATATTAAGAGACACCGACAACAAAAAGGGAAAAATTATTGATCTATTCCACTAAGCTAACATACCTCAAAGCAGAAGTTTCCATTGTCATCCGTTTGTTTCTTTTGTGGTTTCACATTATCAGGTCCATGAGTCAAAGCCACCTAGTAAAAGATCGACTTTAATTTTAACATGAAAATGTTACTAAAATAAGTACACAAAGGAGTGATGCATACCTTTGCTTTCAGACCACCACTAACCATCCTAACCAAACCACAAAGATCATATGAAATGGCGTTAATATCTTCAATTGAAGCCATATTTGGCAATACCTGAGCAAGCAAGCAAAGTTTGAAACAAGAGCCACAGCAGAATTTTTCATTATTTAAGATTAAGTATCAAAGCTAAATTCCAAGCTTTTTTTTACCATCTAATAAATTTTTATCATCATACAAAAAAGAGCAATAAAATAAATTCATAAAAATTTGACAATTTTTTCAAGATATATTTTACCATATAATTCTCCAATTTCTTGAATTTGTAATGCTCTTTCCGGGCCTCTATGGTATAGTGCTTGGATGTAACCTAATAAATTTAACATAAAAATATGAAAGAGTAAAATAAAATGTAATAGTAAAAGAACCTACAATGAATTGATAGGACTCAGCATAATCTAAAATAATTTAAAAAAATACACAGACCTAGGCCTTCATAGTATGCAAGAAGATTGAAAAAATTCTTACATACTCAAATTGATAAAAGGCCAACTTATCCAGACAAGGAAGAAAAATGAGGAGAAATATTATTGAGACAAAAGTAAACAAAAATTCTAGACCAAATAAGTGAAATGAAGATCCAGAAACTCATGTCCATAGACTGAAGAAAAGAATGCCTCGCCAATGAATGTGTTAAATGAAGCACATCTCCTGATATTAATACCTGATCAAGCTTGTAATATCCTTGATTATCAGTAATAGACCTTTCATGATCATCAACTATGATTTTGACACCCTCAACTCCCATGTTATTTCCATCAACTACACGGCCTCCAACAGAAAATCCAGTTACCTGTAATAATTAAAATTGATAGCAGATACTTGAGAGCAAACACACAACCACAATAATAGACAGATATCAGTAAAATTAAATATGATTATTCGTGTTACACTAAACTTGTTTCAACATACTAGATATTTATAACTTTTCAAACAGTCATCTATATTTGATACCTAGATGTTTTCCAAATACACTCATAATTATTTTTGTATATTTTTCTTTTTGTCATATATTTTCCGTAGGAATTTGCACTTTTAAGTTTCAATAAATTAAATGATAATCAAAGAGAAAATGGTTTTTCTTCCATTTTACAGTTGTCAATCATACCAATAACCCAACAGTTGTTGATTGTAGTGGGAACTCAACTATCCTTGAATAGTTTGGCGCCAATAAAGTATAATCATACCGCACTTGGCAGCCCATTCAGGAAGTCAAATCTCATTTAGAAAACATAAATGATAGCAAGCCTCTGAATCTTATGACATGTTTAATAATACAATTATGTGAAAATTGGATGCAAAAAAATAATATTTTTTTTATAAGGGATTGTTAAGAAATGTGACAACATAATCTTGCATTCACATTTCATTTAACAAAAGTTTCACCAGACCTGCACTCAATTTTGATACATAATTAGATTTGCCAATGTACCCCACATTGATAGAACTTATATTTATTCTGGATGTCATAGGAAAATGAAGATGGTAAGTGTACAAAACAATTTTATCCATATAGTGTACCTGAAATTTTTGAGGTACCGTTACATGTTGATGCTTAACATTAATTGAGATGCTGGGCGGTGAAACATCAAATACTGTATTTTCACCCTTATAGTAGGGAACGAGTTCATAACTTCCTGTAGATTGATAAAAAGAGAAAGCACAAACTTCAGCAGAATGATAAATACTCAATCCACAGAAAAGAGTAAGGATTATAAGAAAAGAAAATAAATAGCAGGTAGCAACAGTAAAGTGAGCATAGATAGATACAGGACAATTTGAAGTCAAAGTTCATATGATCAATAACAAAAAGAGACTAATGTATGCAAAGGGTGAAATTCCTAGAATCTTGAAAACAAAATTTCATATATATAATTGCAAGTTGAGGGCTGTTAGGTACCAGGAAAATTATAGAGCAAATGAAGAAAAAAATCTGTATATTATTCACATATGGATCCTACATACCTACTATCATAATAGACCCCGTATAGCAATGTTTACAGGTAAGAAAAAGAGATAACTATGGTTATAGGCAATTTGAGAGTGCCTATGCTCTCCCAAGTCCAAGCCAAATTCCAGCCTATCATAAATCTCTCCTTCGTCCACCTATATAATCCCTCTGAGCAGCAACAAACATGCACACCTCCCCTCTCCCATTGCCACCTCAGCAGTTAGTTACTTTCCTCTTTCATTGCCACCTCAGCTGTTAGTTACTTTCTCTCTCTTAGAGATAATCAGGTGCATCACACCTTTTCCCTTCTTTGCATGAACCTTCATTATTGACAACCTTAGGTTCCTATCATATAATTGCAAGTTGAGGGTATTTGTTTAAAAGTTAAATGCAAAATTATGAACAAGATGACAAGAAAAATTAGAGAAAGAATATTCCTTTCTGTCAATGTAACGGCACCAGAAATTCAACACTCCCAATGGGACATGTTAATGATATGCTTTGGAATTTCTTAAGAGGGCTCCACTTCAGCCAAAAACACACACTTTGACACACATCAGGCTGGGATAGAAGATAGAAAAAGCACTCAAAAAGGTAATTACCACAAGGTATTGAATTGAATGTGAACTTTCCGTCAGCATCTGATACAGCGTGACAGAGAGCTGCACCTTCTCGTGGGCCATTAGCAGAACCTTGCAAACATTCTACCTCAGAAACATCATCTGAATATAAGAAGATATGGACTCCTACTATTGGATTTCCCTGGAAAAGGAAGAATCAAAATAAAAGACAGAACTACACAAGAAAGGTTTCAGCTAAATTGTCAAGTTAAAAAATAAACCACATCAAACTATTTTTGGAAATTTAAGCTGATTGAGAGCCAAGGCATCCTTAAACACATTCACAAAAATATGAATAGATGAAGCAGTCAAGGGAAACAAGAATTTATTCTTTGTTCTAAATATCACAGACATCTACAGACCATTTCACTAAATTATAACATAATAATTCCACAAAGAAAGTGATATAGCAATTCCAAAAGGAGAGTGGAAGTTTAAATATGATATGTCCCTTCAACAAACATTACCTGAGCAACAACAAATCCACTGATACTATACCCAGGGACAAAGAAAACATCATCAACCACCCCATTCCCAAAGCCTAATTCCACCTGCAAGAAGCACAATATTACAAAAATAGCAAGCACAATTTGCAAGCTCACTAAATGTACTATGAGACTAAATAGTGGCACAGGAAAGATATAGGTATGAACACAAAGTAAAATGCTGAAAGCACAGTTAAACACAATATTTTGACCTGTGTTGAACCTTTAACTTCAACTTTCAAATCGGGATGAGAAGCGCGTAGTTCATATTTTCCTGCACATCACATCAGGAGTATAGTCCATTTGTTTGAACAATTTTGAGGAGAAGGAGAATAGCAAAAAAGAAAAATAATGGCAACAACAAATGCTTCTAAAGCAAAATCCCAAGAACTACATGAACAGAATCATTATTCTAAACAAGAATCTTCAAAAAAATGAATGATATAACTTAATTGAACTCTTGGGTCAGACAGTATTATTGCAAACTGCAAAAAGAGAAACCTTTTCTCCATTCAACCTAATTAGCCAACCAAACATTCATTCCAATTTTTTGGATCTAAAAACAAATTCTGAAAAGCACATAATATTAATTGGACAATCTTGTTCACCTACAGTTAAATTCTTGTTCCTCCTCATCTACTTCTCAACCAATTGATCTTGTTCACCTCCAGTGAAATCAGATTTTTTTATTGAAACTTGAAATCAAGTTTACCTATCCATAGACCATATGTATTTTTAATATCACTTCATTGTATCTGTGTATCACATAATAAATATTATATGCATGAATCTTGGACAACCATGTGGTAATAGTTTCCACAATAGCACGAGTAAAAGAGGTCCCCTGCCGAATAAAAGAATTTAAACACAAGAACTTTCCAAAAGTAAACATAAACTTCCTAACCTGGAATTATATTTGTAAACAAGTAACTCCCTGATGATGAAGTTAAGACTGAAGATACAAGATCATCCCCTGAAGGGGACAGTAGTTCAACTTTTACATTTGAAGGACCTCCATTTTTAACTGAACAGCTTTCTCCCCCTACAGCTCCCACAACTCTACCAGATATAGTGAACCTACAATATACAAAATTTTGCAGGTAAATTCAAAATTCAGAGCATACCCAAGCATAGGATGCAACAGGGCATACAGTTAAAAATTTTAAATCACAATAATAGCCCACCCTGTGAAACGAAAATTTATATCCTCATTGCCATTGCAACCACGATTGTCGACCACCACAGGAACCTGTAGGGATAAGAGGGGGAAAACAAAGGAAGTGTAAGAAACTCAGAATTCATAAGAATACTTTCAGATTAAGTCAAGATCCAGGATAAAGAAATGAAATACAGGTCATGCATATAGATATGACGTAAAAAGAAGAAACAATGAAACAGAAGACTTCGCGAGAATATTATAACAATAACTGAGGAGTAACTAACCTTTTCTGGATCCCATGTCCATCCTTCAGGTCCATTAACTTTAATTACAAAGGAACCCTGCAATGAAAATAATTTCATAGAAATGCACTGACTAATGTGTTCACATCTAAGGCAGATACATATATGCCATTCTGTTTTTATGTAGCCAGAAGTTTCCCAGAATATGCTTACATGAAAACTAATTCAAGTAATCTTTACCTTGTCATACACTGGAATAAAATAGTATCCATTTGGAGCACATTGTGTTCTATCCTTTACTAGTCCATCCACTGTTTGAAGCTCAACCTACAACAAATGGGTCAATTAAATGTCTTTGAGATCAAATTGAGACAAGGGCATTATATATAATACAAAACACAGGAATTTCCTAGGACCTATAACACTGCATCCTCCACCAGTAGGTTACCACAAAATAGCATATAACAAACAAGGACGTGAAGGGGCTTTCTTATGTGTTTTGTTTTTCTATAATATAACATTATCGATGATTAAGACTCCAAGCCAAGCCGGTAAAATAATTACAGCTATTGCGCAAAATAATTAGAGTTCAAAACCAATGCGGACCAACGGGAGAGCAAGTTTCCGACTGACATGTATTCATTTTTTCTCTTATTTTTAGTTAGCTAAATAACTATTCCGCGCAAGTAAAGTTTATGAAAAAAATTTACAAATTATAAATATATAAAAAAAATTCAAGTTAAACAGAGTGAAAAAAGAAAAGAGCAAGGAATGCAATAGTTCTCAGATTACATGCACTTACTGTGACATCTGAATAATCCAATTTGGCATCAGTTTGTTTTCTCGACTTTACCAACGACGAGCTCGCCTGTGTAACTCAAAATTGTAAGCAAAGATAAGCGTCAAGCGAATATTACAAAAGAGGCCAAAATAATAATAATAGACAAACAAAGTTCATCCACGATTAATGTAAACAGAAAAATAGAAATCACAAAACGACAAACGAATTATGAGTTAGAACAGAAATTTCAGATCGATGCATCTCTTTTCTTCCAATCCGAATGCCTAAAAATTAGACGTTGATGAGGAGAAAGAGTAATGTTACCATTGCGAAATCGGCGTTTCAATTATTTCTGTGAGTTTCATACTACAGAGACTGATGGATAGGGAAATTAGTACTTTACCTCGACAAATCCACCGCAGCCATAGATGGACTCAGCAGAAGCAGCTGAAATCGAATAAGTTGCGATTAATAGTAAACATAGAAAAGCATCTTTGATCGACATTTCGGATCTGATGCTGGGCAATGAATTCAACCCACGGTGAATGAACAGATCTGAAGAAGCATACAAATATTTGTATCTCTTCTTCTTTGTTTAATAGAGCCACTTCACTCCCAGGTCTGAGAGGGTTTATGGGATTTTAGAACAAAACAAAGCCCAAAAGGACCTAGCGATGAATATTTGCCATTAACAAATAAACCGAGTAGGAGGGATGGACGGATGGTCCAACTTTTGAGGATTTCTTTAATTTAAGAAAATAAATATTTTTTAAATTATTTTTTGTTTAAAGTGATAATTGTGTGATCTTGTTTAAATTCTTATTATTTTTAAATTTTAAAAGGATATTATTATAATTTTAAGGTTTTATATTTAAAAAATAATAAATCTCTAATTTCTAATTTCTAAATATGACTTTCAATTTAAAATGAGCTTTTTTTTTTCTTTAAAAATGCAAACAAATAAGTTCAAAGCTAATACAAACTTATTCATGTAAAAAAATACAAAATTATTGTCAAATAAAAAATGACTTATCGTCTCTTAATATGGTTTGGGAATAGGTTAGAAACAAACTGTATCTTTTTTTTTTTTTAAGAAAACGAACTAATTGTAATATGTATCTTTATTTGTTGTTAGTGTTTTTAAAAGGAAAAACAAATAATAGGCTATACAATTTATTACCATATCCAAGACTGAATATTTCTTTATTTTTTAATTTATTACTATATAATTTTGTTGCATAACTCTAGATAATTGATATAACAAAATATTATATATATATATATATATATGATTATGTATCCACCTTCCCGTTACATATTTTCTACCATTCAAAAATTATATACTATACTAAATTAATTGTCAAACTTAATATAAATATTATATTTGTATTTAAATTTAATAATAATATTTAATCAGTTAACAATATAAAACTTTTCACACCTATACTAAATCAAAATTAAATTTTTTAAAATATTTACATTAATATTATATCAAAATTAAACCTTTGTAAGTAACTTTTGAAAATAGAAATAATACATGTTTTCATTGATATTTTATATAATAAAATTATCAATGTAAGCTATTGATCTAATAATTAAAAAATTAAAGAGGAAGCGTGCTTTTTGTTTCAACTAATTTAAATCAGATGTTATTACATCAATATTAGAAGAAATTATAATAATTTAATTACTTTTAATATTCAATTAAAATTAAAGTTTATTTTGTCATCTTCCACAATAAAAATTAACATCAAAGTTAAGAATGATTATTAAAACGAAACGTCAATTTTAGATATAAAAAAAAAGTCTAGAACACCTAAAATACTAGACTCCCCCCCCCCCCTCTTCATTTTAAGCATGAGAAATTTACTGATCTTATAAAATGCAAAGATGCGAAAAGGTGACATGACAGAAGAGGGGATCAAGTCTCCACCACGTTTATGCCGTTAGGTGCTTCTAAAACAGATTTGGATATAAACTATCCAACATTTTTAGCCATTTTATTATAAAACTTGCTTTTAAGTTGAATAACACAACATTTAGTTTAATCTCTTTTTTTGGCAGAACCCAATACCATGGATTGATCAATCCATCAAATGACCATATTGACATTTCGTAGGACAAAGCTTTCCCTTTTTTATCTTTCCGATGTGCAATACGGCTTTTAAAAAACTAAAAAACAAAAATATTACCAAACAAACCTCAAACCTTTTTACAACTTAGAAGCTAAAAACAGGTGATTGAAAACTAGAGCATTTAATAATACAAAGAAAATGAATTCAAGACTTGACCTAGAATAGAGGAACATTGATACATTTGATAGTGGCATCATTCAAGGAGACATTATCTGTCCCAACCTGATGGCCTCCGCCTTTCTCTAGGTTTTGAACTGCCAGCAAAACAAAATAAGAACATCAGCAACCACATTATTTATCAAGATATTTATGTAGCAAGTTCAGTTTAAAAAAGTAACCTGTTCGAACTCTTATGACCAGGATTTAGTCCAGAACTTTGACTGGTGGAATTTATAGCAGATGTAGCAGGACTGGATGAAGCAGTATGTTGATGAGTATTTATATCACCACCAATTGATCCACCGGATACAAAACCAGGGAGCGCTGGTCTTTTGTTAGCAGCCATGCTGGTATTATTACTGAATCCTTGATTCTGAGAGTTTGATGAAGCAGCCACAAAGTTACTCCTAAATTGTGACATCATTCCTGTTCGCAGTGAATTTACAGTGGCAGATCGACTTGGAGCTGTGGTAGATGATGCATTGTTAGACTCTGGATTGTATCCAATGCCCAAGCCAAAATCCACTCCACGAACCCCTCGGCCTCCCCCACCACCACCTCTGCCTTTGCCTTTTCTCCCACCTGCATAACACAAGATATGTTAAGAGATAGACTCTCCAATCAAGTAATTGCAAATACCAATGCTCTACCGTTGAAGCATAAAAATACGGCCTATGACACATTCATAAACTAGTGTGTTGCAGCAACGTCAGATCTCTTTTTTTTTTTCTTCATCAAGTTTTTGGTCGGCAAATTATTATTATTATACAGTCAATTATGGTGCAAGTCACATTTCATACCTCCTTTTCTTGCATCACGCTTCGACCTGAATCTCCCATCCTATTGAAGTACAAGACAAACGTCATTAAATAATTTCAAGGTACATACGAGAGATGTGATCCTTTTCGATCATTTTAAAATATCAAAAGGCAAGTTTTTTTGAAATAGATAAGTATTATGAACAACATAAGCAAAATAAATATATTATTTAATGAGAAAAGCACCACAGTTATAAACTGTTTATTACTAGGGCACTCACCCTACGGTTATGCTACATTAAATAGTTAGAAGAATTAATCTATTATTCCCCACTTGCTAAAAGATTGGATCAAGACTTTTGTGGATTCAAGATGGCAATGTAAGTAGCTGCAATGAAGAAGCCAAGATGACAAGGTCTAGCAAAGAGGGGGTACCAAGATAATTTGTACCAAATCCAATTTATTCTCTTCTGAGTAACTTCTTCAAGCTCAAAGTTAAGCAGCCGGCCAATATTTTATACCCTCAAAACAATTTTGTACTTCCATACTTACCAAACTGTCTGTTCCAATAGATTTTCCTATCTGTATACTTCCAAGGCCTTTATTTAATATTCAATTACTCAACACCAACCCTTATCCATTTCAATTTTCATGAACCATGTTAAAAAGAAAAAGAATAATTTATTTAAAATCATTATAAAAGATAGGCAGGCTAGCTTCAAACAAGCAAACCCAAGAAAACTAACATATTTTAATTATGGACATCAAATTTTCACAAAAATTAGTTTCTGATGTATTCAGCCTCTTGAAAAACTACCTAAGGGAATTCTTACCTTCATAGCAAGATCCATTAACTCCATGGACACATTCTGACCAGCAGCAATTAAGCTATTAACCAATTCACCAGCAAATCGTGCTTCTTTCTGAGTTATAAGAGTGTAAGCAACCCCATCCTTGTCACCAGCACGGCCTGTTCTTCCAATGCGATGGACATGCATGTCCATATCTTTTGCAATATCAAAGTTTACCACTGACTTAATTGACTTTATGTCAAGACCACGAGCTGCAACATCAGTTGCAACAAGCACATGGTAGAGGCCAGATTTAAACTTCTGTAAAATATCCATACGGGAAGCTTGATCTTTATCACCATGCAGGGCAGCTACTTTAAAGCCTCTCTGAGCCAATTGTGATTCAATTTCATCCACACTAGCCTTTTTGGAAGCAAATACTAGGGTATCACCTTGATCAATCATTTCAGGCAGCTTTTCCAGAAGCCATGGCAATTTTTCAGAATCAGAAGGAATTACATGAACAACTTGAGTAATATCTTCATTTGCCATCCCCACTTCCCCAACAGTCACTCTAATAGGATCAGTAAGGATTTCCCTGGCCAGCTTTTCAACTTTCCGAGGCATTGTTGCAGAAAAGAGTAATGTTTGGCGATCTGGCCTAATCTGACCAACAATGGACCTTACTTGTGGCTCAAATCCAAGATCAAACATCCGATCAGCCTCATCGAGCACCAGGTAAGTTGCTCTCATCATTGTCAATGCCTTCATTTTTAGCATGTCTATCAATCTGCCAGGGGTAGCAACAACTATCTCACAGCCTGCCTTGAGCTCTTTGAACTGATCAAGTTTTGACATTCCACCATAGACAGCAGATACGCGCACACCATAAGATTTTGCAAATTTCTTTGCCTCCAGATATATCTGATGTGCCAATTCTCTAGTAGGTGCACATATCACCCCTATAGGACCCTCCTCCTTCTGAAGCTCGGGTTGATCCATGATATGCACAATCATAGGAAGCACAAAAGCAGCAGTTTTACCAGAACCAGTTTTTGCTATGCCAATGATATCTCTACCAGAAAGCACAACTGGCAAAGCTTGACATTGTATGGAAGTGGGCTTCTCATACCCTTGTTTTTTTATAGCATTCATAATTTGTGATGGGAACCCACAGTCTTCAAATGCCTTTATTGGTTTAGGAACATCAAAACCTGATACACGAATGGCCAAACTCTTCCTGTATTCAGTTACATCTTGCTCGCTCATACCTGCGATATAAAAAAATGAACACAAACAAGAGCTAAGCACCCACAGTTCTACAAATAAGAGCATGTTCTAAACCATTAAAACATCATGACAGAGTGGTTATAACAGAGCGATTCAGTGACAAAATGAATGGTAAGCATGAATCAACAAATAACACGTAATTAATAGAATTTCGGGGTTGTGTAACTCTAAGCAGTGGAAAATTACCTGATATTGAAGTGGACTCCTCATAAAAATCCTTGTTAAAGGGCTCGTAATCAATGGAAGAGTGATCGAGAGGAGGTATGTGCTCAATTTTCTTCTTGTCAACAATAATTGGGTTATCATCAGAATCGTACTCTATCATACCTGCGTCCACAGCTTTCGCGGCAGCATAGACCTCTTCATCAGAATCATACCCAGCGTGCAGCGCCTCCGACGCCAGTGTCAACCCTAGGTCCTTCTTCGCTTTCAAAAAGCTCTCCATAGGATCGTCCTCTTCGTCGTCTCTGTACCTGTCTTCCGTCTTCTCCTTCGGCTTCGGAGGGGGAGCAGCCTTCATCTCCTCGTGAATCCCTTCCATAAAGGCATCCAAGGGATCGACTTCATCGTCATCGTTGTTCCCCCCATTGTTTTCGTTGCCGTCGTCCTTGGCGGCGGCGGCGGCGTCGTTGTCGTCGTACTCGATGTTGTCGAGGTCGGTGTCCTCATAGTTGTCGTGGCCGTGGCGCGAGGAGGGAGGGACATAGAGTCGCTGAGGGGCTTGAGATCGCTCGAAACTGTAGGTTGATTGGCGGTTTATGCCGAACCCTTCGAATCCGAACTTCCTCTTCGACATGGATGGTTGCGAAACAAGGAGATAGAGAGAACCCTAACTGAGCTTAGAAGGTGGTGAAGGAAAGGTGAAATAACGGAATTTAGGGATGTCGGTTTAACAAAAGGGGGAAGGGAGTTGAGTGAGCTGTGGCTGTTGGGATTTGGCGCTTCTGCGTGTGGAACGTTGAAACCAGTGATTTTACGCACCACCGTGGTCGATTTCTGGTTAAAGGTGAGGAGGAAGGTGATGACGACGGGTCTGATGAGATGGGTAGACGGGTGTGCCCGAACCAAATGAGAAAGCCCGTTAAATTGTTAAACATCCCAAAGGATTGTATTGTATTTGGGCCCGCTTGTTTGTGATTGTGCCCAGAATTACGTTGGTAAAATGGGTAGCGTGCTGGTAATACATGAGCTGTTTAGATAAATAGAAATAAAAATAAAAAATTATTTAAATAAAAATAAAAAATAAATTAATAATATAATTTTTATTTTATATTTATTAAATAAAAATTTTAAATATTAATTTTTTTATTATTACTTTATTATGATGATTTCTGTTTATATTTATTATTTTTTTAAAAAAATTTAGATATTAAAATAAAAATTAAATAAATTAGTTTTTTATTTAATTATTTATTATTTTATAAGATTATTTTTATATGAAAAAAATATTTTTCCCTTCTATTTTTATAGTCAAACAAACTTAAAAAATATAACTTTAATTTTTTTTTCTCTATTTTTTTTTCTAAATTCTAATTTAACCTAACCAAACAAACCATAAATGGAGGGTCATGTTGGTTGAAGCTCTTTATCTTGTTTTATTTTCCTCTTAGAACCCTCAAAAGTAAAATAAAAAAACAAAAATGAGTGTGGTTAATTTAAAAATAAAACTAATCTATAATATTATAGATATTTTTTATTATTTTTTAACCAATATTTAAATTTTATCTAAATAATCAACATAATAAAGATTCACATTAAATATGGATATCAGTTATAAAAATAAATTTTTAATTTTAATTAAAAATTAATATAAAAAATATTTATAATATTGGACTTAAATTTTATCTTTAATTTAATGTTGATGTTATAAAATCTGACTTATCACGTGTTTGCTCCCAGCCTTAGACCACAGATCCACAATAATCTTACAAAAGACGATCTTGTTTGATTGTAAAATGTTTACACATACAAAATTTTAACTCAAAACTTTGTTTAAAAATTAAACAGATATCACTTTATCCAAATATTCATTACTGTGCTACACAATTTATCATGATGCGACATTTCATGTTTTCCTTAAAACAAAACAATATTTACTTCTATTCAAATTTGATTAAGAATAAGTATAAATAGTTTTTGTCTACGAGAAAATTAAATCAATTAACATCAACCAGTAACATATCCAATAACAGGGTTGACTTAACGCAAGGGATGGCTCTTCGATCTAAATTAAACTAGGATTGGCACAAGCAAAATTTGCTAGTTTACGAGAGCGCCAGATGTTATGATATGAGAAAACAACCTACACCGAAAGATTCATCTCCCTATTATTAAGTATGTATATTAACCACTTGGTGAAAAAGTTACCTTGTTCTAAAGAACTCAAGCTTAATGGTAACATGAACCAAAATGGTTTAACCTTAAGAACAATCTTTGAAATATGGCTAAGTTGAAATAAACTAAAATTTTTTCATTTCAAAACAGTCTTTGCTATCATAGACAAAAATAAAATAAAATAATGGCTAGACTTGACCGCATAAGCACAATCTTTAACGCCTGTTTAATAAAAAGACTCGATCGTTCCATACTTGAAAATGAGAATTCTTAAAAGATGTTTGATTATGTATTGAATTTTAAAAGTTATTTTGTAAAATTATTTTTTAAAGTTTTTTAGATAGAAATGAAATAAAATAAGTAATATATATATAAATATGTACAACAAAAAATTATAAAAAATCAAATTTATTTAAAATTATTTTGATTTTTTAATTTAAAATTTTTAAAAATAATTTTTTTAATTTTTGTTCACAAACTACACATATTAAACACTTTTAAAATTTTTAAGTTTAAAAAATAAAATAAAAAACAAACCAATTTTTTTCTTCAAAAGTAAAAAAAATTGACATAAAAGCTTTATATTCAAACACATAAAATCAAAGTCAATCAGGGAACAGACAGTGTAATTCTCGTAAGAAGGAATAATTGGGCTTTACACATGATGATCATTCTCATCATGACGCTATCCATGCTTATAAATATTAATGGAATATCCCTTTCCAACTCTCACAAAATCTCATGTTTTCAAGATCTATACAACCATATGTATACTTCTCCAAGTGAAACTCAAACTATATCCCCATGTGTGCTGCAGAAGGTTCCCCTTGAAGAATAACAAACTTTTAGATATTAGGATAGTAAAGAGTTTAGAAATCCAACAGAATTTAATGGTTTGTTTGGAACACAGAGAGTTAGGAAATAATAAAAAAATATAAATAGGAAAACAAAATTGGGTAGATGAATAGAAATAGAAGTAAAAGTGAAGGAAATAATTTTTTTTAGATTAAAAAAAGATATAATAAAAAATATATTAGTAGTAAAAATATTATTTTATATAAATTTAAATTTATTAAAATTTAAATTTTTTACTATGTTTTTTATTAATATGATATTTATTTTTTAATTTTTTACAAAAATATAATAAATTTAATAATTTAAAATAATAAAAAATTTCTTTATTTTTTCTCCTTTTCTTACGTGAAATAAAATTTTGGTAAAATTTTAAAAAAAATCTTCCATTTTATTTTCATGTACAAATAAATAATAAAAAACTTTTTTATTATATATTTTTTTTCTTTCATCCAAAGATATTATTAACATCTTGACTCACTTACTTAATATTTAGATTGTTAATTTAACTAATATGTTATTAATCAAAATATTTAAATTGTGTATGTGTTTTTTTTATCTATACGCATGTATAAATATAATGAATATTAAAATAACTTATTTAAATATAAAATTTTATAAAATTGATACTTTAATTTGTATTTATAAACATATCAGATTATATTTACTTATTATTTTTACTACTAATAATAAATAGTTCGTTTTCCATGTTTTTTTTTATTATTTCCAGCACATAAATTTAAAAATACCAAAAAATCAAAATAAGATGATATTTTTTTGTCAAATTTTTTTTCAAATATACAACTTATAAAATCTTTAAAATCATATCTATATTTGCATCATTAAAAACTTATTATATTATCTAAGTAAAGTTAATTTATTTAAAATAACATTCAAAATATTGTTCTTAAGCATTAATGTTTTAATGTATTTCTTAAATCTATTACTTTAATTTATATAAAGCTTAATTATATTTTTTATCTTTATAGTTTACACTATATGTGATTTTGGAACCTCAATTTTTTAAGTTAATTAATTCCATCAAATTTTAAAAATAAGCAAATTTGTTGCTTCGTTGTTTTTTTTTTTTTACTTTAAACTCTTAAATTATTCATTTCTATCAAATTATTTAATGATTTATTCCAGGTATAAAATGATTTTAAAAATTTAGAATCAAGAAATTTAGTGAAATTTTGATAAAAATGTATATTATAAAACATGATATTGGAATTTAAAGAGGGAATATTTTTTATTTTTTTTATCTCATGTATATTTTAATATTTTTATAAACCACATGTATCCTGAATTTGAAACAATCCTACTTTAATCATGTAGGATCTCTATGGACAGTAAAACGTTTCTTTCAAACATTTAATATAACTGCGTACTCAAAATTTGCAGCTAAAAATTCTGGTTAAGTTAAACTAATTATTGTAGTTAATCCACATATTTGATGGATGGTGTATTTTAATATTCCCTTCAAATCTTTAATGGGTATTGAAAACTTGAAGCTAAAAACTCTTAAGTTAAATTAATTATTGTCTATTAATCCACGTATTTGATGATGTAGTTTAATATTTTGGTTAAATTTTTGAATAAAAATAATTTAATGTGTAAAGATTAGATAGAAAAAAAATGTAAATTTTAGGTAAAACAATTTGTAAAGAATCAAGTTTGCTTAATTTTTAAAACAAAGAGATGTAATTGCTATAACAATATAAGAACAATATCGTACACAATTAAAACTGAAGGAATGAGTAAGATTAAGTCTTTATTTTGAAAAGTGAAAAGAAAACTCTACACTGTCCACTAGAAAGGCAACAATGACATCTTTGGTCTCTTTTTCCATTCATAGTCACGGCTCTGATTTGACTCAGCTATGAGTAATTTAATTTGAAGTTTATTATCTCAACCTGAAACTATATCCTTGATGAAATTAAACTCCAAGTTTGGATCCACCTTTCGTTTTAGTTACTTGCGGTCCTTGTTCCTATGGCTCTTCTATCTCTGGTTGATTTTGTCCAAATCCCTATATATGTAAATCATTCATTGTATATTCCATTGAAAATTTTGTAGTAGGACAAGTGTATAAGCTTTTTGTATCTGTGCTTAATGATCTTAAAGCTTGTTCTGTAGTTAATCTTCAAAATTTGCTAATGTAATATAGTTTATTGATGCAGACAAGTTACTATATTTGACCATGTCAGTTTACCACTTTAGGTGCGACTTTTGAATAATAATAAAAGAAAAACAATTATTGAAACTTAGATAGTTGGAAAGAGGATCCATCTAACCTTATAGATAGATGTAGTTAAGCTTTTTTTCTTTTTATGATTCATGCTTCGTAACTATCTTTTGATTGTAATTGTGTTTAAATAAACGGAAAAGAAACAGAGATAAAAATGTTAATTTTAACTTAAGAATATTATAGAAATTTTATAAAGGCTAGTAAAGGATAACCTCAAGTTTAGAGGATAATGTTTCATTTTATTCTCTCTTTTTTCAATGTTAATAAAACATTAATTTAAATGGAAATTTAACCCTTTCTTTCATTTTCTTTTAATATGTCCAAAGATAAAACAAGTACTAGAAGAAGAAAATAGAATGGTTATTTTTGTATGTGTAGTATAACAATTGATCCAAATTTTGAATTACAATCATAATATTAAATGAAAAAGTACTTATTGTACAACTTTAATTATTGCTACTAATTCTAGTTGAATAACAATCAGAATTCAATTCAAACTCTCTTTTTCACAGATTACATATACATTCATACACATATTATTCCGTTTTAGAGTTAGTAAAGTGTCAATAGTTGGTATTGGCTTTTTACTAATAATGCAGGTATGTTGAAAAATGGTTCAAATCTTAGTGCTGAAATGAATGCTTATATTATTTTGCTTGGTTAACTGAGGTTAACTAGTGTCATGACCCTGCAAGTTCACATTTATCCACACTATTAAAAAATATGAGTTAGCTGAAACTTCCAATTTCTGCTTTAAGAATATTATTCTTATGCATTTATCACTGTCGCATTCCTTTCTGTCTGGCTAAGCAGCCATCATCTTCTTTTGTTTCTAGTAAATCATCACAATTATTTTATAAACCGTTAACTTTCTTTTTCACTTGTAATGTTTTCCATAACATTGGTAATTTTCATCTCAAATTATTAAGTGAGTTTGACAACGACTACAACAACTTTAGGATGATGGTTTTTTTTTAAGATCTTTTTATGAAGGAAAATGAATAAATTCTGAAAAAAACTTAAGCATGCTATAATTCAAAAGTTTTTTTTTTATTTCTTTAGCACTTTCACGCTTCCAATAAAAAGTATTTAGCCTCATAATTTATAGGATCATTTTTAATTTCACAGCTGAAGGTTCAACTATATGCCGCAGATTTTTCCCAAAAAAGTGAGCTTTTGTTGATGAATGGAAGGGTGTTATGATTGAAACAAGTAATATTTAGTTTATGTAGCAGGTTAGTTATTCAAAGATAATGTAGCTTGTATAAATGTAACAAAATCAACCACATGGCTTACTAATTTTATTTATCTTCGACCTGAAGAAAGGAAGAGATCACCTGTATTCATTAATTATGAATCAAGAATCAAGATTTGTATATTTCCCTTGTAGGTTGTTTTCTAAAATCGGCATTCAAATTTTGTCTCCTATGTAAATATAATTTATTTATTTATTAAGAAAATATCCCCATAACTTCACAAACATAATATTGAACACGTTCCGTCCTTTTCAAGTGTCACGCCTTGCAATATTTTATAAGGGTGAATTTATGAGAGGTTTTACCTGAATAGGTGCCAAATTATTTTGTTAAATGTCAGGCCAAATCAAATTCCTTCTTAATGAATTTATTTATTTAAGGATTTGGCATACCCAAATTATAAAAATATTAAAGCTTATGTTTATAAAATTTAACAAAAGAAATACATTATATGTGTGAAGACAGATTTTGTATAGAACGTAAAATTTAATTGTATGGTTATTATTGTGTGGTGTGAAAACTAATAACATATTTTGTGCAAAATAAATATATTATATCATACTAATAAATAATGAATAAGTTGTATAATAAGTATTATAAATTCCTAGTTATAATTCTACTTTTATGTATTGTTCTCCACAATAACGTGATATTATTAAATTAATAAACAATACAATAAGATTCATGTCCATTTTAATATATTTTTTTTCATATATATCATTTTATAAAGGGCTAATTGGTTTTTTTTTTTCCTGTTGCCGGACATTTAATGCTACTATTATGTATTTTAAATAGTATCAATTCAATAATGTAGAGGCAAAAGAAAGAAAGAGCAACCATTTTATGCACACAATCCATTTTTGGATCCTCCATATTTCATTAATTTTACCAAGTCAATTTTTGTTTTCTAAATATGTAGCAAAGTTTGGAATGGGTGGATATGATTGGTTTTCATAAACAAGGCGTTTCTTTAGGAATAAAAACTACGACTCACATGTAACATCCAATGAGAACCCATAATCTGTAACTAATTGCGCTGAATTTGTGAAAAACAGTTACTCACATCCTATTTTCAACACCAACTCCAATTCCCCGTTCAGGTATAAATACCAACCCAAGTTGCTCTCATTTCGACGTGGGGCTTAATACCTTTTCTTTTATCGCCTTTGTCTCAACTCTTAAACTCATACAAGAGTTTCGAAGAGAAAGAAGAGACAATGGCCTTCAATAAAAGCCTCTTCCTTATCGTGTCCATCTCTTCTCTCTTCCTATTCACCTATCCCATGGCTTCATTTGCCAATGTTGCACCCCAACAGGTTGCGGAATTTTGTAGTGGCACAGAGAACGCAACCCTTTGTGCAGACACAATTACCCCTTATTTCCAAGGTTCCTTTGACCCCCTTTTGGCTTTGGCCGCCGAAATTGAGGCAACCTTAAAACAAAGTTTGAAGATCTCTAATATCATTGTGGAGTCACTTGGCAACCCCACCACCGATAAAAGGGCACTTGACGCCCTTGACATTTGCAAGACACAATTTGAAAGCATTGCAGATGATATCAAAAAGGCTGGGGTCTTGTTGACCCAACAAAATGTGGTTGATGCTTCTTACAAGTTTAACGCTGTGTTGTCATATAGATCTGCTTGTGAGGAAGCTTTTGTTGAATCTCCTGGAGTTATCTCCCCCATCGCTCAGGACTCCTTAACTTTGTTTCAGCTTGGTGGAAATTGTTTGGCCATTATGAATGTAATCATTCATAATCTTAAAATTTAATTTAATTAATCCGTGTTGGGCATCATGGGAAAAGAAGGTGCGGAGACTAATTTTTATTAGCCAATCGTATCATTTGTTTTGATGGGGTATTGTGACCAATGTCTTGGGTGGTTTTATTCATAGATAGAACTAAGAGAGGTATCAAAACATGTATGGTTAACTACATGTAGGGATGATGGACCGAGAGTTGTATTCTTGCAATTTCTTTAAATATTGATCAAATTTTTATTTGGTGATATAAAAATATGAAATTGCTGCCAGTCTCGTATGTCAAGTTCTTAATTATTTATTTACTTCAGACCAAATTTGTGTGCATTTGGATAAACGAAAATTGCATCAAAGCAATGCTTTTACGAGAAGTTTATTAAGAAACATAGCAGGGCTACACTTATCAATGCTAGTATATAAAAGTCAACACTAAACCCCTTATCCCTATAGATAACATTTTAAAAAGAAAGTTATATTATGTGTATGGTAAAATTCTATAATATTTCCTATAACATTTATTTTTTCTCTAGTTCTCTCTATCATATTATTTATCTTTGATATATTTTTATTTTTATTTTTATTGTATTTGTAATTTTTTATGTATATAAATTTAATTTCTCAACATGATTATATACTAAAAGTGAATATATGAGCTATGACTTACAAAAACTCACCAATTGGTTGGCTCAAGCCTAAAAATAAATGTTTATTTATTTGTAAATCTATGCAAATTGACTCGTATAATTTGGAAGTTAAATAATTTGAGCCATTGAGCTTATGATTTTGTTAACCAGCCTGTTAACTTGCATAAAAAAAAACGTGTAAAAAGCTTTTTTTTTTTTGTATTTTTAAATAGTTTTCAAGTAAGAAAAAGTAATAGTAAAAAATAGCAAACCAGAAAATAAAAAATTGCAAGTAGGCCCGCAGACTACTTAATATTCTCAGTGCTCACCTATAATATGTGAGTGTAAAGTTTTTATTTTAAGCCCAAAATATTATTAAAAGTTAAAATTCTTTCTTCCTAAAAAAATTAAAAGGCATTAACTAATTATTAGGTAATATAATTAAGTGTACAAACATTGTCTTAAAAAGAAGAGTCCTTGTATTTTTATTTTTATTTTATAAGCAGAAGAGTCCTCATATAATCTCATCCATTCTAATATTCTCCTTTAAAAAAATAAAACATTAAATAAAGTTGTTAATTGGTTGTAAAAAATATGTGTCATCTCATTAATATAAAAAAAGGTATCATTTTGATATGGTTCTTCCTTAGTTAGTAATTGCCTTATTCATCTTTTAAGTTAATTTTTCCTACCATATTAATCTTAATCAAAGTATGTATCTATCTTACATTGGTTATATTATAATAAAACATTAAAATAGGCCAAAATCATCAAAGTACTAACAATTGTAAATGATAAGTACCTATTTATTACAGTAATTTATAACTTGTTTGATCTTTGTTTTTAAAAGCTGTTTTGAGTTTTATAAATAAAAGAATAAAAAAAATGCGATTATCTTTTCACCGCTGTTGTTTACAAAGTTGTCCTCAAAAGATCAATTTTAAAAACTACAAACCAAGAACAATTAAGAGATGTTTTCTCATCGGTTTCCATAAAACACACCAACACAACTATGAACAGAACAGGTACATTCATCAATGATAAATGTGTAAAAAAAACATACAATCTCATTATTTGCACCACTATTTGATAAGAAGGCACCACTTCCCTCACAGACATAGTATTTAGGTTTTGGTTTTTTCAGCCAACCTTAATTTTTTCAACATGGCACATCATCAACAGTAGAGAATCGCGCATTGGAGGAACTAAAGGAAATAATGGTGACCTTCATGATAAGTGATCTCTAGTTAATCATATATTTTTTATTCATTTTATAAAAATTAATTAACTAATTTTATAAATTAAAAAAAGTAGTTAATTTAATCAATAGTACTATATTTATTATTAATT
Source organism: Canavalia gladiata (assembly GCA_037954105.1). Lineage (NCBI taxonomy): Eukaryota > Viridiplantae > Streptophyta > Magnoliopsida > Fabales > Fabaceae > Canavalia > Canavalia gladiata. Next base: position 15,739,917 of record CM075661.1, on the reverse strand, counting down.
TATATATTTTAAACATCCTTAATATTAATAAAATATATTATTTTAATTCTTTTCACCTAATTAATCATTGTTTCTAATAAGAATATTTTTGTAAAATTAATTATTACAAAAATTAATATAAATTAAGTTTTAAAAATAAATATTATTTAAATTTATAAAGAATGGGAAAAATGTTACTTTATTATTATATTAATTGTTATATATGTGACCATCAATGGATCCAAACATATTAGAACCATTGAAACAATTTTTCGAAAAGTCGTTTTGACAAAGTTTTCATTCATTTTTTTTTTTTGAAAAATTGATCTTAAATATATTTTCAAAACCCAATCGTTTTTATTTTGTAAAAAAAAAGGTTTAAATATGAAAACAAAAACATAAATCAAATAAGACCTTATTGAATAGTTTGTATATCGAAGATGTCTTTTTTTTTAAATTCATTTAGATTTAAATATACAGTGTTTATACTTGAATTTGTTAATTTTTGTCTTTTTTAATTATAAAATTACTTTGAATGCTGAATAATTAAAATATAACCGTGTGGATATACTTGAAAAATAAGATTCTGTAAGTATTTTATTTTTAGTCATTAAGCTCTATTTAAAACTTTAAAAGAATCAAATTTCTACCATTTAAGTACAAAGATGATAATAAATATGGTATGAGTGAGGCATTAGAGTATGCGTATATATCCATATGACCATATCCACATTCCAAGAACGATTGTCCATAGATTTTATATAATACAAGCACGATTAATTATTATTATCTTATATTATATATTTGAACCCGACTTTATTTAACAAAAAAAATCCGATTTTATTTAGTTAAATGAAATATAATTTTTTTATCATGTTTTTTTTCACAAATTATTGTAAAACAAAAATGTTAACTTAATACTATTAACAGTTAGAAAACGTTAGTAAAACAAAAAGTATTAATTAAAAGTATAATGTCTAATTTAGATATAATAATTGGTATAAATAATTATCCAAATTTTGAAATTAGATATTTCGTATAATAATTAGTGTAGGTATTGGTTATATACAAATTTGATTGCTGTCCTTGTTTGAGAAATATTTTCAGTTCTCCATGGCACACGTTATTATTCTGTCCTAATTTTATTTTATTAAATATTAACTAGAACTATTAAATTAAAAGTGATATTTGTAAAAAAAAAAATTACTGTAGAGGAGTTAAAAAAAATTAGCTCCCCTTATTGGACCAAGATTTGCAATAAAGAATTTTTTACTTATTTTTGAAAAAATTGAAAAAAAGGTATGAAAAACAAAGTTTTAATACATAAAATTTCAGGCATGCACTTTTATGAGTTTTATCGGTCTTCCAAATATGGCTCTCTCAGAAGAATCAGCAGCAGATGAACCCCTATTTGTTTGTATTACAAAAACTCATCTCCGTTTTCATCATCTTCTTCTTTCGCCATCTTCCCCAAACCCGCGCCGCAGAGGGCAAATACCCCATCTTTGATACTCTCACTCTACGCGCACCCAAATTCCCCAACTTGAAGAAGAGAACAGAACACAACACAAGCCCTTGCTCCAACCACACTTTCCCCTTTGATTCCACCCCCATGGCTACGGGCTGGCGCTAACAACAACGTGGGAAAAGCATTTGTACCAACTGTGAGGTCTTTACCCGATTCACCCCTGCTTCTTCTCAATTTTACTTAATCTGTCTTTTATGTGTGTTTATTTTGCTTCTTGCTCTTCTATTCCGTGCTTAGGTTTCGAAATTCTCGTTCCTAGAAAAGGGAATTTTGTATTTCGTATCGGTCGATTTTGACTTGGAACGGAACCGCAACATGATATACAAATGCTGCTTCAAATGTTGTGGTCAATTTAAAAACCGTGTTTAAGAATGTAGTCTTTATCATAATTCAACTTTGAGTTTCACTGTGTTCAATTTTTATTTCTAATAGTAGAAGAAAGGATTTACACTTAGGTTAGATTGGAAATAATATGATCTGATTTTAAGAATGATCAATGTGATTGATTGGTGATGGTTTCATGTAACTCAATTGCAGTGGAAGTAATAGTGGTTTATGAGGGTTTTCCCTCAGGAGTAGTTGAAAGTGCAACAGGAATCTGTGCTGTCGTATAATAACAAGTCTTTAATGGAAGATTTAAGCAGTACCCGGTTTGATGGCCTCAGCAGTACTGTGAGGAGGAAGAGGAGTCAAACTTCGCGCAGGCCTCGACCTGATTCACAGCCTGTTTCTGAAGGTCAAGACCTGTCTCCCTTGTCGTCGACTCCCCCTTCAGAGGATGCCGGCAAGGTCTCCAGTGATGAGAATGCTGGTTATGATACTAATTCCAAGAGAAAAGAATTCAATCTTAACCATTGTGTCTCTCAGACCTCCTCTGCTACTGGAGCCGAAGATGATAAATCCCATAAGAGTAAAAAGGATGGAGGGTTCCGTGCCTTTTATAATAATGAGCCTGGACGGAGTGGTTTACATAATAAACGCTGTAGTGAAGGCGTTCTTGCTCCGGCAAATTGGAAAGGTTCTATTAAAGTGAAGGATAGCTTGGATTCAGAGTCAAGAAATGCAGACTTGTATGGTGGAAGGAATCCCGAGAGTCTGAATTTGGGGCAGTTTGGTGGTTCTCAGGATGGATCGGGGAGTGAGAACAGGGTTAAAAAGGTTAAACTCAAGGTTGGCGGTGTGACACGTACCATTCAAGCCAACTCAGCATCCAATGGAGCTTCGGGAAGTGGATCGACTTCAAAGAGCTCTCGGTCATCAGATGCCTCCAGACCACGCCAAAAGCCACAGGTATTTCTGTTTTGGATGTAACCGTAGCTTATATCAGAATTTATGACATCATTGTACTCGACATTTATAGTCATATATTGTGTTAGAGATATAAAACTATTCAAGTGCTTCCACATAAAAACTTAACTTTTAGGAGGATTGGTCCTTGACTTGTTATCAGAACATTTATCATAAAACAGCTATGAATTTGATCCATGTTTATCCTAATTCTTTGTAATTACATTAAATTTCAATGAAAGATAAGATGGGCTTGTGCCTTGTCAATACTTGAGGCCCAAAGAGCTGTTGCATGAAGGTGATCATTAAAGATTTAGAATCATTTAAATGCTTCCACCCAAATACTTAGTTGCTCCTTGATACCTTACATGGGTATCGGTTATAGGGTATTTGTCTTTTTCATAATTAATCATTAATAGGTGAGAAATCTCTATTAAATGTCTTCACGAGATTATTGAAGCATATCTTATCTGACCTGTCCCAGCTTCTTAGATCTTACTTAATGGAAGAATGTCTTTGGTATTTCTTATATAAATGTAATAATTTCTTGTTTCTTTCTTAACTTATAGAATCCGGTTTGATTGCTCTCATCAATCTGTGTTATTACAGAGTAATTCAGACGATAATAATTCCCCTTCTGATAAGAGGAGTGGTCTGCAAGGTGTTCCGTGGAAGGATTTCTCAAGAGGTGGTTTTGGTCTTGGGAAGGAAGAGTTGTCGATGGGAAAGATATCTGGGAAGAATGCGTCAAGTAAGCTGGGAGACAAGTCTGAACCAGTTCGTAAGAGCAAGCGAGTACCAAAGAGACGTGTACTTGATGGGGAGTTCGGCGATGATGATGATGAGGATGATGAAATTCGGTACTTGGAAAAGCTGAAAACATCAAAAGTTTCTGCAGTCTACAGAGATGAAGAGGAATTAGGCAAGAAACATCGAAAACTCTCTAGCGTTTCTAATATGGAAAATGCTGCCTTGTCAAGGTCAGGTAAAGACAGTAAGAAAAGGTCTAGATCAGATAGAATGTATGAGGACACAGATTATGAGGATGAAGAGGACTCAGGGTCTGATGGTGAGCTTGAGGATAAGAAAAAGAAAAAACAAAGGAAGGAATCTGTTGATGTATTGATGGACAGTAAGAGGGAAATAACTCTTACAACACGTCAACGAGCCCTTCAATCAAGCAAAGATGCCTCTGCATCTGGTGCTAGTTTAATTGAGTTTCCCAATGGATTACCGCCTGCCCCACCTAGAAGTGAGCATTTGTCTGTAATTTATTTTCTTTTATAAATTTCATACCAGAGTCATTAACCATGTTTCTTAATTACAGAACAAAAGGAAAAGCTTTCAGAAGTAGAGCAACAATTGAAGAAAGCTGAGGCTGCCCAGAGGCGTAGAATGCAAGTTGAGAAGGCTGCCAGGGAATCTGAGGTTTATTTTGTTCTATCTGAATTACAATTTATATATCTCTCATTATGTTTGACTTTACAAAGACAGGCATATCCAATGAAATTCATTTTGTAGGCTGAAGCTATCAGAAAAATACTTGGTCAAGACTCCAGTAGAAAGAAGCGAGAAGAGAAAATGAAGAAGCGCCAGGAAGAACTGGCACAGGTATTGCAATTTCCTACACTCATTTTCATTTCTTTTTTGGGTACAGCTTTCAGCTTTCTCGTCTTTGCAGGAGAAGGCAGCCAATGCACGAATGCTTGCCTCAAATACTATCAGATATGTGATGGGTCCGACTGGGACAGTTGTGACCTTTCCTGAAGAAATGGGGTTCCCTAGTGTATTGAACTTTAAACCTGTCAGGTATCAGGCCATGCTAATATGATGTAGGAGACCTATGAAACCATCTTCCTAATAATTTGTTTTGATATGTTTGGCAGAAGAAAATGAGAAGTATAAATATTGATTAAAAGAATTGTGTTATTTATCAAAAAAGAAATTGAGTGTTTGTCTTTGACTGTTTCCATGATTTGACAATAATCATTGGCCAGAAATTAGATACTCTTGTATGTATTGAGCTTTGCTAATTTGATGTATGGAACTTTGTTAGATTGTCTACCTGAGAACCTTTTTAGGTATGCTTGGCAAAGAAAATATATGGGGAAATTGATATTGAAAAGTTGTGCTGTTCATTAAAACAGAAATCTGAGCGAGTACCTTTGGCTTTAGCTGTTCCCCTGATTTTTACAACAACACTGACCAGATGTTAGAAACTTGTGCTGTTTGTTTGACAAAAAAACCTTTTTTTTTTCTGTTAAATGCTAATGATATCAATGGGTATTGTTTCAGTTATCCTCCACCTCGCGAGAAGTGTGCCGGTCCGTCTTGTACGAATCCTTACAAGTATCGTGATTCAAAATTAAAGCTTCCTCTCTGCAGTCTCCAATGCTACAAGGCTGTCCAGGAGAAGATGGCGACTGAAACTACAACCTGTTGATGTTGTCAATGATACTCTATTACTGGCTTCTGCCAGTTATATGACACCATGGATGTTTTTATCTTTGACAGAGGCTTTAGCCAAGCAATTGTCCCGAGCATTCGGTAGAGACCTTATACTGCGGATTGTGCATTGGCTCTACTATACATTTTTTTAGATGCTGGTATAAGAGGTTTTGTGATAATGGTATCCAGTTATCGGAATGGATAGAACATGGACATACTTGTTCTGTTTATAACCCCCGGCTTTTTTAGTAGCGATTCCAACTGAGTTATTTTGGCAGTAATTTGCAATAGAGAAAATTAAAGGAACTAGCATGATTTGAGTTGAATGCACGGTTACACCTTTTAAAATAGTTAGTAGCATATTGTTATTTTACTGAGATGTTGCCAGTGATCCCGTCACTATGACAGTTCCACTGGCTTATGTTAGTTATATGGTACCTCCTTTGTTTATATCTTAGGTAGCGGGTATAGGTTAGGGAAATTATGTGTTGAGTGCTGATATTGTTGATTGCTGATTTTCTTAATTATACTTTTTTTAATGCCGGCGCAATAGTTAATATGACAAAATATTATCCACTTAATTAGAAATGGAGAGCATGGACAGACAGGCAGATCTGTTTTATGTCTTTTTAAAGCGATGACTTATCACTAAGACTGAGGTGGGCTCTTTGTAAATTCCACCGGTGACCCCATATGTAGCGGGACAGAGAAGGAGAATAGAGATGGAGAAGTGGATAGAATGACATGTGAAATTGAAACTTGTGCATTCCCCTTGTGAGTTTTACAACTTTAATTATGATTAAATTAATTTCATAAACTATTTACCATTGATTTTTTTTTTTACAGAAAAATTAAAATTTCTACTTGTTGCTTTTCGTTCAATTAGATTTCTGAGACTTCTAAAAGTACTTTACTAGTTGCAATTTTTTAAGTTAATTTCAAGAAATTTGTTAACCAGATTTAAAAATTTTAAAAGTATATTTCTGAAAAAAAGAACCATAAACTCTAACGGATTAAAAATCAGTGTAAAATAGCAAACAAGCTTCTAATAGGTGAGTAAATAGGAATTTAAATTCTAATATTAAATATAAAAAATTAATTAAAAAAATTTAATATTTAACTATTGTTTGTGAGTAGGGATAAAAGTGAATAAAATTATATTAAATTTTTTTTAAATAAACAAGTAAGGTTTAAATTTATAAAAAAGTCTATTTAATCTATTGAAAAATGATTTAATTTATATATTATATATTTATATTTTTTAATATATTATATTTGTATAATATTTATTTTAATATATTTTATTTACATAATATTAATATATATATATATATTTAGATCTATTTAATAGTTTTTTTATTTTGTAGAATTTAAGTTTGCAAACTTTTTTAATCAATTATTTATATAGGTTTTAAGTTTATTTATTGATTTTTTTGAAATGTAGACTTTTAAATAAATTTGTAGGTTTGTCGACTTTAAACCAAATTAGATGACAAAAAAAAAAAAAAACTTTTAATGGAATACCAATAGAGTCTATTGTTGAATTCACCTGACCCAAGAGTACAACATCCATTTTGGGAAGTAAATCGTCAATCCCTAAAACGGACTATGTAATGTGCTTTATCCGCTGGGTCCAGATTCACTCAAAATTTTTAAACACTAGATTTGAACACTTAAAATCTAACTTCTTATTTTCATCCCTACTCGTAAGATATTTTTGTGTAAAAGAAAGATGTAAATGTTAGCGTATTATAAAAATAATGACAACTGGTATGATCATCTTAAAATATACTAATAAATTTATTTTTTATCTCATAAATTGTAGATATTTTTTGAAACAAAATTAAATAAACTGAATGTTATCAAATATTCAAATCGTTTATCTCAATTTTAGGATAAATGAAGAAATCTTTTGTGCACAGTTGATAAGAATTTTTGATCTAAATAATATTATTTTAAATATTTTATTGAAAAAATAAAGTTTAAAAATTTACTTAGTCATAAGATTATAAAAATAGAAGAAACGATTTTAAATAAAAATATGATAACACAACAAAAATAGAATATAAAAGCAATTTTAATATATAAATTCGATCTTGTTGATAAATAATTAAATATAATAAAAAAATAATAGAATATAAGAGTTGAATAAAAATAAAATTGAATAAGTATGTAATAAATCTTTATTATATGAAATCAACAAATGATACAAATAAATATATGTTCAAAAACTCCAGTTCTCGTTATTCTTGTTTGTTCAAGCCATAGAAGGTTGATTTGGATGCGAAAAATGAAGAATCTTGATTACTCAATCTTGACAAATCTTAATAAAGAACGAGAAATCCTTTATTCGTGATCTGTGATTAGATTCTATATTTGGCTTTAGATGATCCATACTTATTACATATGATGAATTCTTTATTCTGTATGATGAAATTCAAACGAGATGTGTGAGCCTTGACCCAAAACACAACTTTCGCTTGCAGTATGATTTGAACCGTAGATGAAGCTTGATTCTCTCTCTCATATCAATTTTCAATCTTTTACTGTTGAATTCTTGTATAACTGGTTTAGCTTAAACGTTGTTTTTTTTCTTTTTTTTGAATAAACGCACTCATTTTGTCCTCGAATGTTGTTTGGCACGAATCTTTTGCTGCACTTCCGTTTTGCAACTGTAACATTAACGACCCTTTTTTGATCATTTAAAAATTCTCATTCTCATGATTCTTGATTGTTCAAGCCATAGAAGGTTGACTTGGATGCAAAAAGTGAGGAATCTTGATTACTAAATCCTGAAATCTTAATAAAGAATGAAAAATCTTTTATTTGTGATTTGTTATTAGATTCTATATTGGACTCTAGATGACCTCATATTCATTTACATGATAAATTATTTATTCTATATGATGAAATTCAAATGAGATGAATGATGGCCCAAAACCTTTCGACTTGCAGTATGATTTGAACTGCAGAAGCTTTATTCAACAATTTTGAGTCCGAAAGGGATATGTGAGCCTTTATGACCCAAATGTGACTTGCAGGCAACATGAATTCGATTCATATTACAACATGAGAATGATATGCTTATTGCATGAGAATTTATGGTTCTAAATACAATTCTAATATGAATATTTATTAAACAATCTTGAAGCTTGAGAATTGAAAGGGATATGTGAGCCTTTATAATCCAAATGTAACTCGCACGCAACATGAATTCTTGATTCATCTTACAATATGAGGATGATATGCTTATTGCTTGAAAATTTTTATAGTTCTAAATTCAATTCTAATATGAATATTTATTAAACAATTTTGAAGCTTGAGAATTGAAAGGGATATATGAGCCTTTATGACCCAAATGTGACTAGCAAGCAACATGAATTCTTGATTCATCTTACAACATGGGGATGATATGCTTATTGCTTGAGAATTTTTATAGTTCTAAACACAATTTTAATAAAATTTGCACCATGATGGATAAACAAAGTCAAAATCTGCATTAAGACAAAATAACTTCATAATGTGGAATCACATATAATAAATGTATTTTAAAACTTAAACAATCATGGACCACTTGTATTAAATGTGAATTCATCCTATACAATGTGAAGGCACGTATACAAGTTCCAAAGTTGTCAAACCCCAAACAAACATTCAAACTGAACAATGCCAGGTTATAGGTCTGCCATCATTCCCATTATGCATACAAAACACTCTTAAAACAATCTTCATTTTCAAACAAACTCTAACCTCAACTTACCCTTAAACAATAATTAAAACAAAACAGATTTAATGGTGGAAGATTATGGCAAATACCTGGTCCATTGTTGCAAAATAGCTTTATTGTAGAAAATCGTTAGTTGCTTTGAGTGAAAAAAAAAAAGACAATTGCAACTGCTAAAGACAAATATTTTTCCTCCAACTAATCCTAAAATGTTTTCTCCAACTATCATATTTAATCACAAGATAACATTGACATCATACATCATCACACAATTTATGATAATTAACCCAAGAACTAACATAAAAGACGAAAGATAAAGTGAGAGATTAAAAATTAATTTTTAAATTAGGAACAAAAATGAACCTCATTAACAAAGTGAAGGACAAAAGTAACAATTTACTTGTTATTAATTATTAAACTAGAAATAAAGTTCTAATTCAAAATATAGATGAAATAAAGATTAGGCAAAAATAAGTTAAAAATAAGAAAAATGGACTAGTCTTGTGTTCTTTTCTTCATGTCTTGGGTTTCCTTGAATATATATGATTATTTGATTTAATATTTCTTTACTTTTTATCTTATCATAGAATCTTCGACCTTTTTTAGAAGATCCTTCTTTTTGTTTTATTTTTTCTTTGTCATTATTACTTTTTAATTCTATTATCTCCTCCTTCTTTAAGTGAGTTTATCTTTGAATTAAAATCTTCATCACCTACATTAAAAGGATATAAGTCAAAAATATTAAATGTTACGCTTTCCTCATACTATTAGGAAAGTAAATCTTTTAAGCATTATCATTGATATTTTCTAACATTTGGAAGGATCCATCTTTCGTTGGTTGAACTTTTGATTTTCTTTATGAGAAAAATCACTCCTTTCTCAAGTAAAACCCAAACCTAATCTTTAGTTTCAAACACAACTTTCTTCTAAATTTTGCTTGAATGTTGGACATATTATTTCCTTTTTTTTTTATAAAATGAGTCTTAACTTGTCCATGTATTTTTTTCACATATTTAACCTTAATTTTTTTGTCTTTATATTCAAAAGAAAAAAATATTAGGTAAAGACAACAAATTAAGAAAAATTAAAGGGTTAAATCTATAAATAATTTTGAAAAAGGAATATTGTGTATTAACATATACCATCCTATTGTAAGTAAACTCAACATGTAATAATCTTTCCAAAACTTAATATATTTTTTTTCATGATAGTCTTATAAAGAGTAAAAAAGGTTATGTTGACTACTTTTATTTTCCTATTAGTTCAAGAGTGACAAGTAATGGAGAAAATAAATTTAGTACCAAGCTTGTTCCGTAAAGTTTTCCACAAATAGTTAAGGAACTTGGTATCAAGATTTATAACAATACTTTTTGACATTCCATGATGTCTTACTATCTTTTTGAAGAACAGATCAAGTGCATGACTAGTATCATCAACTTTCTTACAAGATAAAGTCTAAGATGAATCCTATTTACATGTAATGCATTTTTCACAAAATAATTTTTGCACATCATGCTTCATACGAAGCTAATAAAATGTTCATGCAATATATTAAGATATTTTGAACCTTAAAATACTCCATTAAACCCCCATTTCATGGACTTTATAAAAAGAAAAATCTCTTAAAAATTCTTAAGCACAACAATTTATTAATTTTGAATATTAATAATTATTATACCTATGGAATTCTTTTTGAGTCATTTGATCATAAGAAATATATATATGTGAAAGAATCCATTATCTTGCACATATTTTTTTAACATGTTAAAAATCAAGCAGTTTAGTTTAAAAGATGATAATCAATGATACCTTCTAGAGAAAACATATGTTACTACATTTAATTTCTTTTTTTTTTTTATACTTGATAACATATAAAAATTGTTTAAGAAACTTAACCCATTTAGCATACCTCTTTTTATTCCTTGAAAATTTTAAGGATTCATGGTCATTATAAAAGTCAAATTCTTAAAGTAAAAGATAATGTTATCATGTTTGTAATGCTCTAACATGTGCATAAAATTATTTATCATAAGTTGGATGATTAAGAGTAGTTACATTTAATTTTTCACTAAAATATGTAATAGGATGCCTATTCTAATATCCATATTAGATGCATCACATCTAATTTTAAATAACTTGAAAAAAATTAGGTAATGCAAGAACGAGTGTATGTGTGAGTTTGTCTTTAATTACTTGAAATGCATTTTTTTTTCCTATTTAAAACCTATTTTTTTACAATTTTAGTTAGAAGTGCTGCTAATATGCTAACATCATCTATAAATATTTTAAAAAATATGTCAATATATGAATCCTCTTAACATCATTCATAGATGTAAGAGTTGGCCAATCTGTAATGGCCTTAAATTTTTCTTCATCAACTTGTACATTTTTTGAACTGATCACAAAGTTAAGAAAAATCACATGTTGATTCACTATTATCGCTTAGCCGTTGAAGCTTATATAGTCATGGATGTGATGTAATTTTAAGGTTCAATTTGGTGTCAATCTATTGTTGGCCATATTAGTGCAACTCCATCTATCAATGATCATAGAGCATATCTTTCCTTAAACCATGCAACATGTATAGAAGATATTTTTCCTTTAGTTCTCCTTGTTTTCCTTGGGTTGAATTCTCAATAATTTCCTCATTCCCAATAAATCTCCATGGTGTGCATGCATTGTACTATTATTTTTCTCTTCACTTGAATAAGATGAATTGAATAAGACCATTAAGAGAAAATAATTGAATTTTTTCAAATTTTATAACTTTATGAAAGAATTAACTACAAAATTCAAAAGAGTTAACCACTTAATAAGGTGTATAATCTTAAATTTTGAATTGAACATAAACCACTTTTTATCCTTTTTTTTTCTTTTTCTTTACCCTAAAACATGCTATGAATCTATGATAAAGATGAATATGAAAAGAGAAAAATATGTATTCCAATTATGTAAAAACAAAAAAGACAAGTTCACAATCAAATTTTAAGATTTAAGTTCTAATTAGCACCTAAAGTGAATTAATTAGATCTTTTCTCAAATTGGTTTACTTAGATCAACAATCAAGGTTATGGAATATAAACAAGTGGAACTTAGGATTTAAATAATGCAAAAACAAAAGGATGGAAAATAAAAAAAAATGTGAAAAAAATATTACATTCTCAGTTTAAAAAAATAAATAAAAGTGATATATCTAGTGTACAATTATCATAAAAGTGTGAAAAACCATTTATAAGATTTAAAAAATGGTTCCTTTCAAGAATCTTAAGACACACAAACTCTTTTAAAAGAGAAAATCACAATTCTTATTATTATAAATTTTTTTTAAAGAATTTTACATAAATATTTGTAATGAAACTAAAATCTTAAAATATTTAGTAATTACTATAATTTAACTCACTAATATAATAAAAGTAAAGTAAACAAATTCTAAAAATATTTGATAATAATTAATGTAAAGTTCACTAATATAATAAATTAAAACTAAGCTATTAATTATTAAATTAAACGTGAAAATTTAACATAAAATAGATGAAATAAAGATTGAAAAAAAATAAGTTAAAATTGTCTCTATTCTTTTAAATTTTTATTTTGAACGCAAGTCTAAAGTTTTTTTTTTCTATATCTTAAATTTTTTTTTTTTTAGTTTTCTTGTTTTATAAAAAAATTTCAAAATCTTTCCACATATCCTTTTCTCTATTTTTTGCTTTTTTTATCATTATTTTTTAATTCTTATCAGTTTTTTTCCTTTCAAATGTTTAGTGAAAGCATGTTGTGAGTTAACGTAAGCTTGGAATATAAGACTTGCGAAGACATCGTTGTGTAAAAGCTTATTAGAGTAAAAAGCAACATGTTGGTTTGCTTAAAGCCTTCTTTCCTCTTCTATTTGTAGTAACATGATGTTGAATATTCTCTTTTGGTGTGATGTTAGCAAGAGAGCTCGGAAAATTGTTGAAATCCAAACTTTTTCCAAAGCTGCTTGAGTAAAAGGATGTAGGTTTAGTACAAGTAATGTGTAGCTTCCAGGTATTGGAGTTCAATAATTAAATGAGTTATTTATAAATTCATAAGATAATATTACATATTTTTTTCTTTTTCTCTATGTTGCATCATTTATTTTTGTCTTTTCTATTCCTATCAATTTACATAATTTATTTTTTCTCGTTTCTGTTCCTATCAATTTACGCAATGTTATATGACCGTCATAAGTTCAGATATAAATCTAGTGTGACATTTACCCTTGTGACACGCTGGTTTGCATCAATGCAACAATCATTACTACATGAAAATTAAACATCAAGATTGATGCTTGGCCTCTAGACCCTGAATAGTTGTGCCGATTACACAGAGAAAGACATCCAAATACAATTTTTCTTTGTAATAAGAAACAATTAATTCTAAATGAAATGTGACCGTAACATGGTTAACAAATTAACATTCTGACTCTTGATTGAGTACACACAAATCCAAAAAATAACTACAGACAAAATATGAAATCCAAAATTATTAATCAATGTTGTAGACTATTTAGAAGAACGTTGTAGACTATTTATAAGATCATGCAGGTCTCCCAATTTATAATTTTCTGCCCAAAATCTCTCCAAAATAGACATGGACTTCTCAAATACCTCAATGCTTTCATGGGTCTGCAAAATTTCAATCTTCCTCAAACCTCCACAGTGATAAACCATATTAGCAAACATATTGACTCCATCATCTTCCTTGTCAGCTTCTCCGACAACCAAAATGTTCTCCAGCCCCTCGAGACAAACTGCCACAATCTTTGGGTCCGGACAGGTCAAGAGATCACATAGTGGCTGAATGCAACCTTCCTTCGCCAGCTTCCTACAGTAATGTTCATCATACACGTAAATGTTTAGTTTCAATCCAATATATCGTGACAGAAGCAAGCATTATAAAATTTATTATTAAACCAAAAGTTTCGAGTTTGTCAATAATGCAAGAGTAACAAAAATTTTCCCAACACAGGAAAACTATAGATCCCATAAGTCCCACTACATGCCATTCTTTTCAAGCCATATATGCTTCATCCGTGTATTTCTACACCAACTTTATTGTATCAGAACGAGGAAGATTATGATAAAGGAAAATATATTGCAATAATATTATACCTAATCTGCTCATGAGATCCTGCAGAAGTAGCATTGGAGATGGCCCAGGCAGCCTCTTTCTTGACGTCAAATTTGGCAGAACGAAGAAGATTAACAAGAGGAAGAATAAGATTTGCGTCAATGACAGCCTGCAGCAATTATCATAAATCATTTGTGATTAGTTACACCACCAAACAACAATGTTTGAAAGGTTTAACTAGTTTTATGTAAATAAATTTCTAGAAATTTTCATGGTGACCCAAAATGCATTTCTTTTCTTCTTTTGACATCGAAAGATAATTTTATTGAAAGAGAGAGTATTTCACAACAACCCTCTCTAGTAGGAGATTAAAGACAAGCACACCTTAATTTTTTTTAAATAAAAACCTCACTTTCTCTCCATCTGTCTCATGTAGGCAATTCAAAAATAAAGTATAATTTCTAACAGATCCAACATGTGAAACTCAGGAAAAGCTCATTCGCTTCATCACTGTTCAGTTACATATATTTCACCCTCACAGGTGGACCTCAATTCTTTCACAAAACGAAGTTTAGATCAGAATTGTTCAACAAAAAAGTTGTATTGAAACTTGCAAGCAATCTTTTCATGAACTTTTATTAAGAAAGAGATAAGAGGCACAGACCTTGAAATAAGAAGAAAAGGGGGGAGGTGCGACAGTTCACTAATTTATGGCAGTAATGAGTTACTTTGGTTCATAACAATTTCATTTCAAATATGACTATTTTCAGTAATTTAAATGACCAAGCAGACCATTCTGAAGCACTCAACAACTGTAGAAAAGAATAAATCACTTGAAGTCAATTTTAACGCACCCACTGTCATGCAACCAAATAAAGAACGGGAGAGAGCTAGTTCTTAGGTCCAAGTAAATGAAATTTCAAAGTCACACTCTCCGTCAAAGTTCAAAGTCCTCTTACACACGACACTTACAGCAAGATCAAGAGATCCATATTCGTTGTCTTACCTGTTTTTGAGTTCTATTTCCAGCGGTGATATTTGAAATTATCCAACAAGCTTCTTTCAAGATGATTTTGCTGTCATTTTGGGTAATAACTTGGTAAAGACGAGAGAGCACTTGGTTATCAATTACAAGCTGTATGAAATACATAGCTTATTAGGCTAATTTAGGGCCGTTAAAATAATTGTAGTTCATTTAGAATGCAAAACAAAAAAGACAAAAGGGACCAAAAACAATTATTTTGCCTCAAATCTCATTTGTCAATATGATTCCTTTAAATACAAACACATTCCACAGCCTTATTGAAAAAATACTAATATAGGAAACATGGCAAACACACTTGGTCACAAATTAGAAGATGATAATAATACATGGTTCTTTCTACCTGAGTGAGAGTGTCATTTCCCGCAACAATATTTCCTAGAGTCCGAATTGCAGGTACAACAATTGCTTCTGAGGGATGTCTGCTAAAAGGAAATTTAATCATCCCAAACTGTACGGCAATAGAAAAAGATAACAGAGTACAGGAACATGAAGAAGTGTAGAGACAGGCATGATTTTTTCATAAAATGAAAGACACACAAAAGGTACTGGAATCAGAGATTGGAAGGATTGTGTAAGTTCTAAAGAACAGAATAACATACCCCAGAAGCTTCATAAGTCGTGGGCAAAATCCTCCTTCAATGATAGCTTCAATGTTTAGAACAGAGCCATCCGAAAGGTAAGAGAGAGCCCAGCATGCATCTGTTAGAATTTGTTCATCAGTCAAGTAGATGAGTTGCAGAAGGACAGGCAAGGCAGGCTTTACCTGACACACACCAATCCAATTTCTTACTAACAGAATAAATAGTATGCCAGCAGCAACATTCTGTGAAATGTCCCCTACCTTTTCAAATTCTACACCAGGCTTTCCATAGAAGAAATTTGTTAAGGTCCATACAGCAGTCCTCAACATAGGTAACTCTAAATCTAGAACAATAGAGGTGCGTTTAGGCAGCAACCTAGACAATGATGGCAACCGAGACATTGATGGCAACTGAGACAATAATGGCTCGAGAGCACCATGATCAAGAACAATATCCCTATAGCTTGGGGAATCACCAGCAATATTACCTAAAGCCCATACTGCCTATTAAAAAAAAGGAAAATTAATTTTTTTTAAAAAATCAAAATTCTCTCACCTTATATTTTTTCTTTAAAATTTTTTGTCTCACATTTGTTTCAACCAAACAGGAGATAAAAGAAAACAGTTAATTGAGCAAAATGAAACCTGTTCCACGATATCCAAAGTTTTAGAGCTGAGAAGCTGCACAAACAAGGGAATAGCGCCAAGATCAACGAGAAGTTTGGTGTGTTGAGATATTCCTGAAGAAACATATGTGAGAATCCATGCAGCTTCAAACTGCAATTGACGTTCGTCACGCCTTCTCAAGAACTCGAGAAAGCGATGCACAAGACCTACCCTTACCATCATATCAATTGGAACTTTGAAACCTGAACAGAGATGCATTGCAATAAATGTTAAATTAATTTGGAAGTGAAATTATGAATAATTACGTTCATAGTGATACCTTGTGATACCATCTTTCTAAAATGAGTAGCTGCTTTCAACTGTGCAGCAGTATCATCAGAGCGCACTCCTTGTATCATGTCACTCAACTGTTAAAGAAAGAAACAAGATTCATTCAAATTAAGAAAGAGTATACAATTACAATACAAGATTCATTGATAGTTACAGTCATCCAACGAGCGAGAGAAGGAGTTAGTGGTAGGCGAGGGTCCCTTGGTTTCACGTGGACTTGGTGTTCGCGCTTGTTCTTTCTCATCTCTACCACCGCCACCTCCTCCTCCTCCTCCCTCATCCTTCTCCGAGATCTCATATTACTGTTGCACCACACAACAGACTTAACTGAATCAACGCAGTGAATTCCTTCTCTTTGTTTAAACTAGCCTAGGACCCGTGCACGGGTAAACTTGTAGCAGGTTTTAGTTAGCTATGATTTGTATGAGAAGGTATATTAACTTTAAAATTAATATTTAAATTAAGAATATAATTATTAATATTATGAAATTGTTAATATCATAAAATATTTTAATAGTAGATGCTAAAATAATTTTTAATTGAAAAAAATTATGCATGCATTATTTTGTTAAATTAAAATAAATATTCTCAACCTAGTATGGAATAATTTATAAAAATGTTATTAGAAATGTTTCAAGATTTTTAATATATACTAGAATTTTAACTATCTATTATATGTGAATAAAATAATAATAATTTAACTATATATTAGAAAATATAGTTAGATATATTTTTAATTTTTATAAATATATTGAGAGTTTTATTTTTATCCTTAAACTTTAAAAATTGTTTTTTTTTTATCTTTAATATTAACTTGTCGTTCAATTGTTGCTAACTTAGTTGATAGATGTTCAGTTAAATTTTATCATATATCTTAACTTATGATGTATGTGAAACAAATTTTATACAAACAACCTAAATTATAATTTTAATCATTGAATTATATAAAAGATCATTTCAATGTTGTACTCAAATTAATGATTTGTGTAATTTTATTAATATATATATATATAATAAATTTTAATTAAATATTTATTGGTTAAGTCAATAATATTTAACTATACATTAATAGCATAAATTATGAATAAAAATTTAAAAATATATTTAAACTATAGAAACAATACTTTACATTCTGAGTTTATATAAAATTTAGGTTTGGATACATATTTTATTGTTTTAAATTAGAATCGATAGGTACTCGAGCATATAAAATGGAACGTACCAGTATTTTAGTTTTTAATTTATTTAAATTTTATAAATTTATTCAAAAATTTTAATCCAAATTAATTTCTTTGTAAATGAACACTAAAAAAAATTTTAAAAATATGATGTAAGTTAAAAATTAATAAAGGAATTTTTTTAAATAAAAAAATTATTTATAAAAATTAAAATATTAGTAAATTTTATAAAATATACATCTCTCTTAATAACCATAGAAATTATATAGAAGGAGGATGCAAAATAAAAAAGAGCAATCAAACATCATTTAAAATTTAAATCACAATATAAACATAAAAATTGATTTACGTGAAGTTTATATTTTTAGCTTAGAAAAAATAAATTTTTAATTTTTAATTTTAATTTAATTATTTTTTTTAAGTGGTAAAAGTAGAAATAATTTATTTTAAAATAAAATAAAAATATGCTATTTAAAGTTGAAATACAACCAAACAACTTCTTTTATTTTTTTTTATAAACAAATTTGATCTTTGATTATTTTATACTATTGGAATCCTAGAATTCCTTTGCATGTGTTTTAAAGTAATTTAGAATTAATAGAATTCATGTATTTAAACAATAAAAAAAAGAATTTTAAAAATGTTATAGACCTTTACATAAGTAGTTTTGATGTTAAATGAAGTGAATTTTAAATGACTCTTATTTGGAGAGAATTTTTAAAATCCTCTATTATTTTGTTTTTGTCTTAAATTATTATTTATAGTTTCTTTCATGTACTGTTCTTCTTTTAGTGATTATTCATTTTTTACTTAGAAATTTATGGAATTCTAAAATTCCTCCCCCAAACATAAGGTTAAGCAAATTTGTCTTTTGGTCATTTTATATTATTGGAATCCTAAGATTTCCTTCATCATTTCTTTGTAATTTACACTTTCAATTAAACTCTGATTCTTAGTTCATGGTTTTAATTTCCAGCTCATTTTCCTTTTAATTCTATTAATTTTCGTTTTAACTTTTCTTCTATTTTTGCATTTTATTTCCAGCTTAAACTGTTGTCATCATCTTTACCAATTTTCTTTGAACATAAATTGAAGAGTTCTATGCTTAGAATTTGAGCTTCAATTACATCTCCAACTAAATTTATTCTCCTCCTTTTAAGTAGGTTGTATTACATGATAAAAAATTAAAAGTAAAACAAAATAAAACTTAATAGAAACACTCCTTAAAAATAAAAAATTTGCAATAAAATTTTACAAATTCCTAAATTCAGTCGTAATTAGAAACTAATATAGCAAATGATGTAGTACCTGATGGTAGATACGGTTAAAAAAATTTAATATAGTGACCAAATTTAAGATAAAAAATCAATAAAAAAAACTAATTAAAAGTGATAGTTAAATTCCTAATCCATTATTTTCTTTTGTGACTACATGTTCAGTCGCAAATTTATAAATTTCCGCTTTCACTTCTCCTCTTCTCCCTCCCTCAGTTTCACTTTCTTTCACAAGCCCTCTTGAGCCTTCACATTCACAAGCCCTTAACTTTTGACGTTCAAAAAGCAATTAATGATAACCTTTACCATATAGTCTCTTCACTTCGGATTAGCTTGCCCATGATAACCTTCACCGTATTTATACTATTTATACTTTTTATTTGCAAGAACCTCTTTTCCTTTTCTTTTTAGATATTCTTCATCTATGTTTTAAGCTATTAATAAATAATTATTTTATTAAAATTAATAAAAATAATTAATATGTTACTAATTTAATTTTTTAAAAATTTTAATATTAAATATATAAACTAATAATCTTATAAATAAATAATTTAATATAAAATTTATAATAAAGTAACTATATAAAAAACTTAATAATTAATATATTTATATTTTATAAGTAAGATAAAAACGCATGGTTAATTATTTTATAAAAAATAAAAATTTTAAAATTGTTATTATTCTTATATATAAATATGATTCTTTACTTAATAATAATTAAATTAAATTAATAAAATAGTAATATGTATTATATTTTTGTATAATAATTTTTTTAAACTGTTAACATTAATAGAAATTACATAATTTCAAAGTTGATGTGTTAGCAAAATATTTTAAATATTTTAAATTAATTCTAAGTTAAATTGCAATTAAGTATTGACTATTTATTACAAAATTATTTATTATAAAAAATTATTAAATATTAAGATAAATTTTATTATATATTTTATGAAAAAATAAATTATTAATATAAATTTTAAAAATTATATTAATAAATAATTTATTGTATTTAACATTTAATATTTAAGGCATGGATGATATATGTATTAACAAAAATATTTGTTAGTATAATATATTTTATTTATAATATAAACTTATATTTATATTAATAGTCATTTTTACTAAAAATAAACTGTCAAAATTATAATATATTTTATTTATAATATAAACTTATATTTATATTAATAGTCATTTTTACTAAAAATAAACTGTCAAAATTTTACCTAATATTAAAATTTTAATAAATAATAAATAATTTTTTTAGTTATGTGAATAACTCAAATCAATCAAATGGATTGATACTTAATTATTTTTATTTTATTTTAAATTAAATTATAACATTTATTTTTAAAATTACAAATTAAATAGATTAACCCATCAGATTTTATAAAAATTTCAGAATAATTGTTTAAAACTATAATATATAAACTATTTTATTAATTTAGTTTAATTATTATTAATTAAATTAATCATATTTATATGTAAAATATTAAAAATTTAATTTTTATAAAATAATCAACAATATTTTTATCTTAATTATAACATATAAATATATTTTTAAATAAATAAATTATTAATTAATTATATTTTTATTTAATATAAATTTTATATTAATAATATATTTATTTATTTTTAATATTATCTGTTTAAATATTTAATATTAATATTTAAAAAATTAAATTAGTAACATATTAAGTATTTTTATAAATTTTAATGTAATAATTATTTATATTTTATAAAAAATTAAAGAAAATATTATTTTTATGTAAAATATATTTTTATTATACTTAATAAAATAATTATTTATTTTTATAAAAAATTTAAAAAAATATTATTTTTATGTAAAGTATAATTAGAATGGTACTTGTTGGATCAAATAAATGGTTAAGATTAATATAAAAAATTGAAGAGAAATCAATCATAAATTTAGAAGTGATAAAATAATTTTTATAATTTTTTAAGTTTAATAAAAAATAATTATTATTATTATAAAAAATAGATAAAAAAATATTAATCACATTAAATATGTAGAGACAATTGTAAATATTTTAATAATTTAAATACTTACCTCTAAATTTATAAAAATACTAAAAAAACTAACTTAACTTAATTATTTGAATTCAATAATATATATATATATATATATATATATATATATTATTTGTTTTGACTTTTTGTTTTGACTTGTCATCTGAATATTATATATGTTTAATATATCGCTTTTTTTTTTATATATATTATTCAGACTGCATCTTTTAAATATATATATATATATATAAATAAAGTTAGAATTATTTGATAAATTTTAATATTTATATTAATTTAATAATTTTATATAAAATATAAAATTTATTAATTTATATATTTTTAAATTTTTAAATTTTTTAAAAATTTAATATATATAATCTATCTGTTATTATAACATAATTTAATATTAAACTAATAAATTTTATATTTTATATAAAATTATTAAATTAATATAAATATTAAAATTTAATACATGATGTTAACGGTTTTTTCTATCTCATTTTGTATTCTAAATTATTTGTATTGTTACCATTTTTTTTCTTAATATTGACTTTTTTTATATAGGCTTTTTATTTATCTTTTAATCTTATTTCTTTTAGTTGTTAACGCAACATGTAAATTATTTATTTATTTATTTTTAATTAATCATATAACAAAAAATTACAAGTAAAAAAAATTAGATTTATACAATCAATAAAATTTTTACAATAATAATATTAATGTATTTTCATAAAAATGTTCATACTATGTGTTCGTATTTGTTATTGTAACTTACATAGATTTTAACTTTTGTATATTTATGTATTTTTTGAAAAAAAATCAGATAACTATTTGTGTGGGGTCTTGGAAGGAATTAATAATAGAAGTTTTAATTAAAAATTATGATCAAATATATTGAAAATTATGATGAATAATTATTAAGATGAATTTTTTTTAACGGGTGACTTTAAGCCATTAATTAGTATTTTTATATTTACATTAGAATTTTGGCGCTATTATATATGACAGAAGTACTCCTAATCTTTGAGAACATGCAGAGTGTAAAATGGTTTAAAACTAAGTTTGGATTATGTCACTAAATTTGGAAGTATTTACTGTCATTTATTTTTATTTTTTTGAAAAATAAATGTAGACCTATATAGTATATACATTTCACTTTTTATCCGTTTGATTTATTTTTTTAAAATGAAAAATAATTTTAATCACCTAATAATAGATTTATTCAGATATGAAAAATTATGCGGGTATATAAATAGAATTATTCTCTCTTTTTAATTAGTTTTATATTTTTTAAAAATATATTTTAATTAAAAATTATTAAAAAATTAAAATAACACACAAAACTAGTTAAAAGGGAGTGATATTAGACACAAAACACTCCTTCTAAACCCTGTTTAACCTGTATTCAATATTCTACGTATTCTATTCAACACTATCATGATTTGTGTAGCATTTGGTATGAAATTTGGTCTCCATGTTCATTGTTTAATCTGCTAGTAATGGAATTTGATAAAATGCTCACTTATCCAGAACAGATTACTCTATAGATTATGCACTACACAAAAAGATTAAATAATGGTATCCTTTATCAAATTGGTTTTAACTGATTTTATTTCTTTAAAAGTCATATTTTTATATATATAATTTTGGAACATTTGTAATGTTTGGTTAAGGATTTAAAGATTAAAAATATTTGTGATAGATTTCATCAAGTTATTAATAAATTACATTTCAAATATTGATACATAATATTTTATTATATGAATAATAAAATATTCGAATATGATAACAAATTACTAAATTGACAAAATATTATATACAAGTTAATTATTACATTATTAATATAATTTTAAAGTATACTTTTGAAAAAAATAAATTTATTAAACAAGAAAAACGACTCTACTATCCATTTGTCTTGTTGGCATTGACGTTTTCAACTTATAAAAGTTTTGAAATGTTAAATTTGTTTTTTAAAAATGTAAATCTTGAATTATTAATTTCTTAAAAAAATTTCACTCGTTTTCATGTTAATGTTTTAAAGTTTTTATATTTTAATTTAATTTTTTACCACCTCATTTCTTTAAAAAACTAATACGATGTAATTTTAACTTTTCTAAATTAATTCAATAAAAAATTAAATCTCTAAAAATTAATTTAATGATTTTTTTAAACTAATATAATTTTAATCTTTAAAAAATAATTAAATAAATTAAATATTTTAAAAAATTATATAATAAAATTTTTTAAACAACCAATTTAACATTTTTCTCATTAAATTAACTCAATTCAATTGAATTTGAAAATTTGATAATAGTGAGATAATTATAGTGAGTGAAACAAATTGATACATTTATAATATAAAAAAGATGTTTGTCTTTAGAATAAGGTTTTTACCGTCATATATATATATATATATTAATCTCTTTTATATTTTTAATAAAATTATTTTAATTTTTAATTCTTTATCAATGAGCAATTTTAATGATTTATCTGATTAAATTAATATTTATTTTAACTAAATTAATTGCTAATATTTTATAAAAATATTAACATTAGTTGTTTTTTTAATTTTCTTAACGATAATATAGCCATATACTTAATTTATTTCTTTTTTTATTGGTAAAAAACAGTCTTATTTATTTAATAATATTATATTATGCAATACATTCAAATAATAATTAATAGAATATAATAAAATGAAACATTAAAATTAAAATTACACTCCATCTATATTTTAAATTTAAAAAATTAAATGTTTCGTTTAGATTTTTTAATTTACATTAAATGAAAAATAAAATAGAAAACTAATAATTTGTCAATAAATATTTTCACTTAATTTCTTCAATAGAATGTACTATTTTAATTTATTTCATTGTATAAATTTTATTATTCATATTATATTACTCTTTTAATATTATTCCTATAATACATAAAAACATGGCTAATTTTTTTACGGTGAAAGGTAAATTTTAAACTTAATTAACAACCTTTTCTTTTGGTTCTGAACAATTAGCAGTTAATAATATGTAAATAAAAGAGGCAAATTGTAATGAGCGCGTGCATCCTAAATTGACGTACTTGTGCTGGACCTGAGCCCATGAGTGTAAATATATAAATAGTCGATGATAGTTTTCTTTACTTTATAGAAGATCACACGAGTACTTGGCAGTGGTACCCAACAGAGAGACGTTACTAAGGCAAAACTCGCTTCAAGTTTTCGAATGTTATGTTCGTTGTTGGTTTCGTATGTATGTTACGGAGAGAAAACAAAACTGAAGATAAGGTTCTCTCTTCCTCTTTCTCTTTCAATCTTTGTTTTTTCTAATTTATGTATTTCTTTATACTTGATTCGATGAAAATGGTGGCTTTGATGAGTCAACGCACGGTGCTTGACACAAATTCAGACCATTCTTTCTTTGTTACCTTTGATTTTGCGTCGATTTCTACGTTTGCAATAGTAATCCTATATCTTCTCATTCTTCATTAATTCAAGAACATTACGGATAGCGGAATCTACGATGATCGTTGGTTTTATTTAGGATGAATTTTTTTATTCCATAGTCTTTGATGAGCAAACGCTCTTTGTCCCAAAACCGTGTGCTTGACACGAATGTTTTGTGGGAATTGCTACGTTTGCTACAGTAGTAGTGTATTATCTCATTCTTGATTGATTAAAGAATGTTATGAATGGAGGAAACTACAATGGCCCTTACTTCTATTTAAGATGAATTCTTTATATTTGATAACCTTGATGAGCAAATGCTCTTTGTCCCAAAACTGTGTGCTTGACACGAATGTTTTGTGGGGATTGCCACGTTTGCTACAGTAATCGTGTATTATCTCATTCTTGATTGATTAAAGAATGTTATGAATGGAGGAAACTGCAATGACCCTTACTTCTGTTTAAGATGAATTCTTAATATTTGATAATCTTGAATTATGAGTTCAAAATGACCATCGGTGACCCTATGATAATGACAACTACAATATGAATTTTTTTATTCATAATTTCGAAACGGGATGGTCTTTTGAAGGCGCTAAAATCTCGTTGGGATGGTTGAGATGAGCCTTGTTGACGCTAAATAGAATTACAATGTGAATGCAAACCTGGATCTTAGCATGTGCATTGATGGATGATCCTCTATGCAATTCATATTGTAAAATTTGGATGGAATGTATTGTGTTGTGCGTGCTGACTCTAAATCTTAGCATGCTTGAGTTCTTAAATACGCTAAATAAATTTGGAAATATGAGTGCAGGCACAAATCTAAGCATGTGCTTTGATCGCTGGTCCTAAATTCAATTCATATTGTAAATTGGGATGGAATGCATCGTGGCTTAGTGACTTTTAAAGCTTCTGTGCTCGAGGATTTGATGACGTAGGTTCTTAGCATTTGCCTAGCTGCAATTACAAAATGAATGCACACATGAACCCATGTATGCCCCTCGATAACCCAAATGCAATTTTGTTATTCATAATGTTGAATTTGCTAGGGTCGTTGGCTTCTGTGGATTGTGTCTTTATCACCCTCATGATCCCAACTGCAGTTTAATTTTTTAATCTTTTATTCATTATATTGGAGCAGGATGGTTATCATCAATAACACGAGCCTTGATGATACTAAATACAATTGCAACATGAATTTAAGCATGGGACTTAATGGCCCCAAATGCGATTACAATATGAATGCAAACATTAATCTAAGAATGGATCTTGATGGCGGCTCAAACGTATTTCCTATTGTAAAATCAGGATGGAATGCATTGTGCCTTGGAAACTTTGAATGCAATTATGCTTGAGTCTTTGATGATGCTAAATACAATTGCCAGCATGAATCTAAGCAAGTGCCTTGGTTAAATTTTATAATTGTTTTTCTATCATGGCTGCCTTTCTTCTTCTGCCACTGTCCGGTGGTTGTCACACCATCTGCCATAAAACTAGGAGGAATTTATTCCCTGCTGCCATTGGTAACACAGCATCTCAGTAACCAAACTCATACAGGATAAGAGTTGGTTGTTGTTTAATCTTGAAATAACTTAGCACTACTTATCTAGTGGTTGTTACTATACGCTGTTTAAGTTTAGCATTAATTTCTTTTGGGGAAAGATTTGTGTATTCTATTGGGATAAACATGCAGAAAATGGGTGTCTTTTATGCTTTAAGGCATGGTGAACTTCAGTGGTTGATGGGATGAGATGCCTATTTGAATTTACTAAAACAAACAATTATTAAATAGAATCCAGTTTGCCATATCAAATGTAATTACACTAAATATAATGCTTTTGCACCATTAGTTTGCCATTTGTACCCAACTTTAAAATGGTTAAGTTTGTAAAAGGTGGCATGATGTGACTTGTGTCAATTTTTCACAGATATTAGTTGCCCATGGTTATGGTATTAAGAGGGTTATCCTGCCTGAAAGGAACTCAATCGAAGGACTTGGTTGAAGTACCATCATCAGTGCTAGCCAATTCGGAGGTAATTCTGCTTCCATGTTTTGCAGCATATATGGTTCCACAGTTTTACAGTTGTGATCTGAGCATGTTTCTCACTAATGTAGACAAGTATTTGGTATTATATTAGAAATTCTATATTTTATCTTTCCACTATTATTATATTCTAATATATTTTAAAATCAACTGAAGGGCTTGCGTGAGCATACTTTTGTTTTTTGCACCTGGTGCTCAATCAGGTCCTTATATGGTTATAATACCTTATATCAGCTGCATATTTTCCTTTCTACATTGGTATGGTGCTCAATGTGGTCCTTAAGATCTCTTATTATCACTGAAACGCAATACAAAATCATACTAACAGATCCTGCTTGCTAGATGGATGGAAGATGTATTAGAACTGGCTTTTGATTTGTTACACATGTGAATATACCTTTTTCTTTCGATCATTAATGGCTTGTATATGATTCAACTTGTCATAATTGAGCAAAGCTCAAGAAACCAACAATATGGATAGGAGCTGACATCTCCATGTAACATTGGGACTACACTCCAACAGTTTTAGTGTGAAAATACTCTCTACCTTGAGACCAGCTATTGTAGAAGGTGAGCAACTGCATCTTTCAAATTGTTTTAGCCTGTCACCATTTTTTTCTCTTAATATGGTGAATAAATCATTAATTTCTCCAAACATGGGAGCACTTGCTCTTTCTTTGATTTGGTCTCTACTTTCTGTCTTTTAATCCTATTTCAAATAGTTGTTCACCCAATGCTTGGGCTTATTATTTATTTTCTTTTGATTAATCATATAACAAGAAATTACAAGTAGCAAAAATTAGAATTATACAATCAATAAAATTTACACAATAATGATATTGATGTGTTCTCATATAAAATGTTCATGCTATGTGATGTTATTTGTCACTGTAACTTACATAGGTTCTAAGTTTTATACATTTATGTATTTTTTGAAAAAAGAATCGAATAAATACCTATAGGGTCTTGGAAGAAATTATTATGGAAACTTTTAATTGAAAAGGATGTTTAAATATATTGAAATTATGGTGAATGATTATTAAGATTTTTTATTTTTATTTTTTTAACAAGTAACTTTAAGCACTAATTAGCATGTTTTTTATACTTACATTAGGATTTCGGTGTCATTATATATGATAGAAGTACTCCTAATCTTTGAGAATATGCAGAGTGTCAAGTGGTTTGTGAATATGGATCTATGAAGTATTAAAACTGAGTCTAGATGATCCATACTCATTTACATAATAAATTCTTTGTTCTGTATGATGAAATTCAAACGAGATGTGTGAGCCTTTATGACCCAAAATCTAACTTTCGAGTAGGAGTATGATTTGAACTACCAGATGAAGCTTTATTGAATATGGATCTATGAAGTATTAAAATTGAGTCTAGATGATCCATACTCATTTACATAATAAATTCTTTGTTTTGTATGATGAAATTCAAATGAGATGTGTGAGCCTTGATGACCCAAAATCTAACTTTCGAGTAGGAGTATGATTTGAACTGCAGATGAAGCTTTATTCAACAATTTTGAATCCAAAAGGGATATGTGAGCCTTTATGACCCAAATGTGTTAGGAAATATCAGGATCAGCTTGTTAATGGGCCAAGTCATGGACCTAGAGTCTGGAAGGTCCATACTAGAAGGGGCAAAATAGGGAAAATATAGGAAAATTTGTAATCTGGCTGATGTGGCAAGTTGGTTACGTTAGTGGATAGTGGGTATTGACGTTGAGGAGTTGGTTATTAGGTGAGTGGGGGTGTGGGGAGAGAGGTATCAGAAAAGTTGTTTCTTTTTTCGGCTGTTAGCTTGGGCAGAGATCATCCTCTCTGTGGAGCCATAGGCTCTAGACTGTTAGAGCTTTAATTTCTTTTTCTTGCACTTTAGTAATAATACTTCAGATTTTTTGTGAGCATTTCCTTAGTCTCTAACAAATTGGTTCGACCTGCCAAACACGACGTGAGAGAGAGAGAGAGATGGAAACCAGTCAATTGACTAAGGCAGAGATGGTTGAAGCAAGGGTAACAATGATAGAGAAAAAGTTGGGTTTGCTGGAAGTAACCGTGAAGGAGTTGCAAGATGCTATGTTGAAAGAACAAAGGGAAAACGCATCAGAGCGTCAAGCTATGGAGGCAGAAAGAAAGGAGGCAGCTCACTTTCGTAAAGCTATGCAATGTAAATTTCTGGGAAAAGATTACAATGAAGATGATCAAGGGGAGGATGGGAGTTCCTCTGTTTTCCATGACCAAAAACAGGGCTCTTCGGCATTCGGGGACGATTCAAAATATATGATAATCGAAATGTGGGTCTCTCGCAGTTACAAGGAGATTCACTAGAGGAGTTCAGATTGGTTGTTCGTAAGGTTGAACTTCCGATGTTTGACGAGAACGACCCACGAGGATGGATTACCTGTGTAGAAACATATTTTCGTGTGCAACAAACTAGCCCGCAAGTGAAGGTGTCTTTAGCCCAAATATGTATGGAAGGTAACTGCGTACATTGGTTCACAATTCTGTTAGAAGCTGAACCTGCGTTAACATGGGAAAAATTGAAAGAAGAACTCATGTTACGATACAGCGGAAGGCAAGCTCAAAATTCATACGAAGAGTTAGCGGAAATAAGACAAACAGGATCTATTGAGAACTATATAGAGGAGTTTGAGATACTAGCAGCACAAGTTCAAGGACTGCCTGAAAAACAATTTGTGGGTTATTTCATGCATGGACTGAGAGGACATCAAGAAATGGGTACGGGTGCAGTGCCCAACAACAAAAAGCACGGTGATGACAGTTGCTCGTAATGTGGAAGTTGCAGTAGGGGGTGATATTCTACCAAAAGGAGTAAGTCGTAGTTATGGAGGTTGAACATGGTATAGCAATAGTTCTAATGCTGCCAGTAGAATGCTGTCAAATTCTAGATACCCACTACATACTCCACTTGAGAAGACCCGTGGCTATGACATTGAGCAACTACAGGAACGTCGTGTTAACAGTGGGGATACAATGTTAATGGATTAGCAAGAAACGAAGAAAAAGGAACCCCAATCAATAAGTCTAGGGGTGTTCGTCATTTATCCAACCTAGAGTTGATGGAGCGGAGGAGGAAAGGATTATGCTATAGGTGTGGACAACAATTCCATCCCCTACACCAATGCCCTGATTGCCAACTTAGGGTGATGGTTTTAGCGGAGGATGAAAAGTTGGTTTCTGATGGGGAGGTAATGACAGTTGATAAGGCAGGTACAGTACCGAATGTTGAATTTGAGTGTAATAATTTGGAGTTGTTGTGCCCTTTTGATAACGAAACCTTGCACCCAAAAACTATGAAATTAGGAGGTAAGATTAAGGGTGTTCCAATCCTGATCTTGGTTGATAGTGGTGCTAGCAATAATTTCATTTCCAAAAGGCTGGTTAAGGCCATGGGACTATCAATGGAAAATATAAAAGAAGTGGGCATCAAACTGGGTGATGGTCACAGGTAGCAATAACAAATTAGTGTCCAGGATTGGAAATGGACTTGGGGACATTAATATCACTATAGATGCATTAATATTGGAGTTAGGAGGAATTGATTTAATTTTAGGAGTGTCTTGGTTGCAAACATTAGGGGCAATAACCATGGATTGGAAAAAAATGTCTATGCAATTTCAAATTGATGGCAAAGGAGTGAAATTAATGGGCTTTACCAACACCAATCAAGTGTCAACCTCTCTACAGAGCTTATTAGAAGATAAAACAAAGGAAATGAGTGGGTTGTTGTGGACAGTAGAGGTGCAGTGCCAAGGAACAAATATACCAACCACGTTATCAACACAAAGGAGAAAGGAGTTGCAGCAATTATTGGCTGCATTTCCGAAGGTGTTCAAGGAATCGGAAGGGTTGCCGCCACAGCGAATGAATGATCATGTGATCTCCTTGCAAGAGGGGCAACCCTATTAATGTTCGACCATATCGATATCCACACCATCAAAAAGATGAGATTGAGAAACAGGTTAAGGAAATGTTGCAATCTGGTTTTGTCCACCCTAGCTCTAGTTCATTTTCCGGCCCTGTTATTTTGGTTAAAAAGAAAGATGGGTCGTGGCGAATGTGTGTTGACTATTGGGCATTAAATAGAGTCACAATTCCAGAGAAGTATCCTATTCCAGTAGTGGATGAATTGCATGGCTCTAGATTTTTCTCAAAGCTGGACTTGAAATTCGGGTATCATCAGATCAGGGTGCACAGTGCAAATATCCATAGAACAGCATTTAAAACTCATGATGGTCATTATGAATACATAGTTATGCCCTTTGGGTTGACTAATGCTCCAGCCACTTTTTAGTGCACAATGAATGATGTATTTAGACCATTTTTGCGAAGATTTGTCTTGGTTTTTTTTTACGACATTCTGGTTTATAGCCATTCTTGGGAGACTCATTTAGAACATTTGGTAACGGTGTTCCAATTGTGAGAAACTAATAATTTTGTTGTAAATGGAAAGAAATGCCACCTTGGACAGGAAGAGATTGAGTATTTGAGTCATATTGTATCAGCACATGATGTGGCAATGGATCCTAAAAAAATACAGAACGTTGTGGGATGGCCAGTACCAAGAAATGTGAAGGGAATTAGAGGATTTCTAGGACTTATAGGGTATTATCGGAAGTTTATTGAAAGGTACGGAAGGATTGCAAAGCCATTAACAGATTTAACAAAGAAGGAGGGTTTTCTTTGGGGAGTAGCAGCACATGATGCGTTTGAAAAACTTAAGAAGGCAATTACCTCTGCTCCAGTCCTTGCACTTCTTGATTCTACACAAAAATTCATAATTGAATGTGATGCTTCCGGAACAGGATTGGGCGCAGTTTTAATGCAAAATGGTAGACCCATTGCTTTCTATAGTAAGGCTCTTTCTCATAGATCTTTAACCAAGTCAGCTATGAAAAGGAGATTATGGCAGTGGCTTTTGACGTTTTCACAGACCAAAAGAGCTTCAAACACTTACTTCAGCAACGTATTACAACCCCAGATCAGCAATGCTAGATGGCTAAATTGCTTGGCTATCAATTTGATATCATCTATAAACCGAGTCAAGAGAATAAAGCAGCCGATGCCTTATCCCGAGCACATGAAAACGAAGATTTTAATATGTTACATTCTTATCCGGAGTGGCTGGATGGTTGACAGATGACTGACGAAGTTCACCAAGACCCTAAACTCCAAGAAATCATTGCTGCAATCAAAACAAACCCAGATTCTAGACCAGGTTATTCCTTGCGAAATGGGGTTTTGCTCTATCATGGGAGGTTAGTAATTTCGAGTACATTATCTTGGATTCCTACTCTGTTACAAGAATTCCATAATACTCCATTAGGAGGACATTCTGGTTATTATCGTACATATCGAAGGCTAGCTGAGAATCTGTATTGGATTGGAATGAAGAACACTGTGTGCAAGATTATGTCAAAAAGTGTGATGTTTGTCAACGACAAAAGTATTTGACTATGTCACCTGCTGGCCTACTACAACCTTTGAATGTCCCCAATCAAGTTTAGGAAGATGTCTCCCTAGATTTTGTAACTGGATTACCTAGATCTAAGGGGTATGAAGCAGTTCTGGTTGTGGTTGATAGGCTCTCTAAGTATATCCATTTCATATTATTGAAACATCCATACACAGCCAAGGTGGTAGCAGAGGTGTTTGCAAAAGAAGTGGTTCGGTTACATGGCATTCCGACACCCATCGTGAGTGATCGGGATCCTATTTTTGTGAGTAACTTTTGGAAGGAATTATTTAAACTCCAAGGCACTATGTTGCGAATGAGTTCAGCTTATCATCCCGAATCGGATGGACAAACTGAGATCATCAATTGATGTCTAGAGACTTACCTCCAGTGTTTTGTGTCGGAACAACCCAAAAACTGGTCCTTATGGCTTCTTTGGGCAAAATTGTGGTACAATACCACTTATCATGTGTCCATAGGAGTAACACCATTTGAAGTAGTATATGGTTGCAAACCACCAACCATTATTCATTATTTGCAAGGAGAAATTCGGATGGAAGTGGTGGTCCGTGATTTAATGGATTGAGATGAGGCTCTTCATCAATTGAAATATAATTTGGAGCGCGCCAAATGCAAAATGCAGAAATTTGCCAACAAATATAGACGAGAAGAGTCATTTATAGTTGGAGAATGGACTTTCTTGAAGCTTAGACCACATCGACAACAATCCGTGGCTAGAAGAATATGTCCTGAATTATCCCCACGTTATTTTGGTCCATTTCACATTGTGGACAAGATTGACACAGTGACTTATAAACTGCAATTGTATAAAATTTTCAAAATTCATCCAGTTTTTCATGTTTCCCAACTCAAAAAGGCAATCGGATCTTATTTTGTGGAACAACAGTTACCAAAGGGAATGGAGGTGGAGACCAATGATATGATTGAACCAGAATCTATTTTGGCTACTCGCTAGATTACGCAAGTTGATAACTTGATTACTCAATGGTTAGTGAAGTGGAAGACTAAATCCGCAGAAGATGCTACCTGGGAAGATGAATTCACCATTCGTAGTCAATTCTCATCATTCAACCTTGAGGACAAGGCTGAGAGTGTACAGGAGGCAATGTTAGGAAATATCAGGTTCAACTTGTTAATGGGCCAAGTCATGGACCTAGAGTCTGGAAGGTCCATACTAGAAGGGGCAAAACAGGGAAAATATAGGGAAATCTGTAATCTGGTTGAAGTGGCAAGTTGGTTACGTTAGTGGATAGTGGGTATTGACGTTGAGAAGTTGGTTATTAGGTGAGTGGGGGTTTGGGGAGAGAGGTATCAAAAAAGTTGTTTCTTTTTTCGGCTGTTAGCTTGGGCAGAGATCATCCTCTCTGTGGAGCCATAGGCTCTGAACTGTTAGAGCTTTAATTTCTTTTTCTTGCATTTCAGTAATAATACTTCAGATTTTTTGTGAGCATTTCCTTAGTCTCTAACAAATTGGTTCAACCTGCCGAACACGACGTGAGAGAGAGAGAGAGATGGAAACCAGTCAATTGACTAAGGTAGAGATGGTTGAAGCAAGGGTAACAATGATAGAGAAAAAGTTGGATTTGCTGGAAATAACCGTGAAGGAGTTGCAAGATGCTATGCTGAAAGAATAAAAGGAAAACGCATTAGAGCGTCAAGTTATGGTGTATTAATTTATATGTTTATACATATAAAATGTTTAAAAATTATTGTTAAATTTTTAAAAAATAAAATTCTTATATTATAGAAGCAAATTTTGATGTTTAAAAAGGTGTTTATTATTATTATTTATTTTAAAAATTAGGTAGGGTAAACTTCTGTTCTAAAAAAATGACATAATTTTTATGGTTTAAACTTTAATGAGGTAAGAAGGACAAAAATATTACAATATAGATTAAATATTTAATTATAAAAATGATATTTATTTTGCCTTTAAAAAAGTGACATTAGTTTCCTCTTTTGTTCATTTAAAAAATATACAAATTTAACTCAACTATATATATAGGTGAACATAATTTAGATGTTACTATTTTTCTTACCTTTTTATTTTTTTTATAATTTTTTTTTATGAGAAATGTTAATATTGGGTAAAATTGAAAAAATTTTATTTAAAAATATTATTAATATGTTTTTATGACAGTTTTCAATGTATTTATATATTTTTTAATTTTCTCATTAATCTTTTAAGAAATATTTTACTAAAGTTTTTTAGAAAAAAGAATAATTTTTATTTTTAAATTAAAAATTATATATTATTTATAATAATAAACAAATAAGTAATATGATAAATTTATGCTAATATATTATTTTACATAGTGTAGGTTGATAGATATCCAAGAATAAAATATGATTATGTTTTATTTTTGGTCATATAATGCTAAAGGGAGTGAATTTCACGGTGAGGCGATATGAATATGAAATGATTATGAAGCTGTACAGGTTCAAATCTAGTTAAGAGAAGAAAGGCTTGAGTGTGTGAATTGTGAAGCATGGGAGGAGCATAGTGTAATAGGATGATGAAGTCATATAAATCGTCAGAACTGAATGATGATGAGATACCAAACCTCATCGCTAGCCCTCACATTGATTTCTCTTCCGTTTTAGCTCTTTTCCCTCTCTCTCAGACCACTCTTTCTCCCTCTCGCTTTGCTTTCCAGGTCAATCCAATTGTTGACCATGCTTGCCAAAGAGTGACGCTGCTGTGAAAGAGTTCATGCTTCTTTACTCTTTTCATTTCCATCATCATCAATATCATCGTCATCGTCATCCTCTCTTCTTTTCATATTTTTTGTTGATATACTTAGAGATTTGACAATGTTGAATTGGATAAGATTGTTGAAGTTGTATGCGACCTTCCAAATCCATTGGTATGTCTATTATGATGCTAATAACCTTATTGTTGTTTGTTGAACTTTTTTTATTAATGTTATCTTTGGCTTTCTACATTGCAGCTTGATGCACCTGTTAAGGAAGCTTTTGATGTCGCCTATAGCAATATCTACGTCTTTCATGCTGCTCAAAGGACACCTGAAAGCAACGTTGAGAACATAGAAGTATGATAGGATCTCGTTCTTAAAAATATCTCAGTTTCATTCAATATAAAATTGAAGGATGCCATAGCAATATATAATCTGTGGATATTGGTATGCTTTCGTGAAACTTCTTGTTAGGAAGTAGGTGCTTGTGGGATTAGCTAGGAAGTACGAACAGTTAGATAATTCTATACCTTAGTAAATCGTAGATTATGATTTTATTATTTATTTTTCTGTTTGTACTTGTGGTCCTATATAGGTCACTGTTCTTGATTTATTTCGTCTATCTTCTCTATCAAGTAATTTAATTTCATTTTCATGCCTTCATGCTTGTTACGTGAGCTTTTTGAGGTTTTTCCGATGTCAGGGAGTCCGGTGGAAGTGTTTCAAGAAGTAATAATTCTGTTGGTCTTTACATTCCAGGGGGAACTGTTGTATTACCCTCGACAGCTCTAATGTTTTCGTTTGTAAACTAAATTGTTATCTAATTATCTAATTATTCTGTTGGTATTTATATAACAGCCTGCACAGATTGCTGGATATAAAACTATTCTTCTTGCATCTCCACCAGCTCAAGATGGCACTATATGCAAGGTAGTTCTCTATACTGTATGATAAATATAGTTGTGAAGCTGGTAATTTTCTTACTAATGCTTTTCTTGCAGGAAATACTGTATGTGCAAAGAAAGCTGGGGTGACTCACATCCTTGAAGCTGGAGGAGCTTAGGTTTGAAGCATGATAATTTCTCATATAATATATATTTTTTAAAAATTATTCCTGTAATACATAAAACGAAACTTTTAGGAGATGAAAGGTATTTTTCTATTTCTTTTGTTCGGTGGTGAAAGGTAAACTTAGCTTAGGTTTGAAGCATGATAATTTCTCATATAATATATATTTTTTAAAAATTATTCCTGTAATACATAAAACGAAACTTTTAGGAGATGAAAGGTATTTTTCTATTTCTTTTGTTCGGTGGTGAAAGGTAAACTTCAAACTTAATTAACAATAAATGTAACAAAAAACGAATTGTAATGGACGCTATTCTCTCTCTCAATCAGTCTTTTTGTTTTTCTAATCTTTGAATCTATAATTGATTCGGTGAAAATGGTGCCTTCGGTAAGCAAGTGCACATTCTCCCAAAACTGTGCATGACCCAAGTGTTTTGTGGCGATTTCTATGTATGCAATACTATACATCTTCTCATTCTTGATTGATTCAAGAACGTTAAGAACAACAGAAACCAAAATGTTCCTTAATTTTAGTCAAGATGAATTCTTTATTTCATAATTTTGAATTCTTAAAATTCTTTATTTCATAATGTTGAATAAGGATGGTTGATTCTTAAAACATGTATAATGATGATCCTAATAACCCCCAAATGTGGTTTTTCTTTTTAAATCTTTTATTCATTTAGATTAGGATGGTTAACATCAATAGCATGAGTGATGCTAATGTAATTTCAAATGACTTGAAACATTGAGCTTAGTTGGTCCTAAATGCAATTACTTCATTAATGCAAACATGAATCTAAACACATCCATTGATGGTTGACCCTAAATGTAATTCATATAAAAAATGGGATGAAATACATTTTTCTTTGGTGACTCTGACTACAATTTTTCTTAATTGTTTAATGACATTACATACAATTGCACGGAGAATCTAAGCCTGGGCCATTGATGATCCTAAATGCAAGAGCAATATAATGCGAACATGAATTTAAGTGTGTATCCTGATGGCTGACTCCATATACAATATTGAAAAGTTGGGGATGGAATGCAAGCCTTATTGATTTTGAATGCAATAGTCCTTGAGTCTTCAATGACACTAAATACAATTGCTCTATGAATCTAATCATGACCTTCATAGCTCTAAACACAATTGCAATATGATTAATCTAATTGCATTCATGACTGATCCTAAGCGCAATTCATATTGCAAAGCAGTGAAGAGATAGAAATGGATTAGAGAATCACACGAAATTGACAAGTTAATGATTTTTATGGTATAATGAAGGTTAAGAACAAATAACTAATGTTGCTAAATATCCTGTTACTTTGCTAGTCAGTATTTAATGTTTGAGATATATAATGTGGTACTAATTTAGATTTACGTATACACCACAACTTAATCAGGATGCAAGAGGTTTTGTGTGTAGTTCTTTGTTAAACCACCAGGTGTTGGGAAATCATCTTTGGCATTCACACAGGAACTTGTAATAGTGTCTAATTTGTATGACAATCACAAATACAAGAGAGCGAAGTTATTGATATTTTTAGATATTATTGTCACATATGATGCTTTCATTTTTTCCTGTTTGGGTTTTGTCATTTGATTTTGTCCCAGTGGATGAGAGTAGAGTTGAGTTAATATTAGGAGGCTGATTCAGTTAAAATAAAAAGTGATGAGATAACAAAAGGTTCAGTAATTTTGTTATCTTTTGGATCTTTTTTTTTTCTCTCTCTGCCTTTCTCAATTCAGTGGAACAATCTATTGAAGCAGTAACTTTTCATATTTCTTTCGAAGAATACTACCTTGATGTCATTGCAAATGAACTTGGTTTTGAAGATGCTGCCAATGTTATGACTTCAAGGTAATATGAAATTATAGAAAAGTTTCTTAGTTATAATTATTGCTTTCTAATTTATTCTTGACCTGTGAGGCACTTCAGGAATTTGGGTAAAGCTTCTTCTGAGACAAGATTGTTTTTTGCTGCTCCAAAATCATATTACTGGATACATCTTCTAAATTACCAAATGAAAAAGAAACTCTTTATTTTGAGGGGTCTCTGAATGTGAGGGCAAGTTACTTGTTTAGGCAAGATATAATTGGTGAAGCAATATTAGCAACCATTGGATATACACAGAAATCTAGAGATGTTTTGTATGAGGATGTCACAGTTCAGTTATTTTACAAGTCTCTTTAAATTTAAATGATTCATTGAGTTTATTGTATAATGGTCAACTTTATCTTGCCTTGTAGGCTAAATTTTCAAGTAATACTTGATAGAAGTAAAGTCATGCATGTTGTTGTATCTGTGTGGCTAACTGAAGTACTTTTTATGTTTTTTTGCAGAACTTCTACAAATCTTTGTTGGTTTTTTATTGTAGAAAAATTTCTTTCTATTCATTTGTCACTTTGAACTTAGAAATTATGTAAAGAATTGTTCCTGAACCGATATTCCATTGATATCAGCATCAATGTTAATATATGGACAACTATTCAATAAATTTACAGTTCTATTTCTGGTTAGGTTTGTGTTCAATATTTATTATTTCTTTTTCTAGTTTAAGGTGTGGTGTATGATGTATGACAGTGTTCATAGCCAATTCGTTTATTAAATATTTTTGTTATTTAAAGAACTTCCAATATCTCTCCACATTAAATGTTTATAAAAATAGTGAGCCTTTTTTTTTATATCAAACTTGGAAGTTTTCCTCTTTTCATAATAGTTTCTCATATGCCTGATCCTTTTGGGACATGCACAATCTAATTTTGTGCCAAACTTATGCTTTTATCAAATAATTTTTTTTGGAGAACAGCATTTGTAATTTCCTTTTTTGGGCAAAAATAATTTTACCAATTTCTATCTCTGCAAAATTACATGAGCTTCCATTGTTTAATGATTACTAGATTGCCTACACAGGATGCTTGTAGGGAAGACCCCATGCAGCATTTATAAATTATCCAAAGAGACAATACTTGAAGCTGAGTTGCCTTTGTATGTTTTGCCGCCGTCTTTCAGAACCTATCTTTTTCATTGCAATTCACCCTTTCAAAACATCATTTCAATCATCAGGATCATACTTGAAGGTTGCAGAATCAGGCATGTTTGTGATTGAATGTGTCAATGGGGTCTCTATAACTGCAAATTCAAAGCATTTGGATTCAGAGGTGTTTAAGTGTGAAATAAAATTAATTTCTAAGTGTGGAGATTAAATACTTTTGTGTTCCTCGAAGGATTGTTATAAGAAGCAGAATGATGCTATTCAGAATGCCTCCTTGACACTTCTATCAAGGCTGAATAAGTATTTTAAGAGTGTATCATTATTCCTTTTGATCAACTTGATGAGACTGCAGACAACTTTGATGTCAAGATTTGTTCCAAGAACATTTTTAGAGAGATTTTGGCAGGTCAATCAATTCACAATGGTTAGCCTAATGAAATTCTGTGCAATAAATTAGTTGAATTAGTCTGTATGAATTTGTCATATGGTGTGCTTGGAATGGAGTAGGCCTGTTAAAGATTGAAGGTCCAGATTCTAGCATCTGTCCATGCAATGGATCTTTACCTTTCATAAGGTATTTAGTTTCTTTGGTTATGGAGGGCGAGGATATGAAAGAAGTCATTGAAGTTTGCAATGAGTTTGAGTTTGAGGTGGGAGTTGGTGCTGTGATTTCCTATGTTGAGGAGGTTGTGATGCAAATATCTGTTGGCCAGTTTGCTTATTTCACTACAAACTTACTCACTTCTGATTTGATTTTTGCTTCAGCTTGTGATTCAGTCAAAATGCTCACCTTGTTATCTTCTAGTGAGTTACTTTCGCTGTCATCCTCCAACTGGAAAAAAAACCATGCACGCATACTCATTATTTGATCAGTGTGTGGCTAAATTGTTGAGTCTATGTTGCTGACTGTCACTTGATTTGTATTCTTATTTTTAGACAACTGATGTATGGATTATGGAATAAGTTTGACCAAGGTTGCAGAACCTCCTGAGGAAAGAATGGAGCAGGCTCTTTTCAGCCCTCTACTTTCAAAGCAACGGGTGGAATTTTCAGTGTGGCACACTGTAGAATCCCACGTTACTATGTTGGTATACAAATCTTCTAATCTTTAGTTTTCTTGGTTTAATCTGGGTTGTGAATTTGATGTTCTGTTTCATCACAGCTTGATTTTGGATGTGGATTTAGAAGCTTGTTGGAAGCATTGTTAAATTATCTAACATGTCTGAATAAAAATTTCTGGTGTTGATATTTCATAGAAGGGTCTTACGCATGCTTCAAAGGTCACTTGCACTTTCACATAACAATGTTTTCACTTTTTCCTTTTTTAAGTGTACCGAGAGTTTATGCTTTTAGATGCATTTTTAGATGTACAAGAAATAACTGGATTCAAGGGGAGCCTTGTCTGCAGAAGCTAGATCTTAAAATATGCCAAAGTGATGAATGTTATTGTTATTTACTAGCTCTTTACACAACTTAAGAATGTTGTCATTAGTAAGTTATTTGTTCATCTCATATAGTTAGCAATTTGTTGCTATCTGCATAATGGTGTCCATAATGTTCAAAATGTCAAAGTAATTAATCATACTATATAATTTTTTTTGCCACGGATGTGTCTTTATTTTAGTTGAGGGAAATATTTTAATAATTGCGAATGATGTTTGACTAAAGCAGCTATTGACTTGTATCCTATCTAGTTATGGAAATGTTGTTTATGCAATGAATTAAAAAGTATGTTGGATGCTTAATTATTACACACAACCTTTTGATTTTAGATATCTTGGTCATTATTGGAGGACCTATTTATGTGGGTAGGAAAAAGGCATCATAATTGTATTCTTGCTTACAATTTTGAAATTTCTTTCTTAGTAATGCGCTTGGTTTTGTGTGCATGAATTTTGCTTGTACTTAAGTGAAAATTGGTCACAAATTCAAATGCTGGTGTGCGATGGACAAGCATAAAATCTGTAATATGAAGGTTCAATTGCAAATTTTGGTTCCAGGTTGCATGAATTTGACATTGGTACTTGTTTAAAGGTAATTCATAATCCGTTACATATTCTGTCATTGTTGACTTCATTTGGATATGGTGTGTCCTAATGTAATCATTTCTCATCCATTCTCTCCCATAGTAAGTACTTAGTAGTAATGTGTGATTTGATTAAAGTTAAATAAAAAATAATATTTACCATCTGTTGAATAAGTTTGCTATCTATGACTGGGGTTTAATATATTAAATTGCACTGGGTTAGTAATTTCTTATGATGACCATGCAATGCTTAACAAATACTTTTGGTTACACAGCATTATAAATTATTTGTTTAAATTTATATGCATTATAAATTTATACTAGCAAAATCGATGATTATTCTCACCCATTATAGCAGGAGATATGTATTTATGCTTTATTCATCAATTCATATGGTATCTATTATCCATAACACTAATTAGAAAATTACACTCAGAGTGCTTGGATATGCGTCTCAAGTGTCATGAACAGATAAGCTATGCTTTATCGTGTTGAAGCCAATAAAAATATAAATCCAAACATGTTATCAATGTCAGGTATAACTACATTTAATGTCCAATCATATTTTAATGTCAGGGAGAATTATGTGCAAAACTAAATAAAGATTCATGTATTAGCATTGAAGAAAGAATCGAGGCAGTTTATCTACATATTTTTCTGTTATTGATGGGGCAGAGTTATTGACACTTTTGTAGATTCTAACGAAGTTGATAAGGTTGTAAATATGTGAAGCTATATTATCAATTGTATATGCGTGATAAAAAAATTGTTTTATTTAAAATAATAATCACCAAAAACTGACCATGATAAAATGGAAGATGAGGATTGTCTTAATTGATAAAATTAATTTTTTCAAATAAAAAATTATGTTCAAAATAGTAAATTTCTAATTAAAAAATCATATGAAATTATTATTAGAAAAATACTAACTAATCTTATATGAATGCTTGTGAAGGGATAAAAAGAAAATTCTTATGGGAATATGCTTTCGATGCACCAATGTAATTTTCAATGCAATTAAATGTTCTTTTAAAAAAAAAATTGTTTTTAATTCCTTAATTAGGGTAGCAGTTGGGAAAAATTTTTAATTTTTTGTTAATGAAAAAAAAATAACTTTTTTATATTTCTTTTTTTCTTTATACAATCATATTTTCTTATTTATTTTGTTGCACATCTCTTAAGTTTTAATATTAAATAGGATTAATAACTTTTTCTTAAATTATCTATTTGATGCAAATATTTAATTTAAATCAATTTAATTTTAGTTAATCATTTTTCATATATAACATAGATACAATTAATATATTTTTAAATACATTAAAATATTTGAATTAATTATATAATTTTTCTTAAAAATTACGTATATATTTTTATATTTTTTATTATTAATAAAATATTTTTTTATGGATTACTAAATACATGAAATAACTTATATAGGTTCAAGATCTTAGCTTAGATGGAGAATTTTATCATCTATATTAATTTTATTTGGTTTAAATAAGATTTTTTTTAATAAAATATAGAATTAAATATATTTTCAGTATTTTAAAATTATAAAATTTTGATTTTAATTTTTTATTTTTAAATTGATGAATTTTGTTTTTTTATTTTTTAAAATAATATTTTTTAATCTTTCAATGTATCATATGTGTGTCAAAGATTGATTGTGATTAAACAAAATCTATTTTAAAATATGAGTAGTCAAAATCTAAAAATATATTTAACTCCAAAATATATTTCTAATATAGGGAAAAATTATCAATTAATTTTTTATAATTTTTATATTTTTATGCTAAAATTTATATATTATGAAAGATATATTTATTAGTATTTTTTTCAATTAAAACCTAATTTTATAAAAAATAAATTTTTTTGATCAAATTTATTTTATTTTTGTAAAAGGTTGGAGAAGAAATATGAGAATGTAATGCTCTTCCAACTTTATAATTAATTAATTTATTTTTATATTTAATTATAGATATAAAATAATTAAATCTTTACGAAATATTTTTATTATTAAAAATTCTTGTACAAATAATATATTTTTTATTATCATATGGGATTTATTGATAAAATATTGATATTTAGATAATTTTAATTTATTAATATATTTTTAATGATAATTATTTAACAAAA
Organism: Canavalia gladiata; assembly: GCA_037954105.1. NCBI lineage: Eukaryota > Viridiplantae > Streptophyta > Magnoliopsida > Fabales > Fabaceae > Canavalia > Canavalia gladiata. Next base: position 15,696,874 of record CM075661.1, on the reverse strand, counting down.
AAATTAACACATAATTTAATGACAATTTTTTTAAAAAAAATTTGTACATATTTTATCTTTTATATTTGTAAGTTTAATTATATTGTCTACGATTAATTTTAATCATTCTAAGAAAAACTGAATGAAAAATTAAAAGAGTGCAATCCATTATAGGATGAAAAATTAGAAAGAGTGTAGTCTATTTTAGAATATCCTTATAATTTTATTTTTATTTATTACTATTCTTTCTTAGTTTTTATTGATTCTTCTTTTTATAAGTAAATTTGTTGTCGAATTAAGATCCTCATCATCCACATTGAAAGGATAAAGTTAAAAATATTAAAAGTTGCGTTCACGTTATACTCATTAGAAAAATCAATCTTATAAATATTGGCATTGATCTTTTTATAACACTTAGAAAGTCAATTATTCTTCCTTATTAGAGTATTGATTTTCTTTGTTATGAAAATCATTCATTTCTCAGAGAACTCAAATCCAATTTTTAGTTTTAAACACATCTTTTTTCTAATTTTTGTTTGCACATTGGACATATTATTTCATTTTCCTTTCAATTCTTTGCTTATTCAACCTTAAATTTTTCATCCTTGTGTTCAAAAGAAGAAATTTTAGATGAAGGTAATAAATAAAGAAAAGTTGAATGGTTAATTGATAAATAGTTCATCCCTCATGACCAAATTACAAGGTGCATCAATAGTTGAAAATTTTTTATTTTCATTTGAATATTCCCATAAAATATTAGTGTAATGAGAACTACTATTCCAAAATATCATTTCTTATGTATATATAAAAAATTAATTACTTTTTTTCATATATTATAATAAAAATTATTTATCATTAAATTTGTTTACATATATTCATTACCTGATTAACTAATCTCACTAATTTATTAATAAGATAAAGCACATAATGCATTTGATCTACCATACAAACTTGATCTCGATCTTATTGAGATATTAGGTTCTTCGTTGTCATCCAAATTTTTTCAATTCTATTCATTATCATCTAAATGATCATCATCTTTGTTACTATTCTCATCTATTATTGATAAATAACAATTTCTATCTTCATCATTTAATAAATTTATACCTCTTGAAAAACAAAATTCAAAAAATATTTAAAACAAAAACATGAAAAAAAAAACTTATAACTTTTCTAACAATCTTTTTTAATCAATTAATTTAAAATACCTATTAACGAAGGTATGTCATCTTCAATATGAGTGTCAAGACTACCATGTTTTACAAATGTTATTTAATTATCAATTATATCAAGTTTCACATATAGTTTAAGTACCTACATCCATAATTGTTATTCAAATGCATTAATCAAATATTCAACATCTTCATCTTCTCTTATCTAAAACCATTGTATTCTACTCTATTAATTAAAATTAAAAATCTACCCATTAAAAAAAAATATCTAATTTAATGTTATTTTTAATTATTTTATAAATCTTTCCTTAAATCCACTTAAACTTATATTTTCTAATTTAAATTGATTTTTTTAAAAAAATAAAATCTTCTTGTCCTTCAAAAATTTTACACTTCACCTGCACACTAACTTTTACAAAATACAATTTCATAAATTGATACCTTCAAAACAATCTTATTCTACAATTTCTTAAGATTAATCTAACAATATATATAAAATAACTTAAATGCTTCTAACAATAATCTAAATAAATTTAAAATAATCTAACAATGCTACACTTTTGATAAATATTTTTAAAAACAAATAATTTATGTAAAAAATTTCTCAGATTGGTTTACAAGCCTTCTGATTATTTTACTTTAAATTAAAAATAGTATTTAAAAAATAAAATATATTAAAAATAATGAAAAGAAACTTAATTAAATTCTTATGAATTGTAAATAAGTTTCCTCACGTGAATGGATTTATAAATATGGTCATGGTCACATTCTCGTTAGTGCAGTCACAATCCTCTCCTCGGCTAAGTAAGCCCGCGTTCCTTAATGAGTACCCTAATGGTTTACAATTTGAGAATTATGGAAAGACAAGCTCTTTATATACTGATTTAATTATAAACGGTGGTATGGATTAACTCAAATAGGTTATCCCTCACCACTGTACCCCTGACTTAAGAACTTTTTGGCTTTCTTATACACTATTGATGTGTCTACAACTAATTTACATTTTACAGGCTGAGCATGGCCCTGATAGTCAGGTTCGCTTGTGATTGCAAGTGAAGGTGTGGATCCGAATGCAAATGAGGAGGAACTCAGCAAGCACTGCCAGAGTTTTCCAAGAGTAGAATTTGCTTCTAAAGCCATGAGCCATAGTTTTATTGTATATGTGCGTGATATGCTTGAGGTTAGTACTGTTGTTCAAGCTCAAAGCTTGTTCTCCTGCCCCAATAAAAGCCTAGTGATGGACAAAGAAGAGAAAACAATTTGTTTTGCGCTAACACAAACTTTTAAGTTTTTCTAGCGACTTTGCCTGTATTTATGTGTGCAAAAGTAGGTGACACATAACTACATATGCTTAAACTGTATGTTGTTTTAAATTTTAAATGCTAGCGATATATATCATGATTCATAACTTTCTTTGAAAGAACTAACAATTGGGCCTTACACTTCTTTGATTTCTTTGAATTTACAATTTTCAGCAAAATTCTAATTCCTCTAGCTAGTTAGGTTTCAATTTATCGACATCTTTCTAACGTCTTTGCCGGAGTTTCAGAACTTCGTTTCTTTTCCTTGTTGCAGTCAATCAATTTCTCAAACTTGTATGCATCTGAGCATCTAATTATCAATGTGAAGGATGCAGAGAAGTGGGAGGGTTTTACTGAGAATGGAGGTATGACCTTGTCTTATATTTAAAGAGTCCATGAAGAACTTTGTTGTAAGTTATATGTATTATACCTAGAGTTTCTTGTATTATTTTTTAAAATAATACATTATTGTTTTTTAAAATTTATAGAGAATTAATTTAGATACCTGTAATATTTAATAAAGATAAATTATAGATTTTTTACTGTTATTTTTCTTAACTTTTATACTTTGTTTAAATTATGAAAAAAATAGAAAAGAATAAAAAAGGTAAAGAAAGAGAAAAGAAAAAAAGAGATTAAAAATAAAAAAGATAATGAGTTATTTGAATGAGTAAAAAATATATATAAAAGGAAAAGAAAAGAGAAAGATTTTTTTTGTCTGAATAAATGAAAAAAAATTATTAATAATATAAATTTTATTTTATATAAATTTTAAAAATAAAATTTAACTTTAATTTTTTTATACTTTTACTTTTTTATAAATATAATTTTAATTTTTTAAAATACAATAATTATAACAATTTTATAAAAAAACCTCTTCTCCTTCAGCTTTCTCAACTAAGAGAAATGGATTAAAAAATTTGTAGATCTCATAAAAAATATTTCATTTCCTTTTATTTTGCTGCACAAAAAAAGAAATAAAATCTTTCTATTCTTTCTCTTTCTTTTATCCCTATCCTTTTGTTGAAACACAATATAATAATTTATTTTGTTAAGTTATCTTATTCTATCTTAACAATTCAAAATTTTAATCTAAAAATGAATTAGATTAAAAATACTAAAAATAGAATATCTTTCTTTTTTTTATTCTTTATTCATCATCTTTTTAATATTTTATAAAATAAATTGATTATTCTATCAAATATAATTTTAATATTTTTATTATTTTGTAAAAATATTATAACAATTTTTAATAAAAATATTGTAAAAATTATTCATTTATTTATAATAATAAATAAAAAATTTATTTTATCTATACTTTTTTTAAAAATATTTAAACCTAATTTTAAAATAAAAATTTTAAAATTTATTATAATTTTAATATTAATTTTTTAATATTATATGTAAATAAATTTTATTGTTTAATTTTTTGATATATTTTTTATACTTTTATTGAAATGTCATAAAATTAAATTAAAATTAAATTTTTTTGAAAAATATATTAATTTTGATGAAAAAAATAATTTTTTATTTTAATATAATTTATATTTATTATATCATCATTTATTCATCTTAAAAGTTTGAGATGATAATATAATATTATTTAATTTATTATTTTAATACATATCATAGAATAGAACAGAAACCTATTATGCACATATTCTATTTTATTTTTATTTAACTTTTATTTTTTATCTTATCAGATTTAAACAAAACTGTAAATGTATATAACAATCTCATTGATCTCCTCTCTCACAATAAGACTCTAGATTTACATGTCTATTGATTACTTTTGCAGGTTCTTTATTTTTAAGACAATGGACACATGTGTTGGTAATTATGCAAGAGGGACAAATCATGTCTTTCCCACCTATAATTATGCAAGGATATATGGTGGTGTTCCATTGATTTTTTTCTTAAAGTAACCCGTGGAATCTCTCACAGAAAAAGGCTTGAGAAAAACTAGGATCATATGTAGCAACCATGATAAAAGTTGGTCCTCAAAAGCAAAGAGTCACCTTAAGACTTGAAGATATAGAAGTCACAAAAAATTCAACAGATGGTTTATGGTAAGTTTATTATCATTTGTTTGATTACTAGGGTTAATGTAAAATTAGTATCCAAGCAATTCCATTTTTAATTCATGTAATTATAATATATTTTTATTTTTTATTTTTTAACTGATATTTTTAGAATATTAATTAATATTTTCAAAAAAATGATTTTGGATAATAGTTTAGCAAAAATAATATATTATCTAATAAGTTTCAATTTTATCCAATAAATTTATTTTCTTTCATCTAAATATTAATTTTTTATAAATTAATTTTTTTATAATAATATTAAATGTTGTTGAAAATTTAATTTTTTAAATTGAAATGAGATTTACTATCGACTAATAAGTAAAAATAAAATCTTAAAATAATAATATGAGTATCAAGATATAATTTAATAATATATGTATCTAAGAAATAAAAGTAAATAATAATCTAAATTTTGTTGATTTTTTATACGTCATAAAAAAATATAATTACTCAAGAAATTATTAGAGCATAATTTTAATTTAATTTTACATTTATCCTATTAAATTTAATGATAGAATTTTTTTAAGGATCTTTATAAATAAATGATGAGTCAAAATTAAAAATTTAATGGATAGAAAAACAATTATATATAACCTTCAAAACAAATTTTAAAGAGAGATTTCATTTAATCAAAGTCAAATATACATATAATATTGCAGCGTAGAATATGTTAGATATAATATAATAATTATGTATAAAATATGCATCATAGCTTCCTAGAGAGTTGTCTTTAATCAATGATTTGTCATACCAATGATTAAAGAGTTAAGACTACTAAAAAATCTAGGTTGGTTTACTTTTGCCAATATTGCATGTGTGCCAAGGAATTTTCAATTTTGGATCTAAATATAGGTTTTTTCTTATAATAAAATGAGTAATATATTAGTATTTTATTCTATTCTAAATTAAAAGAAAATAAACTTCTCCACATAAAAGAAAAATCTAAAGAAAGATTGATTTAAGTGGCAAGAATCTTGTTATGTAAACCTATTTAGGTAGTTGTTGAGGACTGGGATAATTAAAGGGGCATGTTGCTTATAAATAACAAAAGAAAATATCATCTTATCATTTATGAGTATAAAGTAGAGCCTTGGCATCGGAAGATACAACCCTTCCAAGTTCAAAATTTTGTAATATATGTATTCTATGCTGTAAATTGAGGAGTTCTTCTATTTCTAATTTTAATAAAGATTCCAAATTTCTATGAGTTTCACTATAATTGAAGGAATGTCAATCAACAATTATTCTTTCACGTACAAATATTACTATCTAACCAAATAAAACTTACTAAATAAATATAATAAAAATTATGTCTTTCTTTCAAATATGATAATAGTACTAAATTATATAAAAGGATGTAAATTTCTCCAAAAATCTTAGAATAATTTTCATATTTTCCAGTTAGACAATGTTTCTAGAGTTGTACTGCCTAATAGTAAGAGAGTTTAATAATGTACAAATTCTACACTTGGGTTCAATATAATTGAGAACACAAAATTGTATTTTTCCAGAATTAGCATATAAATCAAATTTATTTTTTACCATAACAAATATACATAGTATGATATCCAATGTATTTTATTTAACCATACTTCAAGTTTCTCCGCCTAGTGAAAATGATATTTTGGTTAATTTGAAATTGATTACACACGAAACTGTTCCAAGGTATTCCCTAATAAGTTTGCAATTGATTAAAAAAATTGTAATTTCTCTTCCTTCCAAAATTTCTTAACTTTTATATTTCTGCGTCTTTGCATCTCCTACATCTTTCTTTAAAATTTGTAGAACTTATTTAATATGTTTAGGCATGTTCTACTTCATCTTCTACTTCTTTAAAATATATTTAAAAACAAGGTCGATTTATCATTTTTGTGGCTTTATATCTCCTACATCTTTAAATTAACGGCTCCTAATTTAAAAAAAAAAAAATGCATCATGGTTTAGATCCAAATGTAAACACTGCTTGTATAAATATATATTCCCCATGTCAACTATTTATGCTGCGGAAACATATGCAAGTATCCCCTCATGTGGCGCACGTTATGGTTGTGACTTATTTTAAAAAGTGAATTATAAATGTATGTATGTGACTCTTTTTCAACATCAGCCACATCAAATGTGATGCACATCAAAACAACTTCTCTTGTATCGATATAAATTCATAGTAAAAATATGTTGTTCTTAAACCCTATTTTTTAATAAATATTTAAAAATACAGACAAAACAATTTAAGTTGATTAAGGTCTTATATTAAATTAAAGGTATTCAATTTTTTATAATTTTACAAACCTGAACTTTGAGCGAAATTTCATATGGAAGTGTAATGCTTAAAAACAATTGGCATTAAAAATTAAGGATGTTGTGAAAAATTAGTTCATACTTAATTTAATTTGTTTTTTAAAAAATAGTCCATTACATTATAATTCTAGAAAATTAGCTATTTCTCAAAAAGTGTCTCTTAATATGCAAATTTTAGGATAGCTCATCTATTTCCTTTCAATATGAAAATTAACTTATTTTGTTTCTTTTTTTAAAAAATGAAACAGAGAAAATAACTATACAAAGCCAAATATTATTATTAACAAGTATCATGTGCACTGCATGAATTTATAAATGGATGCGACACATAAAAATTAATTTTAAAAAATCTTTTACTAAAAATAGAAAATAAATTAAAATATAAATTTTTAAAACTTATAGTTTAAAAATTTAAAAATTAATTTAATCAATAAAATATTTTTAAAAATAATTTATAAACATCTTTCTATATTTAATGTTAATTAAAAAATTCAAATGTTGATTAAAATAATTTTAAAAATAAAAAATGTCGTTTGATTTAAGTTTATAATTTTATATTTTTTGAATAAATATATAAATTAATTATACTGAAAAGAAAATATCTACGGCAAGAGGATTGAAAGATTTTCCTTCCAAGTGCAGGACTCTCCACTCTGCGTGTGCGCTTCGTTTAAGGGGACGAGCCCCATCGCAGCCACTCTTGGACTTGGATAATAATATTAATATCTTCTTCGTAGTTGAAGGAAGCATATCAAATCCTAAAATGGCTCACGCACCCTCTCTTCGATTCACCTCTCTTATTCCTTCTTTCGCTACACCTACTTCTTCTTCTTCTTCTTCTCGCTCTCACACCCTTTCGCCTGCTTCACACCCTTCCGACTTCTCCCTCTCCTGGTAAGCTAAGCGTCAACTCTTTTGGTTGTTTTGTTTGCTTATCTGCAATGCTAGTTCTAGGCTTTTCAGTTTACTCTTGATTTTTACCACCTATCAGGTTTAGGGTTATTATAAAGATTACCACCCTCACTCTCACTCACTTTTGTAGTGACGCCTTGAATTCTTTGAAATACAACATCCATCTTTTTTTCTATTTTTTTCTTTTATGCACTTAAATTGAAGGAAACTAGAACATTCTCCGCTATTTTGGTTATTTGTTTCTGTCTGGACGATGAAAGCCTGCCATGATTTTCAGGAAATTGGTGGGAAATAAAAAGGGTGCTCAAAAATCTCCTGTGAAGGTGAAGGCTGTGTATGCTAATGAATTTTGGGAACCAGAGAGGAGGAGTACGCGTGAGGGAGTTTGGTTCATAAGGTGTTTTATTTTTTCTCCTTTTTTATAGGCTTTTAGTTTTTTATCCTGATCTCATATATTGACTTGATTTAAAATGTATTTGAAGGGATGATTTGCAAGTTCCACACTCCCCTTATTTCCCTGCATATGCACAAGGACAAGGAGAGGGACCGCCACCAATGGTGCTGGAGCGTTTCCACAGCGTAATTAGTGAACTTTTTCAATATGTAGGTCCTTTTTTCACCCTTCTTGTTCATACTCGAGGCTGAGTGTTCAGCTGCTGTTTAGTCTGTCTTTTAATTATTATGAATAATCTTTGGTGTTTAGAGAATAATTCGTTGTGGGGGACCAGTTGAGGATGATATGGCTAACATCATAGTTGCTCAGCTTCTTCACCTCGATGCTGTTGATCCTCATAAGGTTTGTTCTTCATTTTTAGTTATTAAAAACTCATGGTTTATCTTCTGATAAGTCCGGGTAAAGTAATCCTTTTGCATTTCTTGAGGATGACATTCAAATTCAATACTTATATTTTGGTTTTCCTCATTTTTAATATGGCTATTTTCAACTCAATTTTTTCCTCATCTGCTATAACCTTTCATGTATTTTTTCTACTCAAATTTGGTAGTGTGCACTCATTCAACTACTGGTTATTTTGATCAGGATATTGTCATGTACATCAATTCTCCAGGAGGATCGGTTACAGCTGGTAATAATGATATGTGAATCTGCCTTGCATTAGTTTTGCTGTATCCAATCTATGAATAGACTTAAAAAGCAATGTACTATTTTATTTAAAAAACTGATTTGCTTCACCTCTCCTTTTTGTTAGGTATGGCAATATTTGACACAATGAGACATATTCGACCTGATGTGTCCACTGTTTGTGTTGGACTAGCTGCAAGGTAATGTATAGTTCTTTGAGCAAGATCATGTGCCTAGGAATGGAAATGAGAAAGAAGAAATCTGATAGGATGATAAGTTTGAAACACCATAACTTAAAGAGAACTGGGTGAATTTGCCACACTCTAGAAAAGAGAAGAAAAATGAGAGTGATAAGAATTAAAATACTTTGCCACTAATAGATCTTATGTAGATAAGAATTGAATAGAAGTGCAATAGAGAATTTGAATAAACTTCACTTAAATTAATTTGAAACGTGATTGCATGGTTTTATTTATAGAGTGTAGCCCATAAATATCCAATAAGCAGCCATAAATTGCCACTTTCTAGTGGGAAGACTAGTGTGTTTGGAAAACTCCAAAACATTAATAACATAAAAAAAGAAAGTGCTGTGCACTAACTCAAAACAAAAATAACAACAAAATATCATGAGTCATAAATGAAAATTCGTCCAGAAGACAAGTCTCCACATCTTCCCTTTAGAATATCTCTAAAATACTTTGATTTCAGCCCAAAACAGCTATTGATCTCATGTATGAACATTTCAGCCCCTTTTCTTCAGGTTTCCTCATAAATCAGCTATGTAATTCAGCCCGTATTTGTAATTTCCTTCATAGAAAATAAAGACTCCATTATTTTAGCTTTTGCAATGTTATGGCACCAATTGGAGTGTTGGGTTTGTCTTGTGCCTCTTGGTCAACATTCATGATCTCATCAGATGACCTTAATTCTCCCAGGTTACCCATAGTAAAAGCTTTATCATCCCTTGATCTTAATTTATTTTTTCTGTATGCCAGGTGAATTAAATATGTCAATTATTTATTGCCCTAACATCCTTCCTCACCGGATTTATGGTGCTATGATTTTATGTGCATGGAATAGTTTCGGGAATTTTAATTCCTTGCTTATAACAACCACTCAACCTTTTTCCACTAGGATTTCGGGTACATAGATCAAATGATACCGTAATGTTTTATTTAAATCATGTTTATAGATAAAACATTGACCTCTAATTCCTTTTTAATGGTTTAGTCTGTAGTGCTTTTAGTTCTTCTCTGCCTGTAGTGATAGGCTATCCTAATGTATTCTCCTTACCAGGGCTTCTACATGCCTTTACCACACGTGCTTAATAGGATCCCAAGTATTAATTTTGTGAAAGATGTTGATATTCTAAATGATGGGCTAATGGAGAAACAAGCTATGCTATTGGACCAGTATCCAACAAAACCCACAAATTTTGTTTTGGGGGGTGGGGGGGGGGGACTGATCTCAAAAAATCATGTTGCCCAACATTAGTGGCAGGAACCTTATGTTTATTGGCTTATCTTGGCTGTTGTTTAGGTTGCAAAGGACAGTCTCCTAAAAATGAGCTCTCCATACCATCTGGACACCAATGGTTGAATGGAGGTGCTTAACCAGTGAGTGTTTGGAGGCCTATCTTGGATGTTTTACTTTGGAGCATCCAAGAACTTGGTCTTATTGTGTCCTGTGGGCAGAGTTATGGTACAACACCGCATATTGTATGCCAACAGGGTGTACCCTTTTTGAATTGGTTTATGGACACAAACCTACTACGGTAAGATATTCACTTGGTGAAACAAGAGTGGAGGTTGTGGAAAGGGAGTTAATGGGTAGAGATGAGGCTTTAAAGGACCTGAAATTCAATCTGACAAGGTCTTGAGAATTGATGAATTAGTATGCAGATAGGAAGAGCACCAAAAAGTTTACTGTGGGAGAGTGGGTATTTCCCAAATTGAGACCCCATAGACAACAAATTGTTGCATAAAGGATTAGCCAAAGAGACTCGACAAGATTTTTTTGGGCCTTTTCAAGTACATGAGAAGTTTGATGATGTGGCTTATATGCTCAAACTGCCTCTGGAGTCAAGGGTACATCCACTCTTCCATATTTTCCAACTTAAAAAGGCCGTAGGATCCTACCCAACTGAGCCCTCTTTACCAGCTGGGTTGAAGATGTAATTGTATGACATTGTTGAGCTAGAAACAATGCTAGCTAGCAAGGAGATTATGGAGGCTGGTGAGAGAAATACACAATGGCTGTTGAAATGGAAGGGTGAGTTGATGGATGAGAAAACTCAGGAATATGAATTTTTGCTCAAAATTCAATTTCCTTATTTCAACCTTTGGAGATAGACAGTGGTGGCAATGATAGGATCAATTCCAAGTAATAATTTTGTAAAAATGTTGATGTCATAAATGATGGGCCAGTGAACAAACAAACGGTATTGGACTTGTATCCAACAAAACCCACAAATTGGAGGGTATATTTCTGTTGGAAGAAAAGAAGACCTAGAGGGTATAGATGTTGCTGAGCTAGCTAAAATCAGCTGGCATAATGGAGTGGTTCTAAATTTCTAATCAGAACATATAAACCTCACGGATGAACACTGCAATGCCAATGTCACCGCCTGTACTGCTCGTTTGCAGCCAAGAGGCATGGTAAAACCCTTTGATACCAATTGACTAGAACTTTGGGAGAACTATGCCACAAAAGCTAGTTGTAATTAGAGAGTGTGAAGCCTTATAAATCCCACACTAAATCCCATACGTTCAATGTGGAACTCAATCCATATCTTGTAATTGGATCCTAATATATTCACAGGGAGGTTATGGGGAATTCAGTTATGCTGTGTGAGAAAAAGGGAGGCGGTTAGGATTTTCCTTTGGCTGTGCACATAGCAGACAGAGGATTTTCTTTGTAGGAGCTTAGTCTCTGGTTTGGTTGCCTTGTGAAGATCACTGAGCTTCTATGAATTCAATAACACTATTTTGCTAGAGAATTTTCTTTAGGATTCCTGTCAATGCCCAAAGCATCTAAGGCAAGATTTTACCACCTTTTCTGCAATAGGTGTTACTCCAATTTTCTCTCATGTGTTCATTCCTAATTGTGTCTTTTCTGGTATGTCCACTCATCCATTGCAGCATTTTCGTCTCTGCTTCATTGAGTTTGCTCTCTTGTTGGCCTTTTAAAATACATACAACCTTGTACATCTTATAGCTGTGTTTTGAAGTGCTTTCCTTAAGCTTAAGGGTCCTTTTTGTCAGAGTCTCACAGATAACACTCGAGAGGCAATCATTTATTTCATCCACCTTGTTGAATCCTATGGTTTATATCACACCCTATTTCTGTTAGCATTGGCAATATGGCACTGAAATTTATTGATAGTTAATTGTATGCTTGGTAATAAATCTTTTATCCTTCCATACTTATATGAACTATTGATCTTTTCATGAGCAGTATGGGTGCCTTTCTGCTTAGCGCAGGGACCATAGGTAATGATTTCTTTAATTTGCAATCATTGTATGTATCTGTTCCTGGTTTTCCTTTTTTGGTGTTTTTCATTTCTCTGTTTCCTCCATAAAAAAAAGTGCTCCTTCTAACTTTATATCCCTTCTTCACCATTGAAGGAAAGAGATACAGCTTACCAAATTCAAGGATAATGATTCACCAACCACGTGGTGGAGGTCAAGGAACGCAAACTGAAATGGAGATTCAGGTAGAGGCTCCATTGTCCACCTTTTTACCTCTATTGCATAAACCTCTTGTTTTCTCTCAATAGTATGTATACTTTTATTATTGGAAATTAAAGCATATCTAGGTATTTAAAGTTGAGTAAGTGTTTCTGGTAATTGGAATACCCAAATTTTTGTTTGAATGGACTTGATGAAATTCCAAGGATAGAGGTGCATTTTGTTTATGTAGCAAATGGCCCAAGTCGGTCCTCAGATTAGAGAGAAAATCCTTGTTAGGAATTTAAGTTAACTTTACAGCTCAAGTTTTGTTCCTGTGGTTCAGTACGAGGTACCAAAATGTTGAGCAATAATAGGTTTAGTTGCTGGTTACATCTGCTCTTGATTATCTTATTTCAAGAAAGTCTCTTACGGACTCTTAGAATGGAAAAATGAAAAAAACTTGAGGCCGTTCAGTAGTATAGTGATGCAGTTTTTGCATTTTCACCTCTCTAATCAACCTAATTAGCTCATGAAAAGTATCATCTAAGCAGTTCAATCTTTCTGTGATCATATAAAGAAATCCAATCTTTTCCGTTCCAATTTGTTTTGGTTTCAGTAGGATTTTGGTTGTTACAAATTCCAATTTGTTCGAGCATCTTACAATTAAGCAGTGATACCACCCATGGCTTTACCAAAGGAGGACCTGTTGGATTTGCTAGTTCCATGCTTTTTAAGTAATGATCATTCTTATTAGATAAAACTGATATCAGTCATGACGCACAGGTAAATGAAATGCTGCATCATAAGGCCACCCTGAATGCATATCTCTCCTATCACACTGGTCAAACTTATGAAAGGATCAACGAGGACACAGACCGTGATTTTTTCATGAGTGCAGAAGAAGCTAAAGAATATGGACTTATAGACGGTGTCATTATGAATCCTCTCAAACTTCCCCAGTCATTGCCAGCTGCAGCAGAGGGTAAAGATGGGGCAAGCTAGCATTTGAACTTGAGACTATTGTTTCATTGCCGGGTGAAATCATTAAAGCTTAGTTTTAGATAAGAAAGATCTTCTGATTGTTGAGTCTAATTTTATTTTATACACATGATTGCTACTCATGCACTCAAATGTTGAGGTAAAAAGAAATCCACGATGTCCTCCTCCCAAATCCTCAAGCCTTTTTATTCTGTTGTGTACTTGCATTATGTAATTGAATTTCTTCTATTTTCTTTTTTTGAGGGGGGGGTACACCTGTGGTGCCGTCTCACAATGCTATATGGCAATTTTTACAAGCAGGTAATGGTTGCAAATTTTGGTTACCTTAACTTTGAAAGGAAAGTCTGTTTTCAACCCTCCAACTTGATGACGTGCTTGTTATAATAGTATTTTTTGGGGTGGCTTCCTAGTGATTTGAGGGAAGTTTAAGGATAACATTAATAGCTAGTTTTGTGTTTTTAACTAAAATTTACATCCTCAAGCCTTTTACTATGCCGTTCTCTCACTCTTGTATGACTGTACGGTCTGTTTGTGTATCCATAGATCGAATAGACCCTTGCACGTGTGTTTTGGGAATTGGATTGCCCCGGATTTTGATAAAAATCTCTGCATTTGGATTTCTTAAGAAAAATAAAAAAATAATGAAAATGATACTGGGCAACGGTGATATTTTTTGTCCTTGTTCATATAATCGAATATTAAAATTAGGGGGTAGATTAATAAAACCTGAGAAAACGATCAGTTTAGATTACTTATCAGTTTAGATTACTTACGCCTACTCGCTTTAAACAAAAATGAATTATATATCATTAATGTCGTCTAACTTTATGGTAAAATAAGCCATCAGTCCTACAGCTACAAGAAAGGTAAATCATGTAACTATGTACTTATAACAGAGCATAGGATCTGGTTCTGACAGAATTTCTTTCTTTCTGTTGTCTTGTATAGTTGTATGGCTTTTGAATAATTTTAATTTTTTTCTTTTTATACAAAATTTTCTGCTTACTAAATGAAACAAATATTAAATAATTTTTTATTTATTCTTTTATTACCTTATTAAGAAAGTATTAAATAAAAATTTATACATTTATTATTTTGAAAATATAAAAATTTAATAAGAGAATTTGTAAGAATAAAAAATAGAAGAATTTAAATTATTTATGATTTTAAGATAATAAATGTTATTTAATTAATTTATAAAATAGTAAAATAAATGGAGAATTTATAAGAGAATATAGCACAAATAATTTCGATAAAAAGAAGCATTATTTAATCAAGTAAAAGCAGGTATAATAAATTATCTTGAAAAATAATATATTGAATAACAAGTGCAGAAATTATTAACGTAATCATTATACATTTAGAAGCTTTTAGTCATACCTTTCAACTAAAAAATTAAAATTTAAATATATTTTAATCTCTAAAACTGTCATTTTTAAGTTTTAGTATCTATAAAAATTTTATTTTAGTATTTAAAAGTTAAAAAATTATTTTTTTAATCCCTAACGAATCTTAAATATTATACCATTTTTTGTTAAACAAAATGAATAAATTGTTTTATTAGAATTAAAATAAAACATTAAATTTTTAGACAAAAATAATTGAAGCTATTAATTTTTTTTCTCAGTATAATATTCAATTAATAATATTTTATTAAGTTTAATTAATATATAAAATATTAATTCTTTATTATTATTTAAAAATATTGAGGTTAATGTCATTGGTTTTATATATTATGTCCTTTTCTCCTTTTCATTTTTAGGCTTTAAGAATTATTAAAAAAAATTATTTTTATTTGTATTAAGAGCTTAAATTTAATTTCAATGTCATCTAACTCATCTAAACTCTTTTCTCACAACAAAATAAAGGAAAAATATTTCATCCATACAAATAATAACATTCATCTATGAATCTGTTTTATTTTTTCTATTTTAAAAAATTGTTAATCATTAAATAAAATATATAGATAAGTAAATAATATTATTTATATGTAGAAAAAATAATTATTAAAAAAAACTATAAAAACATGATTTCACATACTAAACATCATATTTAAATCATATTATGTTATCTTTTTTTTTTTACTTATAAGTTATTCTGTTTATATATATATATATATATATATATATATATATGGGGTGTGTAAACTTTATAATAAATGGTGGTAATTATTTTAACATTTGATTTTGGGATGAGACTATGAATATGTTTAGAAATTAGTTAAAATTATCCTAAATTATATTTGTAGAAATTTAGTTAAAATCATAATTAGATGGAGTTTGGGTTCTCCATTATGAAGCATATTGATAAAAATTTTGTTAGCTTATCTAAAAATTTTCTATATGTAATTTTAAGATTTGAATTGAAGATGAATCTTTTTTAAGAAGAAAAAAATAATAGAGATTCAATTGGGCCTACTTAAGACTTTTTAAATGAGATTTTGATCCAAATTCAAAAAGAGACAAACAAAATTCTAATGTTATGTGTACAAATTTAAACAATTGAAGATTCGGGATAAAATTGTGATATAAAAATTTATCATAATTAAAAATTTTAATTTATTATCTATAAATCTACTTAAAATTTGTAATTAATTTGTTTTAAATTATCTAGAATTGATATAGATTTACAAGTGATTTATTTTAATTATTTTTAAATTAAATTAAAATTTTATATTAATTTATAATTTAATTAGGATTGTTTTAAAATTTCTTGTTTATTATTATTAGATTTTTTTTTAATTTAGAGTAATTAAATTTTTTATATATTATAATTTAAAAATTTAATGTAAAACAAGTTTTGATGAATAATATTTTTTTTAAAAAATTTTTAAAATTTTTATATTAGTGTAAATTGATTCTTAAAAAAAAACTAATGTTATAGATCACGGTAAAAATTATATTTTTTTATAACTATGGTATGATATCATAGTTCATAATTTGTCTATAAGTGCATTGAACCTCTTTGATAATCCAATAATTTTGCTTTCAATTCGATTAATTTGTGTCATGTGGACTAATATGTCAAGTTATGTGAGATGTGTCGGTGCTTAAAATTACTAGTTTAAGCGTAAGGGCTTGGATATTTGGGTATCATATGCTGATTAATTTATTTATTTTATCATAATTATTAAAAAATTTAATTAATATTTTTACCTTTCAATTTATTCGCATAAGATGAATGATATTCTTATATCTATAATGGAATTAACTTTCAACTTTTGAAGGATCTAAACTTTGAGTACCATGGACCTTTTGGAAGCACATTTCTCCATCAATGTTTGAGTACTGCCGAAAGTGGTGTGACACTGGCAACTATTCCACGAAACAAAGCACTCAAGATTCATCATAGCAAAATAAAAATAAAAAATAAAAAAATAAAGCATGTCACAACTGCCAAAAGAAAGTAACACCTTCTCTTCCATCAAATGAGGCACCCAAGAAAAAGAAAGACCTTGTTCTGCTGCAGAGTGCCGCCAAGTGCGTAGGCACAAGAGCACTAACTCGCGAACCTCGTGCCTTCTTTTAATAGATGTAAATGACAATAAATCCCACTCCTCAATCTTTACTTTCTCTTCCAAGTTCTTACAACCTCCCCACGTGCGAGGATCACCATCCTTTTCAGAAGATCCCAACCGTCCAAATTATTTTTGGTACTTTAAAATATAAAACGATTTTCCCTTTATATCATGAGGTTAAGAATGTAAAACAAATAATTGTTAGAGAAAAAGGGATATTTTATTCTTCCTTTGAGTACGGCATGAAAATATTAAATTACTTTTGCATTTTAAATACAATAAATGTTTTGTTAACAAAAAATTTATATTTTTAACTTATAATTATCATGTGATGTGTATGAATATATGATAGAGTGATAGACAATTTCATATTAAAATCACAAATTCCTTATTACACCATTCTTTTATTTTTTTATCTCGTTAACCTATGCACCTAAATCTAAAGAATAATAAAGAAACACTGAATATGTAAATAATTATATACCATTAATTGTGAGCCATCAATGTTTAACTACAAGAGCTGATGATTTTGTCTAGTGTATACACACTAACTCCACTCTTGCCAAAGTGCTGGAACTAAACTAGTTTGCGAACGGTATCGGATGTAAAAAGATAAAGGAGAAAAAAGAAAAAGAAAAATCTGAATTGAAACACTAGCTGAAATGGATATATAACATGGATGAAAAGTGAAAACAATACATAAATACATACACTAGCAAGCAAGCACCGAGAAAACACTGGAATCAAGAAGGGGCAACGGGAATCCTTTCATTGGAAAAAATGCTCCTCGTAAAGTGTAAGAAAGATGAAGACATGGGTAACTCCTCAAGCTCATCGAAAAAGTCGAGTTCTTCTGATTTGGAAGCAGGAAAGTTTTTGAACTGTGCATAACAGAGTGGTTCTTCCTCTAAGAGGAGATCTATTCTTTCATGACTTTTCTCCGTGTTTAGTTTGAAAGGATCTTCTTGCTCTATAATGATGTCTTGGGAGCAGCGTATAGGAGATTGCAAGTAATGAAAATTTTCTTCATTTGTACTTTCATCACTGCTCTTAATACTGGCTTTATTATCATTCCTTTGCTCTTCTACTTGTTCTTCTTGGTCTTCTTCCTTCGAGGTAGCTGAGAGATCTTGGGTAGGTTCAGTTTCGGTTTCATTTGGTTGTTGAGTTGAATTTGTGGTGGGGATGGTAGCAGGACCTGGATGGTTATGTGTAGAGGTGTAGGTGATGATGAGCATTGAAGCATCCGTTCTGCATCTCTCTACTTGCTTTTTGGCTGAACAACCTTTGGATGTGCTGCACCTGTAATAGCCCCTATAAATCATAACAAACTTTGAGATCTTGCAAGTTGGGCACAAATCCTGGGGTTAAATTCAGTTCATAAATTAGATTTTAATTGGAATTAGCTTGTGGGAAAGGGTTTTTTTTTTTTCAAAATTAAAGAAATCCAATCATGCTAAGTCGCTAATTCCTTTGGATTTTCCTGCCTCTTGGGTCTTAGGGTGTGTGAATCTAGTTTGATGGATATACACAATTGATTCAATTTGACTATAATGCTTAGAACGTTGACAAGGGCTAAAAGCTAGGGACTAAATTAATCTTCTTTTTTTTCTGAATTCTAATTTTTATGTGAATGTGTTAGTATGGGTCCATGTGGATCAAGAACAGACCAACATCGTGTAGTAGAAATTAAGAATGTGCACCTTGGATATGGAGACCCTTTGATTGGTTTTTGTCCATATTTTCTCCAAGACCAAAAATCCGAAGGTAGCCCTTCATTTTTCAGCTTGCTAACATTCTCTCCTATCCTCACGGCCACAACTGTTTTCTGAACCATTTTCCTGCAACATGCACAGCATTTATAAAAATTCAAGCAGTAGTTTACCAAAACAAGAAGAAGAAAAAGTTGTTATCAGCCAAATATAAGTAGATACTGTATATTTTGTTCATTTTCCTTTTTTTCTCTTTTCTCTCCAAGCATTGACCCACCTTTTCTTGGATGTTAGAGTTTCTGATTTGAGCTCTGAAGATGCTTCTGACTCAAGTTGAGTGGAGGCATTACTATTACTGCCCATAGGTGTGTAGTCTCTTTTCCCAATCTCTTGCTACAAGCTTGATCTAAGAAATGGGGGGTTTGAGAGGTAAGTGGATCAAGATTAGAGCTCCTTGTTGATCAGAGAGAGAAATATAATAGGAAGAAGGGAAGATAAGAGATAATGACAAAGCTTCCAAGTTGCTTTCTCTCTTTCCTTTCACCATTTAATATAAAGGTATGAACACAAGTATGCACATATCACTACCACCAGCCCCCAGCAACCCCACCTTGCAATATATTAATAAGCAGCCTTAAATAAAGAGATATTTTTTAGAATTGGCTGCACTAAGGTTGGCCATGCTCGTTGCTACATATAATCCCTCACTGCCGCGTGGAATGCATATCCTATGTGAAACCAAACACTGCCTCAATGAAATCCCATTTATAAGGAGAGATGAGATTGGGGACATTCAATTACATACCATCAAATAAAACCATGTTTGGTCATTCATAGCCCACACAGTCACATTTAATTTTATCAATATTTTTTTTCTATAGTTGTTGACATTAATTTTAAGATTTAATTTTAAATAATTAAAAATAAAAATATTTTATTGAAAAGTATTTAAAATGTTTTCATATTTTTAATATAATAAATATTTTTAATAAAATGTTCTCATCTTTAATTATTTAAAATCAGTGGTAGGAATTTACGTTAACAAAAGTCATGTTTTAAACTTATCTTATGGGTCTTTTTAAAAATAATTACTTCTTCAACATAAGTTAATTTAAACATGGATAAAAAACTTGAATGTTAGATAAAAAAAATTAATTATACATTTAGCCTCTCCTATTTAAATTGTGTGTAATTTTAATTACTCAAATTTATTTCCAAGTTAATTAAGAGTCCATTTGTTTAAAATTTTTTCATGAAAAAAGATTCTTTTTATCGAAAAGAAGATAATTGTTTAAATTTTTAGTTATTTATTTAAATTTTTGAAAAAAATAGAATCTGAAAAATAAATAATTTTTTATTATTTTGAGAAACTGGATAATAAATTTTAAAAAATTATAAGTATCTCTTACAATAAATTTTTTCATGATTATCAACAAGCAAAAAAAACTTCCATTTTTTTTTATAAAATCTCTAATACATAATCAATTTTTTTACATTTTTTTAAAAAAATTATAGTTTAAATAGATAGATCCTAAACCCATCTATTTTAAAAATTAAAAAAAAATTTAATAAATTTTCATTTAAAATATTAAATTATAATTTTTCATAAAATATAGGAGTTTATAATGGAACCATGATATAAAATAAAATGTTTAAAAATTTAGAAGTAAAATATTTAGTAAATTTATAAATTATGAAATTACGGATAAATAAGGAATTTTTTTATAATTTTTCTTATTTTAGGTAAAAATTTTGATATTTTTAATTAGTAAACTTTTAATACAATCCTACGTATAACGTTATATCACGTAAATAAACGCCGTTCCGTTACAGATCGATCCCGTTTTTGTACTTGGATTGCACCCCATTCCTCTCTCTTGCTTCGATGTTTCCATAGATCCGGACATATGACAGCTGAATTTCATTGGGCCTAGTTACTTTTGTCGCTTAAAAAACTGGGTAGAGGGATTGTCCAATCTCTGGGCTTGTTGAAACAATTAACAAATCCATAAGCTCTTGACCTCTTATCCCAAACAAGACATATAAACAAAAAAATTTGACAAAAAAAAGTACATAAATAAAAAATAGGAAATAATCCACCCCAACAAGGACTCTCCACCTTTGTTCTATTCCAACTGCCCAACCTTCGAGACTAATCCACTGGTAGTTAAAACTTAGGAGTCACCTACTGCTGACAGTCACTCTCCAATCGTCAGGAGTTCAGTATTGTATGGTTTATATCCATAATAAAATTTTCGAGAATATTGACTAAAATTTATAATATTGAGATTGATTACTAAAAGAATAAGGATCCATCTTCCAATTATTTTATATTTAAAGAATACTAAAATTTAAAACACAAAAAATGAATTGTGGATGTGGCCTTTGGATCAATCTTCTAAAATAATCGAAGGTGGGAGCCACGGAAAACCTTCCCAATAGGCGTGCTCTGAATTTCCAAAAGGTTGGTTCCTTTCATCCGTCAAATTTGGAGCCAAACACCTCAAATTCAATCAAATTCCAAATTATTATTCAATCCTTTGTACCAAACCAACGTGCAAAAGATAAAATAAAAGAATGAAGATGATATAATTAAATGATTCATGGACATACATATGTCTCCATATATATATATATATATATATATATATATATATATATATATATATATATATATATATATATATATATATATATATATATATCGCCAGCAAGATTGAAGACTATGTCCTTTAAAATGTCAACCAAACAAATAAAGGACGTGGCAACCACTTTTCAAATCCTCTTCCAGCAACTAGTTGTTAAGTCACATATATAGAGAGACACCTTAAATGTTGAAGTTCCCGTGGCTTGTAAATAAAGTGTGTGTTTGTTGCAAACAATAATGGTTGCTATGGCTTTTCAGAAAAAAGCCAAAGATTTCTTCAACTCTCTAGCTTCAATCCCAAAAGAGGTGTTCTACAACCTCACCCTCACTCTCCTCACCCTCCTCTTACCCCTCTCTTTTCTTCTCCTTGCAAGATTCTCCGATGCACAATACTATCTCCAAACCCTCACTTGGTACCATTCATCCAATCCCTTTCCCTATGTTTTGACACTTGCTCTGCATCTCAACCCATTCATTCTCTATCTTCTCGTTTCCATTGTTAGCATAGCTTCACTAATCTACGGGTTGACGGGGAAAACTAAAATCACTCTTTTGAACGATCCACCATCGTCAAGCAGTGTTCTTCAACCTCGTCTCTACACTGCGTGGATTCTCCTTTGCAGTTTTCAAGTTTGTGTGGGTTTGGGCATTGAGGGAAGCATTGTGGCGGGGCTTTATGACTCTGACTCCAGTTTTGGCATTGAGAGGAGTTTGTTGAGCAGAGTGATCTTTCTGTTGGGGTTACATCAGACAACGCAGGTTTGGTCTAGAATGGTGGTGAGGCCCGTGGTGAATGACACCGTGTTTGGCATTGCGAGAAAAGAAAAATGGGTTGAGAGGGTGGCCCTGGCTGCGAGCCTAGGCACCTTGTGGTGGTGGAGGTTAAGGGAGGATGTGGAGATTTTGGTGGTTATGGTTGAGGCAAAGAAAGAGCAATTGATGGATGTGAGAATAACGGACTTTGTTGGGTGGTGGTTATATTATGTAACTGTCACAATTGGGATGGTAAGGGTTGTTAAGGGTCTCATGTGGATGGCCATGATTTGTTTGTGTAGAAGAAGGGTATCAGGGATTTCCACGGTGGAACCTAGTCACAACGATGATAAAGTGTAAATTTGACCAATATTGTGATTCTATTATTATTATTATTTTTTACTTGTTTAGCTTTTTCCACTCCTTATTTTTGTCCTTCTCGTCTGTTTAGAGACATTACAGCATTGGCTTATACACTCTTAAAGTTGTAATAAACTTGGATTCGTTCTTGTATTAAGTATTAACAAATGCATAACACATTATGATAATCTACTTCTTCGATAGTTTGACATATATAACTCAATTATCGTAGTTCTTCAATTTCAGAATGAATATTGTAGTATGACTCGCAATTCACAAGGCAACGAAAGAATGGAAATATTGATGCTGTGGAATTCAGAAGCGCGTCGAAAGTCTGGATCCTCGCAAGTTAATGCAGATTTTTATGTTACTCCCCAATAGTATTCCAGTGCCAGCATTTTTTCATTTGACAAGCCCTTTTTTTTTTTCAAGGCATCTCTAGTCGCAAGAGCTTCTGATGCTAAGGCGTCATTCTGGCCCTCTGGCCGATGCAATTTCTAATGAGATCTCTCCCGCAAAAAATCACTCAACTCCTTTTTTGGCCACTTGAAATGATACTGAATGCTTTCACCCACTGCTTTGTATGTTTAGTAGGAAACAGGACGAAAGAAAACAGGAAGGAAGAAAATAAGGGGAAAGAAAATGTTTTTCATGGTTGCCCAAGGAAGAGAGAAAAGGATTTTCGGGAGTCTACCCAAAAATTAATCCCCCAACCAAAAAAACTGGAGAAAGATGTTTTTTTCTTCAATTTTATTTAGTTTAACTTGTTATAGTTATTATATATTTTTTAAAAAATAAAAATCATAATAAAAAACACGGTAAATATTATTTTTTAAAAAGTTACACTATTATTTTTTTATTCATTTAAACAACAATTATATTTTTCTTTTTTTCTTTTATTTTTATCAATTTAAACAATTTATTTTTTATTTTTTGTTTACACTTTATTTCTTATTCTCCGATCTCTTTCTTTCCTATTTTCTCACAACATGCGAAACAAAGCATTAAGAACCGTTTGTTTCAAAATAAAAGGTGATATGTAACATTATATTTCTAAAAAATGTTTTGTCAACAAACAAATTAATCCTTTTTTGGATGAAAGAAAAAAAAAATACTGCAAAAAAATAAGAATAACAATATTTTTTATTTATTTAAAAAAGGAAACAAAAAGTGAATTTTAAAAATAAAAATTTGTATTTTCTTTCCATTTTTTAATTCAAAATTTAAATTTCTTCCTTTTTTCTTACTCTCCTTCCAGTCTACCAAACTGGGTGTTATTCCTATAAAACAAAGGCTGAATGTGGGCCTCTGTTGAGAAAAATAAAACAGTTGCTGATCTGTTGCCCATTGTTTGTATGAAGCTTAAAGGGATAACCAAGCCCAAAGCAGCAGTCCTCCGCAATTTGGTTCTGTTGGCTGAAATCCATGCGTGTTCTTTTTTAAAGCATTCTCCATGGACTCATTTGCATACTCCACGCTCCCACTCCAGGGCGTGTTATTTATACTTTGTTTGGTTCACATAGAAATAGAAAAAAAAAACTAAAAAAAAAGTCATTTTAATAAGTAAAAGTAAAAAATAAAATTCTTTGAATAGATAGAAAAAATATATATATATATATTACTAGTATAAATTTTATTTTATATAAATTTTTTATTTTTTTTATTATATTTTTTTTTATAAATTAATTTTAAATTTTTGTAATTTAAAAAATATATATAATAATTTTAACAATTTAAAATAAATAAACTAAAAAAAACCCTCCCTCTCATCTTTTATTAATTTTCATGGCTAAGGAGGGAGGAACAAAATTTTATGGGGCTCAAAAATTATATTTTCTTCCACTCAAAACACTTTTTCTCTCCAATTTCATTTTTTCCTAATCCTTCCTCTTTAATTCACCACATCCAAACACAACATTAGAGTATTTATCCGTAGAAAAAAATCTATCAAAAAAAATACTTAACTTATATATATTACACTAATTAGTTTTATGATAGATTTTCACTAATTCACATTTATACAAGTCAAAACCACATTATTATATGTAAGAAAAGTACTCATATTAAACATAAGATAAGAATTTTTTTACTCAAAATAAGAGAAAAACTTGAAAAAAAAAATTAAACAGAAATAGCTAACAAAATTCTTTTATAGAGATAGAATAGTAAAAATTAAAAAATTTTGAAGACACTTTTTTATTACAATGACCTTCCCCTCTTTATTTTTAACCATAATAGATAAAAATAAACCAAACAACTTTATATAAAACTTAGGACTTAATTCACATTAAGTCTATCTAGGTTTTAGATGTATCCATTTAATAAATTTTTTTTAATTCTCAATACTTTGGATAAAAAAAATTACATTTTTTCTAACTTTGTAAAAACATATTAAAATTACATTTTTTTAGATTAAGAAAAAAAACATATAACTATCATGTATTTTTTTAAAGTAATTTTATTTAAGACAATTTTGCCTACAAAATCATAAGCAAACATTTCATTTTATTTAGATATGTACAAAATTAATTATTAATTTATATAACATTGTTTTGTAACATGATGATGATAATAATTTTATTTTATCTCATAAAAAGTTTAATTTAGATACATTATCATTATAAAAAAAATTACACTATCAACATATTAAAAATGAGAAGTTATATTTGTATTCCTATAATTTAACGTACTTACATCTTATATTTCTACATTTTTTATATCTAAAAAAAATTGTAATTGTTCAAGTTTAAATAGAAGATTATCATGTATCATACACATTAATCAAAATTTGTTTCAAAAATACCTTTATATTTAATCTTGAACACATTTTTTACTTTTCTTTTTCAACCCTCTGCTGACATTCTCTTTCAAACTCCTTTAATTGGTATAGAGATTGAACAAAAAAGAGTTCTACATGTAATGCAACTAAGAAACATAACCATTAAAGATCAAATATAGAGTGTGGGAGGTAATTCAAGCATGAGTACAACACCTAACATCATATGCTAAGTCAAAGTCACATTCTATTGTGAAAGGGACCAAACTTCAATCCAACAAAGGATACCTAGAACTCTCATCAACCCAAACCCTATTCAAAAGCCATCATTATTAGCCTTTTGAGAAAGTGTTGACTTTTTCAACACCTAATCATCACCCAAAATTCCTCTATGATCAGCAACAACCAAAATAGTTATAGAATAAGAAGTCTTATGCTTCTCTCGATGTGCCTCTTGGTAAAGTAAGTAGAAACAGTAATCTTATGAGTAATAATAGGAACATCTAAAGTGAACATGCACCCACACAATATTGGATATCCTAGAATTTGATTCAAACGCATCCTTGATGTTCCTCAAGACAGCACCATTAAGCCATTACAATTGCTCGGGCGTAAACAATCTATTGAAGAAATTTTTATGTCTCATAGGTTGAGGCATGTGATGACACTACCCTCACAAATTTGTCCGCCCATTATGTGATCCCCAAGATACAATAGCCTCTTCTAAATTTTTCAGGAACAAAACTAGCAAGAAATTCATCTCATTAACCTAACAGAAAATAGTGTTATATATAGAAGATTTTTGTGCAACCAATATGACTGGAAATTAAATTCCGGTCAAAAATTAAATTCATAATAGCATAAAAATAAAGTCGTAATAATTTCTCAATAGTTAACTTTTAAAACATAAAAACCATTAATAGATAATTAAAATAATTAAATTTTTGTGCAAACAATATGACTGGAAATTAAATTCCGGTCAAAAATTAAATTCATAATAGCATAAAAATAAAGTCATAATAATTTCTCAATAGTTAACTTTTAAAACATAAAAACCATTAATAAATAATTAAAATAATTAATTTATAATTTAAATTTAAAATAGTTAATAATAAATTCTAGATATCTTAAAATTATAATGATAATTATTTAAATTAATTTGAATATTTAAACTTTAAATTAATAATTTTAATTATCATATTTAAGATCCTTTTGAAATACCTAATTTTTACAACAATCCTCCACTATTTTAAAAGGTTTAAAAATAAAATAAATTAAAAGAAAGAAATTTTATTGGATTAATACAAGTGTAAATGCATCAGATTCGATGTCTTTTGGACTATGATCCTAGACAAATAAACTTAACTGAAGCTGTTTTGGTGAAGCAAAACTTCTATGAATCAAAAATACCTGGTTATAAGTTAGAGGTTCATATGTCACGTTAGATATTACATCCCAAAATTCTTGCCGTTTTCGTCAGTTTTGCACAAACAGGTCATACGAGTGCGTGGTTGATTTATGAATACTCTATAGATTGTGCTTCAATCTCATGCAAGCGGTCTCACTTGACACTCATATAGTGACTTCATCAATTTTAGACTTAACTATTCTACGTTTCATACATCACCCGTGAAGGATATGATAGTCATTAAACAATTTTAGACTTAACCTCTCGTTCAATACAACCTAACACTTTTCATGAACAAAGAATAAACAATGCTAAAAAGACCAACAATAATTTTTTATTACCCATATGAACCTTCTTCATGAAATCTCCAATCACAAAGGTTGGGTTCCTATTATTGTTGATTTTATTTTGATTAAAACTTTATTCCCCTCGATGTCATTTATTAAACTTTTGCTTTTGTGAAAAATAAGGTCCAATTAATTTTGACTTCGCATTAATTAGGATATCTAATTGTTTACTAATCATTCACAAAACTTGATCATATCTCAATTTATATTTATCAATTAATTTTTACTATTTCTCCTTGGAAATTATGAGTATGTTTATAATAAACATATTTTTTTTTCAATATTTACTAAGAATTTTTTTTAGTATGCATTCTTTTAATTCTCCCAAATCAAAAATAATGATTTGATCTCTATAATATATTTTATTATATATCTGGATAATCAAAATTACGATATCTTGTTTAAGATTAAAATAAATCCAACTTTAATTTATTCTCGTACAAATCAATTTTATCATCACTATATTATTTTAATATAGTGAAAAATCTATTCATAACATGATTAATGACATCTCTTGAATATTTTAAATATATAAAATATTTTACAACAAGCTCAAAATATTTTTAATAATGTCACTTTCTTACCAATTTAAATATACTCAACAAACTTAATTATATAATTTATTTTATTACAACAACCTGCGTTTGTACTCAACACATTTAATTTAATAAAATAACTTATGCTTCAAATATCATAATCAAATAATAATAATAATTTTAAATTCATAATAATATGATTCTCATTAGTCAAATTTAACCTTTTGAATTATTGTAGAATGCTAGTATCGATACCATTTAAAATAGTTTTATACAAATGAATGAACAAAATCAAACGAGATGTGCACTTTAAGATGCAACAAACTAATCATGGAATAATTTACGTCATGTATTACCTCTTTTAAATACGTTGTGCCAAAAATTTTGGACAACATCCTCTGAATCACAAATATTTTTATTAGTTTGATTTATGTTAAAAATAACTACTTATTTTTATCAATTTTGAATATAAACAAATCTTTTAAAAAATATTATGATATAATTAGTTTTATAAAATAGGAAATTTCTCTCAAATAATATGTCTCCTCCTCTTCTTTTATTTTTTCCCCACAAATTTAACCTTTTTTCAAGTTACTGATAGACAACGTATTGAAATGTCAAAAAGAGGAGTTGAATTCTACCTTTTATATGTCATATAGAGTGAAAGATGGAATAGGAATAGCAAATGTTCGTTCAATTGAACTTGGTATCAAACAATAGACATATTTCATGGTTCACAAGTAGAATCAGACTTTTAAATGTAATACCTGAAACTTGCAAAAAGTAAATTAATGTGGCAGATAAGAATTAAAAAGTATATGCTCTTACAAAAGGAAATGGAAAATCCAATTCGTTGTAAAGACAATATTGCGCAAATTGTTGAGATGTTAAGAATTTTTTATATCTCATATTTTGTACGACGAGGCACGTGATGACACTGTCCACAAGATTTGTCCACTTATGACGTGATCCGCCACGATACAACAGCTTCTTCTGAATCTTTCAGAAAACCCAACAAACAAATAATACTATATATAGAAGTTTTTGGTACAACTAAAATGAATGGAAATTAAATTTCAATCAAAAATTAAATTCATAACAAACAAAAATAAAACTATAATAATTTTTTAAGGATAAATTTTTAAAATATAATAATCATTAATAAATAATTAAAATAATTAATTCATAATTTAAATTTAAAATAATTTTTAATAATTTAAAATTATAATAATAATTATTTATGTTAATTTAAATATTTAAATTTTAAATTAATAATTTTATTTATCATATTTAAAACCTTTTTAAAAAATCTAATTTTTACAAGACACTCATCCTTCCATTCGTCTCATCCTTTGCCTAAAGTCTCAACCACGATAGTGCCACGCTGTTCAAGGGGTGATTTTGTCTTCATACAATACTTTAACATCGGAACCAATCAACCGCATTTAATGAGTCGTTTTTTGAATAATAAAAAAGACAGGAGCACAATTACGTTAAAACATATACAATTATAATTTGTCCTATTAAAAAATATTTTTATAATAATTATTACAAATTAATAATTTTATTTATGTAACAATCAATAATTAAATAACAATGTACAAAAATTTTATATTATCAGTATATTTTAATTTAATATATTATTATTGTTCCAGCACACTCCTCGTACTTAATTGCATATCAACAGACAATATGTTGTATTTTTTTAATGCAGAAAAAGCCATTTTGGTGTTGTTGGACTCTCTTGTTTTCTTGGAAGCAGTCAATGTCTGATTTTTATTTAAACCCATCCCCTTCATTTTCTTGGACCGTCTAATCAACCTGGGCTGAACTTCTTATGAAAACCTTTCAGATAATATAACACTCCAAGTGTTACTTCGTGGCTTCTTCCAACCGTAACTATTGTTTCCACAACAGCAAAATTGCCGATAATCAAAATACCAATGGAGAAAACCTCCAAAAGTAGTTCTCATCTTTCTTGGATTAAATCAAATTAGTTCTTATTTTTTTATCAATCATATTATTAAAAACTAATATAATTAATAAAAAAAATTTACAATTTTTAAACTCAAAAACTACTCTAATATATCCTAAAAACTAATTTAAGGGTTACCTTGGTCTTTGCAATGGCACCTAACCCACAGCCAGCCAACGTTTTTGTAATATTGGGTCTTTTTATGATTGCTGGCTGACGACTGCAATGAAAACATCGAGGACATCACCATCAAAGTTACGTACATGTTCCTCGTCACATTATTTCTATATTTCATGATGGCAAGTTTATTCAAGCATTTATTGTAATGTAAAATATACGTTTTCCACTGAGTAATGATACTACAATATATATACTCTCCTCAATCTTTATCTAGATAAGCACACTGTCTTCCGTGTAAATTGCTGAAATATTTCTTGATTTCTGTTGCAATCCGACATGGAAATTGACCAATTTTCTTCCGCAGCTTTGAATTTCAAAGGAATCCAAGAAGTTTATGGCTCTTTACAAGAGGTTGTGTTCCAAGGGAAAGACAGTTTCCCTGGATTGGAATTGTTGGGAGAGATTGATCCTCTCCCTATTGAGAACGGAAAAGGAACCAATATATTGAAAGATCTAAATCAGCATCATCAGCAACAAGAATTCAAAGTTGATAACTTGATATTAGAAGAGGTCAACTTTGACCCTGATATGCAACTGCAACCAACACCACTATTTCAGGAAACTACAGGGCTAAAGAAACATGGAGTGGCAAGCTCAGAACCAGTTGAATACAATAAGCATGTTCCATCATCTTTAGCATCCTTAGAACTCCTCAGAAATTACGGAAGCAGGTTGAAGAGGCTAAGCGAGCAAAGTATAAGCACCTTAAGTAATATTGAAACTTATTTGGACCGCCAGAAAATGTCAACTGAAGAAATAATAAGAGTGGCCGGAGCAAGGTATTGTCATAGGCATTAGTAAGTAATACATCAAATTAGTTTAATTTTGAAGTTACAAAATAACAGTCATTATAGTCTCTGAAATTATCATAATAAAAAATAAAATAACATATTTGATAATTTTTAAGACTAAATTGACTTATTTCTGAAATTACTTTGGTGCATTGGTCGATGTTGGTTGAATTGATTATAAAGTTATAGTTGGTTGGATGGTTAGTTATTGTTAGTTGATAGTAGTCTATTCTCCACTTGTATATAATCCACGTTCATGCCTAATTAAATCATGTTTCTCATTTTCAATCAATCATTAACACATTTCTGATCTTTCTCAATTTCTCTCTAATGATCTTGGGCTTTTTGATGTTCCTCTACAGGTATATCCAATATTCTGCACATTGGAATGATAGTTTTTGCATCCCTATGCACCCATATGGATTGAATCTGGGAGGTTTGTCTGAGGAAGAAAATAGAGACATTGAACTTGCTCAGTTTCTCTTTGCAGCAGCTGAGAGGGTAGGGTGCAAACAATTTGAACGTGCTAGCAGGTTACTTCTCCATTGTCAATGGAATTCATCTGCAAGTGCAAGCGCTGTTCAAAGAGTCATTTTTCATTTTACACAAGCACTTCAAGAGAGAATATACAAAGAAACAGGAAGGATGACACTTAAAGGATCAGAGAAATATGAAGAAAGGGAGTTAATTCAGAAAATGGACACCAACGTTTCTGTTATATGCCATCAAAATGTTCCTTTCAATCAAGTAATGCAATTCACTGGGACACAAACTATAGTGGAACATGTAGCATCTGATACCAAAATCCATCTTATAGATCTTGAAATAAGAAGTGGAGTGCATTGCACAGCTTTGATACAAGCACTGACAGAGCGCCAGGATTGCATAGTGAAGCTTTTTAAGATAACTGCCATTGGACTTAACACATGCAAAGCCATGATAGAAGAGACTGGCAAAAGGTTAGCAAATTTTGCTGAATCCTTGAACTTACCCTTTTCATATAATGCAGTTTTTGTGGCAGACATTGCAGAAATAAGGGAATATCATTTTGAAATTGAAAGGGATGAAGCTGTGGTTATCTATTCTCCATATTTTCTGAGGTCCCTCATATCAAGGCCTGACTGTATGGAAAACTTAATGTGGATTATAAGAAATATGAAACCAATTATAATGATAGTCATTGAAGTAGAAGCAAACCATAACTCACCCTCCTTTGTGAATCGCTTCGTTGAAGCATTGTTCTTCTACTCAGGTTTTTTTGATTGCGTTGAAACCTGCTTAAAACAGGAGATTGAGTGTAGAAGGATAGTTGAAGCAATATTATCTGAAGGGATACAAAACATTGTTGCTATGGAAGGAAGGGAAAGGAGAGTTAGAGATGTGAAGATAGATGTTTGGAGAAGGTTTTTTGCAAGGTACCGAATGATGGAAACTGGATTTAGCGAATCTTCTATATACCAAGCTAACTTGGTCGCTAAAGAGTTTGCTTTTGGGAAATTCTGCACTATAGACAAGAATGGGAAGTGTCTCATAATTGGATGGAAAGGGACTCCAATGCATTCAATCTCAG
Source organism: Canavalia gladiata (assembly GCA_037954105.1). Classification (NCBI taxonomy): domain Eukaryota; kingdom Viridiplantae; phylum Streptophyta; class Magnoliopsida; order Fabales; family Fabaceae; genus Canavalia; species Canavalia gladiata. The sequence goes on along the minus strand of CM075661.1, from coordinate 15,664,805 downwards.
CTTGGAGGTTTCTTTGACAAATTTATTCAGGGATACTGGACAGAGATCATATTCATTCTTTTGTAAAATACAATGCCAATTTCCCTTTCTATTCCCTTTGATATCTTGTTTGTTTTTGTGTATTCTCTGGATTACTCAAGTTGCTTGTCCCAATATTTGATCCTAGTTCCGATTTAACTTGTTCCTACTTGCAACTACTATTATGCTTGCCCAATGATGAATCTTTTAACAGAATTAATGCGTTGGGGGGTGATAGTTTGTGAATCATGGTTTGGCCTAATAAAGGGTAATTTTTTTATTTCTATTTAGGTCATGGCTTGAGATTCAAAATCATGCTCAAGCATAGCATAACTATAATTTTGTCAAAATTCACAAAGTCAAACTCTATTCTCCAAACTAAGGTTTGAGATAAACAAACTATCATGTAAACATCCCGGTAGCCCTTGGGTAGTTGCATTCATAGTTCAAAAAATAGAGTCACTAGTGGAAAATAAGCTTTTTACATCGGTTGTTATGGACTTTTTACATCGGTTATTTGAGCGGTATTGAAGCGGACGATATAGAAACTTAAACTTTCTACATCGGTTGTAGTCACAACCGATGTAGAAAGTTCACTTTCTACATCGGTTATGGTCCCAACCGATGTAGAAAGTCACTTTTTACATCGGTTAAGGTCACAACCGATGTAGTAAGTTTATTTTTTTTTTAAATGTTATTTCTGTTTAGGAAAATTGCCATATTATTTATTCACAATACCCTGTATATATAAACAGAATACCAGGCAGACAATACAGAAATTACAGAGTCCATATATTTAAAGTAAATACATCAATATTTATAATAAAATATAATAAAAACAAACTAAAAATCTAAACAACCCATGAATTCAACCCAAATTGGCAATGTCTATCAGAAATTCCCTCCAACGTCTTCTGATATCATCAATCTCTTCATCCAACAGAGGTTTTGGATTGTCAAATATCTACAAAATGTTTTTGATTAAAATTAGTGAACATGTCATGTTATGCATTAAAATTAAATAATTAAAAGAGGACAATTGTAATTATTTGGTGTCAAAAGTTAACAATAGAAGCCGAGACAATGAGAAACATATGTCTCATCACATAATATCCATACTCGGTTCCTCCGGGTTGTCTTGGATACTTCAAAAAAATAAAAAGAGTATGAAATATAATTAGAGATGTTGATAAAAGAATATAAAATAATTGAATAACTTTTAATAAAGTACTTACCTTTGGAATTATCCATACAGGCTTTTTAATATTTGATGGATGCGTCCCTTTTAACCGAAGTCGAGCATTCATTGTTCTACAGTAAAATAAAAAGCAAATGAATACCTTTGACAATAACAAGTTATATGAATATAAATACCAAAATCATAAAAACTTACAAATCTATAATGTCCTTTATGTCTTTCTTTGGTTTTTGCCAAGCAGAGCATAGAAATACAACTACATTCCGCTTGGGACAAATAATGATTAATTGCCAATGGGCCCTACAAAATATGGATGACAATGAACAAAAATTAGGAATTTAATTGAATTAATGAAATAAAGCAATTAAGTATTGACTTACGATTGAAAATAGGGGGCTATGTAACAGTCTATATCAGACTGCAATCTACTCTGAAGATATCTCTGTATCTCAGCTGTCTTGTTCCCAGTTTTCTGCATATGAACTGGGTCCAGGAATCCATATAGGTGTAAGTTACCTCTTTCAGTGCAGATACGATACATGTACCTAATATTGTGAATAATTTTCATATGTTAGCTTTTGATAATGAAATAATAATTCAAGTAAGGTTTAGAAATTTACTTACATCAACCATAATTGTAGAACTGTTACACATAGGACATCGTTACCCACAACCAACTCCAATATATCCTTCTTAGTAATGTAGAAGGGGATAGGTGTGGGCTTCCCTATGATATCCGGTTCCATTGTTATTTGCAAAGTTTGGTCGCCCAAGTTCATGGCGATACCAAATGGACGTGTGAGCAAATCAACCTCATATTTCTTTGGAGAAGGCTCAGGAAGATCTGCTTTAGCACTTAAATCAATCTTCTTCCCACGATCTTCCTTATAAACCTACGATAAATTCACAAAATAATAAGAAATATATATATATATAGACACACACAATATATATATTAAAAAATTAGTAACATAGGCTAAAATTATCTAATACTTGAGGTTGAACTCGCTGCACAAGTCTCCTCGGCCATATAATGAAATGGTTGGGGGCTTGCCCCACGACATGAACCTCCTAAGTAGGGACAGGAACAGGAGCATCTGCATCTTCAACCCGTTCAACCACCACTCTAACATGATCATCATCAATTTGCTGGTGATGGATGGTTGAACCCAAGGTGTAGACTTTTCCAATTGCTACCAGACGATATGGATGATCAACATATAACTCATAATCGTCTGCCGCTGCATCCACATCCTCTTCTCCCTGTAGTTGGTCCTCCGTCGGAGCACAGCTTCCCTTTGTGCTCACGCGCCTAGGAGAAGGTGATGGATGGTGACCCTGTGTCTGTGTTTGGGAAAGTCCCAAAGATGCAAGCTCCTGCCTAAGCTCTTGCCTAAGCTCCTGCCTAAGCTCTTGTCTGAGCTCTTCTCGAAGTTCTTGCCGCAGTGCTTGCCTCATGTCTTCACGCATGGCGTCCAACTCATCTCTAGACACCAAACCTTCTCTGGATGTCTGTCTAGAAGACAATCCAAAGTACTGTCTAAGGCCAACACCTCGGCCAACTGCACGAACACGCCCTGGATGCTCCGGTTGGCCAATAGCAGTACTTAAGATGTCATCCCGACCAGTTGGAACAAAGACTCCTTGTGAGCTTTGTTCAACCAAAGAATCCTACAAAAAAAAAATTACCGTTATCAGTAATGTAAATGTTTGAAGATAAATAAAATGGAAATTTACAAAATTTTGTGATTACTTACAATCTTCTTAGCAACAATGCGAGAAGGCTCTGATGTGTACTCTCCAGTTACCTTTTGGCGTGCCCTCTTCCATTTCTCATGGCGTGAAGGTGGAGAGGGTGGAGAGAGAAGTGTAGAGGGGTCTGCTTCAGATGATTGCTGACGTTCTTTCGACTTCTGGTCCATCAGCCTCTCCTGAAGCAACTCATAACCCCCACAAGATAATCTGTGGGGGTAAAAGTTCTTAGCAGAAATCTGTTGAGTCTTCTTTCTTTTCTCCTGTTATAAGAAAGCAAATCAATTAATCATAATATTGCTTATATTAGTCAATTAAAAAAATAAAATATTAGCAAGATACATACAACGAATGCAGGATCCATTCGAGACTCAACAAATCTCTACCAAGTGTCTTGATCAAGGAACTGGTACTCCTCACAAGGAGACATATCCTTGAGTGACCCATATATATATATTTGCTGGTGAGATGTGTCTTGAAGCCCCTCCAGCGCTCACCAGCAAATGAAAGCCACTTCCTCTTCAGGAAGTTAGTGTTTGGTACGTCATATGTAAGCTACATAAAAAAAGATGTAATTGGTTAGTGAATGATAAATTTATGGAAAAACTTAAAGCTTTAAAGTTAAATACCATGATAGTCTCCCAAATTTGATCCTTCACTCGCATCTCAACATCATCTCAATCCTTCTTCAAAATACTGGCCTTGCTTCGTCCTAGGAGGGCCACATAACTCTTAAACTTTGTCTTGTTTGGCCCTAATGGATTCCCAGTGGCCTGATCAAACTCTATGGGAATCCTCTGCTCACCGCTCCAACTAAGGGTTAACTCCCTTAACCGTGTGGCTCGTCTTCCCTTCTTTTGCCGAGAAGAAGGGTTCTCAGACCCACTTTGTGAAGGAGGAACCTCTGAAGGGTCAGCCATGTATCTGTTAAAAGCAGAGAAAACAAATATGAAAAAATGATTGAATAGACACAATAAATACAATTCATATTTATATTACAAATTTCAACCTTAAGAGAAACAGTAACAAACAGAAACAGGCTAAGGGTACAGGCAAAACAGGCTAAGGCTAAGGCAAAATAGAAACAGGCAAAACAGGCTAAGGCTAAGGCAAAATAGAAACAGGCAAAACAGGCTAAGGCTAAGATTAAGGAAAAATAGAAACAGAAAAAACAAAGACCTAAATAGAAACAGGCTAAGGCTAACAACAACTAATGCAGAAACAGAGACCTAAACAAGCAAAGGCTAAGGTTATCTACATCATACAAAGTAACAGGCAAAGGCTAAGGTTAAGACTAAGGCAAAACAGAATCAGGCAAAACAAAGACCTAAACAGAAACAGGCTAAGGCTAACAACAACTAATGCAAAAACAGAAACAGAAACAGAGACCTAAACAAGCAAAGACTAAGGCTATTTACCTCATACAAAGTAACAGGAAAAGGCTAAGACTAATGCAGAAATAGAAACAAGAAACAGAGACCTAAGCTTTGAATATTAAACCACTCCTAAGCTTTGAATACCCAAATCTCCTTCATTTTTATTGTCTTGCTAACAGATTCTAACTGACCATATTATCTTCATTTTCCCTCCCCAAAAACTCTTGCTCATATACACATCACCTCTAGTAATCTTCTAAACACCACAATAACCAATTGTAGAGACCTAAGTTGAACTAAACTGCCTCAAGCTTCAACCTATGTCATTCCTTAAATTCCAAAGCTCTTAGCACTATCTTTGCAATGCCAAAACAATAATATAATCTATTCTGGTTTATGCAATATAATGTAATATGTAGAAACAGAGTATTATCTTTGCAATATAATGTAATAAAAATAAAAATACATTTTATGCAATGCCAAAACAGAGTAATATGTAGAAACATATAAGGCAAACGAGTAACATGTAGAAATAGAGAAGGCAAACAATAAGCTAACAGAGCAACATAGTGATTTAACAAAACAAAGAACCTAAGGCTAAGCACTAATGCAGAAACAGGAACAGAGACCCTAAGCAGAGAGCCAGAATGCTACATACCAGTATAGACGACGATGACGGTTGTTTCAGAGAACGACGGGGCTCTGAGTGTAGACGACGACGGTGCTTTTCACGACGACGACGACGGCGTGCTTAGGTTTACACTTGTGGAGGCTCAGCGATGAGTTAGGGCAGGAGCTCGTAAATGGAGTGTTTAACTTATGAGGACGACAACGTTCGCATCAGTTAAAGAGGAGGGAAAACAGACTTTCTACGTCGGTTGTTTCAGAGAACCGATGTAAAAAGAACTTTCTACATCGGTTACACTACTCAACCGATGTAGAAAGTCTTACTTTCTACATCGGTTGCTTTATAACCGATGTAGAAAGTCACTTTTTACATCGGTTACAAATCAACCGATGTAGAAAGTGACTTTCTACATCGGTTATAAAGCAACCAATGTAGAAAGTTAAATTTTTTTACAAAAATGTCACCGCCTGTTTTTCTACATCGGTTATAAAGAAACCGATGTAGAAAGTGTCAAGTTTATTTACAAAAATGTCACCGCCTTTTTTCTACATTGGTTGGCGAATAACCGACGTAAAATCCTGTTATAAAAAACTATTTTTCTACCAGTGAGTTGAAACTTTATCATTGTTAGCACCACAATAGATAAGGTTTGAATAGGGTTCTACCATGGTCATTCCTATATTTATATAATTAATTATATATATAATTAATAATGTCAGAAAAAATTGATTAATTAATTATAAAAATAAGCAATTAATTAACGATTGAGATCTAAGATATGTGTTACTTTATAAAAATGAAAAAAGTACGGTCAGAAAATGATGATTTTCCTTTCCTTTCCTTTCTGCCAATAACAAGTTATGTAACCATGATTTAATATTTATTTTAAAAAGATATATATTAAAATTTTTAATTTTTTTTAAGTGACTTTAGTTACCTTTACTTTTTTATATTAAAATATTTCATTTCATTTCAAAATTCAAGCTCCCAACTAATATTCTCGTATTAATTAGTTCCTCCCGTTCTTAGATTTATTATATTCTTCCTAAATCTAAGTTCTTTTTTAAGATAATTAAGCATGTTTTATTTTTTAAATTAAAAAAAACGTCGTTTAAAACATAAAATACTTGCTAAATAAAATTAACATCATTCTTTCCATTACTTTTATGCCTTGATTTTTCCCATCACCGAATGATTGTTTTTTTAACGTCTTTGGTTATAATAATTTAATAAGATATTTTATAACAAATAAATATTTAAAAAATCTCAATAAAATTATGATAATTCAAATAATTTTTTTATTTTGTACAAAATTAATTTTTTAGTTTAAAAAATATTTATCTTATAATTTATGTTTGATGTAAATGTAATTTCCAATATATATATATATATAGATAATTAAAATTTACTTTTTTTTTTAAAAAAAAAGAAGAAGTTGAAAGGTGGTAACATGGAAGCTGTCACCTGCTGTGAAAATCTCACTGTTTCACCAAGTCACAACATACTCTCTTACCCTTAATCTTTCAATTTTCAATTGAAAGATTGTGCAAGAAAAGCCATTCATTTTGGCTTAAAAAAATGCAAAAAGGAGAGAAACAGAAAGCCAGAAAACAAGTTTTGTGAGGAGAAAGTTAGAAGAATTCCATCCATTTTCATGCCAAATAAGAAGATTAATATAGTAAAATCATTCATAAAAATAAAGAGTATATCTCTCTTTAATTTTAGACAAATAAAAAAGACTTAAATAAAATATAAAATTATTTTAAAAAATTTTTATTTTAAAATAAAATTTTATTTATTATTTAAAATTTTAAAAAATATATTTAATTATATTTTAAATTTAATTGTTGAATTAAATTGATTTGGTTAATTATTAATATTTAATTGATTATAGATACATATAGGATAATAAAATTAAGTTAACTAATTATTTAAATTGATGTAAAATAGTATATTAAAAACTATTATACTAAAATTTTAAAATTTATTTATGTAATTTTTTTTATAAATAAAATTTTGAATGTAAAATTATAGATGTTTAACAATATATATTTTTGGACCATGTTTACAAATTTTTGTAACTATTTTAAATTTATACAATTTTATATATATTTTAGAAGTTATGATATTTAGGTTTAGATGGTTAAAAAAGATTTTTAAAAGAGAACATCATTTAATATTTTTAAAATTATATAAATATATTTTTATATAATAAATATAAAAAAAATATTTAGTTGAAAAATTTGGTAAAAAAATTAAATTACTTTTTATTTTATAAAAATGTTAAAATATATGACCTTACAAGAATATTTTTTTCTTCTAATTTTTCTATAATATTTTAAAAATATATATTTAGCATCTAAATGAATATTTTATATATAAAAAATTTTTATATTTAAATTTTAATATATGAAGATAAAATATAAAAATTTAAAATAATTTATATTAATATTTATTTTATAAAAATTTTATAAACTTATTTATCATGTTGTTTTATTATTAGATAGTATTGAAATATTTAAATATTTTTTTAAAAAATCTAAAAAATAGTAATTTGATTATAAATTTTTTTAAAATCAATTATAAATTTTAGTTTGAAATTCAATCAGGTTTTAAAATTTTAATAAATATAAATTAAAATATATGAATTGAGAATATATATATATATATATATATATATATATATATATATGGGTCATAATCCATTAACATTCAAGTCTTAAATTTTAACATTTACACTAACTTAATAATTTTGTATAGAACGCAAAATTCACTGATCCAACCGTTGGATTATGCTAAAAGATCCAGTAAATCGTGTAAATAAAATTTTACACTAAACAAAAATTAATAAATATTTTATCTTATAATTTTATTTTAACAGCTCATACATTATTTAAATATTATATATATAAGCCGGATCCATTGACACCAGGTGTCAAATTTTAACACTTACACCAACTTAATAACCTTATATAGAATGTAAAATTCACTAATCCAACTGTTGAATTATGTTATAAGATCCATTAAATCATGTATATAAAATTTCATACTAAACAAAAATTGATAGATACTTCATATTATAATTTTATTTTAATGACTCATATTATTTAAATATATATAAATATTAATAGTTGAATAATATACCTACAGATTTCTAAATTCTATAAAATTTTATATACATGATTTACTAAATATTATAACACGGTTCAACAATTGGATTAATAAATTTTGTATTTTATATAATGTTATTAAATTGGTATAAATATTAAAGTTTGACATCTGATGTCAATGGATTCGGCTTATATATATATATATATATATATATATATATATATATATATATATGTAGAGAGAGAAACAATACAAATGTAACGTACTAGATGATAAAGATAGAGAAGAGTGGGATGAATGGACAACACAAATGTACAAAGTATAAAGAGCATGATCGAATTGAGGTATCTACATATACAAACAAATTAGGAGTATGCAATTATATAGAGAATCTATGTGTCTATACAACTTATCGACGAATGTATATTGTGTGTTTATATTGAATGAAGTAGAAGTCCAACTACTGACAATCTGCATTGTTAGTAGATAAAATAAATTAATGGCCGAAAGTTGAGATCTCTTTTAGTGGAAAGAGATTGTAGACATTAATTTTAATGTGACAGATAACTTGAGTATCCACGTGATAAGAGAAAAAGGATAGTGAAGTCCTAACTTTTGAGAAGAATGCGTGACTTTTAGTTGAGAATGATGGATAAGTGAAATAGGATAATGAGATCCTATATTTTAAGAAGGTTTGGCCTTGAATTGTGAACGATAAATAAAGTAAATGAATAGAATATCGATCATGCATCATATGCATAAAAGATTTGTTTTGTGAGAAAATTTTTTGAACCCTTCTATGAAATGAAGCTATGAAATCTAAGGGTTAAGTCATATGGAAATAGATTATAGTTCATGAGAAATTATAGTTTTTAAGCCTATGAAGTACGTGAGTTAGGTTTGAGTCTTTCCAATGACCTAGGATTGTTCCCTGTAACCGAGACTGCTACGGTCAAACGTAGCCTCTTCGACAAGACCCTGACAATTATCATTACTGGTTGAGAAATTTCAAATTTGCGTGAATAGATGGTGATTTGAGCATTGCCAATGACACGTTATTGTGGTAAGCGTTATCAAGGGCACCCTACTATTATGAAATTGAGCATTGCCAATGACACGTTATTGTGGTAAGCGTTATCAAGGGCACCCTACTATTATGAAAATTGGATCTCGATACCATCATTGTTTTTATAAGTGATTATGATGTTTTGGGTCTACATGCATTTACATATTGTAAGGATAATCAATTTGAGATTAATGAGAATTATTGTTGCATAAGACAAAGTAGACCTTAACAGAATCCTAACTTTGTTATCATAGAGATGTTTAAAGATAATGATAGAGTTATTATATATATACATTACATACAACGATTATTTTTGTGAATTAAACTTATAATAGTTATTTGTAAAAGACAAAGAACTTATACGTAGCTTGTTTGGACTTGGAATAGGTCGGCATACAAGATAAGGAGATCTGTGCGTTTGGATACAACTAATATGGACACATATAACTGTTAAATAAAGATGATGAAATAACCTTACGCGTATAATGTATGCTAAGACGACTATTATTCTGATGGTTCTTTATAATTGTTAAACAATTATATGTTGTGATATTAAAATATAATATAATTTATTACTCCTAGTTGTAATTTTTATTTTAATGAAATGTCTTACTTTTCTTCTGCTATATTTTCTGCATATGATTAATATTGGTTATAAATTTTGTAATAGAATCACAACATGAACTGCAATTTTTTTTTATGTTGAGATAAGAATCAACGTAAAAATTAGATCATAATTTTTGTACTATTAACTATGAGTAACAACTACAAAATAAGAATATTAATAATATAAGAGAATTAAAAAATTAAATCTACATAAATTCTATATTTAATTTTAATAACATCAACTTAAATCCATTCAACTCGATTGTATAAATTTTTATTATTTTAATAAAATTTAATTTTTTAAATTAATTTTTTTATTTCTATATTATTTATAAATTCATGAAAAGTGTTATAATAAAATAACTTAATTTATTTTTATAATTTTTAGAAACTAAAAATAAAAATTTATTTTATTTATAAAAAAAAAAAATTAAAAATTAAAAACTATTGTAAATAGAATCTTATATATCACATCAATATGTTTTAAATAAAAATAAATAGATGCAATAAAAAAAGGTAATTTAAAAATTATTAGATAACTAAAAAACAACTTAAAAATATTTTAAAACCAAACTTTAAATCCAATTTTTGTATTAAAAACAATTTTTTATAATAAAATATGGTTTAAAATTAATTTGAGTTTTAAAACCGATCTTAAAAGCTAGTTAAAATAATAATAATAATAATAATAATAATAATAATAATAATAATAATAAATAAAATTTAAAAACAGTTTAAATGTAAACAACTGATTTTAAAACTGGTTTAAGTTGGTCTATTTTGTAGTGATTTTATGAGGAAAAAAATTGTGGTTTATAATAATTTTATTTATTTGAATAGGATTACTTTTTAAAAAAATAGATGTGATCTTAAATAAGAAATTAATGTAGTTCTAGAATCGATTTTCAAACTAGACAAGTCTTAATACCAATTTTAAAATTAATCCCAATAAAATCAAACTGCTTTTAAAAAAAATATAATCTGATTTCTAAAAATTATACTTTTTTACTGGATTGCTTTCATTTTTTATAAAATAAAAATCATGTACAATCCTAAATTTATTTCGTGTATTGATCCCTTTTAAACTAAATTTTATTTATTTTTAATTTTTTTATATAATTATTAGATATCTATAGTTTAAAATCATGTTTGAAATGGTCAGAAATTTTTAATTTTTAAATTAATTATTTTTAAAATATTATTTAATAAAAATGATTTTTAAAATAATTTTAATTAAAATTTTAGAATAAAAAAATCTATTAACATTACAGGTTTATTTAATATTTTTTTTAATTTTAAACTATTTTTATTCTTAAATTTAATTAATCTCACTATCGAAACTATTATTATTATCTTTTTTATTATTAAAATTGTAATAATAATAATAATATATTTTATTATTTTAAAAAAATTATTTTTTATTTATTTAATTATTGTATAATAAAAATAAAATATTTAATATTTAATATAAATTATAATATAATTTTATGTTATATAATTATTTATAATATAATATTATAATATATATTTTTCAAAAATAAATATCAAATAATATAAAAATATTATAATATATGAATCTATTTATCTTAAATATTGATAATTAAATAATATGTAAAATTAAATTTTGTAATTATATAATATTTTTATATTATAATAATTATATTATTATCGTTATCTTATTAACACTAGTATCGGTATAATAATAATAATAATAATAATAATAATAATCATAATAATAATAATAATAATAATATAAAATTTTATTTTTAATTTTTATTATTTAAAATTAATTTATATAGATGATTATAAGTTTTTAGTTTTTATTTTTTAAATTAATTTTAAAACCAAAACTTTTTCTCTTCATGCATTTTTAAAATAATTTTGATTTAAATCTTAAAATTAAAAAAAGCTTTATTAAATATTATTTTTAGTTTTAAAATATTTTCTTTCTTAAATCTACCAAATTTCACCACTATTAATTTATCATCTTGTAATAATAATAATAATAATAATAATAATAATAATAATAATAATAATAATAGTAATAATAATAATATATTTTATTACTTTAAAATAGAATTAATTTTTTATTTATATAATTTTACATAATAAAAATAAAATAACATAACAATAATTAATATATAAATTATATTAAATTTATAATATTATAATATAATATAAATTATTTTTATATAAAAAATATCAAATAATATAAAAATATTATAATAATATATAAACATTATTTATCTTAAATATTAATAATCAAGTAATGTATGAAATATAAATTTATATAATCATATAATATTTTTATATTGTAATTCCCCTACCATTATTATTATTATTATCCCATAATATTTCTTTTATTTTTAGCACCATTATTGTTATCATCATCATTATAAAAATAATAATAATAAATTTTAATTTTAAATTTTTGTTTTTATTATTTAATTTTTTTGATTATTTATAAATTTATAAATAAATAATATTTTTAATATATCAAAATTATATTTAATTTATAAAATTATAATATAATTTTATGTTATATTATTTTTATAATATAGTATATACTAATTAAAAATTTATAATAGTAATATATAAAAATATTTATCTTATATATTGATTATCAAATAATATATAACATATAAAAATGTAAAATTATATAATTATATAATAATTTTTATATTATAACTAACGTACCTTCATAATTAGCACCATCAATAATAATAATAATATATTAATTTTATTAGCTTAAAAAAGTTATTTTTAAATTTTTTTTTTATCTAATTTTTATATATTGAAAAAAATAATAAAATTATTTAATATATAAATTATATATAATTTATAATTATATATATATATTAATTTTAGATAAATAAAAATTAAATAATATAAAAATATTATAATAATAAAATATTTAAAATTATTTATTTTAAACATTCATAATCAAATAATATATTAATTATAAATTTATAATTATATAATATTTTTTATATTATAATTATCAAATTGTTACTATTATTTTATAAATATTAATTTATTCTTATTTTTATCATTATTATTACTATACTAATGATTATAGTAATGATTTAACTTTATTATATTTAAAAAATTTTAATTTATATTATTTTAATATATTTGAATTTTTTAAATTAATATTTTTATTTATAAATTTTTATAAATTTATAACAAAATAATATAATAATATATCTTAATTTTTTGCAATAACTTTTAAAATCAAAAATAAAAATAAAAATTAATTTTACTTTTTAAAATTAAAAATAAAAATTATTTTAAACAAAGTCTGAATTATATATCTATTTTTTATCGATTCATAAATGAATAATCTTATTTAATATATAAAAACTATATTTAATTTATAATATTATAATATATTTTTATGTTACATAAATTTTTTAATATAAAATATATTTTTTATATAAAATAAATATTTAATAATATAAAAAGTTATAATAATAATTATATTTAAATTTATTTATTTTATGTATTGATTATTATATAATATATTAAATATAAAACTCTATGATTATATATTACAATTATTATTATTATTATTATAATAATAATTTTTATTTTTTATTTTTCAAAATTTAATTTTGTATTTATTTAATTTGTATATATTAAAACTAAATAATAGTATTTTACATATAAATTTATAATTCTAATATAATTTTATATTATATAATTATTTATAATAAATATTATTTTTGTAAAAAATGAATAATATAAAAATATTATAATAGTTATATAAATAATTTTTTGTCTTAAATATTAGTGACCAAATAATATATAAAATATAAATTTATATAATTATATAATATTTTTATATTATGATGATTATATTATTATCATTATTTTATAAATATTATTTTTATTTTTATTATTAGTATCATGATGATAATAATAATTAATAATTAATTTATTATTTTTTAAAATTTAAAATTTTTTTATATAATTTATTTTTATGTATTAATGTTTTTATATATTATTTTGGAAATTTTTAATAAAAAAAATTAATTTTTTTACAATAATTATTAAAAATAAAAATAAAAAATTAATTTTAATTTTAAAATTAAAATTACCCTAAAACGGACCTAATTTGATCATAAATTTATTTTAATGATTACCGAGAATTTTTGTCGTCAAATTATTCAAATAAAACATTACCCAAGTGTTAAGAAAATGAATTTGTTAACATGTTAAAAAATAAAAGTAGGACTGATCAATTAAAAAAGAAAAAATATTATTAAAAATATATAAAATAATTTTTAAACAAATTATTCAAATAATGTAATTTGATTTAATGATTATTATTTATAAATTATAAAAAAATTATTCACTCGGATACGAGCCGCAAATTATAGTAAGGTTTTTTTTATGAATTAAGCCGAGTTTGAACGAATTAAATTAAAAAATATCAAATCTGTTAATTAAAATAAAAATTATTTTTAAAAATAGAAATTTGTATATGTTAATAATTTAACCCAAATGGTCAAACTTAATTTTAATAATTATTGGTTCTGTCTCTTTCCGGTTTATCAAATGATTCAAATTGAATAATTTGACTATTTCCCGCTATCAAACACCACTATCTATATATATTAGGAAGATAACTTGTTATCATATTTAAAATAAATGTTAGTTGAATAAATATAAAATTTATATTTTATTTAAAATAGAAAAGTTGTAAAATTTCTAATAATTTCAACCAAACGTTGCGATTTAATTTTAATAATTATCAAGATTTTTAAAAATAGATTAATCATTTAACCGGTTAATGTATTAATTTAATATTTAATAGTTTAATGGTGATTAAATGGGTATTAATTAAATATTTTTTTATAAATATTTATAATATATATTATATTTAAAATATAAAAATATGTATATAATAATAAAAAATATTAATATCATAATTTTATATAATTATAAATTAAAAATTATATATATTTAATTTTTAAATTTAAATTATACATACAAAATTAAATAAATGATAACATAATATAATTTTTATTATTTTTAAATATTAAAATAATATTATTTTATATACAAATAATTTTTTATAAATTCTGCATTGGTTGATAACTTTATTAATTTACTATCAAATTTTATGAAAATAACTTTATAATTTAATTAATTTAAATAAAAAATTAACCGGTCTAACTAACCGATTGGATTGGATTCTCAGAACAAAAATAATTACCTTTCACCTTTTCTTCCGTTATCAAGTGATTCAATTGATTTTGACCATTTTTTAGCTATGAAAATAGTATAATTTATATATTAGGAAAATAATTTTTTATCATGTTAAAAATAAAAAATTAAGAATGAATAAATAGTAAATAAAAAACTATTTTTATAAACAAACAAAATTGTAATTTCTTTTTAAAAAATTTAAGCAAGTGATCCGATTTGATTTTAATAATTATTATTATCTCTCTTCAAGTTATAAAATATTCAAATTGAATAATTTCACCATTTTTCATCTATCAAACACTATAATTTATATACGTTAGAAAGATAAAATTGTTATCATGTTAAAAAATAAAAATAGAAATGATTAAATTAAAAAAATATTATTTAGAAATTTAAGAATATTATATATTTAAATCTCAACCAAACGTTTGGATTTTATTTTAATGCTTATTGATAATCTCTTTCTTGGTTATCCGATGATTCAAGTTGAATAATTTGACTATTTTTTGGCTAACACTATTTATTATGAAGATAAATTTGTTATGATGTTAAAAAATAAAAATGACTAAATAGAAAATAAAAAAATTATTTATAAATGGAAAAAATTATAATTTTCAAAATTTCACATCTATTAAAAATATAATTATTTTTAATATCTATTAATAATAATGTTAATAAATTTTTATTGATGAAGAATTATTTTTACATCTATTAATTATTTATCAAATGCAAAGAAATAAGTCTATATAACTAAATAAAGAATTTAATGAGAATATGCTGATTATGTAAAAAAAATCATATTATTATTTAATTATGAATTACCATATTATTAAAAACTATTATCTTTTTAATAATTATTTTATAAAACTATCCATTATAAATTTTAATTAGCTAATAGTGTAAAATATTTACATTTATTTAAACTAGGCTCTTAAAACAAAAACAATTAATCACTTTATTCACATAACATGCATATACACATTGAAAAGGAAGATTCAAGAACCAATTCAAGTTATTTTATTTTGTCAAACTGATAAAAAATAAATAAATTTGAATATCTCGTTAAAAAAACCACAGTTATCCATTTGGATTCAACTTTTGGTTCTCACATTTAAATTTGATCCTAAATAATTTATAATATTTTTTTATATAAATATCAACTTAAAATATATCTTATTTAATATATTCATATTTTATATAAATAATGAAATTATTTTAAGTTATGATTTGTCGGTTACATTAAATTGTAGTTTATGATGAAATTTAATAACTTTAACAAATTTTTATACAATTATTAAATTAAATAATAAACACCCCTACTATTAATTTATGAATACAAAATTTTCACTAAAACTAAAAAAAAAACATTGTTACAAACAGATAAATAAAATTTAATTATACAATTATTAAATTTTAAATATAAATTTTTGAACTATTCTTTATATGCTTATAATTATGAATTTTTATATAAATTTTATGTGAACAAATCATAATTATGAATTTTTGATTTTTTTTTATCAAATTTGACTTTTTAAAAAACTTATAAATATAGAAAAACATTTAATAAATTCATATGGCATCTGGTCCCCACTTAGCGCGTAGGAGGGAAGGTGCAGCAGTATAACTTATGAAACGGAACCAGAAATTACGTAGTGTTGGCTGTATAGGCCATACCATTTTTCCTAGAGAGCGTTGCTCTCATTTCCCTCGTTTCAATTCACTCTCTTTTTCATCTTCTTCAGTTTTCTTCCCTCACTCTTCTCGTCTCCTTCTTCTCTGACCAAACTCTGCGCGCATCCATGGTCTCCAACAAAATTACCGCTTCTACCTCCAGACCTCAGGTGTGTTTCTCTTTCAATGCTCGCTTTCTTCATTTCCTTTCATTTAGATGTTTTATTTTGCTCTATTCCCCCGCCCCCTCATTCCGTTTTTTTGGAGTCGTATGGCTACGACAGTTCAGAATTTCAGATGATCGTATACAATTGAGTAATCAGATATTGAAAGCTGAAACCGAACAAATTTCTGTTTCATCTATCTCTGTTTACACAAATGGTATAAACGACATTTGAGTTCGGGAATTTCGCTCCGTGTTTGGTTGCGGATAATCGTTTTAAAAACGACGTGTAGTTCTTTGGCTTTAACGCATGAGAACATTGAACTTCGCATTAGTTTTTTTTTTTTTTTCATAGATACCCGAGAGGCAGTTTTTTTATGTAAAAATATATGGAGTTTTGTGCTTTTTTATTTTTGGAGCATTATGCTTAACCTGTCACTGTATGATACAATATTGACAGAAACAGCTTGTAGAGGCGACAACGGATGGTGTTCGAACCATGTTGACCGATTTAGAGAAGTTGATAGACCAAATCATTATGGAGAAAGAGGAATCAGTTAAAGTAAGTTTCCAATTGGGACGGGTCGCTTGATCTTGAAATGGTTCAGCTTCGTGTTCTTATGTTATTGGACAGTTAACTTCTCTGTTTTTTATACTCTCTGCAAAGTTGAAATGATTTTCTGGTATTATCGTTCATGTTCTTATCGGTTTTTTTCTGGGGAGAATTGGATAAGGCACAAAGTTGAAAACAAATAGTGAAAATTATAACGTGCTGCAAATTGGCTAATGGGGTGCTATAATGGATTCTTCTACTATTACTTCATTGGCCTTTTGGTGGCCAAGATTTATTATTGCTTATTTGAATGTTTTCCTCAATTGCAAAATGCAAAGTAGGGTTCTTTTTGTATGCATTGCCGGTAGCTTGCAGTTAATCACAGTTATGTTTCAACAGGAGAAGCTTCAGAGGAATAGAGAGAATGTTGAGCGTCAGGTTTCAACGTTCATGTCAGAAATATCAAGAAGGGACTCGTTGCAGACCGAAGAAAATACCAATCAAATGTTTTCTTCAAGAATTGACAATCCTATCTGTAACTTCAAGGGTTTCCGTCAAGGTCCGGTAGAGAAGGACCACATCAACAATCATGACAAAATGTCAGAAGCAAGCATCAAGATTCCCTATTTGGGAAGATTACCACCATATACAAGTTGGGTATATATGCCCAGGTGCGTTTGACTTTCAAGTTTCTTAAACTAATTTTATGTTCTGAATTGCAATTTGAAAACACATGCCTCTTTTATTGTATCACATTTTTTTGACAGAAGTCAGAGAATGCGCAAAGATCAGTCGGTTATTGGAAAAAAGCAAATATATTATGAGAAGCATGGAGGTGAGACCACGATATGCAGTGATGATGAGGAAGAAATAGCAGGGTCCAAGGATCTTAAATATAAATTCTCTGAGGGTGAAGACCGAGTTCTGTGGTAAATGAAAATGGAGACGCTATTATACTTGCATGTAGAAGTTCTGTTTGTTTATAAAAAAACTGAAATTACAATAGGAGTTAGAGATCCTGACTGCAATCCTTGTTGTCAGCGATATAAATCCTAAATTTACGTGTTTATTTGCTGAAATAGAAGCCTTGCCAAACCTTTAGTGGCTTTCCTTACTGCAGTTCAGGAAAAAATAAAACCTACATTGTAATCTCACAATATGCTTAAATTGAACACCAAATTTAAACTCATTGTGCATCATTTTTCTACTTTTTCAAATGTTCGAAGCTTCTCTGTTCTAGAATTATTATATGACTCTTGAATATATTAGGATGGCTTTTGGGGAATCCGGTATAAACGAGGAGGTATTGAGCATTGTTAGGCTGTTTGTTCATGCTACTGCCACAGAGATTCAGGTAATTGAATCACTTTTGGACTCCTTTGACATGATAAATACTTGATGGTTGTTAATCCTAATAAATTATTGCAAAAATAAGTTGAGTCATGGATATTTTAACAGCCATTTTTATGCTGGGGAGATATTTTTTCATCAAAATATGCAGGAAAGGTACGAAATTCTCAAGGAAAGGAATACGAGAAATCTTGACCAGCATTCTGAAGATTCTGGAGGATGTGAACCTCATACTGACATATGTTTGGAAAAAAGCTTGAGTGCTGCTTTAGATTCTTTCGATAACTTTTTCTGTCGCCGGTGCATTGTACATACTGAAACATTATCCTTTTAACATTTTTGTTATCGCCATGGCGTTTAATATGATATTAAATATTTCGTATGCTTTTGTAATTCCACCAGCAAATCTTAGACTGTCCTCTGCATGGCTGTTCTCAACCTTTAATATATCCTGTAAGGAACAATGCTCTATATGTTCTTTTCAACTTAATGTATTTCTAACTCCATCAATAAATCAATTTGATGTTTTACTTCACAGAGTGGAAAGCAGCCAGTTTGGTCTGAACCTGAAGGTGATAGGGAACCATGCAGTGATCAGTGTTACCTTCGGGTCTTATTCTTCTCCTTTGTCTGAAATTCTATGAAATTTTTATATTTTGATTCTGGGGCCAGGGAAGTTTGAAGAATGTAGAACTTTTACTTGTTTGCAATTTCAAAAAATACCATGGTCGACTCCAGCGAGAGTGCCTTTTGCCCTGCTGGTATTTTGTTTAAAACGTTTTTTTCCTTTTGTCCATGGGATTAGTATATTATAAAAAATGACAGCACTTCTATGATAAGTGATTCGTTGACTTGCATCGGCACCTGTTCTTCTATGATAAAAGGTTTCCAATTCATTTAAGATGATTATATTTATGAATATACTTAAAAGAGCTACAGCTGATCTACGTTTATTATATGTTTGATCGAAAAAATGTGCAAGGTTGTCAATTGGTCTCCATTTCATTTTCTTGCAGTTAAAGGATGTCAATATTTGGACAGAAAATTCAGCTCAAGGGTCTTTTCAAGATAAAAGAGTTAAACCAATGGAAGAGGTAGAAGGGATATTGACATCAACATCCTCCAGTTCAAAGGAGCCTGGTAATCAGAGTACTAAAGCAATTTTGCAGGAAGAAAGATACAATTATGTGACAACACCTTTTACGACGGAAATTTATTGTCGTGGAGATCCCAATTCAGCTGTGCCAGTGTCAGGAAGTATGAGGAAACGGGAAGTCATAAATTTGGATGAGTCTCAGAATTCTTGTAAAAAGCTGAAGAAAATCTCAGATGATATAGTTACCGCAAATAGCAATGGTACCAGGGACCAACATTTGGACGCATCGTTGAAAAGTCTTGTTGAACATAATTCAAATAAATTGATAGCTTCTGGTAGCACATGCAATGGTGAGGATGACGAGGGAGTTGAGGACGCACAAAAAGATGTCACAAATGTGATAGAATTTAAGCAGTTGTCCAATTCATCGGAAGTGCAAGCTGGTGAGATGCCAAGTATCTCAGGTTGGAAACTTCTGGAGAAAGAATTATACCTGAAGGGAGTAGAAATGTTTGGGAGAAATAGGTATGGAGCTTTCTGCTTGTTCATCTCACACTAATAACACTTGTACCATGTTAAGTAATAAGGTTGTTACTAATTTTCTTCTAAAAGCTTTGAATTGTGTTTAATAAATGATGGCATCAAACTTGGTTTATAGTTTGTGTGCGGAGGTAATGATCATAGTTAGAGTTGTCACCATGGAACATGGAGTTCACAGCTTCAAGACATGATATCAGCCTCTTCCAAATGCAGCAGTATAGACTCACAGCATGGATCTGACTATTTCCTGGACCTCGTGCAATGCGAGTGCTCTATAACAGCAGTCTATCCTTTAGTATGTAGGAGTCGCTGTTTTATATCTGCCATGTGTTTTGGTGTTTTCCTATGCAGAGGTGCCGGTGGATCCAGAAAACTTAAAACAATGCGGATACTTTCTAACACATTTTTCTTAACACAATTTTTTTTTATTAGTGAAATTCATGTTAAACACTTAAACCTGCTAAACAGGGAGAGGGCTCTACTTATCCACAAAATAAGGACCGATACTAGCATCATTATTTAGTAAGACCAATATAGATTTCACTTAATAACAAAGTGTATATAAAAGAACATGTTTTATTGCTAGTATTTGATAAAAGTGGGTATGATGAATTATCTTGTGGTAGTTTTCTTTTTATACTGTTTATGCTTGTACCTATGTAAAATATTTTCTTTACACGTGGAAGAATTAAGCTTACCGATGTATTTTTATTAATAAGCAGTCAATGTTTTCTGTTGAGGTTTGAATTCATTTTTAGGTTATAATCTGATATCTCCCAAACGTTGCAGTAATAGAGCTACTTTTAAAATGCTTATATTTGAAATCCCTTGGTAGCTAACTATCCCAATTGTGATATTTTTCCAAGTTTCTGCTCATGCGCTACTCACGCTCTGCAGCTGCCTTATAGCTCGGAACTTACTTTCTGGCTTGAAGACTTGCATGGAAGTAGCTACGTACCTGTATGCTGGTGGAGAGTCAATGCCCCACGGATCCATACCAGGATCAATCATAGACAAAAATGAAAAGATTAATATAGAGCGCAAAGTAAGAATTACAAGCATTCATTTCCCTATGTTTATGTTTTTATCCATTGTCTTGTCTTGATCATCTTTTTAAGAGGGGGTGGGCGGAGTGGTTTAATGAAGATGAAAATATAACTCTTTTTATTATGGGATTTGTGGAAGAAACAAAATTAAATAGGGAACATCAATATGTTCTGAAATGTATGTCTTGCTCACGTACAGAATTAATATCAACATTACTAGTTGATAAAATTTGAATTCTAATTACCTTTAATTGGAGGGGCTTTCCTTTTATATTGTGTGTTGCCAAATAGGAAGGGTGTTTTCTGGTCAGACAACCAATAAGGGGTAGGGTTGCATTTCTGAGTTCATGTGCGTGTGTTAACCTCTGTACTTTTGCACTCTGGGTAGCTTATCGAATTTGTCTTAATCCGTTAAAGGAGAAGTATAATTCTGAATGTTGAGCTTTTGGCACTTGAATATAATTTTCCAATGATCTGCTATTTTATATAACATTAAACGACTTCTAAGCCTGGGTGATTTTGCTAGGACCAAGAGATGCCGTCAAGATCACGGTTGCTGCGGAAAAGGGGCAAACCCAAGAAGTACAATTATTCTCGGAAGTCTGCTGGCCTCCCGCCTATATTGAGAAGAATTGCTTATCGGAAAAACCTGGATAACAAGCAGTATACTCCTTGTGCGTGCCCTGGAATGTGTGGAAAGCAATGTCCTTGTCTTCGTAATGGATCTTGTTGTGAAAAATATTGTGGGTATGTGAATTATCATTTAACTTTGTACCTTTTCGTAATGGATATTTTATAATTCTCATAGCCACGTGTTAGTCCATTTTAATTATTTTGTCGACAATTTCTTTGTGGATCCTAAGCATTTTAACTCAAAAAGAAAGGAACATGATTTCTCTTTAAGTGCTACGAGGGACATATATGGACGAAAAGCTATTTCAAATAAAAATAAATAAATAAAAACTAAAACTCATGCTTGGCAAGACTCAGACAATGCCTTCTCAACATAAACTCGGAACTATTTTGGAGACTTGAAATAATTTGTTGTTAACCAATTGTGTTTTAAGTGTGATAAATTAGTTTTCACCTTCAGGTGTTCAAGGCTCTGCAAGAACCGGTTCAGAGGATGTTATTGTGCTAA
This sequence comes from Canavalia gladiata, assembly GCA_037954105.1. Classification (NCBI taxonomy): domain Eukaryota; kingdom Viridiplantae; phylum Streptophyta; class Magnoliopsida; order Fabales; family Fabaceae; genus Canavalia; species Canavalia gladiata. Next base: position 15,642,276 of record CM075661.1, on the reverse strand, counting down.
AAGTCAATGCAGAAGTCGACTCTGCCCATGCTTTGCAGCCAACCGTGAATGCGACCCAGATGTCTGTCGAAATTGCTGGATTAGGTAATGTCCCTTTTTTGATAACATTTCTTACTTCGCCTGTTTGAGAAAGTCATGGATAAGGTACGATCGGACTACGAGTGCCTGAAAATATATTTTAATATGGAATTTTAATTATTATATATTTTAATAATAATTTTATTATTTTATATTTTCCTTTTTTTCTATCTAATTTTAGATGTCCAATAATATTTACTTTTCAATATATATAATTATATATTTTTAATATGTAGAAAAGTTATTTTTAATTAATTATTAAAGACTAATCATTTTTTAAAAATATATCATTTAAATATTATATAATTACATATTTTTAATTTTAAAAGAGTCTATATATATATATATATATTATATATCATTTTCAAAAAATATTTTTGGGGCGAGGTGGGACCATCCTTGCTCCATTGCTTCCATCCCTGAGATAAAGTAATGTCTTCGGTCCTGATAATTCACTGGCATCTGCTCATGCAGAAATATGATACCTATATCTTGCCTGATTTTAAAAACTAAAATATACAATTTTCTAATAAATGGATCCTATTTTTTATTATTTTACGGACCCTATTTAAATGTATATCCAATATTTTTAAATGATGGTCAGCTAAAAACATTGAAATATAGTTGATTGTTGATTAACATGCGAAGGAGTATATATCCGAAGAGAAAATAAAGAGAAAAAATATATATAATAGATGATATATGTGATAAAAAAATATTAAATAAACGTTAATACAATGTGAATATCCCTGAATCATATCTCAGAAACATTGAAGACCTCAGCGTTGGAGTTTTTTATTTTTTTCAATTACTAGTATTTGTAGCCATGCTTCAATCAAATTTCTTTCATAAATAAAAAAATGCTCCAAGATTTGTTGTTCATTGAAGAAGATAACCATTGGGTATTTCTTTATTGTGTCATATTAAAAACAAAAGATCAAAGAGTTCAAAGTTCAAACATTACTCATCTGAATGAAATGCATTAAACTTGACCTACCGTCACTTCCATCATCTTTGACATTGGAATAGGGAAGATGCCAAATATCTTTTGCTACTATCTAGGAATGGAGTTGAGCTGACTGATTTCTCCATTTTCTATTATAACCACTTCAGCTATATATAAGTGGATGGAATTAAGTTGTATCTTTCTCAAGTTTAAATGACATTTTTTTACAGTTGCGGCGATGGTTCGCTAGGAGAGCCACCTCGCCGTGGAGACGGTCAATGTGGAAATATGATGCTTCTTTTGGGGCAAAAACAGAGGGTCAGTAATTTTTTGCTCGTTAAATTACCTGAATTTCATTCATGAATAAAATCATCAGTACGTGAGCATCTTACATTGTTTTCCTTATATCTGTCAGATTCTTTTGGCCGCGTCTAATGTTGCAGGATGGGGAGCATTCTCAAAGGTTAGATGTCTGTACTTGTTTGGTTTCAAATTATTGGATAGCATCTTCGCCTCACTAATTGATGATGCATTTCAGAACCCAGTTAAGAAAAATGATTGCCTAGGAGAGTACACGGGTGAACTGATTTCTCAAAGAGAGGCAGAAAAGCGTGGGAAACTATATGATCGTACAAATTCCTCATTTCTTTTTGACCTTAATGATCAGGCAAGTGTCTCGGTATCAACTACATTTTCTCTTTAACTTGAGCTTTGTTTAGCGCTTCACCCTTGGACTTGAGCTTTCTTGTAATTTATGAGGGTCTTCGGATGACATAATCTACCTTTTCCCTCACATTTCTCTCATCAAACCTACTATCCGTTTTTTCGCAGTACGTTGTTGATGCTATTCGCAAAGGAGACAAGTTGAAATTTGCGAACCACTCTACAAAACCCAACTGCTACCCAAAGGTCAGTCCAGAAACACGAATTTTGGGGAGATACGAAACTTACCGTTTTGATCTCGGCATGTTAAATTCTATTGTGGAATTGTCATAATGATTGAGCTATTGTATCGTTTGCATAGGTGATGCTTGTTGCAGGGGATCATCGAATAGGCATATTTGCCGATGTAAACATTGAAGCTGGTGCGGAGCTTTTCTATGATTATCGTTATGGTCCAGAACAATCGCCGCAATGGATTCGTGAACTTAATGCTGGGCCTTCCAGGAAGGACGAATCAGCAGTTTCTCATAGCAAAACAAAGAAACACCAGTCTCATTGAATCGCTAGCTGGAGCTCTTGCATGTCTATTGTTCATGCATCTTCCTTAATTTTATGAATATTAGCGCTGATATTACTATCTCACTTCCCGTGGGATGTGAGGAATTTGCTTCTTGGACCTTGATATCAGAAACAAATTTCTGGTATGCTATGGGAAATACCAAAGAGCAAGTGCCATGAGGATACTGATATCAGACCTGATATGCAAAAAATTATAGATGTAAGCGAAGAATAAACAAGCAAAGCTATTAAACGATTCAATGTTGAGGGCAGTTTATAGAAATTAGCCTAGAAGTTGTTAACAAATGGACGAGTTTTGCTGACTTGACTTGTTTGAGGCATATCTATTTTTGTGTGTACTTGATGCTAATTTGGCAATTTCAATTTTCATTAATATCATCAAACTTGTTTGAGGGCAGTTTTTAGAAATTAGCCTTGAAATTGTTAACAAATGGACGAGTTTTGCTGACTTGTTTGAGGCATGTTTATTTTTGTGTGTACTTGATGCTAATTTTGGCAGTTTCAATTTTCATTAATATCTTCAAACTTACCATTTGAAACGGTAGGAATTGCATTATTTTACTTTCCATTTGCAGCTCCTTTTTAACTTTTTCTTTTTTTGTTGAAGGTCAATGTTAGGACTTAAAATAGGTTGAGTTTAACTTGTTTTATACGATCTAAGTGTAATTTATTTTTGAAAGTTAAGGATTAGTTATTTTTTAAAATTTGATTTAATTTTTTGAAAGTCTGTCTTAATTTTCAATTATATTTTTAAGTATATTAATATGTATAAATTTTTATATAAAAATATATATAATATCATTATATTATTATTTAAATTTATCATTCTATTGAACATAAAAAACTTTTAAACAACTCAAATTTTGATATTTTTAACTAAATAATTTTTAAAAAAATATATCTGATATATATTAAATAAGTTTAATTTTAATACATGATCAATTTAAGAATTTTTATAATCATTGAATTAAAAATATATATTTGATATAACTTTTTAAATAATTATCATAAAGATTAAAAAAAATTTATAAAATAATTTAATAATTAAAAAATAGTATGAAAAAATTTATATCATCAATATATTTTAATTAAAATTTTATAAAATAAATTTAGCTTAATCTAAATTTAATATAAAATGTCAAGATAAATTCTTGAATTATTGATTCACAAAGTCATAGATTTAAATTTTAATTTATAATTATTTTGGTAAATATTTATTGAAGCTCGAGAAATACCCTAATTTTAATGATTCTCCGAAATTTAATTCATCTACATTTTTTATAAAAAAAATCTAATAGTCAATAAATGACCTAACCTATTTTCAACTGTAGTTAATGGCATTGATTCAATTAGGTGAAAGACGAGAGTGGATTGACTGCACGGAGCTCTAAAAAATGGAACAGGCATTGAAATCTCTCCTGGTCCCACCTAACAGTAAAATTCATCCGAATACATCTGACTCCGAGGTGGCATCTCATTTTTCCACGGCGAAAAAAAATGAAAAAGCAGATAAATAAAAGGATATGGAGGGCCAAGAAACGGTTGTGCTGACTGCATCTATATCGTCCAGACTCTAATCTGTTCAAATGCCGTTACACTGTTCGAATATAGTATTTAACAAACAAACAATAAATAAATACTACGCATCGATTGTTTATGCCATTTTCTTCCGCTCAACAACCTTCTGTGCTTTATCTAAATTGCGGGTGTTTTGAATTGAAGCATTTTGGGCTTAACAGCACAAACATACGGGCTTGCTACAGAACCATTTTATAATATTTCTACTGGGCCTGCATGGTCTTCAAGTTCTTCAACCGAATCAATGGGATTTCCTTTTGTTTCTCTTTTGAATGGAATACTTAAAAATTAAAATGTCATAAATTTTCACATGCATCGCACATTTGTGAAGCTATTACTCATAAATTTGAGAAGTAAATGACTACAACTGTGTTAAGATGATTTCATCCCTTGATATCTAAAACTAGATATCGTACCCGTAACACATGATTTTTAAAAAGTAAATGTTTTATTATAATATTATCAATATCTTTTAATTTGTTTATTTATATTAAATTAATTTTAATAAATAATTTATTATAAATTACTTTAAAATATTAAATTATATATTTAGTATTTAAGAAATTTATTAGATATAATTTTTTTGTTTAGACCATACATATTCTTTCTCAAGAGTAATCCCGTTCAAACTGCATAAAACTACTACTGTGTTGAATAAGGATATAACTATTTAGATTTTAATTTTAATTAAAAAATTAAATTTCTATTAATCATTTTATACAAACTCTAATCATCTTAAACAGGTATAGTTATTTGCTTCTCAAATTTTCAAACACTGATTCTTTTAAATTAATCTTAATTTCTTATAAAGTTATGTCAATACCATTTCTTAATTTTTCATAAACTTCTTACAATCTTACTTATCTGCTTAAAATTTAACGTATATAATATTAAAAAAAATGTAAATCTAAGTAATACCATTTCAATCATTTTTAACTAATAAATCATATTCATAATTATTATTGAGCCCGTGGATTTAAATGAGGATGGATCTAACTTAACCAAAAATCTCTTGTTTCTGGCATACATCTATATTTAAAAATAGTGTGTTGCTACTCACAATAATTATACCTGATGCTTCTGGTGTAAACCAGAATTTTAACTAAGTTAATAACGACTTCTATTTTTATAGAAAAAATAAATAATTAAAACTCACTTTCAATTTCAATTAGTGCAGAACTGGGTCGACTCAAATCATTTAAGAAGTTGATATCTTTTAACAATTATTTTATAGATATTTTAATTTATTTCGTTCATAAGATGGAGTCTGCTAGTTCGGTTCTAAATTTCACCGACCCTGATAAGGAACAAACACCTCTCCTGGATCAAGGATACAGTTCAACCCATTTTACTGTACCCCAAAATTTGAAGTTTCCTTCATTAACGTTTAGAATAAGGTGAATTGCAATCGTACTAATTTGAACATGCTACCTTCATGTACTTTGTAAATGAAAATATAGCAGTTCATTCCATGTATCTGGAACCCCTGGAAGGCACCAATGGCTACAATCTTGAATGCTAGAGGACCGTGTCTTTCTCCCATAAATTGATGGGTGGCCATCTATCCTATATTCTGACAAACTAGTTATATTCAACAATGTCACAGGAGTTTTCATCTGCTTCATTATTTCTTCTATGATTATATTCTTCTCAGGATAGGCAGTACTTAAGGTTTCATTCAGAGGATGAGTGGCTTCGGCACAATGCCCTCCTGAATTCCAATTACCACCCCTGTTGCAATTTGCAAAGGATCAAATTCATTAATCAACATCTGGTAAGCATTTTGAATTTTGGACAACAAAAGCTGTTGTAGTGTGAATTGATCAGAAAACCTGAAATGAGATGGTGCTGAACTCCGAAAGAAAATTCGGGTTTTTCTTGGATCTATACGTTTGTCCACCCATGAAGCCCAAGTCATTAAAGCTTTCCTGAAAGCTGTAGAAACATTTAGCTGGGGATGAACTAGACTCCCTTCTTGGTAGTAATAAATCCTGTTATAAGGCCAAAGGTTTGTTAAAAGTAGTATTGAAAGAAAATTTAGAGATATAAGGAGTAAAAAGATTGGATGATTAAGCTATGATTGCTCATTTTTCAAAATTGTGAAGTTGCGCAGCACATGACAATTTTTGCTGTTTAAGACCCCAATGTATAGAACAAGACCATTCTTTTTCAGCAAGGTATTTTGGCTATACTATAGTTCAAGACATTCTATTTCAGCAATGAGGACTCATGTCGGATTTAATCCTTTCTTTAACATAATTATACACACTGAATTGCCCTGCCTTAGAGATGAAAAGATTATGAAAGTATAAAATACTAGCATTGAATGATGCACACATCCGCAATGGTTTCATTTTCAAGGCCTAACAAATCAAAAAGCTAAAGATAAGTGCTAACCCAGCTTTTGTTTTATAATGTGACCACCAATGTGCAGTGTTGAAAATCAAAATATCAGCTCCTCTCCATCTTGAAGAACCATGATCAATGGCATCGATTCGCAAGGTTGGTCTCCTTTTCTGTCCTATTCTTGCTTTGCTTTCATGAACTAAGAAATGACTCACATAGTATTCAACTGTACATTGATAATCCTGCGAAGTTGAAAGGGCAAGCAGAAACATTTAACACTCCAGGACCAGCCGTATATATATATACATTACAAAGTCCAAGTAAGGTTCTGCAGAATTACCAGAAACCTGAAACTATAATTTCCCTTCTCCTTGGTAATTTTCCTTCCATGAGTCTCATACACTCTCTTTGGATCCTTAATAGCACCCAATAACATGCACAGCATCGATTCCCATTGGTTCCTATTAATCGAATCACCCACAAAAACTAGCCTTTTCCCTCTTATCAACTCCAGCATTTTCGTAGCATTGAACCTTTACCAAAAAAAAAAACAGTGCCCCACAAAAGAAAATAAATTAACTTCATTTTGTTCCCAAATATTGCAAGATGCAGGAAAAAAATAAAGAGAAGGTCCCAGAATATTGAATTTGAGAGTACCTTGGAAGGTCACAGTCTTTGGGATGCCATCTCCACTTAGAGTAGTTTCTATCCAATCTTCCATTTCCCTCACAGTCAAAACCTTCATCTATGAAAGAACAAGCTTTGGAATAAAGAGGATACCTTTCATCAAAAACCCAATACCCTTTTGTTAAATCACACCCTTTAACTCTCTTCTCCTTAATCTTCTTCAAAACCGGAACTTGAGTTTTCCCAACTAACCCAACCACTGCTACCTTCTTCTCTTCCTTGCTGAATCCCCTCCTAGTTGAATTTCCATTCTCTTGCATTGCGGTGAAATTATTAACAGTTGAAGCAAGAACATGGTGTCCTACTACAGTTTCAGATTTGGATCCAGAGAGGCTTTTCTGAGTACTTGCAAAACGGTTATTTCTCGAAGTCGAAACTTTGACAGTGAAGTTTTTGGTGAAGCCAATTAAGGACTGAACGGTTAAAGGTGGAAGATTCACACTCACACTGTCACCGACAGAAGAAGAAGTGTTGAAATGAAGAAGAGTCTTGTGGTGAATTGAAGATGCGGAATCGGTAAGCCAAATTGTGAAAGTAGAGAGAAAGAGAATAGAAGAAAAGATTGTGAATGAGAAGAGTAAAAGTCTAGTGGGTTTGAAGGAGAAACTTCTCTGTCTCTCCATTGATGAAAATTACGCTTCAAAACAAGTCAATGGTGGTGTCATCCTTCATGCACCATTAGAAAGTGGAACTTGCAAGAGAGAAATTAAATAAATAATTAATTAATATATCCCAATGTTAGAGAAATAAGAAAGACAAAAACCATTGTGGTCCAGAACAGAATAGAATTACGGATCCAGAATAGTTCTCATATTTCCTTTCCTTGGACTCATGAGTAGCCCTGCTGAACTTGTTATGGAAAATCAATTTTACTTATATTAAGCCATTAATTTAAAGGAATTTCCATATTTGGTGTAAAGAAGATATGATTAAAAAATTAAAAATAGTACCCTTTTAGTAAAAAAAAACATGAAAACTAGTTAATTTGTTTGTAATAATTTAAAATATTTAATAAAATATAATGAATATATTTTTTGCCATATAAGCATGTAACAAAAAATTCCATTCAAAAGGAAAATTTTTTTAAGGAGCTTCGGCCTTACCTAATATGATTATTGAAAGAATGTTTTCATAATTAATATTTAGCTATTTTAGGTTTTTCTTTTAGAAAATTAAATAGGAGGGAGAAGAAGACCTTATTTCAATTTAAAGTAGAAATTCTTTTATATAACAGGTATTTTGTATTAAAATAATTTTTTTAAAATTAAATAATATTGTTATAAATAGTTTTTTCTAAATATTTAACATTTAAAACTTGAATCCATGACTATTATTAATTTTTTTAGTTCAAACAACATTTATAAATAATTATATTTATTTCACTCTTTTTCACCGAATTTGTTTAAAAAAATGTTTTTACTATTGTTACAAATTATTTTGTGCAAGTAATTTTTTTTTTTTTCATTGTTTCGGTTAGCTTATCTTACTCCATGTGAAGTTAAGAATTGCTCATGTATCAATCCTGAGGCTATATAAACTTTACCATCTGTCATTTCACCCACCAATTTTTTAAAAATTATTTTAAGATGAGAATAAAAGTACAAGCCATGAACCTCTTCAGTCTTTACAGATCATCTAGAGCAGACAGATAAATACACTTGGACCCGATATTATTATTCTTTCAAGTTCAGGTGGTGCCCTCAAAATAATTAATTGTCTATGTTTTGGATTTTTTTTTTCCTTAAATTTAAATATTTAATCACAACAATGTACAACTGTTGTGCGTGTTGCTTACCTTGCAGGTCAAGATAATTTCCAAAGAACTGGATTTGCTTCCAAATTCTGATTTGCTGTATTCAGCAACCTATTGAATGGAATTTTAAGTCAGCTGCACACACAAAAAAAAAAAGCAAAAGAATAAATTCACATTATGAGCTGTTAAATGCATTTTCGTTTTTTCAGTTTTATTGCGTCTTTTTAGTAGATTTGAGATGGACTCTCATGCTCTGAAGTTAATAGCTGCATGCTTTTATTTAACCGTGTTAAAATGGATGGAGTCACCGAACCCAAATAATAATTCGAAAAGCTAAGAGTCTCATTTAGCAGCACATCCAGTTTTGCTGTGACCGTTCAGTTCAAAAACCGTTATAATATTTGTTATTATCATAAAAAATTAAAAATTGAAATATATTTAGATATTTATTATAATATAAATGTAAATTTATAATTATTCATAATAATAAGATAAAAAGTGAAAATTTTGATATGTTATTACTAGCAATTTTTACAAAATAAAATTGAGCTAAAAAATTAATTTATTAATTTGAATAATATTTTATCTGTTGTAAGCAAGTCCAATTTACCTACTTCTATCTTATTCTTGACTTTCAATGGCATCTGGACTTTCATTTCCCACTTAAGATATGTTAAATTAAGCTTGGTCAAGTCTATACCCATGATTTTAAGCCTTAATTACAGATTCAAACCGGTTTTGTCCTTGCAACGTTAGTCTTACTCGCAAATTCTTCTCCCTTTTTTTATTGGTGAAGTGTGCTAGATGGTTATTGCTTTTTGTAATTTTTTTTATAAAAAATTTGTTATTCTATTTTATCTTATTTTTTTAATATATATTTTATAAACTAGTGTGTAAAATGTAAAAAAAAAAATATTTTTTAAATTAGTTTATAAAATATAAATTTTATATTTTATAAATTAATTTATAAAATATATTTATTATGAGATATAATTAAAAAAAATTAAAAATAAAGGAAAGTGTCAAAAGAAAAAACGGGTTGAAAAAGTAATCTCTGCTAAATGGAATTGCTTTTTGCACCTCTGTTATTTCTTTTCGCATCCTTCCATTTAAAAAAAATTAATTATATATTTTAACAAATATATTTTATAAATTAATTTACAGAACGTAAATTTTTTATATTTTGTAAACTAATTTGCAGAATATATTTTTATATTTCGTAAATTAAATTGTAAAATGTAAAAATTTACATTCTGCAAATTAGTTTAATATAAAAATATATTTCATAAAATAAATTCTGTAAATTAATTTTCAGAATGTAAAAATATATTTCGTAAACTAGTTTATGAAATATAAAAAATATATTCATCAAACTCATTATCTTTTACATTCCGTAATTTACAGAATGAATATTAAAAAAATAAAAATATCCAATTTTCCAAAAAAAAAATGTGTAAAAGAAAACGGAAATATCATAGGTAAACCCGATGCTAAATTCTTCTCGATTTGAGCCACTGTTTCAGCCCAATTACGGTTGGATTGGGCTAGATGGGCTTGTGAGACTATCACCCAAAGTGTATATAGCCTCCTTCCCGAGCACCATCGACCAATGCAGTGAGAAAGCAATTCTCTGTCATAACCTCTGGTGAGTCTTCTTATTTTGCTTTAATATTTGATCTTCGATTCTTGTTTGTAATGGCAGATTTTTTTATCAAATTCTCAACAGGGACTAATTTTCTCATTCACTCTTTGGATTGTTCATTCTGTTGATTTCATTGATTCACGGCACATTTTTTGAAGACTAATGGTTAATTGGCAGCCAGATTTGAACTTTTAAGGTTCCTTTCATCTGATACAATTAAATCAAATAGGATGAGGCAGAAGTCATTAAATAAACGTGGTTTTTTTTTTCTTTTTATTTCTAACTTTGAAGTCTTTAACTCGATCTTAGAAAGTTCTATAACCAAAAGAGGCTTTACCGAACTGATCGCTTGGTTCATATGAGAACGAGAGGATCAAGGATAAAGCTTGCCCTTTGTGAATCCATAGATATAAATTCCATTTCATGGCTTAATTTCAACAACAATTAATTGGAGACGTGGCTGGTTTTGATGCCGGGGTTAGTGTTTGTTTTAATGCGACTGTCAGTTTATATGATATATATATATATATATATATATATATATATATATATATATATATATTCCCATCCAGCTTGTTCTTGATGGGTGGTCTCTATCTCACGTGGATCCTTTGATGAGATTCACACATGTAGTTTATAAGTAATGGAAGGAAAGGTGTTGGATAGGCTAATAAAATATTGAACCTTAAACATCATTTCACTTTTCGAAATATTTAAGGGTTACATTAATTCTTAAAAGATAGAAATTTTTATTTTCATTTTTAAAATATAAAAATTCATTTATTTTATTCTTTTTAACAGTTTATTTTATTTTAAGAATAAAAATTCATTCAGTTTAATTATTCTTTTTATTTTATAAAATAATTAAAATAAAATATTATAGCTTAAAAAATGATGATTTTTCTTTAAAAATTAACGTAATTAATTCTAACCTTTTAGAAACTGTGAATGATAGTTTAGTTGAAAATATAATTTTAGAAAATATAATGACCTGTCTTTAATTTTTTTAATAATTATAAAAATATTATTTTATTTTTAATCTATTGTTGTATTTAAAATATTTTTGTTAAAAAACATAAAACAGTATTATTTTTATAATTATTAGGAAATCAAGAATTAGAATAAGTTCAGTTAAACTGAATAGTAAAATTAAGGATTTATAATTGAATGACAATGTAAAAAATTTACACTATCCAGGTATTTCAATTAAATTTTATTAATCTTTGTCAGTTTACTAAAAAACCTTTTAGAAGTTAAATTATTATTTTTGGGAAAAAATAGGCGATTTCAAATATGATACTAATCCTTTATTTATTTTCTTCATTCTCTGATTTTGGGGTGAACGTGGGGAAATGGCAGACTTCTTTTCATGAGTAGAGAAAAGCTGCCTAACAATAATTCAAGTATCTTTCCTTTTTCCCCCTACATTACTCTCTATTAGTTCCGTTACCATCAATCAGGTTGATTGTTAGGAAAGTTTGAACTGCATATGCCATCCCAGTTTTATATTTAAAATATATGAAAGGTCAGTGTTTTGAAACTTGTAGAATTGACAAGCTTAAAGATTGTGAAGCAAATGGCCGGGCCTAGGATTGCTCATGCTACTTTGAAAGGACCAAGTGTTGTGAAGGAGATATGTATCGGGATCGTACTTGGGGTAGCTGCTGGCAGTGTCTGGAAGACCCATCACTGGAATGAAAAGAGAAAATCCCGGACATTTTATGATTTGCTGGAAAAAGGTGAGATTAGTATTGTTGCGGAGGAAGCATAAAATGGTCATGTTTTGTGCCCAAGGCTAAGATCTCCATTTTTATACGTTCTCTTTCTCTCTCTCTCTCTCTCTCTCTCTATTCAATTGGATCTTAATATGTAGATGAGCTGACTTACTCTATGATTCGAAGGAATAAATTTCTTGCACTGAATTGTTAAAACACTAGATTTTTGTTTGCCGTAGAAATTTCATAAAGTTGTATTTCGTTGTTTTTTTTTCTTGCAAAGTTACTTTCTTCTAGCTGCGCAAGTGGAGACGTTTTAATAGTCATTTCTCTCTGCTGATTTTAAACTTGTTTTTACAACTAAATACAATGCTTCTGAAGGATAAAAGAAAGTAACATACTAAATCAGGTTTTCTGTTAAACTTACAAATGCAAAGTTCATTAGTAGGAGAAAAAAAAAACATTTGGCAGCACTGTAGGGATTATGGAACATGTCTGTAAGACACTACATTTCACTCGAATTCATCCTCTCAAATTAGTTGCATTTTTCAAATAAGAAAAATGATATTCCCACACGAGTCCAGCACCCTCCATTTCTTACACCCAAAAAATCGACTGCAGAGATTTAAAAAAAATAAAACGTGTATCCGAATATAAGTCCCTGTATATATGAAAAAGAAGATTTTCCGTTTGGATGATACTGCTCCTGCCTATCAGGATGACTCCTTGTGAGAAACAGTGATTGATTCAGGCCCCTATAGAAAAGCTGCCACGTTTGAGAAAAATTGAAAATTCAGCTTACAAACACTCATACTGGAATGTTGAACAACTTGCATTTCCTACCTTAACGTAAAAAGAATATTGTCACTTTATAAAATTAACTTTATTTTACCTTGACTTAGAAGAAGCATTTTTTTCTTTTTTTACTAGTAATTATAAAAAAAAGTTTCATTGACTTCATTTTTACCAAGAAAAAGTATTTTTTTTTTATTGAAAAACAGTATATAAACACTTAAATACTAGATTTAAGTTAAGTACTTTTAAAGAGTTGTATAAGAAATAGTGAAAATAACTTTTTCATAATTTTATTATTTTCTATATTAAATTTTTAAAACAGAAAGAATAGCAAAATTGTTTCAATCGCTAATAAAAACAAAATTGAAAATAAAAACCGTTTTCTAAAACTATTTTGACCTTCAATATTTAAAGCCAATTGTTTCACAACCGAGGTAATCCAAATCAATAATAAAATTTTCTGTAGGTGCTTTCAGATTACAATTGCAGATGCGGGCGGGCAAAAGAATAACAACCCCACAATTAGGAAGGCAAGATCAGAAGCAAGCTCGGTTATTACTCAAGTGTAATTAAATTGCTTTGTCAAATCAGCTAAGCCGCTAAGGACCCTTCTGAAAACACGTGCAACAGATGATGAACCATCCTGGTAAAACCATGATATTTTGGCCACTTGCCGTTGCACCAGCAATGCTATTATTATCGCTAAGTAGTCTTTAAAAGACTACATGACCTCGTGGAGTGCATTTGATATCCCGTACCTGGCTCCGTTCTCACAGTGAAGGGTATCTTGCTGCTCTGTCTTCAACAAGCATCATTTGGATGCTTCTATTCTAGTCCTTGGCAGTCAAAGGTCAGATAATTCTTCTACACAATTAATAGCTCAAGGTAAAAAATACATACAGATGGAGAAATAAGCAGTGAGAATCATTCATGTGTTCTACTATTATTGTCTAAATTTTTTTGGTTACTAAAGGCTCCACAGTGGAATGCCAAAATTACATTTAAATAAAATAGCAATAGGTTGGCATGCTCACGTGCTGCTCTTCACAAGGCAGCAAGAATATGTCCAAGCAACAGAGGGAGTCATTATTTGCAAATTTACCATTATCAAGAAATAATTGACTCTCAGTCGAAGGTGTTTTATTTGGAACTAAAATTCAAAGGCTGAGAGCTTACCACAAGGATGACCTTGGCAGAGAATGAAATTCTTCGTCCTCAAAATCAGAAACCTCTTTGCCACCATCTCCGCCAGTTGCAACCACTTTGCTTTCAGCATCTGTAATTTCTTTGTCAACATGTTCTTCGACTGTGGTAGTAGCATGATCTTCTCCTGCATCAGAACTGCTTGGGACACAGTATTTATGTAGCCATCTATCTGTTTCCCAAAGGACATGCATGATGCTTTCTCTGGCAGCATAACCATGACTCTCATGAGGCAGAACCACCAGCCGACAAAGAGCACCATGACCTTTCAGAGCATTGAAAAACCTGTCTGACTGCATACCAGGATGAAAAGGTAGAAGCAGCAAGCAATTGGCTAAAGTAAGGATCCAGGGGTATTGTTTCTTCCAAAATACTGCAATAGCCAATTAATAAATGACAGTTTATGAGAATAGCTTAGGTGGGGAATTCCTCTCTTACCTGCATGGTTAATGTTCCTGGATTATTATCCTCTTCCCCATGGATAAGCAAGATGGGCTTCTTAATTTTATTAGCCGACATAAAAGGACTCATCTCTACATAAGTATCAGTGGCTTCCCAAAGAGTTCTGTCTTCATTCTACAGAAGGAAGACATAAAACCTTCATTTCTAGAAGACACTCATAAGGTAACATGCAGTTCAAAGGATGGGGTCTAAAAGCAGATTTGAAGGAAATGTAGGACAAAAGAAAAGACAATGTATGGGAAATGGTTTCATTATAAGAAAAAAAAAAAAACAAGCCATTATAGGCAGTACCTGAAAACCAAAAGGAGTAAGCGTTCTGTTGTAAGCACCAGAACGAGCAATTCCACAACAGAAAAGATGAGGTGCATGTGCCAGGAGGTTGGCAGTCATGAATGCACCATAGGAATGTCCACCAACAGCTATTTTCTTTGGATGAGCTACCTGGATGTGACAAGTGACACCCCAAAAAGGATTGGGTCATCACATATCTATTGGATTGGCAACTTTATATGCTTCATAGTTCATAAAATAAAAATCAAGCTTACCCCACGCCGGATAACTTCCTCCACAGCAGCCTCTGCACTTGCAACTAATTGCTCTACATACCTGGATCATAAATATTTGGTTTATATCAGATAAACACAAAAATTTTATTGATTATGAACCATATTTAGTTTACAAAAAAAAAATGAACATACAGAAGAAGGAAAGAACAAAAGAAACCAAAGCCTTGCAAGTCCAAATATTGGAAACTCCAATTTGAAAAGAAAATGAGAATACAGTTGAGGGGACTACTCATGGTGCTCAAGAACAAATATTTAGAGGTAAGTATATGGTGTCATGTTACCTATCATTTGCCTCTTCATTTCCCTCACCAATAATAGGAATGGTAGGCCCAGAAAGAATTGCAAACCTGCAGAATTTGAAGTCTTCAAAGAACAGTCCAGCTTTTTTATCACAGTTGAATGGGGAACAGAGAAACCAAGTAAAATAATGCTAAATCAGAAATAGCCAAACAAGACTTATAATTGGTATAGACAATTAATACCTTCTAGCCAGCCAAAGAAGGGCTGATGTGGAACCTATCCCAGCAAATTCATTCGGAGAACCACGAACTTGTCCTGCAGCATCTTTGCTCTTAAATTCTCCCGGGTAAGACCAAATCAGACATGGCAAAGGGCCATCTGTTGATGGATTGTAACCTGGTGGTAGGTATAATGTAGCAGTAAGTTGAACCCCATCTTTCCTTTGATACCTGATCATCTCTTTCTGCAATGATGCAAGCTGAGGGTATGGATGAGGGAAATTTGTAATCTGAACTATTTTTTTATCTGGCCAGACAACAAAGTAATATTGGGTGTTTTCAGTTTTTGACTCTTTTGAAGTCAGTATTTTCAGCTTATCTAAATGCAAATCCCCTTCTTCCTGATCAGACATTAGAGCAACAACAGTCTCGTAATACTTTTCCTTATCACTCTCCCAGATTCGTTCCTTATTACCTGTATTTCTGTAACATTTTTGGTTCAAACCATCATATCATAAGTGAGAATCTTAGAGAATATACAGGGAACAAGGATTTAAGACACTTACATGTCAAACAGATCAAGGAATGGGATGTTCCCTTCTGGTGTAGCACCAATTCCATTCAGTATAATATATCTTCCTTCATCACTTTCCTTCTTTATCCTGGCAATAATATATGACCCAGCTTGAGTTCTCCTCATCATAGGAGACCCAGGATCAGAGTACACATCTTCTGAAGATCGATCAAATAGGATGCGTGGAGTTGAAGCCTCAGATCCAGGAGAGACTACCCATGTTCGTATTTTCCGGGTTTTATACCAAGATTCATATACCAAAGCTAGAGAATCATCACACCAAGAAATACCCCTGTAGATATGGAAAACAGGAACATCAACCAAGATTCTAGAAGATATGCACAATATGGTTCAACTTATCACTCAGCTTCCACCACCAAAAATAACAGGGCATAAAGAGAGAAGTTCATAAACATGGTAAGGAATTTTCTTAGTAACCATGACTTATATGCTGATGGCATGAGATAGACATAAAAACAAATAATAACTCAGACTATGCTCCACAAGAATTATTACAACTTACAAGTCCAGACTATGAAAGTGGCATGCAAACCAAACCAAATGTGTCAGGGATCATGATGATCAAGCATGTACATAGATATGAATAAGCAAGTTACAACATTAAGATAGACAATATGAAAATGGCCAAGACTAGGCCATGACACCAGTATACTATTAACTATAAACCTCAGCAATCAAAAACACATGAAATACTATTAAGCAAGGACTGATTTTGGAATTGGATTCACTAGTGTCCATATGTCATTGTGAATACACTAACATGTAGAGATATATAGAGAGAGAGAAAAAACCACTGTAAATCAATAATTCATATCCATACCCATAGCGGAGGTCAAGCTTGTGTAATATTGTTGGCTGTTCACCTTCTAGTGGTTCAGCGGGCTGTGTATAAATTATATCACGGGGAGAAATTTCCACCTTTGCATCACCTCCATCTTGAGTTTCTACCCTAGAAACCTCAAATGAAGCAATTGAGACAGAAAAAGAAATCACAAAACAAATTCACATACAATAAATGTGACTATAAAACCAACAATGTAAAAGAGGGGAAAAACATTCAGCATTTAATATTCTTGAATAAAGGAGATCATAAGTTTGATTGTGAATGAGGATGAAATATCTGATTAAGAGAAGAAATATGACGAGAAAACTAGAAAAGCAAAAGTTATCATAAAAGGGGAAAGAAAATATGCTAAGTCAGTTGAAGAAAATAACAGTATGTAATCCAACATTTACCTACAACAGCAGTTATTTAGTAAAAGAAAAGAATATAAACCTATATTTGAAATGCCTGAACATAATATTCCATGAGCACACATCCTCAAATATATATATGATGCAAAATCAACACTGGATGTTATTGTGGCAGGGGAGGCTATGGATGTACTTTGGTCTATCTATCTCTTCCCTCACTCCCTCTCTCTCTCTCTCTCTATATGTATATATATTTGTGTGTGTGTGTGTGTGTGTGTAAAATATCCAGGAAATGTTATAAGCTCTCAATCAATAACAATAAACAATTCCACACTTATATAATTCATGCACCCAGCTCAAGCACCTCACAAGTGGATAGTGTGCATGTAAAGATACAGCCATGCTTGGCTATGGACCTGAATGATTGCTCTTATAAAGTTCACACACAGTACTATTTGAATGTCAATGAACTTCATCATCGAAGACACTTTAAGAAGTTTAATGTTGTCAAACACTTAAAAATTTTGAGAGAAAATAACAAAAACAATCAAAACTGCAAATTTAAATTGTTTAAATTTTTAAAAATGCATGTTTTTTAAAGTTTGGTTAAATTATAGTAATTAGTAATGCCTTCAATATTCATACCCCAGCAAAAAATATAAAAACAAAATTCAGATCCGTACCAGTAAAGTGTTGATGGCTTATCAGCTCTCCAGTTAATGGAGCGCATCCCTTTTCGCACACTGTTGAATGCAATTGGAATGTCCTCAGCAAGGGGCAAGTCACAAAGGTCCCTGATTAATTTTCCATCAGCGCTCCATAACTCTACCTTCTTTGGAAATCTTCCACAAGGTACTATGAAAGAGTATGGCCTGTGAATTGAACTAATCAAAATGTACTTCTGATCGGGGGAAGGGTCCATAGAAGTATGAACAGCTGGTGGGCCAATTTCCTTTGTAGTACCATCCAAAGAAACTAAAACAAGCTGTGAGGTAGCATAGTAGTCAAACAAATCTTCATCATATTCATCCTTCAGCAAATCCTGGAATGTTCTTACTTGAATAATGTTTTTTCCCTCATTAGATTGAATTTTCGGACCACCAGGAACCAAAGGTTTCTTTGGTGGAGCTCCACGAGATAGTGGAATGGTGCAAACTAACAATGAAGTGTTATTTACCCAAACATAATTGTCAAAAACTGCATTTAAATGTACATTAGGTGACTGAAACAAAGGTCTGGCTGTTCCTGTTTCCACATCTGCAATCCATACTGTGAGCTTACTGTTATCACTGTCCTGCTCATTCACACGAATGCTAAAGGATAAATGCTGACCATTAGGAGACCAAGTAACAAAATTTATCTTAGCACCATCAGGAAAACCATGCACTTCAATCTCTGGCCCTAGTGTGCCTTCTGGAAGAATTTGATGTATCCCTATACCGGTGTAGAATGACATGCGACTCCTAGTATTGCACTTTCCATCAATACGTATACCAGCCAACTTTTCCTCTGGCTTTGCTAATTCTGACAGCGGAGGTAAAGCTCTTCGCTTGAGAAAAATAATTTTGTCCCTAAGCGGAGAAAATGACAATGCCGGAACAGGTGGAGCATCAACAATATCCTTGATTGCAGGTGGCGGAACGCGATACCTTACTCCTAAAGTTGACTCATCTAACATCAGTGAATCAAAATAAATGTTAGGAAATAGAACCAGTACCATAATCTAAATAAAAATATAGACTTTACGACAATGTCTTCATTCTAGTCCAATCAGAGGCACAAAATAATATATGGAAAAAGTACAAGACTCCAATACAAAATGGACTATGGAATATATGACTGTAAATGAAGCAAATCCCTTCTCTTCATGAGCCAAAATTTTCAGGAGCTTAAACTTCAGTAATAATACACTTGTAACAAATTTTTGCATCATTTTTTACAATTCATTTTTTCCTCTATCTCTTTCCGTCATATCACTTATTTTATTAAACACTCCTCCCTCTTTTTTTATCTCACTCCTAAATTGTAAAATTTGTTGAATAAATTGATGTATGAGTAACATTATCCTAAGCTTGAAATATTGTTAATCTGAAACTCTACCCAACCAGTAAAAAGGTGACAAATCATCGGATTAAACACAATATTTCACTAGCTGTGAGAGATTTAAACTGTTGATAAAATAAGTTCATTAATACAGTTAATGATGTATTAACTATCTGTTATTTAATTGCGTAGATAACGAATACAACAATCGTGTTTTTGCAGAATCAGAAAGATAATTGAGTGAACTAGTGCAAAAATAACAGAGCTGAAATTTTACTCTCTAAGATCGATCAACCGTTTATGCTTTAAAATATTACAAGATCGTCAATACTTGAAGCTTTCGAAATCGAAATTCGTTGTAAGAAGAAGAAAAAATTAAATAAAAGGCAATCAGTAAATAGTTTGGCTGAATAACTGTAAAATCAGTAGTGAAGAAATGCTTCTTGAGCTAACCTTCGTAATCAAAGGAAGTAGCGGAGGTGGCAGAGGAAGAAACGGAGCCGTTGGAGGCTCCGCCAGCACCGTCTTCAGCAAGCGCAGCAGCGAGAGGTGCTAAATTGCGAAACCGCGAGGTAGCCATGGAAGTGAAGTTTGCAGCCGTTCCGTGACGAAGCGTGAAGCGCAGAGGAGGAGCGAGAGGAAGAAGAGAAGGATTCGGAGGGAGCGATAATGGAGAAAAGGGGAGAAGAGTGAAGCGATGGCAGAGTTTGTGAAGTCGCATAATCGATAGAATAAAAAATCTATTCTATTCCTGCTTGATATTTTTTTTCTCCTTTGGTATCGGTATATCCGCTGCCACTGTTGCTAAGCTTGTAACCCATAATGAAAAATAGACACCAGTTGAATGGTGTGACTCAAAAAAATCAGTATTCCTATTCAGATAAATTGAAAAAAAATAACATAATTCCGTGAAAATATATATAAATATAGTATGTCTTAATAAAATATTTGATTATAATAAAATTAAAAATAAAATATACATAATATTTTTAGGTAATTATTTAATAATTATTAATTTCTAATTTTGATCATCTTTATATGATTATATAATATAAATGTATTATAGTTATATTTTTTTATAAACATACTTTTATAATATATAATTCTATGTTATAATTCAGTAAAGCATAAATACTTTGTATGTACAATAAAAATAATATGTAAATTATTCTAATCTAAACTATTAAATCAATTCGAGTAAATTAATTAAATTTGAATATTTAATAACTTATTAAGTGCAGGATAATAATAATAATAATAATTAAAAAATTAATTTATATTAGTACAAATTATATTAATTTTGTACATTTAATAACTTTTTATTTGATAATTTATTTTAAGACCCACAAATAACTGTTGACAACTTTAAAAAAAATGATATCGTTGACTATTCTTTACAAGTTTATTTTAATAATAAAAAAAAACTAATGTTTGAGGCTCATAAATCTTGATCTTCATACCAAAAACCAGAATGAAACTCCACCAACTTACCACGGCAAGACCAAATTATATATACGTGTTCATGCATGCCTCCGAACACATTATTTGCATTTCATGTCTTATACGTAACGTAACACGTACTGTCACTCGTCATGGATCTCCGAAGACTAAATTGTGAAGGTTGGGTAACCTCAAAAGTTCCTAGGTTCCCCTATGAGTAGCTGCGAAGACATAACCACACAATTGCCACAAAAGAATGAAAATAACTTAGATTAGAATAGAATTAGATTTTTTAAACAAAATAAATAAAAGACTAAAAACCAACTTAATTCAAATGATTAAATTTAAACTTATAATCAAACTAATTAAATAATAAAAAATATTTATAAACAAGTCTTGTAAAAGCACGATATTTGCACACATTATTAACGATTTCTATTATAAAAACATATTTAACATGCATAATTGCAAAATTGCAAAAAGTTAGAGAAAAAAAAAAACTTTGAAAGATTTAGAAAAGATCTTTCCCAGTGCCACAACCATTTTCAAAGGAATGACAAGAAGGTTGAAGCTAAACAATATGATCAACAGGAAGGTAGCTCCCTTCTTATCATATATTATGCGGGCCGGCCCATCCTCCATCGTTCCGTTTGGTCTTGTGACTTAAAATTCGCATTTTAAACATATCCATTTTTTTAAAAATTTGCATATGACCTTCAATTTTGTAGATAATCCGCAGTCCGACCTGAATAAACTTTGTTTTATTTATTTTATCTTTCATTAAATAATAAAAGTTTACAAACAAATATTAAATTTGAAAACCAGCAAATTTAACCGGTTTAGTTTGTGGGTTAAGCAGTTAAAATCTACATAGATTTGCATCTAACTGGATTTCTAATTTTTTAGTTTAAACCAATCTCTAATATTACTTCGTTGCAGACACAACAATTTCTTGCCCATTTGAGGAATAAGCACAGAATTTACAAAAAGAAAAGGAAATGTGAAAGCGTATTCCAGACCGAAGTAACCTGCAGTAACATTGAATTGAATTTATTATATTGTCAAAAATTCGAGGCATAAATCTGATAAAAGGTGCATTCTTGAAGTGTCTGAATATTAAAAAGCTAACTTTACAAGAAATATTTTCATCATATTTGTAATCAATATAAAATATTTTAATACCAACAACTCCTTGGATGGAACCGTCCTTGTCAAAACGGCCAACTCTGGAATCCATTGCAGACAGAATCACGTGCTATGACAGTGTTCCTCTCCCTCCCCTGTTTCTCTCTTTTTTTCTATTTTAATTTTTTATTGCATTTTGTATTGATTCTGAACCTGCTGAATTTACCTTTTTGGACCTTTTCCGGTTTACTTATTATTCTGATGATGATGATCGATAATTATCTTATCTACAAAAGTTTTTTTTTCATCTTTCTATATCTAAATCGGATGGTTGGAATTTTATTTTTAAAGCACGGCTTACATCTGGCACTGTATAGGAATGTCTGTTCCCAATTCTGACTGTGCATTCTGACTCTGAAATGTGTGCTCTTGATTAGGCACGAGTGTTCGTAAGCGAAAGTAACGAAAGTAGCGAAAGTGACGAGGAAAAGGGAACAAAATGTTCAAATGAAGAAATGTTACCTCATTCTTAAGTTTCTTGATTCTCAACTTCTCTGTTCTTTATTCTTAATGTTCTTTACCTGAAATATATAAGAGTGTGTGAGAGTAATGAGAAAAGAAAGGAAGAAAACTAAATGTTCAAATGAAGAAATACAGCATACAGATTAAAAACAATAAAAAATGTTATACCTAATTCTGAAGTGAGTGATGCTTCTTTGTGTTTCTTGGTATCTTAACTTCACTCTGCATTTATTTGAAGTGTGTATTAACTTCTCTCCGTTTCTTGATATATCAATCTCTCTCTATTTCTTGATTTTAATCGTTCTTTCTGTTGATTTTTTTTAATAAAAACGTGTTCCCTTTTGTAATCAGACAATTCATTTGATAATACATTCATTCGCGATCTGTTGGCCTATCAAGATGTGTGCTAGAAAAACAAGGACCTTTTATTTTTGTGTGTGAAGAATAAAAATACTCTTTTTATCCAAGCTGGTTGTGACCAAACATTACTCCATCGTATTCGTTTGTTATCCGTTGCTGAAAAATTATTATTTAATATATAGTTACAATAATAAGGTCATTGAATATTTTTGTCAATTTATAAACTTTAAAAATAGGGATAGAAGTAAAATAAATTAAATTAAAATTTGAGTGTTTAAATTTGATATATTTAAAAATTTTAAGATAGATCTATTATCTATTAAAAACTTGTTATAAGTTTAATCTAATTTAAAATTTGTAAGATCAGTATCTATTTAAAAGTTTACATTTTAAAAAATTAATAAATATTTAAAATCTATAAGATAAAATTTTTTTAATTAAATTTAAAATATATATATTATATAAATAAAATATATTAAAATAAATATTATATAAATATAAATATATAATATATAAAAATAAATAAACTTTTAAATAGATTTTTTTATAAATAAGTCTAATTTATTTATCTAAATAATTTTTTAACAAATTTAAATTTATTTATTTATATAAACAAAATAAATTAAGCTAAATTTTATTTTATTTTTATTTAAAAGATTTTTTTTTCTAATAAAACATATCTGCCTCTCTGGTATGTTTATTTAGCTAGTAATAAAACCCAAAGACCAATTTAACCGAAGCAAGAAAAACTTACCGATAATTGTTGTCTATAGTTTGACTTAAATTGGATTCCCTGCACATACAAACATGTGGCGAAATAAATATTAATTTTTAAATTTCTATTTTTTTAATAAGTAATTACCTTTTTAGAATAAATTAATCCTGTACGAAAATAACTTTCAAACATAATAATCGCTTCATGCATCGTATGAATCACCCAACTAATGCTATAAATATGTACGGAAACATGAGCATTGTCAAAATTATGGGAGAAAAAGCATCTTATTCGAACGAATTATAAAATTGTTTTAAAAAGGTTAATGATAATGTGTGTGGCAATACAAATCTAAAGTAACACATTAAAAATTTAATTCGCAAAAGGATATATGATGATCCGTATTTTTTTTTTGTAATTACAATGTTGGTTCATTTATTAAAATCTAAGCATAATTTTAGATTCTTAAGAATATTTTTAAAATTAAATCCTTCGAAATTTTAAATTGTTGCGATGAATCTTTCCGATAGTATATTTATGATAAAAAAAATTCAAGTTTCCATCTTATATGCAATTAATTACAATGATATATTTGTAAACAACTAATTTTAATGTATGGTCAACCAATTAAAATTTATATATTAAAAAGTGAATATTTTTTAATAACATGCCAGTTGATAATTAAATGAAGGTATAAAAAAATGTATACTGTAAACGTATTCAAATTTATATTTGTAGTTTAAAATTAAATTTAACGATAAGAAATTATGGGCTACAATTTTTAATTACACTTTATTTTTTTTCCTCAGTCAATATTAAATTTTAGATCATTAATATTTTGTTATAAGTTTAATCTATTTTTTTTAATTGCAACCAGTCCTTTCTTCAAATTTTTATAAGAATTTCTCAATTTTTTGTGCAATTAATTAGAGATTTATAACATATTTGTGATAGGAAATTAATTAAAAAATTTAAATATCATAAATGTAATTAAAGTAGAAAGTATCCCTCGAATTAGGCATTTATTTGTAAATAAAATATATACTGTGAAAATGTATATATTAAAAATATTTAAGTAAAGATCGTTTTACTTGTAATAATAAAAAAAAAAACAAATGGTCATAGACTTTTACTTATTTATTTATTGTCAATTTTAAGGTACTTAAAATTTAAGTTTAATTGATGAAATGCTATTTAAATTATAAGAACTAGTTTACCAATGAGGAGTTTAGGTTGTTCTAGTAAAATTGTAGACTCAAGCTTGTTATCACTGTACTAAAACATTTGGTTGAATATGGTTTTAATAATGATTTACAAATTTCTCATAATTTTTAATATTTATATCAAAGAAATTTCAGTATGTCATAAAATAAGCAAAGAAACTTTTTTTTTTTGTTAGTTATTAGGAAAAGGAGAACATGAGATTGCAATATAAAACTTATTATTATTCTTATTATCCTCATTATACAATTTCCTGGTAATTGTGGGAACACTTAGGGAACCAAAAAACAGATAGGTCAATAAATTGTTGAAGATCAAATATGGGTAACAGAGAACTATACAAAGACAGAAATATAATATGAAACAAGTAATATCATGCTTTGCACCGGTGATATTTCTACCAAGAATACTCAAGAATTTATTAAAATTTATCAAACATAATCAAAAGTTAATACATGTATTATACTTTACCAACTGAGATCCTATTAGACTCAAATATGTCATTAATAATTTGTCTCTTTATTTTTTAATTGAAAAGATAATTTCTGTCCCGCTAAAAAATCTCAGTGAGGATTCGTGGAAGATTGTAACTGGTTGCAAGCAGATAAGAAACATGTGTACACAAATGCTCAGCAGGGTCCGTTATAATGTTTACATTCTGATACTATCTGCCGCTTGCACATCATCAAAATATCCCTAACACAGAAGAAGGCCAAAAAGAGGAAACAGAAGAATCGAAGAAAGAATGGCAACGATGGCTGGTGTGAGCGTTTCAAGCCCCAGGGTTTTGTTCAAGGCATCGGGCTCGCTGCAAAATTCCCAGCCCATCAAGTTCACACTTTCCCCAAGCCCAGCCAGACCCGGAAGTATAAGGTCGGGTCGGTTGGTGATGATTCGACCCGTTCGTGCTGTGCCGGAACAAATATCGGAGAAGGTGGAAGAGAGCATAAAGCACGCGCAGGAAGCGTGCGCCGGAGACCCGACTAGCGGCGAATGCGTGGCGGCGTGGGACGAGGTGGAGGAGCTGAGCGCGGCGGCTAGCCATGCGAGGGACAAGCAAAAGGAAAAGGAATCCGACCCGCTTGAGAACTACTGCAAGGACAACCCGGAAACCATTGAGTGCAAAACCTACGACAACTGAGTCTGCTCTGTGAGTAGGACATCAACCTGTCAAGCAAAACTTTTGAATTACATGATATGTCAATTATGAGCAAGTGTGTATTAATGTGCTTTTTAAGCATAATCCATAGCATCTTCAGAAGTGAATCGGTCATCGTCGTAGTTGCATAGAAACTTCTGTGTAATCAAAGCGAAATTACTAACTAGCTTTATTGTGTTGGGATCCCAAAGAATATGCAACATGGGGCTAGATCAAATTGGCGAAACGGATATGAATTGTGCCTAGTGAAATATTTATGTAGCAGCACCGTGATTGCTACACACCTTTGCGTAATCGGTTTGTTATTCAATTATTTTGCAATGAAAAGTTATTATGTGCTGTTATGTTGGTTTCCGTCGCATAAACACCGCAGCTGTGACCTGCAAGTAATACTAATAACTTCTCTTCTCATGTAAATTATAAATTATTATGGATTTGAACTTTATGATGGAAAGAATTTTAGTTGAGAATGGATTTTCTCATGAACTCTTTTTTTATTTTAATCATTTTAGAATAGGAACTTTATTTAATCTAATTTAATTAAATTTAAATGGAAATTTATTTTTAAATTTAAATCTAATATGTGGAGTGTTTAGCAAATAATTGGATATTTTAAACATATTGATGTTCATAATTTGATCCTTTCCACCTGTGTAGTAAAAAAAAATTGTTTTTAATAAAATTGTTTCGAAAAAATTTTCTTCACTTCAATGGTTTCTTCTTTCATAAAGGATTAGTTTTTGTCCGTCACTCCTTGACGCTTACCAATAATCTAATATAATTATTTGCTTTGGTTTAATTTATTTTAGTTATAAATAATTTCAATTAAAATAACTGTTCCTATCATTAAATATTTTTATTTTGTTTTCTTAATAATATTTATTCTTTGGCATAGTAAATAAGTCATGAAAAAATTAATAAATATAATTAACATAGGGTGACAAATATTTTATCTCACAAATTATAACACAATTAGTATTAGTTACATTTTTTTATAATGCATAGTAAATCATATTCTTTACCTCTGCGTTAAACCAAGAGACTTTCCAGAAAATCTCGACATTTTTAATCTTTCAAGTTGAAAACTAATCTACTTGCTAGAAGAGGAGAAAATTGATGTAGGAAGCAGTTAAGGCGTGCACCCTTATACATGTTTTCGCATGGAAAAAGGGTGGGTGTTTATTTCAAAATAATAGTAAAAAGATTTTTTAAAAAAGTGATAAATGTGAGCCAATGATTTAGGGGTTTATTTACTCTTTGGACCAATCTGGATGAATCTGTTTAACGCAGACCATTACAAGTCAATCTTATGTAGATCAAGTTATACCATATACTTTCTACTGAAGTTCATCAATACCAACCTTGACTACTGATCGAACTAACAATTTGTACTTCAGCACTAACCTCCTGAATGGTTGGGTGGAAAGAAAGGCAGGAGATAGAGGGAGGGGGGACTTGAATAAAAGAGAAAATAAAAAGAAAAAAAGTACGAATGTTGATCTATAAAAATCATTTTTCTTCTATTAATCTATCTATATATATACACACACGTTATGTGCATTTTATTTTATTATTTTCTTTCTTCTTATCCGAACAACGGCATCCAACAAACGATCTGAGATGGAGATTCACAAGTGTTCTCACCAATAATTGCCTCTTCATCGAGAAGATTCCTGTTTCTTCTACCATCCTCCCTTTCACACTTTGGTTCAGTGGAGGATGCATGATCAAGGCCGCTGATGTTTTTTTTTTTCGAAAAGTTGGACGGTTGAGATTAAAAATTAGTGCTCCACTACAAGACATAAACCGCACACAATATGACCAACAGGTGCCGGTAATTATTATCTGCAGAACCAAACAATCACCGTTGTTATTGAACGTCTGTTCCAGCGTAGACACTGAACTTCTAATGTGTTGGCAGTAGGGGTGGAAGTTCACTTTACCTGAAAAATCGGTTACCAATTAATCAAGTCATAACCATTAAATATATTATATTCTTAAATTGAAAGGCTAAAAAACCCAGAAGATTCATTACTATAGAGGGATCTCCAACTTGAGGAAAATCAGTGACTATAATGATGTGGAAATGTATTAGGAGCTATCATGGTCGGCCTTGGGACCATAGAGCATGACAGTACCGAAAGAAAACAATGAAGAGTAATTTGAATCAGAATGAGTAGAAGAAGGAACAGCATGAATAATCAAAGTTCTAAATGAGTATCGAAAGAAAAAAATTGTGGACACATGAGCCACAATTTAAAAAATGTGGGGAAATGCGAAAGAAAGAGACAGCTCATGAGATCAATGAAATGAAAACAAATTACCTGTGATTAATTATCTTGTGAACTTTAATATTTTGTTTAGAAGCGTGGTAAAAATCTAAACAGGAAAGAAATGAAAGGATCAGTAAAATGAAATTCATCAAATGAGAAAAGTAGCTACAATTAACTCTACACTTTAACTTATAAATTGGAAAATTTTAACTAATCACCAGACTAACACAAACTCTTCCAAACTTTTTTTTTAAATCTCTCACACACATCTCCCTCACGCGAGCGCGTATATATATATATATATATATATATATATATATATGTTAAACTTTAATATTTATATTAATTTAATAATTTCTTATTTATAAAAAATTTATTAATTTAAAAAATTTAATCAAATAAATTATATTTATAAAATTTTATATATTTTATTATATAATTTTATTTTAATATTTAATATATTATTTAAATATAAATAAACATCAATATATAAATATGCAAATAGTATTTTCTTGACAGTACCTTTTTAAATCTCATGATAGAATACTTTAATAAATATTACAACATATACCTTGCTTTTATTTATTTATTTATATATTCATTTATATCATATTTACTATTTTAAGTTTGTAATAAATAATTCTGAGTTGTTAGTCGTTTATTTTAATTTTTTTTTAAAATTAATAATTATTATTATTTTTTGTTAACAATATATATAAGTAAAATGTTAGATGTTATAATAGACCTCTCGCTGGACCTACATAACGTGGTATTGTTTAAATGTTATATTATTCAATTGATATGATTTTTTAATATATTTAAAATGTTGCATGTTCTTTACTCATCAACTTTTTTATCTTTACTTTCCTTCTTACACGGTTTATTTTCTTCAATCTATTATATTAATTTTATTTAAATATAATTTTTTAGATAAAATCATATTAAGAATCTGAGCTGTCTATCATCTACATTTATTTTTTGACATGTTTGGATACATAGATATTAAACTATCTTACAAATTTTCACTTATTCATAAATTTATGATTTTAAACCATCCATGTTCATAATTAATCAATTTCAATTCATATCTTAAAGTGCGACAAATACTTTCCATTTATATGGATTTGAATTTCTCCTTCGTAACATGGCACCATCATGTTCAATAAACAATATTTCAAAATTCAAGTAATTAATAAAATAAGTGAATCTAAACCGAAATTTCAGATATGATTAAAGTAAAACACCATTGTTTTCCCAACATGACGTGAACCAAATGATCACTGAAATTCCCAATATCAAAAACTCTTAACCCTACGAAAATAGAAACACCAGAGAAGACAATCCAATGGCCAAAAATCGAAAAATGAACGCTAAAGATAAAAGAAAAGTATCCAAGATGTGATCCAAGAGCGTGGTGGACAAGCTTCTTTTGTTGAATGACATTTAACATTGCAGACGTTTATTAAATTAGAAAGAGATTCATAAGGGAGGATAATATTGTACATATAGTATATAGTTTAAAAGAATAAACCTTGGCCTCATTTGCCAACTCTATGTAAAGATATTTCCATCCAGTAGTATGTAGGTTTTTTCCGAACTCAGAGCCCATTAATGTTGTTCCTCTCCTTGTTGTTTCTGATTTGGGTGTTAGTCCTTAAATTGGATTAATTACAGAGATGAAATGGATTAATAAAAAGAGTTAATATCTAAGTATCAACTTCTAACATTTGAAGCACAAAGCGGATTGTCGTCAACTAATATATATATAATGTTATAATAAAATATTAAGTATTTTTGTTTGTTTAAATCTTATAAAATTATTTTCACAATACAATTATTTTAAAAAGGTTAGAAATAATTAATTTTTGTTAAGTTTTTTAATAATTTATATAATCATAATAACTTTTAAAATATATTTTTTAATTAAAAAATTATAAATACAACCAATTTGTTTTTCATAAATTTTATCATATGCTTTGTGTTAAAATTACTGTTTCCTGGGATAATTAAGAAGCTGAATACGTATGTGGTATAACAATATTTGGTTTTATGATCACTTAATTTCCACCAAAAATTAATAATTGGTTTTGATATGCATTAGAGCCGATGCCTATCTATTATCTAATCCGCCAGCCAAACTCAATAATTTTACAAATCATTCCGACTTTGACACTGAAATTGAGCTGATGTTTGCGTGTTTTTTTTCATTTTTTGGAGGAGTCGTCTTAAAGTAATGAAATATTTATGGAGACTTTTAACATGTTCTAATATCATTTTGTTTAAAAAGTATTTTATAATGTTAATTGAAAATAATTCACGTAATTTTATTTTAAAGAGAAACATTTGGTTGCTATTTTATAATAAAAACAATTACTAAATTTTTTTCCCAAATTTATTATATGCCTATCAATAGATTTATTGACACCTGAGTCGGTGAGACCATGAGGGGATGAATAACTATGTCTATCACGAAGTTCAATTGTAACAACGCTGTTTATAAATAATTCCTCCGCTTTAATTTGCTTCTTCTGGTTTTTGTTTTACGTGTTGGTAATAATTTTTATTTTATTTTAATTGTTATTTTATAATATTAAATAAATATTTTATATTTTTATTATATTTCTAACTATTATTAATGCGTGTCTCTTACAATAATCTAATAAATATAAAGGATAAAAGAAAATATTTTGCTATATCTATAAACCTTTCTACACATTTTCTTACTTTTATAAAATGTAATGAAAAAATATATGTATTTATTATTTTGAAAATATAGAATTATTTGAAAATTATTTCATTTAATAACTTAAAAATCTATAAAAATATAAGATAGAAAAAAATAGAATTTTTTTTTCTTTTATACTATGTGACTCTCATTTTCAATTAATCTCTTTAATTTTACTTTTAAATTATTATTATCATTTTCATTATTATAATTAATAACGTCATTTTCAACTATCTTCCACTTATTAATGTTATGACCATTGTTATATTTTTTTTCAAAAATATTTTTTATTTGTATATAATTTATTGTGTTATACTTATCATGTTATCTATGTCTTTTTTATATTTATTTTATTATTTTGTCTTATTTATCTTAATTTTACCCTAATTGTTAAACCAGTACTTTAAATTAGAAGATATATTTATTTTTGTTCAGTAGAAGACTTTAAATATTGTAATAGAGAGGAAAAGATGGGATAAGAAAAATAAATAAATAAATAAATAAATATATATATATATATATATATATATATATATATATATATTCGCTAGTCGTGATTAGATAACTAATAATTGATTTATGATATGCTTTGCCGCTGATACTTATCTAAATCTGCCAGCCAACTTGGAAATAATTTAACAGATGATTGCCATTGACACTAGAAATATTCTGGGAAGAAACTATACGATTAGTCGTCCATCCATCATCAAGGAAGGTGTATAAACGACACTTCATGCAAACAAGATCTTCTTCCCTCTACGACAATAATTACGCTGGAACCTTCGATGGAATTACTAAAAAAAACACATCGTGAAAAAAGACCAATAAAATAATTAGAAATTTGGAAACAAGCAAAGCTACCCGCCGGTTCCCAAAGGTACCGATCATGAAATGATGGCGCTTAGGAGAAACTCAAGAAATTGTCGTCATACATAGTCTGAATGAAAAGAGATTAGGATTGAAATTGGGATCTCGATCTATTTCAAATACGTAACTTAGGTTAATGTTATGCGTACATCATTTTATGAGTCTTCCGATTAATTAAAATTGTAATCTTTACTCAACAATCTGGTTATAATTAATCAAAAAGTTGTTGAATAAATTGTGGGTTAAGTAATTAAGGGATTAGAAACACCAAACTACTTATTAGAGGTGGGGATAGAACAAATTACTTGCATAAGCCTATAGTTTTGTCTATATTAAGTCTAGCTAATTATTAAACATATAAGGTAAAAGCTTTTTTAAAAGCTTATCTAATTAAGAATGTCAAGTTTTAGTTTATCTATATTTTTTAATTAAACATGCTATTTTATTTAAGTAAATATAAATAATAAAATAATTTATTTTAAAATTATATATTTTTTATTTAAAAAATATAATTTGCTTATTTACATTAAAAATTAGGTATATTAACTTATTTTATTTCTCTTGAATATGGTCTATTAACCTACTTAATTGTAATTTTTTTAATTTATTTTAAAAATTTCTTATAAAATAATTTTAAATAAATTTATAAATTAAATAATTTTTAAAAGATTACATCAATCTTTAAAATTTAATCTATACTGAATAGATAGACTAAACTTCAGTTTTAAATTTAAATTTAAAATATAAAATCTAAAGTGCCCTGGTTTATTTACTCTTAATTATGATATGTTATAAAACAATTCATCGCTACCAAAATAAAGTAATTGTGTATATTATAAAACAATTTAATCCTACTTATGACAAGCTAAAATTTTCTTAGCTGGTTATTTATGTTTGTTCTTTTCTCTTCCTAACTCAGTAATTCATAGTACTGGCTAGTTAGTTTGGTACTGTAATTTTGAGAAACAAATTATGTAAAACAGCATGTCCATGTAAGTAAATTATTTACTTTACTGAATGAGTTCAGGGTAGTGCTACATTATAATCATTATTTTAAAATTTATATTTATTGTGATTTCTAATTTGTCGATAATATATTAAAAATAATTATTTATTTTTTTCCTATACATCACGTGAAACTGAATTGAAAGATGATGCGGTTTGGTAATTTTTTAATACGTAATAATCTGTATCAAATAATTCGTACTAAAGCTGGAGATGAAAAATGATTGGCGTTGTATTTGTATTTTGGGTTGTGTAAGCATTTACAATATTCAGTATTTGTAATTTGTTTATGAAAGTAATTATCATTATCCTAGATATTAGTGAAATGTGGCGCACTGTTGCACATCTCCTGTTGGGAAAACAGTTATTTTTAAAGATTTTTTAAAGAAATTATTTTTCAAAATTTAAAATTGATAATCATTTTTTTTAGAAAATAAGTTAAGTCAGTGGAGAAATAAAAAAAAAAACTATAAATTTTAACAGTATTTGACTTAGGAAAAATTATTAATGACAACAAAGATCTTTGACGAATTGATGCTAGAATGATAGCAACTATCGATGATTTACCTTTTTCCTATACATCAAATGAAAGTGAATTGGGAAAGAGTTAATTTTAATTATTATATGATTTGATAGTATTTTTATTTTAATATATTTTTTATTATATCATATTTTATTTATTTTATCTATTTATATATGTAATAACATTTTTTGATTGTAAAGTATGCGGATTGATATTTTTACATTCGTAATAATATGTATAAAAGAATTTGTACTAAATAATAGAGCTATTAATTTAAAGTATATTAATATATAAACCATATAAGAAAATATTTATATTCTATAATAATCTAACAATTTGTTTGGAAAAAATGAAAATTGAACAAAACATTGTTTTTTATTTAATTGGAAAGAAAAAATTAAAAGAACGTTTCTCTTTACTTTTTAATTAAAATTAAAATTAATACTTTACTCTTCTATTTTTTATTTCAATTTTAAGTTTTTATTCTAATCTTTATTTTATTTTATTTTATTTATTTGAATTTTATTTTTTATTTCGATTCGATCTTTAAATTTTTGTATTTTATTTTAGTTTTTCAACTATATTTTCTATTTTATTTCAATACTTTAAATTTATTTTTTATTTCAATTTGGTTCAACACTTAAAACACAAATCAAACTAAATATATAGTTTGAGAATAAAATTAAATTAAGAAATAAAGAATATTAAATAAAAATAAAAAATAAATTTAAAAAAGCGAAAGAAAACATCGAGAGATTATAAAATCAAGATAAAATTAAAAATAATTAAAAAAACTAAGACAAAATAAAAAAATACTAATTTTATATTCATTTAATATTCCAATTGGATGGTAAGATATTTATAAAAAAGGAAATTAAGAATGAAAATAGTGTATGAAATTTTCTTTTACATATTTCAAATTTTGTTGTCGTGTATAGAAATAAAAATAATATATCCAAAGCATAAAAAGGATAAGAATTTTGTTCATTTTATTTTGTTTATTTTTTTTACTCATATCTCTTTTTATATTTTTCTCTTTTATATACTTACTGAATTTTACATTTACTATCTTTCTTATTATTCTCTTCAAAATGCATTTTTCCTTATATCCTAAAAAATGTTATTCACGTTCTTCCTTTTGTTACTGGAAAGGAGGGAAGGGGACGTGACCACGGTCGATTTTTTCTCTGATAATTTAATATTTAATATAAAAAATATTTTTTAAATATTAAAATAATATTTAAATTAATATACTTAATAAAATAATTTTATTTTTATTTTTCTTACATAAGTGTATAAAAAAATTAGTTTGCTTCACCGAAGTCTATACGTAATCACGGTGGATTTGTTAATAATTTAATATTTAATATTTTAAAAATTTTTAAAAATTAATATTTTAATTCTTAAAAAATAATATATTTAATATAATATTTTAAAATTTTATCAATAAAAATATATATTAATATTAAATATTATTATCATCATTTTTATATTAAATTTATTATTATTTAATTATTATTATTATAGATTTTTAGTTTTATTTATTATTCTTATTTGATAATTTTTTTTAAAATTATAATATTGAGTGTTATTATAAAACTGTTATCATTTTTTTATATTTATATTTATTTTTTAATTTTAAAATAAAACATATAATTATTTATATTATGTTAGTTATTTTCTTAAATAAATAAAAAATGTTTGACTCAATTTATTTCTTTCAGCAAATATAAAATATTTAAATAGTTTTAAATTATCAAATATTTTTTTCCATAATTTAAAAATAAATAAATTTTACTATCCTGCTATTTTATCATATTTTTTTTATAATATTATAAAAATAGAACATAAATATCTTATCATTATTAATTATTATTATTCTTATCTTTTCAATAAATTATTATTTATTTATTTATACGTGGTAGTTTCTCTCTCGTAATCACCCATTTTTTCTTTCTTTTTTCAACTTTTTTACATTTGCCAGTTGTTGTTTTTCATCAAAACTTAAGTGCAAATATACTAGTTATATAATATCAATCTTATATTTATTTTTATAATTTAAAATTTTTAAAACATTGGTTTATCTCTATCTTAAGTTTGAAATCATAATTTTTCACTCTTATTCAACATCATATCATCCTTTTTTATATATATATAAACACATCAATACACTCAAAAGAACTTTTCAAGATGTAATTGAGATTCTAACATCATCTTCTCATTTCTAGTTCTTATAGATAATTTAATGTTCATTTAAAATTCATAATTCAATGTTTAATAATTTATTTTGTTAAAAAAATTATTTTTTTATGTTATTTCTACTATAAAAAATTTAAAAAATAAAATTACGAAGAGTTCAGAAATGTGATTGTGTTTCAAATTTAAAAGTATTAATATAAATAAGGAATTTTTATATTTAATTTAGGAAATAAAATAAGTATAAGATTTACATTAATCTTATATTTATATATTTAGTTATATATTTTAAGAAAATTATTATGTTATATGTAATGATGATTGAATTAATTAAAAATAGAAGTATAATAGTGTGATTGAATTAAATAATTATTTAAATTAACATAAAATAATTTATTAAAATTATAGTAAAATTTTGAATTTAACTTATGTGATTCTCACATGTATGCAAAGTTTAGAAAAAATTTTATGTTTGAAGATATATATATATATATATATATATATATATATATATATATTATGTTTATAAAGATTTATAATTATTATAAATTAGTATAATTTTATATAAATTTTATAGGTTATCATCTCTTAATTTAAATTTATTTGAATTTTAAAAAAATATTATTTAATATTTTTTAAATTATATACAAATATTTCTGCATGGAAAAATAAATTATTGAATTAAAGAGTTTAGTGAAGAGTTTGTAATGTTTGAAATCTATTTTTTAAAAAGTATATTCTCCTTTTTCTTCAAAATTTGTCATAAATTTGATATTTAATTTGTCTACTTTAAAAATAAAAAAAAAATTATATTCAAACATCATTGTGTAGATAAATAATATAAAAAAATTGAAGTAAATTTATATAATTTTTATAAATTAACTTGTTAATCTTATTTCGTAAAGATGTAATGAATAATAATTAAATTTGTATTCATTGGAAGATTTTTTAAAAATTTAAAAAGTTATGTTTTAATTTAAAACTTTTAAAGGGATAATTTTTTGCAAAATTTGATTTTATTCACAAGTAATTTATTATATGCATTGAATTTTTTTAACTATCAATAATTTAATAGTAAATAATGAATTTTTTAAATATGAAAAAAAACTTATATTTATTTTAAATATATATTAATTACTATTTTTATAAAATTTAATTTAAAAAAATTAATAATAAAAAGTAACATATAATAGTAGATAATCTCAAGTATTATTATATTATTTTTTTTAAAAAAAAACTTGAAGTATATGATATTACTACAAATTTTAATATGATCATAAAAATAATAAATAAATTTATGTTAAATTATGTATTTTATGTTAGTTATAATTTAAAGAGATTATTCTTTAAAATGTGAATGAATGCATGATAATAAACATAATATTGATAACTAAATGTGAGTAGTTGAAATTGAATGACAATGGAGTAAAAATTTGTTATACATGATATGTATATTGATATGCAATGATGTTAACTATATTTGATGTGATTATTTTTGTGATGTTTAGTATGATCATATTTATTATATTAATACGTGGTTATACTAATTATTGATAAAATTTAATATGATTGTTTGTGATATTTAATGTGATTACCTTTACTATATTTGATGTGTTGATTATGATAATATTTATAACATTTTATATAATTATATTTACTAATGTCCGATTGAAAGACTTTTCAGCAAGATTAAACTTACATACATAACATACAACATGATAAATATAAAGTTAAAATCAACAAAATATAATATAGTATAAGGCATATTGAATTTTAAGACAATTCTAAATCAATTATTATGGAAAAAATATTCTATTAATTTTATAGTTAAACCTGTATATGTGAATTGTATAAATTTATATCATTGGATATTGGTTATGATTAAATTCTATTGAATATTATAAATTATATATAATATAAATTATATGCATTAATAGTGATTAATTTTTTATATAATTATATTAAATTTTAATTATTAAATAATATATATCTTACTTTCTTTTGTGTTATGGTGTATATATATATATATATTTAATGTATATATACCTATTTCATTTATAAAATAGATTCTTTTTTTTTTAATAGATAAAGACTTTATATATATATATATATTTGATATATATATATATATATAAAATAAATTTTTACAGTTTTTAATAGATAAAAAAATTTACAATATATATATATATATGCATGATTTAGTATAAAAAACAATCTTAAATATAATATATATTTTTATAAATAAATAATATATTATAACTATATATATAAATTTAAATTATATTAATTTTATATCAATATAAAATTTATTAAATATTATCATATATATTAAGCATATATATAAATTGTGTATTAATTACAATGTTTCCATTGACGAAGTAATTTTATATTTAGTACTTGGAGAAAAGATCTTGTTAAGAAGGAATTTTTTTACATTTTTTTAATTAAAATTTTATGAATTATATAATTTAATTATAAAAAAATTTTAAAATTAAAACCCAATATTTTTAAAATTAAATTCATATTTTATTATGAATAATTTCTGTATAATATATTAATTGTTAATTTTTTTAATTTATGTGAATAAAAAAATTTACTTTTCAAAAAATGCATTAATTTTTATTTTTATTTTTATTTTATCCTTTACCTTTTATTTTTTATTTTTTTTATTTTATCATTCGTTCGGACAAAACATGAATCTCGAATTTTTCTCATTTTTTTCCTCTTGTAACCAGTTAAATCTAGTAGACTGGTACTACTGCGTGGTGGAAAAGGTAAAAGAAGGTGTATGGATTTGTGGTGGAACAAAGCTGTCGTCATTGCATACGCCAGTAGTGACGCGGTCATTTCAGGCCCTCAAAATTAGCCCCGATTGAAAAATTCCCTTTTAATAATAATCAATCCCCAGCCACCTCTTTTATTTTTTTTTCTATAAAACCTAACCTCACCCCCAAATCTCATCTTCTTTCCCATAACCCTTTTCACACACCTTTCTCCTCCCCATTTTTTCTCATCAGCAATCTCTTCCCCAGCTAAAACACTTTACATTTGCTCCTCCTTTAGTTGATTTTTTCTTTTCCCAGAAAAAAAAAAGATAAAAAGAAAACTAGGTCCCTCAGAAACAGATCTGCTTGAGATCTAGGGTTTCCGGTCCCTCCTCACGATCCGATTGGGTTTAATTTTCGGCATGAGAGCATAGGGCTTTTGCAGAACACTCCAATGTTTTCCGCAATTTCATGACACACGCTGTCCCCATGCGTCGAATTCGTATGCTGCACTCGTTCTCCGTTGTGTTTTTGTACTGGTTCTACGTTTTCTCATGAACTTCCTTTCAGTTCCGTGACCTCGCCTTGTAGTTGATTTAATCCTTGTTTTTCTCATTCCAATAATTAGATCTGCGAGTCCTATTTCCCTTAGTGTTTTCCTTTTTTTTTTTCATTGTATTGTTTCAAATCAAATCGAGCACCAAGGGAAGTGATTGACTAAAATGGCTTCGCTTCAACGATCGACGAGTTCGGGATCGGAAGCTGGGGATCCGCAAATCGACGAGAGAAAGAGGAAGAGGATGCTGTCTAACCGTGAATCCGCGAGGCGATCGCGGATGAGGAAGCAGAAGCAGTTGGAGGATCTGACCGATGAAGTCAGCAGATTGCAAGGTGCAAACAAGAAGCTGGTGGAGAGTATAAAGGCCAAGGAAGAAGCGTGCGTTGAGACGGAAGCCGCGAACAGTATCCTTAGGGCTCAAACGATGGAATTGGCTGATAGATTGCGATTTTTGAACTCTATCCTTGAGATTGCTGAAGAGGTCAGCGGCTTCGACGTTGAGATTCCTGAGATTCCAGATCCTCTACTCAAACCCTGGCAGATTCCTCACCCAACACAACCTATTATGGCCTCCGCAAACATGTTTCAGCATTGATCCTTTCTTTGTTTTAGCTTGCTCTTGGTGGATTTTAGTGGTTTAATCAGGAATATTTAGTTTAGTTGCCTCTTTGTTATCTGTATTAGTGTTGTCATCTTGTGTCTAAATAATGTGTGGCCTGCAATGCCAGTGGGTTCTTGACTTTCATAGAGGGACGTGTGATACAAGGTGTTGATTACTGGCATTGTGCCTTTTGTGACTTGTAAGCATTGTTAATGTTTGGTGTAAGTAATTATCATTATCATTATCCTGAGCATTAAAATTTCTCAAAAAGATAAATATTTCTCAAAAATACAATATATAAAAGTTATTGCAAAATTAAAATAATAAATGAATTTACAAATTTTAACAGCCTTTTGCTTATTTACAGAATTTATTTATTAGTTATAAAAAATTATATGAGAGCATGTATTATGCAACAACTGATTAATAATTTGATCCAAAAATCTGTGGAGATTAATGCCGCTTGTTTGGACAAATGAGTACCACAGTTGGGAGGGTTAGGGTGGATCGAAGTTGACCTTAGGCTGATCTTACTAGGAGTATAGGTTTTGAGCCTTGTATGAACAAATTAATTTATGCGCTAGTTGACAAACTAGTTTTTCATTGGCTTGTGTCAACTTGTTTTTTGTATTAGCTTGATATTATTTTGTGTAATGAATTTGAGGGCAAAATAATTTTGAAAAGACTTGTAGCTCTTCAACAAAGGTTTACTACTATTTTTTTGTGGATGGCAGGTAAAGAATTACCGGCGTTGTTTTTATTTGGTGTTGTGCAAGCATTTTCAATGTTCGACGTTTGCACTTTGTTTATAAAAGTAATTATCATTAAGTTGTTTTGATGGAAATAAAGAGAAAAGAAAGTAAAACAAAAAATTTAGGAAAAAATTTATTTTTTATAATTTGGATGGAAAAAATAATGAAAGAAATGAAGCATTTTGATTTTGTTTATAAAAGTAATTATCATTAGGTTGTTTTGATGGAAATAAATAGAAAAGGAAGTAAAATATAAAATTTAGGAAAAAAGTTATTTTTTATAATTTGGATGGAAAAAATAATAAAAGAAATGAAGTATTTTGACGAATTTTAATGAATTTTTTTAACTTAAAATATTAAATTAATTTTTAAAAATTTTAAAAACTAAAAAAGTTATAAACATTTTCATATTAATAAAAACAGTACAATAAAAATTATTTTTTTAAGTTTGATTATTTTATCTACTTATTTTTATTTATTAATCCAAATAAATGGACAAAATTTTTTTATTTCTTTTTCTTCTGTTTCTATTCAATAATATTATCATTCAAATAAAACATTAATAAAACATGGTGCTTTGCATATCTGATAAGATAAATAATTATTTTTAAAATTTTAGAAAGTAGTTTTTTGTAAAACTTAAAATAAACAATAATTTTTTCATTAGAGCTATTTGTTACCCACAACATTTTACGAAAGCATACAAACAGTGCGTAGTAAACCGTCATAAAATTTAAAAATTCTGATGTATCTATACCGTGTATATGTGTAAGGAGCATTTTCCACTTATAACATTCGACTGAAGTGAAAATCACGGTGAATGGAAGAGAAATTAGTGTAAGGTTAAAACATTAATAATTACACAAGATACTGCTTTCGTATTTTTTTTTCACAATATTTAGCATTTTTATTAAATAAAATATTTATTTATGTGTAATGTGAATATTTATTTGTAAACTATCTCCATAAATTAAATTTAAGTTTTTCCTGAATTAAAATATTTTTAGGAGCTATTTTATTTTTATTAAGTTATGTAGTTTCTTCTACTTTAAGTTTTTAAATACCAATTTAACTTTTTACCAGAAAATTTGATTTAAATTTTAAATTTTTATATCTTTAATAAATTAAAAATAATTTTTAGATAAACTAAATCTTAAAATATCATAATTTTAATAATTTATTTTCATAATTTAATCAATAATTTTTGAAAATTACAATTCTTAAGAATATACTATCATTTTATTTAATAATCGTAGAAATATTTAGTATTTTATTTAAATTATTTTTATTTATAAATTTTATTTAAATTAAAAATACTTTAAATGCACCCATAGTATAATAATATGATATTTATGTGTTGAGTGTTAATATGTAAGATTCTCATCCTTATGATATAAATATTTGTTTTGTGATTTGAATAATAATATTATATAATCTAATGTTTTTGGTGTCTTTTTTGATATCTTTTTAAATTAGATGATAGCAAATCCTCTATCTCTATTGGTCAATTATGTACTGACATGTGTGCTGTATATTTAATATAAGTTAAATATAATATTTTTAAATTTAACTTTTGTTATCACGGGTTGAAAATATATGTATTTAATAAAAGCAATATATAAGATGGGAAATTTATAAAAAAGAGGCTAAAAGAAGGATTAAAAAATAATTTCTGAAAATATTTATTTACTATTCTTTAACCCGTATGTAACCATGGTTAGCTGGTGCTTTTACAAACCTTCTGTAAAATACAGAGAGAGGGAGAGAGAGGGAGACGATGGGTGGGTAGGTGTTTTAGGGACGAAGTTTGTGGAAAAAGCATTGTTGCTTAAACAGACATTCTGGAGGAAACAATATTTGCAGTTCTACTCTAATCACAGTGACGTCGAAGTTTATATCGAATATCGGTATGTACAAATGTTTAGGGATTGGTTTGTATTTTGCTTTTGGGGGTGACACATCTTTGCCTTGAATGTATGATTAATCATGGTGTTGTTCGAT
Source organism: Canavalia gladiata (assembly GCA_037954105.1). Lineage (NCBI taxonomy): Eukaryota > Viridiplantae > Streptophyta > Magnoliopsida > Fabales > Fabaceae > Canavalia > Canavalia gladiata. The sequence continues at coordinate 15,600,164 of CM075661.1, read as the reverse complement.
CCATTGTTAAATATCCTTAATTGATGTTAGAAAAGGCTACTACAAAGCCGCTGCAAAGTAGTTAGTCTCTGTTGGTCTTTCTTGTCTATGGACTGTTGGTATGTATTTTGGCTTTGATTTTGGATATGAGTTGGGATTCTGGTGAGAAGAAATTGGTGGTACAGTATCTAGAATACATTTGGTCGTTGTGTTCCAATAGAAAGTTGAGTGAAATAAATTTACTATTTTGGTATTTTTTAGTAAGAAATTAAGTGAACTTTCACCTTTTGCTTTGCAAAAGTTAGTGACAAGCAAAATCCTTTTTCATTCCACTTGAATCTTCCTCTCCTAAATAATTCATTGTGCATGGTGGTAGAATTTGTTTATGCCTGTGGGTTTCTTGCTCGGCTACATATTGTGTTTGATTTGAGTAGGTGAAATAAATGTTAATGTTATGAAGAAAAAAAAGAGAGTGAGAGTTAGTATCTATTTATTAAGTTTGTCTTCCAAACAACCTTTGTGATAGTATCCAAAGAATTTGTGGTTGGATACTTTGAACTTTCTTCAAGTCTTGATTACGTGAGTCTTTTTTTGGTTTGAGGTGGACAAATGTCAAAAGATTAAGTGTGCTCAATGAAGGACCTCTTGATATGAAATCGATCCTTAGATAAAGTTTTTGACTTTTTGGAGTTTGATCTATAATTTATTCTTCTTTATTTTATGAAGAATAGAATTAATAAATACGGTGGCTTCCGTTAATTTGCTTTAGATTACATGAAAGGGGTTAATAGAGGATATATGCACATGCAATATATTGGTTGTGAAGGAACAAATGTTTGCTTTAGTTAATATTACATGAAATGAGACTAAGGTAGTTGATGTCGTGGTTATTTTGTTGAGAGTTTTTGGTATATTATGTTTGTTGCATTATTTATCTTCATTTATGCACAAAAAGATATGTTGTTATTGTTTTGAAGACAGGAAATATGTCTCCCTAATTTGTCATTTAGTTGCATAAATGATCTGTCATTTGTATTAGCTGATGCTTCAATGAATGAATATGGACGTGGTTGTGGCATGCAGGATAATTGACATAGACTCCATGTCCAGAGTTATATATCATTTTTACATTTAAATCCTAGGCATTAATTTTTGTGCTTTTTAATAAATAAAATGGAGATCTACATTTGTGTTTATAACTCAATGTCAATGTCAAAAAATGCATTAGTTGACTAGTTTAGAAATGAATGTGTTGATTCATTGGACATTGGAATATCTTTTAACAATTGTGTTGATTCCACGTTTTTGTCAATTACTAATAACAGAGAATGACATCGCATTCAGATTCCTCAATTAGTGCTGGGGCTGATTCTTCTTATGTAAGGTTTTGCTATTGTGGCCAACCTGCAATCTTGAGAACGTCTTGGTCCAGTAAGAATCCTGGGAGGAGATACTACAAATGTCGGAATAAAAATGTTAACAATAATCTAGTATGTTTACAATTATATTTTTTTAAATATATTAATATTGAATTAATTAGTTAATTTTTGGTTTTGTGACAAGTGTTGTTAATATTTGTAGGGTTGTAATTATTATGATTGGTTAGATCCGTGTGTTGATGTTGTTTGTTCTCAGTGTGGAATCCTCAATAAAGAATTGGTGGAGTTACAAAGACAGATATGTGTAAAAGACACAGATTGCTAAGTTACATGTACTGTTGGCTAAGTGTGGTACTCGGGAAGGAATGCACGAAAGATTTATGTTGTATTTTTAACATTATTAATAATGACCATGGGTTGTTTAATTGTAAATCTTAGCAGGAATGATGTTTTGTAATGATGTTGTGTTTAAATGATTATCTAAATATTGATCGGTTTAAATGATGTTGCTTTGTAATGATGATATGTACATCGATGTATCTGTAAACGATATTTTATTTGCGGATGGATGGTTTAGTGTATTTAAATGAAGTAGTGTAATTTCATAAGTTGAATGAAGTAGCGTAATTTCATAGGTTGAAACGATAGTTATGTACATTGTTTGTTTAGATGATTATGTACATGTAGAAATTTTTGTTTAAAAAAAATTATACATATACGTAATTGGGTTAGGCTACGTGGGAAAAAATAATTGCATAAGGACATGTGCCTTTGGTTATTTTTGGTTTTTGATCTTAAGATGGACGGGCATGAATACTATAACTTCCGTCTTTGTGATTCTAATTCTAAGTCAATGACCGAATAATAACAAATTTGGGATCCAATTTTGACATCCAAACTAATTATAAAAATGTTCATACAAATTATTTGCCATCTCTATAAATAAATAAATTCATATTTACCTTTATGATTACAAATAAAAACGTATTACATTACAAAGTTTTTTTATCCTCTCTACTTCTACGCCATAATGCTAAAAAATAAAGCAGACAAAACATCATCCATGAGTGGTACATAAAAACAAAAACGATTGATAGTGGGAAGGTTAGAAAATGCAACTTTTGCAGAATTTGTTTGACATTCAGCACGATGAGGAGACACAAGTCAAATATATTGCAATATTGTTATAGAATTTGTTAAATTGATTATACACATAGTTGTGTTGTACTAATGTTCTATGTTATTTGTCCTAATGAAGTTATGATATACATATACCAGGTATATTTTAGATACAAAAATGTTATAATAACAACAAATGCTATTTATCAAAGACAGACAGATTAACGCCACGACTGCCCAAATCAGCCGCAACCTGTGCAGCCCGGGTTAGAGCACTTGACACCCTGATAAGCATAAATTTCATAAATAATTATCTCTCACTTTTATCTCATTAAGACTTCTTATATGTTCAATTAAGTGGTCTTTGTCATATTTTATGAGTTTGGGTTCATATAAAGTTTAATTGAATTGCTTTGCTTACCCGATTAAAATGACACTATTATAGTAGTTTGAGCATAATAGGAGTTTTAGACATCCAAAAATCATGAAATCTGTCTTAAATGAAAGCTTAAAGAAGTGTCCACAGTTACAAAGCAAGAGCAGACTCTAAATGGGATGTTTAGGACTCCGAAATTATCTCAAAAGATGAGATAGTGTTGCTGACGTGGAATTTGAACAGTGTGCAAAGAGCCAGCCATATCTTGAGATACAGAAGTCATATTGAGATGAAATCAACTCTGTTGAACAACTAAGATTCGGGGCTACAACTTTTGTTCAGAAGTCAAGCTCTAATTCGGACATGTGAACATCCGAAATTGCGGTGCAAGAAAGTCAAAATTGTTGTGCTAATTGGTGACAAAAATTCAAAAGTGTTTTGCATTTTCAACAAAGCCCATGTGAAAGCAATAAAAGGGTAGAAAAGTAATATCCTAGCTGGTGACTTTCTGAAGATGATGCCTCACAAATCCTCTATAAATAGAAGGGTTTACAAGAGGAGAAACACACCATTTTGGAGATTAACTCCAATACCATTTTCTTTCTTTCTTTCTTTCTTTCTTTCTTGTTAGTTTTGCCTCCTACATGGAAGACTTAGATTTTCTTTCTTGTTAGTTTACCTCCTACATGGAAGGCTTAGTTTTTCTTTATTGTTAGTTGTCTCCTACATGGAAGGCTTAAGATTTATTTATTGTTAGTTGCCTCCTACATGGAAGGCTTAGGATTTATTTGTTGTTAGTTTGCCTCTTTCTTTGTTGTTAGTTTGCCTCCTTCATGGAAGGCTAAGTTTGTAGTTTCAATTCAAGGATTCAATCTATTTTCATTTTAACTTTGAGGTCTTGATCTTTATTTACATGCTTATTAAGTGGTTTCTACTCTACTTCACTATATTCTTCAATTTTATTCTTTAATCAAAGTTTGATCGGTTGACGTATTTTGATTAATGCATAATTGATTTATAATTGGTTTTTGATTGGTAAATCATTTTCCAAAAGTTTGAAGAGTAGAAATTAAGTAATTGAATTGAAGGTTTTCATTTTATTACTTACTTCAACTGAATTCTGATTATAAAATTGGTTTAGATGAAAGATTAAGTGGTTACTAAATCTTGTTGATCATAATCAATTGAATTCTGAGAGGTTTCTCAGTAGAGAATTTAAGGATCATCGTAGGGGTTCCAGATGATCCTAGGTTGATAAACACAATGCATGATTTTAGTGATCAATGATTAGTTAAGAAAATAGCCTCTGAATTCCTTGAGTTGATTATTGTTAAGTCAAATAAATTTCATTATGTATTTTGTGTTTAGAACTCAATATCATATCTTTACAAAACCCCCTTTTTTCTAATTTTCTCCTTATTTGCTTAAGAATATGAAATGGTCGTTTGGAGATGACCTAGGTTACACCTTATACTATACCAATAGTTTGGGGGAAATCTAGAAATTATTTTTGCGCGTTTGCGACGAGCGTGTCACACCCACAAGGCACCCATCAGATATCTTATCAGTGAGGCCAATTCTGTGGCTCAGTTAAGCAACCTTCGCTGTTTATAGGAAATATTTGGCCTTAGCTAATGCATCCTTGCTGAGAACATAACCCTTTGCTAAGAACATAACCCATTTGCTATCATGGTATTGACAATCTGTTGAGCCACAGTAACTGCTTCTCTGGCATAGGAAACAAATTGACTGCTATGTAGAGTCTGAAAAGAGGGCATCTCAAATCATGAGGTGAAATTGAAAGTCATAATCATTAGCAATTTATAACTACAGATACATACAAATGAAGTAGTATCCTCCTTATGCCTTTATGAATTTATAAACTAAATTTATTAAATGTTCATACAAATTATTTTCCATCCCTATAAATAAAATTCATATTTAAATTTTTTATCATCACAAATAAAAACGTATTACATTACATAGTTTTTCTATCCTTTATTCTTCTACGCTCAAATGCTCTGATTAAAGTTAAAATGACTTATTTGTGTGTGATAGTGGTGGATGAACTTTTGGTATTAATTTTGTTCATGTCATACAGTAAATGGATTTTATGGACCATTGAAGTCACATACAAACTATTTCATTTCATTAAAGTAATTCAAGCAGTGACATGAAGAACAAATCAATTGCAATCAGATTAAATAGATACATATTAATGAGCACAAATACATAATGTAGATGTACATGGTAAGAATACAAATTAAATAGAATCTGATGAGTTTTGTTTGAGCTTTTTCCACCTGAAAGATAAATATAAACATAAATATAAAGATCCAAAATGTCCCTAAGCCTAAAGTTGTTTAAGTACAGTCATCCATAGTATAATAAATAGAAACAATAAATTCAAAAGTGCAGATGGATGGCCCCACGGCCCCCTATATGGCCAAATTAAAATTGTGCAGTTACAGTTATCCAAAAAAAATGGCCCCACATTTGACCAAATTAAGATTGTTTAGCTACAGTCATCCAACAAAAATGGCCCCATAAAATTGGCCATACGAACACATGTTAATCCAAATTTCATATTTCATTCATTGACATGGAGTCTCCTCCCCATGCTTCTGTATTCTTGAAGGTGGTGGTGTGCCCTAAAAATGACTTTGTCCTTAAGTGTATTGTATGAGTGCATAATGAGATCAACCGCAAGTTGTAATCTTGTTCCATCATCAACCTATAAGATTATGAAAAATATACTATGCTAGTTATGTCAATTATTTTAATAATTAACCAAAGAAAGTTAATAAATAAATAAACTAATACTTACATAGATGTTGAAATCATTATTGCACTGCTTTATCATCCACATCGCAACCTAAACACCACAATCATTCCTGAGATAAATGTGTTATATATTAATATAAAGGAGATGAAAATAATATACACTTTTATAGTAAATACTTACGATTCAATTTTCTGGGCAAGTAATCCTTCTGGGACAACAATATTGTAATCAGACACCTTGGATCTGGTTGTCACATCGAATTGGTAGAACTCAGGAAAGTTAAATATTTCATCAAAGCACAATGCCTATAAGAAAAAATTATCAGTTTCTTTAATTGACATGTTGTGAATGTGTTAATAAGGCAAATTGTTTACCACTTTTTTGATAGCCTTTCTTCTACTGTCAAATTTTTTTACGGAAGAGTAGGAGTCAAGCATTACGATTTCACATTTGGCGAAGTCAATTACCATTAAGTACCAATGAGCATTATCCTCATTTATAGGAACATATATCTTGGATAAAATATTAAAGTAAACAAATTTAGGATAGTATATACTGAGTAATTATAAATATGATATTAATAGAATAATATGATTGAATCTTACTTTGCTGACGTAATCAATATAGAAAAAGGCTTCTACATATAAAAATGAATTAAAAAAAATAATACTTATCGTGATATATATATATATATAGTAAAATATCATGTAATAATATATAATTTCTTATAAAAATTTGTATATATTCTAAAACGAATCAAATGTTAGTATAATATTTAAGTTAGTGTAATACTAATCTATAACATTTCGGTTAAATTTTTGTTAATAAATATAATTTTTTAATATTTATTATATAATAAAATTGTGTATATATTAAAAATTATTTAATTTAATATAAACTATACCAATATAATTAATTAAAAATCTTATATCTAAATAAAATAATTTTAAAATTAAAGTTTTTAAATAATAGGACAAAAATAAATTAAATATATAAATATTTAAATATAAAATTTATATATTGAAAATTACATTAATTAATTTAAATATATTTATAAAATACTAAAAATTATCAGTTTAATAAATTTACACTCTATCATCGAAATAAAGTGTATTTAAATGGAACAAAATTAAATTCCTTCAAAAAAAAAATGAAAGAACCCTAAACAGCCACAATTATATTCCAAAATTTTTTACTTTCTTAAAATATTAAATGATTCTATCCAAACACATACAACGATATAATTATCTAAAAACTAAATTTAGAAAATTTAATTATTTGAGACTAAAAAGTGCAAAATAACAAAGTAAAAACATACAACAATGGACTTACATGTCAATTGTTATCCATCGATACATACATAACAAATAACCTAAATGCAGAAGAAAAAAATTACATACATACATCATCTGCAATTGATCAAATTTGCCCTTTTATCATAAAGACACAACATCAAGTGTCTCATAGACAATGAAATGCAATGGATTTACAGAATTAAACTAGTACCCATCAGATCATATCAAATTATGCATGGGTCACAAGCAGAATGTTTAACATAAAATCAAACCATAAATATCATCGACAGTACATAATAATTTATCAATAAATATTACACATCGTAAATAAGAAAATGTCAACATAACATAAATCAATGCTGCCATTACCCTTTTTTACAATTAACAAGGATCCTCTGAATCTGTTACAGAAAAAGAAACATTTATCAATTCATCAATTAATTCATGAAACCTTCAAATAATACACTATTGCAAGGATGAAGGTAATACCAACAACATGTGAATGTTTGACATGACGTTGACCTCCTGTATTGCCTAAAACATGCAAGTTTTGTAGGAGGGAAGTGAAACTGGTCTTCATCACATCAACAGGAACAATATTCAAATTTGAATAGTTTAATTCATCACAACCATCCTTTCCCTACGGAATTGGAAAAAATAGTTAATTTTTAGCATCTAATTTTTTATTACAATGGAACATCATTTGGTCATAAACCTTTGCAGAGCATTGTGTTTGTATTAATTCTTCTTCAATCATCCTCACTCCACATTGGAAATTTTGCAAATTGTCATATACATTAATAAAATGTCAATAATTACAATTACAAAACACGCTGGCCAAAAACAAAGTTTTAATAAGATTAACATACTTTTTCTTGTCGGATGCAATTTGATTCCTTTTGAACTACTTGAATTGAATCCTATTTCACAGTATCAAATTAAGAAAAATAACAATGAACAATTAACATTATCAGCAGAGCTTACCACATCACCCAAATAATAACATTAAAATATCAATAAATAACATTATCAAAAAAATAAAAAACAAATCATATTATCCTTACTTCATTGGACTCAAGTGTCCCTAAGCTTTCCTGAACAGAGCATACCACATCACAAGAAATAAATTTTGGACACTTCCTTACTGTATGCCCACATTTTCTGTAGTTACCACAACGTCTACACTTCACACCCTTCCTCTTTTTAGGGGCTCTTTTAGTTTTTACCATCACAGGATCTTCTACTAATGAATATGATTTTAAATTTCCGTTGTTCCGTAAATTATCACGTTTCTCAAACTTGCCAACAAGTTTAGTAATATCTTCAGCAACCTCCATGAAATCCGACCCATTCCTTGTAGCTACATTCACCAACCTCTTCCAAAGTCCAGCTAGTGCTCCTTTGCGCAGCATATACCCTTTCTCTTTATCTACATCAGTATCACTTTTGCAGATAGAAGATAAATAGTCCAACTTAGCAGATTTGGTCCATCTATTACAAATTAAACTTGGAGGCAGGATGTCTATATGTAAATGTTTCATGCCACAGAAAATGTGAAAACAAGGAAGGCCACAACATTCAAAGAGTCTACATTGACAAGCAAAACTAAACCTCTGCTTATAAAAAACGACTATTATTTCCTTATTTGGAGCTTCAAATTCATTCATCGTTAACTTCACAACAACGTCAAACTCAACACACTGCACAACGTTTAGCCGTGCAGCTGCATCAATCTCACTCTTCACCTCAAAAAAAATTTTAAAAGTAAAATTTTTTTATGCCACATCTTCATACATATACAATGCAGTTGTCATTACAGGAAAATAGTATGTGGATTTGAAATCATATAGTAATTCATTATGCCTATACTGTTTCAAAGCCCTGTCCAAGTTATGCATTAAATCAACAAGACTACTTTTATTTTTCACATATCTCTTAATGAAAGAGTTTATACCTTCACAAATAGAGGTGGTTCTGATTCCTGCAAAAAATTTATCACAGAGATATGCTGAAGCCCACATAGTCTTCATTCTATACATCTTTCTTATCCACTTGTTATCAGCAACTGCATATTTATCTAATAATTTCTTCCACCCATCTTCAAATTCGTCAATGCTGAAATTGCGATATAACAACTGCTTAAAATCTTGCAAGAAGTGTTTATTTTTAACATTATCAGCAGCATTTTTTTTGGATATGTCAAGCACAAAGTCTGTGACAACTATTAGGAAAGACATTTCTTACTGCTTCCCTCATTGCAAGATCTCCATCAGTTACAACACTTGTAGGATGTTTTCCAAACATGGCTTCACAGAACGTATCTAAAACTCATTTGTATGTTTCTAAGCTCTCATCTACAACTAATGCAAATGCAAAAATAGAGGTCTGTCTATGATGATTGTATCCACAAAAAATGACCAAAGATCGATTGTACTTATTCTTCTTATATGTGGTATCGAATGCAACCACATCTCCAAAACACTCATAATCAACTCTACAACTGCCATCTGCCCAAAATAGATGTTGCAATCTACCATCAGCAGTAGTTGTAAACTTAGAAAAGTACATAAGATCATTATCAGCTTTTGCTTGCAAATAACAAAGGGCAGGAAACGCATCACCATCTTCTATTTTTGCTCGATTTTCTCTGTCAATATGATTGTAAAGATCTCTTTTGCAAAATCCTAAACTATCATGACCACCTTTTTGTCCCACCATCAACCCATAGATATGAGAAGTTTGAATGCCATGCAAATGCAACATGTTCACCTGTGCTTTATCTGCTTCATCTAGTGAACGATACCCAGGAATCAGGTGAACTGCATCACTTGGCGTCAACTCATGGTTATGTGTATCAACAAAGGAAACAACTTTCCACTTCAAAGACTTATGGTCAAAGTGAACACGAAATTTAGCTCCACATTTAGTTCGTGTTAATGGCCTGGGGTCTCTACACCGATTTATTCTTAAATAATGTTTTCGATGTCTACTACCTTCACGATTACATACCAATTGTCTCATTGTAATCGATCCATTACAATCTCTCCTAATTTAATCTTTACGAGCATAAAATCCTTTCAGACGTGCATACATAGAATAAAATCGAATAACATCACTTTCTGTATCAAATTCCAAACCCCATATATCATCATATGTCAATTTTTCAATATTCTTCATAAAGTACTCTTCTTCTTCTTCTTCTTGTTTAGCGCTAACTATTTTTTCATCACAACACTAGTTATCCATTTATAAAAACCTGAGTATAACATATACAAAACATCAGTATACAAATACAAATTTGATCCATACCACATATGTCAATTAAAGATATATACATGTGCAGTTCATACACAGGTAATTCAGCAGGCACACGTTTAGAAAGAGGCATTTTCTTTTTAAACAAATAACCACATTATGTAATTTTACTAAAAAATTATTGTAAACAAATAAAAATTCAAATATCCACAAGCGCAAACTTCAACAAGCACAAACACAAGCACTTATTTTCAAAGATGCAGAGAAGAACTCGTAAATAATAACATCGAATAATAAAAAAAAACAAAATTGTAAATAAAGAAATCAAATAACAACATTCGATTCTGTTCTGCAACTCCAGAATCAAAAGGTATTTAAAATTAAAACCAGCAAAAATATAATAGCAACTTCTCACCACACACAGGGCTCCTTACGCACAACTCCAAATAACAGACAAATAGAACTCCAACACAGTATTCGAATAACTCAAAGATAACGATTTCAAACGTATACCAAACGTCTGTTGCTTCCGTTGTACTATAATCTACAGTTCTCCCACTAATTTATAAGCTTAACTTCGACAAGCACAGACACTTATTTTGAAACATGCAGATCACAATTCATAAATAATAACATCGAATAATAAAAAAAACAAAACTGTAAACGGAGAAATCAAATAACAACATTCGATTATGTTTTGCAACTCTAGAATCAAAAGGTATTTAAAGTTAAAACCAGGAAAATATAATACCAACTTCTCACCAAACACAGGGCTTCTTATGCACAACTCCAAATAGCGAAGACAAACAAAACTCCAACACAGTCTTCGAACAACTCACGATAACGATTTCAAACATATAACAAATATTTGTTGTTCCGTTGTACTGAAATCTACGGTTCTTCCACTGATTTGTAAACTAATTCTCACGAGCATTGCTTCCGTTGTACTGTAATCTACAGTTCTCCCACTAATTTGTAAGCTAGGATTTTCATAAGTATAACTATGGTTAAAATTTTTTATTTATTTGTATTGTAAAATCTAACCAACAGCACATTTATTATAAGGACCTTTCTGCAAATCCTCTGTAATTATGACTTATTAAAAAAAATTTATTATTTAGGCACACAATACTGACAATCAGGACATATGTTATACAGATGTTCAAATATAAATGATCCATGTTAAAGAAGGTTTGGTACCCATCAATTTACAGAGGTACCGAAAAAAAAACCAATATTTTTACTCTTCGATGCTGTAAATATTTTTTGTTTCTTCCATGTAATATAAATATTAATATTTTTTTCATGCAAAACTTTAATCTTCCATGTACTGTGAACATTTATTCACATTATTTAAACATAATTCTTTTTTATCTAAAGCATCCGTGTGACATAAATATTTACCAATTTGTTTAAATATCAATACAATTTCATACATAACAATACACATGATCTTCAATCACAAATAAAAAAATTATAATATAATTATTATAACATAAACGAATTTTTAATAATTTTTTATTCTTATATACTTTTAAATTGGAATGTAAAAATAAAATTATAATAGGTTGATGACATAAATTCAATTAATAAACTTATAATTACAAATAAGTTCATCATTTATGGATGCATGACTACATAAGTATTTAATAGATATTTATAAAGATATTACTAACACACATAATTACTTTTAAAAAAGGCATGTATCATTTTACTTTTATTGCAATAATCAATCATGCAATAAGAAAACGCCATATTATAAAGGAAAAATTACAATATTTTTAAAAGGAAACTAACAAACTATTGATGTATTCTATAAATATTTTTAAACGTAAATACAATTTATAAATTAAATAAAAAATTAATAATAGATCATCTGAAAATTTTATATTTTTTTCCTAGTTGTAAAATTCTACAAAACATATATATATATAATTTATTCATTTGTTAATTAAGCTTAGGAGAGAGTGAGAAGAGTACAGCATGGTTCCATGCGTTACGCAGCTGAAAAAGTCTCTTGCCATCATGTAACAACAACACGGAGCAGTTGCAAAGTAGAATAGGAAAAGCCTGAGTCCGACAAAGACGACATTTCATTCTTCATTCCCTTATTAAGTTCACAGATTGAAGGAGGAAGGAGCACTCATTCACTCATTCAGTAAGAACAAAAAAGAAAGAAAAATGGAAACAATGGACTCCAACGAGGCACCGTTGGACGACAAAGCAAGGAGAATGAGGGATCTTCTTTCAAGTTTCTACTCTCCAATCCCTTCAATGTCCTCCAACTCCTCTAACCCCTTTTCCAAACACACCTCACCCGACGATATCAACTCCACCTCCTTCGAACCCGATCACTACATGAACCTCCTGGTAATTAATTCTTCTTTTCTATTTTTTGTTCTAGCGATGACATTGTTGTTTACGGTGAAGAAAGTGACTCTGATTTGTTTATATTGAAACAATCGCTCACGAAGGCACGCAAATCGAATTTGGAAGGACTACTCCAGAGGCACGTAGAAATGGTAGCTGAAATAAAGAACCTCGACACTGACTTGCAAATGCTCGTCTACGAGAATTATAACAAGTTCATATGCGCCACAGATACTATTAAAACGTATAGTTTAATTATAATTTCCCCTTTCTGTTAGCTTTTGCTAAGTCACATGCAACTTTCATCTCGTTATTTGTTGCACCATCTCTTGAAATTTGTTTACATCTTTTCACCCGTTCGTTTCACTCTATGTATATATGTGCTCTTTTTAATGTACGTTCTGCTTTCAAGCATCACAAAAGTTTGTTTGTCTACAGGATGAAGAGTAATATTTTGGGGATGGAGGCAAATATGGAACAACTTCTTGAGAAGGTAAACATTTATTAATTTATTCAATCCTTTTTGAGGTTTATTGTTTTCATTACTGAAACTTTATTATGAAGAAGTGAAATAAGGAGAAAAATGTCTAAACAATCCACATGAAACAATGCCAGATAATGTCTGTACAGTCAAGGAGTGACGGCGTCAACACTTCTTTATGTGAAAATAGGGAGCATATAGAGAAATTGCATCGGACATGCAATCTTCTTCGTAAGATTCAGGTATTAAAGCAGTGATGCTTATTTTCTGGTTGCACTTAAATTCTTCTCTGCAACTAATGTCTATGTCTCTGGTTGCCATCTAGTGATACAAATTCTGTGTCCTTTTCCAAATGGTGTTCACAGTGAAATAACTGCCTGTCAAAGTTTTTGATGGAATTCATTTATCATTTTTGACGATTTTTTAACTATAGATGTTTTACATATTATTTGTACTTGTGGAATAGCAGTTCATATATGATCTACCCGATAGATTAGGCAAGTGCATCAAGTCTGAGGCCTATGCAGATGCAGTCAGGTTCTACACTGGTGCAATGCCAATATTTAAGGTTGTATATAGCTGATATTGTTACTAATTCAATCCCTTTGGCTACTTTTATTATTTTACATTTACCACACACACTAAGCATATTTTCTCCTGTCATGCAATAAATTGAGGCCTTAGATGATATACCTTTCTTTGTTTTTTGTCCCCCTTCGTTATTAGGCATATGGAGATTCATCATTCCAAGATTGTAAACGAGCATCCGAGGAAGCAATAGCTATTATAGTCAAAAACTTGCAGGTACAATTCTTTCACATTTGAATGCTTTCAATTATCTAACAGCTTAATTGAGGCCCTTGTTAGATAGCTATGTCCTATCTTATCTGGGTATCAAATTTTGATAAATTTAGATAAGAATAGTTTGTTCTATCCCCTTTCTGATCGAGTTTTCTAAAGTCTAAACATGATCCAAAAGTTTATGGAATGCAGTGAACTTAATAGTATGCTGAATCAAAAAAATAATTAATGGTTATTACTTATTATGCTTTGAGTAGTTTTTCTTCATAATTTGACATTTTGTTTCTCTAACCAGGGAAAGCTATTTTCAGATTCTGAATCAATGCAAGCGAGAGCTGAGGCTGCAGTGCTCCTTAAGCAGTTGAATTTTCCAGTTTGTACTGATCTTCTTTTTCTTAGAATGACATTTTGTAATAGCTGTAGTGTGTTTATATACCATTCATTATTTTTTGAATATTTATAATAAGTGGCAAAAATTCAAAAAAATGGTATTCTTTATATAAATCCATTTTTTTTTCTTCCATTTTGTGAGTTAAAGAGATCGAACATGTCTCAATTGGTCTCATCCTATACCATTCTAGGGAGAAACATAACACTATGTTATTCTTGGTGTTATTGGTTAAGGACATATAATAGAAGATTTTCTATTTATTGGCAGGTGGACAATTTAAAAGCAAAGCTACTAGAGAAGTTGGAACTTTCCCTTACAGACATTCAGTTTGTCCCTGAAGCAATAGAGAATTCACCCTCTACTCATGAGGTAAGTAGTGCTAGAGTATTATCCTTTTGTTTAATGTTTTTTTCCTCAAAAACTTATATATGCTTTTATCTACTATCATATTTTTGTTTACTTTAGATTTTGTTCAAGTTCCATGTTGTGTGTCTGGCTCTTATATGTAACTCTTGGTCACGGTTTTCTCTTGTCAATAAGAAGCCTATTGAAGACCTATAGTCTATATAGGACTACCTGTCCGATTGGGGACAAACAAAATTAAAATCATGTGTCTTAGAACAACATTTCTGGTAAGACATAGATGGTTTGATGAAGCAATAAGCAAGCTGGTTAGGTCTAAATCTAATGTGGGATAGCTATGTTGGGCAACAAATTATTGTAGAATTTATAGTTTTTCACATTATTTAGGAAGACATATTCAAATGTGGCACTAAAACTCTTGCAGATTCATGTGCCGAAAAGGATATCAGTGGCTAAAAATGATTAAGTTGATTGCTGATTTAATATCCACGATTAATGTTTCCAAATATTTATTTAGAAATTAGAGTATAGTGAATTGGGGATGTACTTCCTCTGTTTCAAAATAGTTGTTTTATCATTTTAGGTTTTGCACATAGTTTAAGAAAGTTATTGAATACTCTCGATTTCACGAGAAATACAAATTCTTTTGATGAAGTTCTCTTAGAGATATCAAAAGACAATGCTAAAGTTAAAAAAAAGTAAATAATAACTTTTCTGATTTGTAATGGGAAATTTAAAACAAACTAAAACTTATGAAGTGGCAACTATTTTAAAGGAAGTAGGAAATATTTGTTACTATAAGACGAATGTTCTGACTTCCATTTCATGGAGTCATTCCTCCATTTAGTGAGATAAGGCTTGGTATTGTAATGTTCCTGTTCAACTTTTTTTTCTTGAGAGCGGTGGGGGAGGCTGATGAAATGAGCATACGTTTCTGCTCCTATTTTTTAACATAGGTGGCCATTCTTGAGTTTGTGGAGGCCATTCGTGCATTTCGAGTAATATTTCCAGATTCAGAAAAACAGTTGGTCAAACTTGCCCAAGACTTGGTCACCAAGTTAGTATCTTTATGTTACAATGCAAAGTATTGTTAAATATATAGTACATGAATTTTCCTTTTTATGCAAATTAACTCTATGATTGTTATCCAGAAACTTTCTAATTATTGAGGAGTATGTAAAGACACGAATTTTTGCGGCAGATCTACTTGGTGTTCTTCGTAAGTAGTGTGACTATGCTACTACTTCAGTCTTATAGTTCTGTTAATTTATTTTCTTAAATTAATTGAACAAATATTTTTGGTTATTCTTCTCCCCCAAATTCTCAGGAGTTATTCTTATAAACATCCAACAAACCCATTATGATTCTTCAGGTGTATTGGTCTGTACTTTTCATGAATGCATGCAATGCATTTCTTCTTGTCTAAGTGATGATCGTATGCATGTATTTGGTTTTGTTTTGTCTTCGTCAGTGTCCTTTACAGTGCAATTCTAATCCCGTGTCTTGGATAATGTATTAGACTGTAACCAAAGCTCGTCTTCATCTCCATTTATTGCAGTTGTATATGCTTGTAATACACACTGGTATATCAAATTAGTTAAAGGAAGTGTTTTCTATAATATCATGTTTTTAAATCACCAATATAAATGTGTTCCTAAGAATTTTCAAAATTAAATGTTAATATAAAAAATGATTTTGGATCTGATTTTGGCATCTTCAAATGTGTAATTACGCTTGGGCACAGGAGTTATCTGGAATGACGTGCTCCAAATGAATGTAGTCTTACAGGAAGCATCTCTCTCTGATCATTCTCTTGAGGTCATCCATCAAAGCTATTCACTGCACTCTGATTTTGACTTTTAGATGTTTTTCAAGTCAGCATTCTCCTTTTCTCTTCACAGTAAATCCTAATGAAAATTCCAGTTTAAAAATGGATTTTCATCGATTAGAGCTAATCTTTCCAGGCTGCCAAGGTTGCTGTCAAGCTGTTTATTAGAAGTGCATTTTCTCATCTATTGCAAGACATCTCAGGTTAGTTCCATGACTTTGTAGAAAAATTCTTATTTTTAATTTCAGCATAAAGGTTTGAATACCTCATCGCTCCTTGGGAGAATGAAGATAAAAAATCTTAGGCTGTTGGTTTTGGCCAATATGATATCTTATTTGTGAAAATGATCAAAAGCACAAAATGGAGAATATTACATTGTCAAGGATTCTAGTCATATGAAGTTAGTTTGATGTTCAATGTAAATATTCACTTGAGTTGAGAAGCTAACTACAAAAGTAGTTAGCAGCAGTTGTTTTAATAACTTTGTCCTGAGTTGGCTTCTTTATGTAGATGCCCTCTTAAAAGTACTGAAACGGGATGAAGCAGGGGAGCACTTACTAGAAGTTGCTCTAGATGCTAGCACAAAAGTAGTTTTCCACGGGAGCAGGAACCTTTTGCTGGTAGACACAATTGTACACCTTTATGCACATATATATATATATAATCATTGCTAAAAGTTTTTTATTTTTTATGCTTTGTGTTGATTCATTTAGGTTTAATCTCTGTCTAACTCTCTTTTTAGGATATCCACAAAATTCTAGACGACAACATGGAGATAGTGGATAAACTAAAGGAGTTAATAGTTGATTGGGTTCAAGAGGGATTTCAAGACTTTTTTGGGGAACTTGAGGATCAGTTCCTATTGTTTTCAGGAAGAAACAATTCTTCAGGTACTCAAATTCATGGTTTGACCGATGGAGCTCAAGGTGACAAAGCTTTTCCTGGCCTTGTCTTACTGTTGGCTCAATTGTCTGCTTTTATTGGACAAACTACCATCCCAAAAATCTCGGAGGCAAGGACACACTTAATCGACTTATATTTTGATTCCTCAGAATGGATTGATTGTTTGGTTAATTTTCCTTCCATATGTCTAGTAAGGTATATCTCAAAATTGCCTTGTAATGTTCAGGAATTAGCAGTTTCCTTTTCCGGTGGTAGTGTTAGAGGTTATGAATATGGACTGACCTTTGCTCCTGGAGAGATCTCTCAAAAATTTAGGACTGCTGGTGAAAAATTCTTGCAGTTGGTATGTTTTTAACTTCATAATTTGTTTTCTATAGAACTGAAATTTCTATGAGTAACTGTATTTTATCCTTGTCTTTATCACTCCTTTCCTTGTTCTTATTCCTCAATTCCTTACGTTACATATAGTTATATCCAAACTGCTCACTATTTTGATGCTTGGTTTTAGTAATGTTTTACCAGATAATATTTTTGTTTCCAAGAAAAAGAGGATATTCAATATTGATATCTATATAGCTCTGGCCGTTTTTGCAGTGTCTGTTTTTATGTGAAGCAGTCTCATTTGAATAGCATAGTTGTGTAGTATTTAACTATTTGTTATCCACTCTCCTTGACTATTCTTTTTAGTACATAAATATGAGGACTCAGCGAATATCACTTCTCCTACAGAGGAGATTTTCCACGCCTAATTGGGTTAAGGTCGGTATGTTTTATGCCTGTTTCAAAAATAAAAATAATAGTGTTATCTTTGAAAGAGCTTGAGTATGCCGTCGTTGCTTTCCTTTGCACAGCATAAGGAGCCCAGAGAAGTCCATATGTTCGTTGACTTATTTCTTCAAGAGGTTGGTGTTTTCAAATCAATTGCTCACTCTGTTTTTTGTCTTTTAAGCTACCTTGAATTGTGTAAGGATTTTACTTGAATACTGGTCGTATTAATTTTTCTATCTGGAATATAATGAGCATAAAGCTTCATGTATGTTTATTCAAAGAGTGTCTTTAGTAATTGGTTGAAGCAATGTAGTTGCATTTTGATTTCTCTTATTTGATGTTCCAGCTCAAAGTTACAGGTAATGAAGTCAAGCAGATTTTGCCTCAAGATATGCGAAAGCACCGCAGGGCTGATAGTAATGGAAGTACAGCTTCATCAAGAAGCAACTCTTTCCGGGACGAGAAATTGAGTCGCTCTAATATTCAAAAGGCAAGAAGCCAACAACTATTGGAAACACATCTAGCGAAATTGTTCAAGCAAAAAGTTGAAATTTTCACCAAAGTCGAATATACCCAGGTATTGAACAATCATCATATTAGTGATGCAAATTTTAAATAATTAATGGCAAACAAATTTTACCTATCTTTGACTGCAAATTGCAGGAATCAGTCGTTATGACCATTGTTAAGTTGTGCCTTAAAAGTTTACAAGAATTTGTTCGACTCCAGACTTTTAACCGGAGTGGATTCCAGCAAATTCAGTTGGATACTCAGTTCTTAAGGACTCCATTAAAAGAAATATGTGAAGATGAGGCTGCAATGGACTTCTTGCTTGATGAGGTAGGAAGATTAATCTTATCCTGTTAATATAATTTTTTCAAATTAGTATTATGCCTTTTTTATGAAAAATTTTGCCTTTGTATGTGGTAACTTTTTGGTGGTATGCTCATCTCCAGATTCTCCCATTTTCTCTATTTGTCTGCTCTACACCTTTGAATTGTTTACTTCATTTTATTTATTTATATGTGCACAGGTGATTGTTGCTGCTGTAGAGCGATGCCTTGATCCAATTCCATTGGAGCCACCCATATTGGACAAACTTATTCAAGCAAAGCTAACAAAAAATAAGGAACAAAATATTATTTCTTCATAGACAATTTATGGAATGGAAGTGGAGGCTATGATCATGTTGGCCTTTCATGTGTGCTCAAGAGGCTAAGCTTTCCTTTAGTTTCTTTTTCTAATAAATTTAATATTTATTGTCCAAAATATAAGAAAGATTAAGAAAAACATGCATTTGTTATTATTATTAACATTTGTTAACTCAATTTTAAAATTTAATTTATGAGAAAAAAAATATTTTTATTTTTATATACATTTTGATTAGTTATATCTTTAATTAATATGCAACTTTTATTATTATTTTTTAGTTACACTTGTCACAAACAAATCTCTTGTAATATATGTTAGATGGGATAAACATAGTATAGCACCATGTTAAGCTTCAAAGTTGGAAAAACGCTTTCACGTTTGTTTTTTATATTGTTTTTAATTATTTTATAATTTATTATATTATTACAAAAAATTAATTTATATATTTTATTATTTTTTAAATAACTAATTTTATGAAATATTTCTAGAATAATAAAGATATTTTTATAGGAGTTGGAGTGAGTATTCATTTTTTCATGCTTGTCCTCGTTTCTTCTTTTAAAATATCCAAGTTTTATTTAAAATCGACCTCGATTCTGGTCGATTTCGTGCATACGCGAGAGTATCAAAATCACAATAATGTTTTAGCTAGTCATGATTCGCTAACTTAGTTTGCTTGTGACACCTTGTGTTGGAAGGCTCAAAAATTAAATATTTAAAAAACATGTCAAGATCAAGATTAAAAAAGCGAAGGAAAAATTTATCAGAAAAAACAAATAAAATAAAAGTATGTTATAACAAATGTGTGGGTACATAAAAGGTGAAAATGCAATAATTTGTATTTAATAATATAACTCAACAAATTAATCTACTTAAATATGGTGCAAATAAATTTGTTAAAAATTCCAGAAAAAAAAAACGCTGAAGCAAAATAGATAGAAAAAAAAATCAAAAGTTAAAATTTAATTTGTGCACCTTGACTTTTTAAAAATTTAGATATTTTTAAAAAAAATTAAAGTGTATAAATTTAGAAAAAAAGTTCATTTATTTAAGCTTGTTATTTTCTTCTTCTATAAATATATTTATTGTTAAATTTATCCAAATTGAATACTATTCTTCAAGATTATCTCACTTACAAGTTACAATAATGTTGTGTGTGATATGTTTTGTGTTTTGCTTTCCATAGACGAATGTTTATGTTTTTCTTTCTTTTACGACGGTTGTTTCCTAATTCAGATCTTTGCATAACATTATGCAAAGAAATTAAATAACTAAATAAAACCCCAATAATCAAAATTTAAATAAAATAAAATTTATAATAAAAAATGTTCTAAATATTTCAAATTAAAATATAATTTTTAATAATCAAATATCTTGATAGAATGAAAATTCCAGTAACAATAATATTCAAAATCAAAAGCCTAATGAATAAATCCGTAAAATATAAAAATAGAGAAAGTAATTTTTTTACATCTTATACGATGGGAAGATTTTTCTTCCAACAAGTTAAAAAGAGTACTGAAATTTTACACGAATTGTCCTTATGGCATGTGAAATATTTATGTTTTCTAATGTCTTTAAAATTTTGTTCCCTAACATTTTTTTCATCCCTTTCTGAACACCATGGTGTGAATATTTTTCTAAATCATCACTCAGAACTAAAGGAATTTGGTGCCAGGGCAGACACAGTTTCAATGTTTCAAGATGTTTTGGTTGATATGTATTAGTTCAAAAACAATAAATAGAAATATTCAACAAAGACATTGTGAAAATAGGATCAAAGGTAAACTATTATACCAATTATGCAAAATATAATCTCAAAGATACTTCTTTGCAAGGTTATTCTTTATGCGAGAATAATGTTTTAAATTTGAAGAGTACTTTAATTTTAAATTTATGGTATGCTATTTAACAATGTTCTAAGTTTATTTAGGAAAAAGTCCTAACCAAATTAAATAACATTGTAATTATTTTGTATTGATTGATATAAAGAGTTGACTTTTTTTATCTTGTTTTCACATTGAATCTATTTATTTGTTTTTTTGAACTAGCATGTGTAGTAAAGAAATACTTTAAAACGGGTTCTAGTATAAATTTTCACAATTTAAGACGTTTTAAAAAATTAAGCACACTGTTTATATTTAAAAGATTTCATAATGTTAGATTAGGAAATGACATTTTTAGGACACAAAAAATTACACTACACTTTACACAACTTTGAAAGTAATCCAATATAACATTCCATACTTTACCAAATATCAAATTTTTTCTTTTGTCTCTTTAAATAAAATTTTTTCTTATTAAAAAATTACGTAGGTTAGAATTTTTTTAAAATTTGAAACTATTTTAAAAATTTTATAATTCAAATTTGATTTGGGATATTATAGTTATTATGGATTTTATATTGATTTTTGGATATTTTAATCATTGAAAATTTTATTTTATTTGAAATATTTTAGTTATTAGTAATTTTATTTTATTTGAAACATTTAGTTATTAGGAATTTTATTTGATTTTTTTATGTTCTCCCTATTTAAGATTTTTAGAATCTATATACAAGGATCCCTTTATTCCCCTCAATTAAATCTAGAATATTTCTTTAGTGTAATTACTTTCCAAGTCAAATCCCTGAATGAAGCTCTGTGGTATTTTATTTTATTTTTATCATGGCAACAGGTGTGTCAAATGCTTGCAAAGGGTTTTATATATAGACCCCAAAAACATCAAATAAAAGAATAAAATAAAATTTTGGTAGTCAAATATCTTAAATGTTCCAAATAATTTTTTTTAGCAAACAAAATAACTCAAATATCCCAAAATGCTTGACAGCTAAACAAAACATTTTTTTCAATAACTATAATATCATAAATTAAAACCCTAAAAATCAAATCCCTACAATATAAAACTAGTCCAATCATATAAACAGCCTCATCTACGTCGTATTTCTCATCTTTTTTACAATTTATATTATTCTTTTATTATATTTACTGTATTGCGCTTCATTTAAGAATATTATATCAAACACCAAGATATTTAATCTCTTTACTATGAATCAACTCTTATATCATAAAATTACATTTTCATCGAAATGTATTTTTTATTTTTGTAATAAGTGGTTTCATCATCATTGAATACTTACTTTTATTTTTAAAAATTCACAATGTTATAATGATTTTTAAAATTTTAGATTAATATTTATTTTTATAAGATTTCAAAATTTTAAATCTCAATTTTAAACGGTTTAATTTTTATATTTTCTCTTTTATCTAACTTCAAATTATTTATATTATCTACATATATTTGCATTATATAATTTATGATTTTTTCAAAAAATAGACAAGCTAGTTTGTCAAAAAAACAAATTAACAAAGATAGAGACGCCAAGTAACTCTAATTTTCATCATGATAGGTTGATAAGAAGATATATTAGACTTAAAGTTAAATAAAAACAATAAACGTACATTTTAATAATATTTATTTTAAAATATTTTTATTACATTACATATTATATTTATTTTTTAATTTTTTTACTATCCCATTCATCTCATTTTTTCAAAGCTAACTAATCTAGCTTCCTCAATTATTTGGTGGCTAATATTTTTTTGCTGCGTCGTTAGATTGGAGTTCGAATATGTAGTTTGGTCTTTTGGGTTAGACGATTCTATTTTTCTTATATTCTCCAACATTATTCGTTACTTGTGTACGGTGGACCCGATCGCAGCGTATCTTGAGGGTGCTCCCTTTTCCCGCCAAAAGTTGCCTCCTTGGTTTATAGTTTGGCGCCCAATTCTCAGACTCAGTATCTCCAACACATTGTTCCGCTCCCTCCCTCTCTCTGTAGCTGTCTTCGCTCAGTTCAGTCATGACCACCAAGGACATCGATTTCAATGCAGACAAAGGTAAACATCACCGATCCTTCTCCCTCTCTCCCCGATCAATTATTTTTCTTCCCATTATCCGGCTAAACCCATTGTTCTTTCCCCAGCTCTGGCGAGGGAGTTCCTTTCCAACTTCGCAGATGCCAATGGCGAAGCCAAATACATGAACATCCTGGTCAGTTTTGTGTTTCGATTCAACTCTCATTTCTCTTTCTCTTACCTTCCTTGTCGGACACTAAAGAACGATGACGGTTAGCCCTAATTCCATTTCCCCCGTTTCAGCAAGACGTTGCAAATCACAAAACTCGAGCAGTTCAGATCGATCTCGAGGACTTAATTAATGTAAGAATTGTTACTCTATTGTTCATTTCTAGTCAACATCAACTGTTCCGTTAATTTCCCTTGTGGTGTTTCAGTATAAAGACCTAGACGAGGAATTTCTGAGGCGAGTTACTGATAATACTAGAAGGTATATTGGGATTTTCGCCGATGCTATCGACGAGCTCATGCCGGAATCCACCGAGGCCTTCACTGATGATGACCATGATATATTGATGACTCAAAGATCTGACGAAGGAGCGGAAGGTGCTGATGGTTCTGATCCACTTCAGAAGATGCCTCCTGAAATCAAGCGCTACTTGTGAGATTCTCCCTCGTTGATTTTGACTCAATTTCTATGGATTGTGTTCTGTAATTGTCCTAAAAATATCTGACAGGATATGGTGTTTATGCCTTGGCGTTTGAATGATGTGACAGTCCTAATCTTATACCTCGCGATTGTGTTGCAGTGAAGTTTATATTAGAGCATCTTCAAAAGGACGTCCTTTTACAATTAGGGAGGTGAAGGCTTCGTACATTGGTCAGCTTGTAAGGATATCTGGTATAGTGACGCGTTGCTCGGATGTTAAACCATTGATGCAAGTGGCTGTGTATACGTGCGAGGATTGTGGTTTTGAAATTTATCAGGTAATAGATGAAATGACTGCTTGAATTGCTCAATTTAGACGCACAACAATATTTTATCCTTAAAAAAAAGTAATAAAGGAACTATTGCATGAGATTTGATTGGCATGATTTGTAAAATTCCATCACAGCTCATGTATTTTCTCTCTGCCAACATAATTTGATTGACTGTATGCTAATCTATCAAACCTTGTTAGGTCTTTGACATCTTGTCGGGGATTATTTTTTATTTTGAGGGATATGGCTAGACTATTATGGAATTTACATGCCAACAGGTCCTTGACATTGTTATTTTCTCCCTTTCCTAAACAGGAAGTAACAGCTCGAGTCTTCATGCCTCTGTTTGAGTGCCCATCAAAGCGTTGTAATACAAATAGAAGTAAGGGGAATGTTATCCTTCAACTGAGAGCATCAAAGTTTTTGAGATTTCAAGAGGTTTGCTCTCTGGTTCAGTCATCAAAATGTATTTGTTTATTTACTTTTTCACTTAGTTCGATACAATTGCTTGTTTAGTTTAGCGTAAGAGATCTGTGATATGGTTAAACTGCAGGCCAAAATTCAAGAATTGGCTGAACATGTACCCAAAGGCCATATTCCCCGAACAATGACTGTTCATTTTAGGGGAGAACTCACAAGAAAGGTTGGTTATTTCCTTCTAATTGGCATTAAACTTACAGTTACTGTGTCATGTTATCAAGTAGCTTAACTAATTTACTGCTACTGTTTATTAACTTGTACTTGTTGTAAATTGTCAGGTGGTGCCAGGTGATGTGGTTGAACTATCTGGAATTTTTCTTCCTATACCTTACACTGGTTACAGGGCAATGCGTGCTGGCTTAGTTGCCGACACTTACTTAGAGGCCATGTCTGTAACTCATTTCAAGAAAAAATACGAAGAGTAAGTTAGTTTTCTGGTCTTCGTCAACAATGACTAGCGCAGTGGCACTTTTTGTACTCCACGCCCACTATCTTGGACTTGTTATTCTGGATGCCGCTTAGCTTTGTGTCTAGTGAAATATTTTTGTAGTTTGCTTGTGCATAATAAAATTCATACTTACCTACTAGTTAATCTTATGAATGTAGTTTGGGGGAAACAGCAGCTGTCTAACTGATTAATTCTGTTATAGATATGAACTTAGAGGAGATGAGGAAGAACAGATCACCCGTTTAGCAGAAGATGGTGAGATCTACAATAAATTGGCACGATCACTAGCTCCTGAAATTTTTGGACATGAAGATATTAAAAAAGCACTGCTTCTTCTCCTTGTTGGTGCTCCTCATCGGAAGTTGAAAGATGGAATGAAGGTAATGAACTATGTAATAAAAACACTTGAATGGAGCTTAAACTTTAAATAAAAATTTTGTTGAATTAAAAGGGATTAAGACGTGGTGTCATTTATAAAAGTACAATGATATTAGTTATTGAAATTAAGTATCAAATTTGTTTATTTTTTCCTCTCCCTTGCGGTTCAATGCTATTTGGTCAATACTTTCTGCCATTAAGCTTATTTCGAATGCTATTTGATTTGTTGTGTGCTTGCGATAGGCTATACACGACTAAACTTCTAAATATCATAATCTTTGTTTAATTGTAGATTAGAGGAGATTTACATATATGTTTGATGGGTGATCCTGGTGTTGCCAAGAGTCAGCTTCTTAAACACATAATCAACGTAGCACCCAGGGGGGTGTACACCACCGGTAGAGGAAGTAGTGGAGTTGGACTTACTGCTGCCGTTCAGAAAGATCCAGTGACAAATGAGATGGTTCTGGAAGGCGGAGCATTGGTAATGAAAGCCTCCTTTTTTAAATGCAGCAATTCCTTCCATCCATATTGTGCTTATACTGTACTTTAGGTTGAGAAAACTAGAAGAATCTGGTTAAATATACATATGAAATGCTGTCCATACTAGCAAAATTAAGATGGGAAACGAGTCATGCATCGAATACTTCTTTAGCTTCTATATCAATACAACCTATGTCCTTTTAACTTGTAATTTCCAGTTATGAGCAAGTATTATGAAAGAACATTTTGAATTTCAGGTGCTAGCAGATATGGGCATATGTGCCATTGATGAATTTGACAAGATGGAAGAATCAGATCGTACAGCTATACACGAAGTTATGGAACAACAGACTGTTAGCATTGCCAAGGCTGGGATCACTACATCACTGAATGCAAGGACTGCTGTCCTTGCGGCAGCTAATCCAGCGTGGTATTATATCTTTTCACCTTTTTGGTTGCAGACCAGATCATATAGACGTGCACTCTTATGCTTTCAAAATCTAATTTATCTATATTTTATTGTGAAGGGGAAGATATGATCTAAGAAGAACTCCAGCTGAAAATATTAATCTTCCACCTGCCCTCCTATCAAGGTTTGATCTCCTGTGGTTAATCCTTGATCGAGCTGATATGGATAACGATCTTGAAATGGCTAGGCATGTTGTATATGTCCACCAAAATAAAGAGTCTCCCGCTCTAGGATTCACTCCTCTTGAACCATCTGTTCTACGGTGAGTACAGAAGATGGATTGCGAACTGCTTTTAATCTGTTTTAATAATATGGGACACTGGAGTTTACGGCATATATGTTCAATTGATTTCCAGTTTATTCCGATTCCTCATGTAGTTTCTCATAGGAGTCTGTGTCAAGGTTCTGTTGTTTGCTAGCAAAAGAAAATTACAAATTGAATTGTTTTGCTTTTATCTAGTGCTTACATATCAGCTGCAAGAAGATTGTCTCCTAGTGTCCCAAGGGAACTGGAAGAATATATTGCTAGTGCATATTCCGGCATTCGTCAAGAAGAAGCAAAGTCTAATACTCCACATTCCTACACTACTGTCAGGACATTGCTCAGTATTCTCCGCATATCAGCTGTAAGTGTTCGCTTTTTCCCCTTTTATTTACATGTCAATACAATACCTTTATTTTGCCCTAGAAATTAAGTTCAGATAATGTGAAGGAGAGCTATAAAATTTAGCATTTTAGATTAATATTGATTTTTCTTTTGGGGGTTAATGATTTATGTGCATACTTCATCAGTCCATCATACATCATTTGAAGTTGCGGTGTTTAAAATTAGAGAAAATCTAAAAATTTGGTCCTCCAAAGATCAAGGTATTACCAAATAGATTCTTCAAATTTAGATCATCAAATTATTTCTTCATAAATTGAAGTTATCACATTAGTATTCCAAAATTGGTTATCAAATTTGTCTTTTTATCGCTACTTTAGTCTTTCATAAGGATTTATGAAATTTTAAATCTTAGATTTATCTTACCACCAAGTTAAACTCTTAAAAATTTCTTTTTTAACACCACTTTAATCCTTTTCATGGATCAATATGATGGTAATTTAGATTCATTGAATGATTACTTTAGTGACAAATTAAATTTTAAAAAATTAATTTAATGGTAAAACGTTTTGTAGGACTAATATGGTAATAAATTAAATTTGAAAGATTAATTTGATGGTTTAAATTTTGAACAAATTACTTGATGACATTTTTATCTTTGAAAAAAACACTAAATTGTAGGTTTTCTCTTAAAATTAAAATGGTTTAGGCGTCAGTTAAGATTTTTTGGCTTTAAAGAACCCTTATTAATCAGTTAGACGGTTCTGCTTTCAAGTACACAATGTGAAGCAGTAAGCATCTGGTTACTTATATTAACGATTCCCGCTCGTTAATACGTAAGGCCCAATAAGCATATCTTGAGTTGGTACAGAAATGGGATCCCCAATAACCGGAGACAAGAGGTTTAATATTATTCCATTTTTAATTTCTAAACAGGCGCTAGCAAGATTACGTTTTTCCGAAACGGTTGCTCAGAGTGACGTGGACGAAGCGCTGAGGCTAATGCAGATGTCAAAATTCTCTTTGTACTCTGATGACCGTCAAAGATCTGGTCTGGATGCCATATCTGATATTTATTCCATACTTCGAGATGAAGCAGCTAGAAGTAACCGAATGGATGTCAGTTATGCCCATGCATTGAATTGGATATCTAGGAAGGTGAGTTCATTCTGCTCAAAGTTCAATACTGTCCATTATGTAGTATTGTTTTCGTAGAAAATGATCTTTGCGTCGAACTTAATGGTCTAGATTCAAGTTTGATTACGGAACACGGGAGATTCAACAGTACAAAGATCATGAAACGGTTAAAAGAATACTTTATTTCGTTGAATGAAAGGCCATAAACTGAATACTATTGGTGAATATATGAGTAACCTTAATGGTTGTTAGAAAATCATTTTAGGCTGGCACAGTTTGAGTAGGTACTATTCCTAGGTCTTGCACCGATTGTTTCTTGATCCTATCTGGAATTAATTACCCACAATGCAATCCCTGGAATTAACTAAATTTTCTAGCATTTAGTATTTACGCTTGGCAGTCCTGAACATTGGAGCCTATATTTTATTTTAGTTGTATGAAGCCAGAGTAACGCCGTCTGTTGATAAGATACCTGTTTTGTTTCCTCTCTAAATATTATTCTTACCGCACAACTTCTGGCTTTCGAACAGGGGTACAGTGAAGCCCAGTTAAAAGAGTGTTTGGAGGAGTATGCAGCACTAAATGTATGGCAGATACATCCACACACTTTTGATGTACGATTTATTGATGCTTGATGCATTTTCCCCCACCACATTAAAACATGGTTTTGCGGCAATCTGGTTACAAGCTGAGATAAGAGTGTTTGCTGGACTGTCGGGAATTATATTTAGCACTCTGATTTTTATTAGGTTGATGCAGGTTATTTGTATTGTTACAGTTAGATTTTTTTTGTCTTGATCGTAAAATCTTAGAACAGGACATCTTCGCGAGCATTTGGTTCAGGCTTTGCTCCATGGAAATAGGAATTAGTAAAAATGTTGACATTGTATTTTTCAATTGCTAAAGTCGCCTGGATATTGATTTTAATCTATGCTTCCATAAATCTTTAGTAGTTCCCGAAGCTAGTTTATCCTGCGGTACCGAATGCATCTGGTGAAAGAAATGCCATTGAATCGCCAAAAACGAGTTTTCATCGGTGGACGGCAGAGCCGTTGAGGGTTAGATAAAAACCTAAACGAAAACGTAATACTGCATGTTATGTATTGATATATTTTCTAAATAATGCACATGTATAAATATAGGTGTAAAACATTTCAACTTAAATTTAAGTGTTATATCTGCAAAGAGTAGGATTCACGTTAGAAACATGAGAAAATTAAGAATAAATTTAAGTAAATTCATAGCTTGTTAATATATGTATTTGTTAAACACAATTTTAATTTTTCAGTAATTATGTTTTATTTTCTGGTAATGATGTTTACTCATGTATACAGTAACCAATTTTCTTTACATCCGAAATTTTGTAGGGATAATTATAAAATTTGTATAATTGATTATATAACTAGTTTAATTATAAATTTTTTGAAAATTATATATATATATATATATAAATAAAATGATTAACGTTTGTAATCGAGCAATTGTGTAATTAATTAAAAAGGTCATGTAATTAATTATAAAAAATTAAATGATTAATTATGTAACTTAAGTAATCAATTACATATTTTAATAATTGATTATTAAGAATAAATTTTGGAATATAAATAGTTGAATTTATTTTAATTATGTTTAAAAATAATTATTATTTTTTTAGATTAATAGATTTGAGATTTTTTTTAATGTAAGACAAAATTAAATATAGCCCTATATTTTATGGAACGGTTATTTCAATATTATTATGCCTTAAAATGGAAAATCGTAATCTATTCAAATAGGTAACAAATGTATACGCATCATGACGTGAAATTTGTCCGGCCTTAAATTTTAGGCCATAATTTTTTACGTTTTTAACCATAGTTTTCATTATTTTTGAAAATAAAAAATATTATAATGATATAAAATGGATGTGGCATGGAACATGTTAGATCCATTTTATATTAATTAAAAAAAACTTAAAATTCTTTTTTATTATATTATTTTTATTAATATAATATTTTATATATTTTAAAAATAGTTAATAATTTAAATATGATGGACCTCGCGGAAAGGCTTTTCCCCCAGAAAATCTAATTTCAATTGTATTTATATCCATGTTGAAAGAAACCATTAGAATTGATGGTGATGAGGGGTTGACAATGAGGGTGACACTAATTTCCATATAAAATCCCATCCCCTGTTTTTCCGCCCCCAACTAAACGATGCATGAGTTTTCCGGTCCAAGCTCACTCATTTCTTCGTACAAGATGTCATGATTGGTTTTCGAGAAGGGCGTTCATCGCGTGGATGATGATGATGAGATCATATAATTATGATATTTTTTTTGTTATTCATCTATTTACATTATTTATTTAATAGTTGATAATTTTTTAAAAAAAATAAAAATTCAACTTTTTTACGTCTGAGGATAAATAGATGAATGAGAATCTTTTTCTGATGATAACGGCATCGCTTTTTCTTTAAACTTCCCCAACCACAAGTTGATGGCAGGTATTTTTGTCTTATATATTGGTCCCGATTGAATTACAAATTTTATAGAAACAAGGTTGAGTTAATTGAGTAATGAGTAAGGAGAGGTTTGAATGGAGTTGTATTACTGTATATTAAATTTGGAGTTATAACTGTTAATCTTTCTTCTATTGTGAGAATATACTGATGGCATGCGATAAAATTAACATCTAAAAATATTCTCAGTATATTTGGAATTAATTCTATTTAATCCTACTTAAAAGCATATAGCCCATAATTTTGCTTCTGTACATATAATATATATAGACAATTAACAGAAGGACAAAACTTAAAGATGAAGTTCATTATGTCATTGCCATCAAATTTTCAAATCAAATATTGGAACAAAAAAATATCTCTATATCATTATTTGATTTAAAATTTGATGACAATTATGTAACAGAACTTGAACAGGACACATTTTTCAATGTTTGGTGCGTACATTCTTGATGGCTTCAAATAACGCCTCTTCATTGATGGGTTTGACTAAATGATCATCCATTCCAGCTTCTATGGACATTTTTGCCTCATCCCCCGTATTGGCAGTTAATGCAAAGATAGGAATGCGAACGCCATAGGACTTCTCAATCTCCCTTATCCGCTTTGTTGCCTCGTATCCACCCATTACCGGCATCTGTTAAAATCACCAATAAACTAATCAAGTAACGCATTTCAAGCATGCAGGATTATTCTTTCAATCAAATCGTGCTTTTATAAATAGATATATGCAACAAGCCATACTATGGTTGAAGAGAGTGTATAATCAATTGAACAATATCGTCATGTATTTAAAACAGGAATAATCGATAGAAAGCTACGGCAATCCAATTCATATGTTCTTATTAGAGAAAAACTAACCAAATGAAAAGAACCAAACCAAATAAACAAAAACAAGAGAAAGGTGGGAGCCACAAGTAAAAAATGATAACTAACTAGTTACCAATTAAGCTGAAATACGACCAGCTATTTGCAACAAGATTGATGAGTAAAGTGATATGTGATAAGAAAGGAAATTATTTAGGCCATCAAATGAGGAAATGGAAGAAACAGCTAGAAATCGATGATGATAATAGGCATTAATTACTAATTAGTACCTGGCAGTCCATTAAGATGTAATCATATGGAGTCTTGGAAGAGTTCATAGCTAGACCCTCTTCAACAAGCCTAACAGCTTGTTCACCATTCTCACACTCCTTGATAAGCGCACCAAGCCGTTCCAAAGTAAACCTAGTTATCCTGCGTAACAAAACAAGGTCTTCAACAACCAACAATTGCATACCCCCCAAGGGTTTATCATTGACATTGCTGCACTCTCCACATTCTTGTATTCCTTGAACTGTTCCGGCTTTAGATCTATCATAACATTGACCCCCAAAGGATGGAGGTGTTTCCTTACAACCGTTTGAGCTAGCATACTTTGATCGTCCAACACTTTGAATTGAACCTTTCTTCGCTCTACCAGAACTGCATTGCCAAACACCACCATACTCGGGAAGAATCCTTAGAACTTGGAAAAGACGAGTACCATGAAATGGCTTGGATAAGACGATGTCGTTTGAACTGGAAACATCCCCATCAAGGATTTTGAAGTCAACACCAGGCATTAGTGGCTTCTCCAACCAAACAACCCTGCAAGGATTGGAAAGACCTCTTTTGAAGTCAGATACCACTCTGCAAAGTTCTGAAAACGGTCCTGCATTTGCATCAATCACAATCAGGACAAAACCCCGGGATGCAGCTTCAATATCTGTCTTCTTAAAGATTGAATTTACGTAGTCATTTCCATCAACGACACTCAAAGAGACTCCTCTGCCTCTGCTTAGAGATGCAAAGAGAGAATCCGTAGAAGACTGTGGCGAACTTGGGCTATGGGAATGGAACCCCTTTTGTTTAATCTTCTCCAGAGCGTAACATAGATGTCTCCAATCCTTCACAACCTTAACTTTAATCCCTAAGCTTTTCATGAACCTGTGACTACTCCTTCGCCGCTCCTCATCATGAATCAAGAGAACAACTTGGGAAACCGGGGTTCCAGGACTAGACATGAAACTAGAACCTCCAAGTCTAGTAGTGAGAATGGTTACTCCCTGAGCTTCATTTCTGTCACCATTCGTCTCTGTCTTACATACTGGGAGGACCACATTGAACCTAAAGCAGGTTCCCTCTTCACCAATATCCTTCTCCATAATTCTAATATCTCCATGCATCAAACGTACCTACACACAAAATCAGGTCATTGTTTAAGCACTTATAATAATTAACTAAAAATAAAAAAGACATAGGATATAAGTGAGCTGTGTAGGGAGGAAAAAAATACACATTCAACTAAAACTAGGCACCTACCAATGACTGAACAATACCAAGTCCCAAACCAGTTCCTCCTTGGCCAACACCACTTTCTTTGATTTGTACATAATTCTCAAATACTGACTCGTACTTCTCCTTAGGAATTCCAATGCCAGTATCATCCACTTCAAACGTAAAATCCATACAACTTGGATCTTGTTGGATTGAATTAATTGCTCCTGGATCATTATTTTTCTTATAAAATAAGCATGACATAATTCTCTTGAAGCCGTATCGGTCAGTAGCGATTATTGAGCCCTGCAGGCTTGGCTTCCGAGCCCATGCTCGAACCGCTATGTGCCCCTCATTTGTAAATTTAACTGCATTGCTTAGTAAGTTGCACAAAACTTGTTTGAGTTTTCCTCTGTCGCCTTTGGTGCGTGAATATCTTAGCAGAGAACCATCGCATAGGTCCAATACAATATCCACACCTTTCTTCATAGCAACAGGATGGTACAAATCAACCACGTCTTCTAGAAGTTGGAATAGATCAAATTCCTTTTCCTCAAGCTGCATTTTCCCCGCTTCAATTTTGCTTGTATCCAGTATAGAATTCAACAGCCCTACGTGTATCCAAACAAAATAAATTAGTAAGTAACCATATCCATGGATCGAACTTGAGATTTTACAGGTAAAACTTTATTTAAATAAAAATAATATAAAAAATAGTAAATATTACCTAGTAAATCTTTGGTGCAAGAATCCATTTGTTTTAAGTTGGTGTGTAATTCGGAACGAGGATCAACTTCATGATAAGACATTTCAATCAAACCAGTTAGGGCAGCCAGGGAAGCGCGAACGTCATGGCTGGCACTAGCAAAAGCAAGACTCTTATTCATACTCTTTCCCTCAGCTTGTTGTGTGGCTTCCATTTGTTTTATGAGTGACCCACACAAGTGCATTTCTCGCCTCAATGATCTACCATTTATATACACAAAACTAACCATAGCCATCAATATCATCACAATCATCACAATCAACAGCCTCAATCCTTTTTTCCTAATATCATGAACAAACCCCACAAATCCATTTCGTGGGACGCTCAAAACATACACCTGAAACAACCACATCCATCACACCCAACCTAACACATTAATTTCAAACTCAGTTTTGGAAGATATAATCATACATATATATACCATTACTAATTTAGATCTTAGGGTTATAACATGTTTATTCATGGCTAAAAGGCTTCTTTTAAAACTCCAGTTATTCCTTCCGATGACATTGCTATATTCTTACATATGCTGTTTAACTACATCTTAATTTTTAATGGATTAATTTCTCCTTAGTTGATTAAACATATCAATAATAGATTAATTATAATTGTTGGTTAATTAACTATTTTTTTACATAATTAAACACGTTTACCATTTATATTAAATAGTTAACCATTTTATTTTATTTGTATAATTTAAATTTAAAAATTAAATATATAATTTTTTAATTTTTAATTATATAAAATTATAATTATGATATATTTTATTATTATAATATATATTATACATATTTTAAAAATAATATTTAATTAAAATCAGTTAAATATTAAATCGGTACCGGTTGAATTTTAAAAACCTTGATAATTACTTTTAAATGATAGGAGGAGGAACTTGCGGAGAAGTTTCAAATTCCTCTCTCATGCCAACAAATAAGACAATGTATTAGCGAGGACGCTACTCAATGCATGGGCAGAACTATATATACATTTATATAATTTCTTCAAAGAATGTACATTTTCATTATCATTTAGGTTTTCAACCCTGATTAAGATAATATACAATTTTTGTTATAAATTTGTGCAAAAAAAAAGAAGCATATTAAAATCCGTGCAAGGAAAAGTAATAGTTGTCCATCAGACTTCTTTTATTTAGAAAATATAATCATATATTCCAATTAGCCGTATTTTTCTTCTAATACATTTTATTTTATTTTTAATCTCTTTTTTTATCATATGCTATTTTTTTATCCCTCCTTTGTAACAATCAATACACCTTAATTTTTTTTCTTTGTAAATGTGGTACCGGGGGGATTTATTGAAAAATTCAATGAACTTGAAAAGGATAAATACGTACCGATTCTATTCCCATTATATCAATGGTGGAGCAGCGACTTAAATAGTCAGTATCCAGAATAGTCAAAACAGAAGCAGAATCCTCTTCCCCAATTTTGCATGAGACAGTGCCATCATAACTTGTTTGGTCACCATTTGCATTCACTGGTTGGAACAAAACCGTGTCATTGGAAATAATCACTCTAGCATCTTTTATCCCTTCTGCAAGGACTTTTCCATCTTTGGTCGCTAAATACAAGCTTGCGCCAACACGAGTGAAAAAATCAGTTATTGTTGTTGCTGGAAATCCTAGAGATATCACTCCATCAGTCCCTGTGATTGTAGCTGAAGTAATGAATAGAAGATCATGATCGTTGTTCCACTTGGTTCCCAATGACACATTTCCATATGAATTTTTATCAAACCAACTTGCATTGATACAAGGTTCATATACTATGGCTTCTCCATATAACTCTCCAGTGTCACGATTTACGGGTTGGATATAGTATATGTTTGCTTTTGAGGTTGAGTTTGAGTACATTGCCAAAGTTTGATCATTATCAGTGTAGTATGAGAAAAATAGACCTTCCATCCCTTTGTACGAGACTTGGGCTAAGTGAGGAACCGTCTCAAATGCTTGAAATAATAATGGAGCCACCTGCACCCTCAAAATAAGAATAAAATGAAAAAATCAGATATCTCTCTCTTTTTTTATTGACAAATTGTAAGATATTCTCTTGTACTTTATTTTGACATACTCTTTATTATTAACTGAAATTTATTAAATCTCATAAACACATCAAATAAAGAGTAAGACGGAGGTAATTTTGTAAGTCCCAAATTTTAGCAAATAATAAATAATGTATTAAAAAAACAAATTAAAGTGGTATTGTTAGTGTTTTCCTTAAATATATATATATAATATTTTCGTCTAATAATTGCAATGATCATTAGAAGGATTTAGAATTATTTTTTGTCTTATCTGTTATGGGGAGAGCAAGCAGCATAACATGCACTAACCTTGTCCTTGATATCACAGAAGGAGATGGTAGTAGCTTTGAGAATTGAACTTAAAAATCTTGCAAAATAGGTTGAAGACGAATTTATGGGGTGTATCAGTCTAGCTGAGTGCTCAATTTCGGATTGAAATTGGGAGAGAACATGTTCTGAATTTAAATTCACGCGCCGCTCGATTTGCGTGACCATGACGTACCAGCACGGGGTCAATGAGATAAGAACTAATAGGGCAGCGTATACCTGTAACAAATGTTTAAGACAGAGATAATACGTATGTCAAAAAAGAAAAAATTTCCTCAAACATACTACTCCACTTTCATCGAGCTACATGTTATATATGTATATATCATATATGTAGAACTTCGCTTAATTCTTCGTGTAATTAATTAAGAATGATCTTATTTATGATTATTTTTTTATAAAATTCTTATCAGAATTTGGGAATATTTTAAAATAAAGAGAGAGAGACACAGTTTTATATAATAAACGGAGTGGATTTTATTTCCCAAATTTCAAAGCACTTAAATAGAAATTGTTTTAAAGTTGATTATTTGCTTGCGATTCCGGGAAATCTCCATTTTAACATAGTAACGAACAGACCCGAAAAGATTCATCTCTTATATCAATTCCCACTGAATTTTTCCAGTGGTTTAAGAGTACACGGCTCAGTGTTAGTACATCAATATTGCATGAATCTGTGTATGCAATGAGGTCTTCTGGAAAATTTTAAAATTTTAAATATATATGATTAATAATGAGTAATAATAAAAAAATAAAATATAAAACAGTTGTAAGTGATA
The DNA here is from genome assembly GCA_037954105.1 of Canavalia gladiata. Lineage (NCBI taxonomy): Eukaryota > Viridiplantae > Streptophyta > Magnoliopsida > Fabales > Fabaceae > Canavalia > Canavalia gladiata. Next base: position 15,563,364 of record CM075661.1, on the reverse strand, counting down.
CTTTAAACAAGGTTAAACATACAAAAGAATTTTAAAAAAAATCAAAGTTATGTGAAATTGTTCTTATTTAATATAAAAATATTTAGTGAAATTGATGGTCTTTTTTTAAAAAATATTATCTGAAAATATATGATCTAATATTTAAAAATTATTCAGTACAAATAAGATTTGTATGCACTAAGTAAAACGTTGGTACCTTACTATCTAAAAAAAAGTCTTAAATGAGAAACAAAATTGTTTATTTTGAGGGATTTTTTTAAAATAAAAGAAGAATTTTAAGAAAACAAAAGGCAACAAAGATTTTATTTTAATGAATAACACTTTTTATTGAAAATTATTTCATGAAATTATCAGTTTGGACGAGGAATTGAAGAGGAAAGAAAACAAAAAAAAATTACTATTTATTTAGGTATGAAAATAGGAAAAAAATAAATATTTTTTGTAATATTTTAATATCTTTAATCCCACATTTAGAGAAAAATGTTAGACGACATATTTTTTTATATTTTATTTATTTTAAATTTTTAGAATTATTATATTTTAAAAACAAACAAAAAATATTATCTTAATAAAAAATATAAAAAAATTAATTTTTAAAAATTAAAATTTATACCATTAATATATATTTTTTATCCATTCAAATAAACGAAAATAATTTTCTCTTCCATTTCTTTTATTTTTTGTACGCATTCAACAACTTTTTTTTTATTAATTCCATACTTTATCTTTCTTTTTCCTTTTTTATGAGATAAATAATTCTATTTAAATAAATAAAATATTATATTATTTAAAAAATATATTTTTATTTTATTATAATAGAAAAAACTTGTTAATTCACTTAAAAAGAAATAATTTATCGTTTGAAATTAAGATAATTTAGACAAACTAAAATAATGAGTGTTAAACTTGTTTATTTAGCCAATATCTAATTGTCAAAGCTAACCTGTCACAACTGGCGCATGTTTAATAGTAACGATTATAATCTTTCCATATTAAACTATTTATAATTCTGTTCTCTTTTATTTGATAATATTTGTGAAAGTCAGGTTATAATTTTGGATTATTTATATTTCAAAGTTTTTTTTTTGAAAAAAAATAAGTGAATTTTAACGTTTATAATTAAAGCTAACAATCATTACAAATAATTTCATTTTTAATTTTATAATATAAAGTGATTTCTTAGTCAATTTAAATACAATAGAATACCTTAATTTTCTGTTGATTCAACATATTTAAACAATGTTTATTTTATATAATTAATTATAATAGCAATCGAATATATCGATAAATTATTATTGAGTAATCCCTAAAAATATTTGAATTAAAACCTCAATTTAAAGTTTGTTTAATAAGACATTTTAACTAGAAGTTAAAATTATTATTAAAAATATTGTTAAAAATATTTAATCCTATTTAATAAATTTATTTTTAAAGTAGTTATTAAGGCTTTTAGAACAATTATTACTATTGTCTGAAAATTTATTTTAAATAAATTTTAAATTTGTTGAAATTTTTATTTTTATTCTTAATATATAATTTATTTTTTATTTTTATAAGTTTAATATTATATGACATTTTTACAATAATATTGATAATTTTGATACTTTTTTTATATTATCATAAAATATTATTTTAATATATATCATTTATTTACTAAATTTTTAATGAAAAATAAAATTATAAAAATTACTTTTAAAAAAATTTGTTATTTTAAATTAATTATATGAAGATAAAATAAATATTATTATTTAATAAGATAGGTTTTTTATTTATATAAATTTTAACATATTTTAAAAAATATATTATTTTTATCAAGTATTGGTTTATTAGTTAATTATATTTTTATTATTTTATATTTATTAATAACTTATTTCACCAAATAATTTTAATTAAAGTATATCAATTGTTAATTTTAAACAAATTTATCCACTAACTTTACTAAATACCATTCCTAATTTTTTATTTTAATATTATTCTCTAAAAAAACATTTCATATTATTTTCTAAAGAAATAAAAATACATATTTTAGTAAAAATAATTTGAAGATTATTTTATGTAAATATATTTAAAATATTTAACAATTTTATATTTATTTAATTTAAATTTAAATATATTTTAAACTATTGAATATTTTTAAAGTGTATATAAATTAATTTAAATTATATGTTTTTACAGATTGTATGTTTTATATTAAATTATAATAACAAAACAGACGAGCAAAAAATCAATTGTATAAAATTAATTATAAATTTGAATGTAAATTGTTATAACGTTAATCGTAGAACAACCTATAAAACTATGTTAGCGCCATGAATTAACAGCAATAAAAGATATGCGAACAAAAGTGTGACGAATTGATACTCACCAATAGGATGACCAGAGACGAAGGCCGCCAAATCATTGATGAATAGAGACCCATTGATTTGTGGTTATGGCGATCACACAACATCCACTAGATGTCTTTGCACTGGAAAATTCAGTGACATATTGATATTGATTCACTTTAGGTACAAACTGGACACTGATAAATAATGCAGAGAATTATGTACGCATAACCTTTAAGGGAAAATCTCTAGCATATTTATACTACTTAAGAATACATTTTTATATTGGAAACTCAATTTTGTTGACCACTAGCACAGTTGCCAAAATTAATTATTTCCCTTTTCACTTAATGGGGATCCAAACTGTATAATCAGCAAAATTGAACCATGATATTGCTATTTAAGAACAGAATCTAACAATTCAGATATGCCGGGTTACCTTCCATAACACTAGCCTTTTTTTGTGTGTTTATGCATGGGTGGGGATAAAATAAATAATTCCTTTTTATCAATTAATTATGCTATATAGCATGCCTCATTGGGTAAATTGCATTAATACCTTTTTAAAATATTATTTTAACTGTTTGTGTATGTAACTCATATAAAATCATGGTCAGTTTCTAATGTGTGTCTATATATATATATATATATATATATATATATATATATATATATATATATATATATATATATATATATATATATATATTATAATTAAATAAATTAATAAATATTTATGCAGAATAAAAAAAAGAAAAATACTAATTAAAGTTTAACTGAATCTTATAAGAGCATAGAAATTTTATTAAAAAATTATCTCATCATAAAATAATCTCGCATCTCTCAGTAGAGATTAAGATAAAATTTTGGATTTAGATTACAAGTATTATTCATTAAAAATAAATATATTTGAATAATTATTATGAATAATATTTTTAAATATTTAATTAATCTATATAAAAAAAATAATTTAAATTTTTTATTTTAACTGTATTAACTTATATACCGGCAAATCTATTTGTTTAATGATTCTTAATTTAAGATTTTAGACCGCTTGTTGTAATTTAAATATATTAAATAATATTTTCAGTATAAAAAAAGCATTTTAAGTGTGAAAAGTAATTTATCATCAATTTTTAAGTTTTAAACTATTTTATTTAAATAATATTTTTTAAAATTTAAATTTAAAATTTTAAAAATTATTAAATTAAAATAGATAAATTTAAAATATTTCTAAAATAGGAAACAAGTTTAAAAATAAAATTTATCTCGAATCAATCAATCGACCTTATCTCTCTTTTTTTTTAGTATTTTTATTTCGTTTAGATCATAAAAAAAATAAAAAATAAAAGAAGTAAGACAAAAAAAAATTTTAAAAAATTAAAATCAAAATAAAATAAAAAAATAAGTTATTTAGATTGAATGAAAAGAAATATTATTAATATAAAATTTTATTTATATAATTTTAAAAAAATAAATTTTAATTTTAAAAAAAATAAATTTTATTATTATATTTTTATTCATATAGTATTTTTTTTATTTTTAAAAGTTTATTTAATAATTTAAAATAATAAAAAAAAGAAACTAACCCTTCCCATTTTCTCTTCTTTTATAGAAATATAATTTTCACAAATTTCAAAAAATTTAATTTTTTTCATTTTATATAAAATAAATATAAACAAATAAAGACTAGTTTTTTCATTTTAAAAATTAAATTTTAAATTTAAAAATTAAATATAATTTAAATAATAAAATATATTAATTTAATAATTAAATTAATAAAATTATACTATTAAAAATTATTAAATAAAATAATTTAAACAAATTATTTTTTAATGATTTAATCCATCTATATATATATATATATATATATATATATATATATATATATATATATATATAAGACACGCACTACATGAATTAATTTTTCTTAGTTAATTATTCTTGGTAGTTTTGGTATTGCAATTTCAAAAGTCTTATCCTTGAAGTGGGAGGAAAAATAGAACAAATTAGTAGAAAGATAGAGAGGAGGGCAAACCTGTGATTAAAAAAGAGTGTTCTTGACTATCCACTGCTCCTACGCCAATTAACCGTCACTATTTCACTGTCGGATCAGACTCAATGAAGGCAGACATGGTTTCTTTGATGTACTCTGTAACACAACTCCTTTTCCTCTTTCTCTATATATATTTACCTTTGTTGATTTTTTATTAAAAGCAAACTCATTTCATGGTCATTGGTCAAGTAGCAGCATTCGCATTACATTTGTTCAACATTAAGGTTAGCAAAGAAATACGTTACTTTCTGCTCAGAGAACCAGCACATTGTTTCAGACAAAGTTTCCCCAACCTTGGATTCTAGTAAAAAGTTGGTAATTGAGCAAAATTCAGAGGGTTTTTTTGTTTTATGTTTTTTTATTTATAGAAATATTATTTTTTATTTTATTTTTTAATATTCTGTATAAGAAACAATAAAATAATAAAAATAGTTTTTATTATTTTTTACAAATTTAATAATAAAAATAAATACTTATAAATAAATAAAATAGACAATATTTTTACAAAACAAATGATTTTTTTTAATTAGAGAGTGAGAGTTGAAATGTAGCCTTGGACAAAAATATATTTTTATATAAAATTTAAAATAATATGAAACTTGTAAATAGTATCAATGCATTAGTTAATATTGATTCCTTTTTATAAGAAAATATTGATACGAAATCTTACTTAATATTAATATTGATGGATTAAAAAGTCAATTTTAAGAAAAGTTTGATACAATTTGATTGGAAAGATATTTTTAAATTATATTGTTTTATAATTACTAAGTTTCCCAAGTATTAGATAAAACTATAATATACCGCATTTGTATAAGATAGTTTTATAATATTATTTAGTTATTTAATTATTTAAGTATTACTTGAGTTATAGTTGTTCAATAGAAGAATAACAAAAAGCACACAAGCAGGGTCACGTACACAGTCGATAAGAAAAGAAGCTTGAGAGATATCTTACAAAATATTAATTTATAATCAAAATATTGCCTGTTAAATTTTATTTACATAGAAAGTAGAAAAGGAGGAAATTCAAATTCAGAATATTATATAAAAAATATTTTAATTTTTAATCTCTTCTAAACCAATTTTAATAATTTCATTTAATTTTTACCCACAATTATTGAAATGATTTAAGATTAAAATGTGCTATTTAAATTATATCTTAAGTGATTTAAATAATATCTATTTGTTTTTCTTAAATAAAATTTTAGATTTTAGATTGTGTTTAAAATAATTACCTTACTTACATTGTAGATATTTCTAACTCGACCATATAACTATCTTCTATGCATAATATATTTGATCAAGAAAATAAAATGCTACTTAGAAGGAGTCAACCAATTATAATTTTTATTTTTTAAAATTGTGTAAAAAAAATATAACGTTAATATAGGGATTCTAAAAATTTGATGAAAATATATTCGCAACATCTCTAGACATATCAATAATTTAACATGTTTTTGGTTTTTTCAATTAGTTTTTATTATTTTATGAACTATCAATTTTAATAAAATGTTGTCTAATATATTTTTTTGTTATATTGGAATGAATTTTATAGTTTGATATAAAAGTTTGGATTATTGGGTGGCTACTCTTTCTAGTCATTGTCTCTTGAATATTCCTTGAGTTAGTTTGTATGTGTATTTTTTCGATTCCCCACCCAACAGTTATCTATGGACTTCATCTCAATTCAAGACATTCAGTTACCAATGGGTTCAACTTGGAATGCCTATAGTGTGAAGCAGTAACTTATGTCTGACCCTTATCATCTTGTACTATTAGTCTAAAACCAGTTCCTCCAACTCCTACCCAACATGCATCTACCTGCATAATCCAGTCCAAGGATTCCTGATCTTGTCCTTGTGTGTGTACGTGTGGGTGTTCATTCACTTTTTGGGACTACATAGTTTCCAATGGAACCACATGTTCATCGCTCCTTGCTTTATTCTCGGTAGATTGGAGTTCTGGTCTTTGAACACAATCTTATTATGTTGTTTCCAGAGGCTCCATAATAACATCATTGTTTCCTCCAAATTGTTCTCAGTAAAGTTTTGCAGTAGATATTCCATCCATTTCCTTAGATCTATGTATGTGGTTATACTTGTGTTTGGTAGACTTTCCAAAAGTTGGTTGCACCATTCACAAGACAGTAAATAATGATCCCACGATTCTAGCTCCGTATTTTGACAAAATACACAGGAAAGCCTTGTTTCCACCCCTCTTTTTTCCAAGTTGGTTGTTGTAGGCAAACTGTTTGTGAGTGCTCTAAAGAAGAAGTGTTGAACTTTCGCCGGTACATGTGATTTCCAAATCTTGTCCCATTTTGTCCCATCTGAGTGTGAGTTGTCTTCATTATGTGCATTTAATTCCCATATAAGATGGTAATACGCAGATTTGACCGAGAAGGCTCCATCTCGAGCCCACTTCCAAACTGGAATGTCGTTGGCCTCCTGCTACAGTAACAAAATATTCCTTATTATCTCTGCTTCTGCTTGATCGAATATGGACTCTATGAATTGTGAATCTCAACTTCTATCACTCTTATTAATCAAGGATTGAACTGTGGCTTGGGGTGCGAGAATCTGTTGTGTAGAAGTTACTTTCCCTGTCTCTGTGTCTGGGATCCATGCATCTTTCCATATCTGAACAGACACTCCAAAATATTCCTTTCTACAGTGACTCTCTTGCCCCCCATAGACTCCTCCAGGTATAGCTCAGATTATGGTCGAGAGGTGCTTCCATGAAGTTGTGACATGGGAAGTATTATTCCTTTAAAACCTTGGACAAGAGAAAGTCTGGTTACTTTAGCAGCCGCCAACATTGCTTCATTAATAAAGCCTCATTGAAAGCAGCCATGTCTCGAAATCCTAATCCATCATTCCCCTTTGATCTACACAGTTTTTTTTTTCCATGAAGTCCAATGTATCTTACGTTCGGAGCCTTTTCTTACCCATCAAAAATTGGCCATCAAAGACTCTACGTTGGTGCAGAGTCCCATAGGTAGCCGAAAACAACTCATCACATACGTGGGTATAGCTTGAGCCACAGATTTTAAGAGAATTTCCTTTCCTGCCTTAGATAAGAATTTCTCTTTCCAGCACGATAACTTCTTCATGATTCGTTCTTGTAGCCCTGCAAAGATCACCTTATTTGATCTTCCTATGAGCATGGGTAATCCGAGATAACATCTTGTGGTTGGATCAGCTTAGACCCTTATCCTTTGCCGGATCGTATTCATGGAGGTGTTGTTCACATTTCGGTTGAAGGTTATGTCAGTTTTCTCCAAGTTTACTCGTTGTCCTGATACACTCTCATAGTTGTTGATGATTTGTAGTAGCTTCTTTGCCTTTGTGTTGTTTGCTCCAGCAAAAATGAGACTGTCATCTGTAAAAAGTAGGTGTGTTATCGCTGGGGAATTTTTTGATATTTTTCCTCCATGGATATGACCCATCATCTCCCATCGATTGATCATTCCTGCAAAGATTTCAGCACACAGGATGAATAAGTATGGAGATAAAGGGTCACCTTGTCTCAGTCCTCGCTCAAGCAGAAAACGTGGGCTTGGTTCACCATTGAGTATGATAGAGTAGGATACCGTTGTGACACACCGTAGTATCAGCAATGTCGTGGGACTTGGGAATCCCATAGCCAATAGAATTACTTTCAGAAAGTTCCACTCTACACAATCATAAGCTTTTGACATGTCCAGCTTCATGGCCATTACTTCATGCCTCCCCTTATTTTGTTGCTTCATCGCATGGAAAAATTCGAATCTAATGAGGACATTATCAATTATAAATCTTCCAGGGACAAAAGCACTCCAGTTAGGGCTTATAATCCCATCTAGCCACAGTTTGAGCCTATTCGCAATAGTTTTTGTGACTAGTTTCATTTCCACATTACACAAGCTTATCGACCTGAGTTGTTGGGGGCTTTCGGGCCTTTTAACCTTCAGGATTAAACATATTAGGGTGTGGTTGATCTTTGTTGGGTCGCCATTGACATTGAGGATCTCCAAGACCATCTTTGTGACATCATGACCAACTACTGTCCAGTACTGTTTGTAGAAAATTGCAGGAAAACCATCTGGCCCTGGGGCCTTAGTAGGGTGCTTGTCGTGTAGAGCCTTCCTTACTTTCTTCGGTGTATATGGTGCTTGAGAGAAGTTAGCTGCCTCTGGTATGATTCTGCTGCAGATTCCCTACAAGATTGTATCACGGGTATTAGGGTTGGTACTAGCAAAGATGTGTCTCATGTATCTTTGGACTACATCTCTAACACCTTCTTCTCCTATCACTCAGTTTCCATCTTCATTTTTCACTCTTCTGATCATGTTGGTTTTTTCTCTCTCTATATGGCTTTCTTGTGGAAGAATTTTGTGTTCCTATCCCTCTCCTTCATCTATTCGGCAAGTGATCTTTACTTCCAGTATAGCTCTTGTAATTCTAGTAAATCATCTAGTTGCTTTTGTTGTTGCCGCCTAAGAAGAGTATGTTCTTCAGAGGCATTTAAATTATAGGCCCTTTTGATTTTATTCTCTATTTTGCGAATTTGTTGTTCCAAGGAGGGGGATTTTTTCTGGTACAAAGTAAACACTTTAGCAATTGCTTTGGTTTTATCAATGAAGCTGATATTTGTACCCCTCCAGGCTTGTTTCACCAGTTCTGTGCATTGGTGATTCTTGGTCCAGGTCTGCTTAAACCGGAAGTGTATTTGTCGCTTCTGAGTTTTCAGCTTTACGTTTTTTGTTATCTCTATCAGTAATGGGAGGTGATCTAAGCCTTGTTTTCCAAGATGTCGAATCTTGGTATAGGGAAAAGTCTCTCTGAATGATGCAGTTTCGACACCTCGATCTAGTCTTTCTTTGATGTTATTTTCCTTTACTCTTCACTTATCCCATGTGAATTCATAACCTTCGTACCCCAGATCTTCTAGTCCACATACATCTAAACAATCACGAAAGGCCATTAGTTGGAAAGTATTTTGTGCATTTCCTCCCTGCTTCACTGAGTTGCAAGTTATGGAATTAAAGTCCCCATACATAGCCATTTGGGTTCTATTTGAACTTTGATCCTTCTCATAAGTTCCCATGTGTGGCTCCTCTGTGATTCCTCTGGATATCCATACAGCCCTGTTATGCACCATGTTCCTTCTAATAAATCATCAATCTTTCCATGTATATGGTTTGCACTTTGTGAAATGAGTGAGAAACTAGTTTGTGCCTTCCGGAACATTGCCACCCGTTCAGATCGCTCTCTTCCCATTCCTCTGTAGTCGATTGCTACCATGCTGTCAAATTTCAACAGTCTTTTAATGGTTTTCATTTCATGGACCTTTTTTCTGGTCTCTATAAGGAAAACCATGTCAGGAACTTCTTTAAAGCTGAGTCTTGACAAGGCTCGAATTGCTCGTTGGTTCCTAAGCCCCCAGCAATTCCAGGAAAGTACCCTCATTGTGGTGGGCATTGTTGGCTCTCCAACACTGCCTCAACTGTGGATGTTGCTTCATTCGTTTTTATTTTCTTTGGATAGTCTTCCTAGGTGCCAGCTTCTTGTGGGTCATCTATGTCCTTTATCTTCATCTTTGGTGCCATATGTGCCTCCACATTCTTGTCTTCATGCGTAGTTGAGCTTTCCTGGGTCTCCCTCAACCGTCTTTTCCAACTCCTAACATTTGGTGCATTTGGTTATGTTCTCTGTTCTTGAGGGATCAAGCTCATATGGTTCCTAGGGGTTAGAGGTTTTAAGGCAAACTTTCATAGTCCTTCTTCCTTTTTGTCCACCTTGGTATTGTTATGTTGCTTCATTTCTTTCTCTAGTTGGCCATTGTGTTCTAGTCCAGTCTCTCTTATGACGATAGGTGTAGGAATACTTCTTTGAGCTTCTATTATGGCCTTTTCTTCTAGTGATCTCTTTCGTTTGGAGGTACTAATATTCTTTTCAACAGCCACATAGCAGTGCAAGCCAACTTTGGTGACACTGTTGGTGTGAAAACGTATTAAGGCAAGTGCACCTTATCGTTTTATAGAGTAAAGAGTGAGTAAGAGTATCGTCTCCACAAGGATTTGGTTCAAATATTAAATTCCTACTAGTTTGCTGATTGAACTCAGTTATGGGGTCGCGTAGGCAACGCAAATTGAAGTGTGTAGGCAACGCAAACAGAAAAATAACAAGATTCACAGATTTTGTCACTAATCTGGAACTTTGTTTCAGTTTGCCTAAAACTACTCAAAATAAACTCTAAACTATCAAACACTCAGCAACTGACATAAATGTGTAAGAATTCAAATTATGGAAGATGTTAGGGTTGGATTTCACCAAAAATTTCCTTATGTAACCTTTGATCATTACGTATATTCAAGATAAAATGTGGTTGAAGATCGAATTCACAATTATTGATTGAAGGTCAATCCCTTGACTCATCAATTCTTCACTCAAATTAGGAATCCTAATCCTTTAGCAATTCCTAATTTAAAGTGAGCCTTAAGTTCAAGAATTGAAACGATCTCTCAATCGCAAACCTCTATCCCTAAAGGCTTCACAATTATGTTATTCAATCTCAGTTCCATTTCTAAAACCAATTTCCCAATTGCGAAGAAGAATTTTGATTCAATCTATAAGTGGCCAAGTCATAGAAGCATTACGCAAAGAGATGAATAATCAACGTTTAAAGGAAAACAATCTTGAATACATGCAAAGCATCCGGATTACATAAGATCAGTCAATGATTCATCCTTCCCTAACAGGGGTTTAATTACACATAATAATATAGAACAGAAACAGGGGAAAGGAAGAAATGTATGAGCATGAAGGCACGCTGCAGATGCACTTTGTCATCAACCCTAGGGTTCCTCCTTCACCCAGAATAGAACCAGTGTCTGGGGAAACAGCGACTCTATTCTCTAGGTCTGCACTTTGGAGATAGATCAGTGGGTAGAGTGAATGATGCACTGTTTTCGTTCTGTTCTGACTTTTTATAAATTCTGTTCTGCAGCGTCGCGTGTCCAACACGACCCAGCTGCGTTGCCAACGCGAAACCCTGTAACATTCTGCAGAAATAAAAAATATCATATGTATGAGAATTTATCACCCAAAAGGCTCTAAAACTGTATTTTCCAGATTGTGCATAGGTTATTCAATTTTATGTCATTTTCTCATGTTTTAATGGTGTTTTATGCTTCAATTACTTGCAATTACATTGAATTATGTTCCAAATAAGTGTCTTATTAGACACTTATCAGACGTATGGGTTTGTGAGGTGAGGCTCGCAACCACATTCCATATGGCATACTAGTTGTGTCATTTTCATCCACCTCATCTTCCGTATCTGTGCAAGATTTGATGGTATATCCAAGACGCCCGCAGTTGTAGTAAAAGTTAGGAAGCTTTTCGTATTTGAAAAAGATCTTGCAGCGAGCTCCTTTATTGGTGGATAGTATAGACCCTCTTCTTATTGGCTGCTTGAGGTCCAGGGATATTTTCACTCTCATATATTCTTCTCACAGAGTTTCTTCTGCTTTATCCCACTCAATGAACTCTCCCAGCGTGTCCCCAATCTTCTTGGTAACTTCTCCTATTCTCATACCCAAGGGTAAATCATGTATTTGTACCCAAAACGGGCACATATGCAGATCTATGATTGATGATTATTGATCAATATTCAGTTTTTGTACTATTAGAATGTGTCAGTCAAAAAACTCGACCCTTCAAAATCATTTCTTGGTCTCATCGAGAAAAGAGACGAAAGATAAATAAGTTCTTACATAGTTCCATGATCTCAACACCATCCTTTGTTTTCCATAGATTGAAAATCGTGTTCTTGAAAGCATTAGTATTAAAATGTTTTGTGGTCCATAGTTTGCCCACCAATGTGAATGCTAGACAAGTATCTCGTTGCTTGTCAGAAACTGATCCTATATTGATTGTCTCGTTCTCTGTTTCCGTAAATTCGAGTGTTTTCCAATTGATCCATTACACAATAACTTTCAGTGTTGGAAAGAATAGTTTGCTCCACTGAGAGGGAGAGTCAGCCAATATCAATGCTTGGAAACGACAAAACCACACAAAACGGACAAAGAAACCCTACTAATTGCCACGACACCGCTAAGGATGAAACCCTAACAGAGCATTGAGGTGTCTTGAGGAACTTGGTGATCGTTATGAGAAGATATTTAAATATAAAAATCATGTCGTTCATTGATGTATTTTCACTACTTATAAAGTCTGCAACTACTTATCAACTTTTATGGATATAATTTCATCCATCACAACTTTTCATAGAACATAATGTTTCTCGTTGCTACCTATGTAGATCTTGTATTGATTTTTTTTTTCTATTTTTTGAAGACTTGCAATTATTTTTAGGAGGAAGAGGGTGTGTATTTTATTACAAGAAAAACTTGTATCTATAAAATCTGTTTAAAATTTATAATATAAAAAGTTAATAAATAAATTTAAAGTGTATATAAATAATTAATTAAAAAGATTTAATTTAATATATTAATAATATTTAATATTATAATTTTAATAAAAAAAAATATTATTTTATATTTTTTTTACGTATTATTGGATATACATAAAAAAATATTTAATAAACTATGGATAGTATTCAAGTAATAAAGAGCATGATTCATTAAATAAAAAATATAATTTACATTATTAAAAAATATTTATATTAAATTATCTTGTTATATTTTTTAGATATTTAATTAATAAATATAAATTCAAAGTTTATACTTCAAGATTAAAACTACATTTTTAGAATCAGGTGAATATATTCTTAAATTGTAAGTTAACATATAAAGATTCTTATTTGAACGTGTCCAAAGTTACTATCTTTATTTAGTAAGATTTATTAAAATAAGGTCGATAATCTTTATTTTTATCAACTTATTGAATAAATAATAATAATAAAAATGTTAATAATAATATTGGTATTATTAATGTTGTTATTATATTAATTAATAATATAAATTTAGGTTCGTTAACCACTTTACGAGGAATTATAATTAAGTGAGATTTGTAGATAATTTTTTTTATGTATTCATGTTTTTTTTAAAAATAAAATTAAAATTTTTAAAAAACTTCTATAGAATAAAAAATCAAATAAGAGTGATACGGATTTGCTTAAAGTTAACATAGTCAATTTCATTTTCATCCATGTTGGTATAGATGTAAAATTGACCTATCCAACTCAACTCAATCGTAGTCTACGTGGGTTAGAATCAAAATGGTTCACAAACCTACAAAAATCCATATTTATAAAGTTTATAGGGTTAAGAGCCTATTAAGCCCTAAATGTTAGGGTCAATCTATGAACTTAATTTTTCTCTTCAAATTTTATCTTTTAATTTTTGTAATCTTTTTATATAATTTGTTTTCTCTCTATTTTCTTTCCCCTCTCAAGATAAAATAGACATGAAAAATTAAAATTAGTAAAAAAATTTAAAGTAAGGATGGAAGTAAACAAAATTGTTCGATAGGGACATACTTATCTAAAGTCTAGTTTGGCTAGACCTGTTTAATAAATAAATATATTTATACTTATTAAAAAGTATTTTTAGATAAATAAGTTAGATTTAAATTTACAAAAAAATCAATTTAACCTATTTAGAAACTCATTTATTTTTATATATTATATGTTGATATTTATTATATTTATTTTAATATATATATATATATATATTAGGCTTATTTAATGACCTTTTTAACTTGTAAGTTTTAAACTGATAAGCTTTTTTAATTAATTATTTATATAAGTTTTAAACTTGTTTATTGGTCTTTTTTAGAATGTATGCTTGTAAACAGGTTCATAAGCCTGGTAAGTTTTACATTCGATCAAACCTTGACAAAAAAAAATGGACATTTTTAACAGGTAATAAGCTCAGGATTAAACCTTAAAATTTTTAAATAAGCCAATCTTATACTCGGCTCGGCCTACTTCCATTTCTAGTATAGAAAAAGGATGAAAAAAATGGAAAGAGAATATAATTCTAGAGATGGAGAGACAAATATATCTATAAAAAATAAAGAAAAAGATAAAAGTATAAAAAAATTGAGAAAATTTAAAAGATGAAGAAAAAAATTTAGAATGGAATAAAATTTTAGAGATAAATGAAAAAATATTTAGAGATAGATAAAAAATATAAATAAATAAAAATAAATTAAAAAATATTTTATTACAATAAAAATATTAAAAATAAAATTTTAAGAAAGAAAAAATAAATTGAGATGAATAAATTAAAAAAAATTAAATATAAGATAATATCATAAAAGTTAATTTACACGCGTATTTGAGAATTACGTAGGTTAAAGTTTAAAAAAAATTATTAGTAAACGAGCTACAAAAATAGAAAACTAGTCCACATTCATTCCACTTAATTTGAAGGTCACGTAGATTAGTGCTTAAGAGTCTTATTTGTAACTTAGTTACAAAACAGAAGATTATAAGATGAATTAGCTCATATTTATTTTACTTAATTTAAGGATTATATAAATTAAGGTATATAAAATATTAAATTTAAACGAGTTACAAAACAAATGAAGTAAGATAGAATTAGATGAGTTAACTCACATTCATTTCACTTAATTTGAGGATTACATAAGTTAAGATTTAAAAAAAAATTAAATAAGTTTAAAATAGAATAAAATAAAATAGAATTATATGGGTTAATCCATACTAAATCCCCTTAAATTAAGGGTTATGTGAATTAAAATTTTAAAAAAATTTATTTTTAAGTGAGTTTATATAATCTAAGATCACATAAACCAACTCATGAGTACAGACCAATTTGACACCTCTACTTATTAATAACAAATATATATCCTAAGTTAATAATTTAATGGTCAATATTACACTACTTATTAGTAACAAATATATACCTTAATTTGATAATCTAATGGTCAAAATTACATTTATTAAAAACATGTAATATTACTTATAAATAAAATATGGTTAAAAAATTAAAAATTATTATTATTATTATTAATAATAATATGATAAACGTAATTATAGCAATCATGATATAAAGAATGTTATATGTTTATACAAAATTTTTTATATATCATTTAATAATTAATATATAAGATAATTTTTTATATATTATTAATATAATATTTTTTATATTATTTAGTATTTATTTTATATAAATAATATATATTATAATTTATAATATAAATAATTATATAATATAAAAATAGTATAATATTATAATTAAATATAATTTATATATAAATAAGATATTTATTTTATTATAAATTTATAAAAACAGATAAATAAAAAATATTAATAAAAAACTAAGTTCTCTCAAAATAATAACAAAATAAAATTTTAAAAAACTAAATAATTAATAATAATAATAATATTATAATTATAATAATAATTATAATATAAAAATATTTTATTATTTTAATTTTTTATATATTATTTAATAATTAACATATAAAATAACTAATTTAATATAATATTATTTTATAACATTTTTATATTATTTTGTATAAAATAATGTATTATAGTATTATAAATTAAATACAGTCTATACATTAAAAATATTATTAATTTTATTATAATTTTATAAAATAAATAAATAAAAATTTATTAATTAAATAAAATAAAAAATATTAAAATAATAAAAATAGATAAATCATTATTATTATTATTATAATAAAAATAGTTCTAAGATGTTGATAATTATAATGAAATAATAATAATAGCTGTAAATCATATTTAAAAAAAAATTAATAATAAATATGTGTGTAAGATTTAGTATATGTATAGAAGAAAAAAAAATATAAAAATAAACGAAAATAAAGAAACATAGAAAATAAAATAAAAAAATATTTAACAGATACTATTTTCAAAATTTTATTTTACATGAATGAGATGGATTAATTTTTTTTACTTGTATTTGACCTCGTTAAAATATATTTGGTGATAAAAAAAAAAACTCTTAATTTAGTTTTTTTTTCTTCTATTTTTTAAATAACTTTTAATGTGTGAGTTTATTTTCAATTAAGTTTTTTTATTAATTTTTTTATGTCGATCTTTATATATAGAACATGCAATTTTCTTAGTATTGACGAGGCCCATAATCTTCGAAAAAAAATTATATATGTAATTATCCGAAAAATATAAAAATAAAAAAAATGGAAAAGGAGTTTTTTTAACTATACATAAATTATTCTCACCTCAATTCTACTGGCCATATGTAGAGGATGAATTTAGTTTTTACTCATTCTCAACTGCCATCTCTTCGTTCTTTGATTATGCGAAGTGTTGTCAAAGTGGTCAATGTTAGCGTATCAGACACTCAAATAAAATTACTATTTTCCTGAACGATATGTTAGATTATCAACATTTCACATTATTAGAAATACTAAGTTGTTGAAAAATCTTTTAAAAAAAAACAACTTGACAGGACTTTGTTTTATTAAGAATTCAATTTGATTTAATATTTTATCTTACATACTATTTAAAAAAAAATAAGTTTAATTTTTGGTAAAATTATTTAAACAATGCTTTAAACAGCATAACCAGGATTCATTCAATAAATAAAGAATACTTTAAAAGTTCTTGTTTCCATTATTTTATGATCCAATTCTTATGGATGATGATTATTTCTTTTCTGTAGCAGTAACATTCCTGAACCATTAGATTTAATGTTATGTTGTTTTTTTATAAGCATTTAATATTAATATATTATGTTGTAGTGACAATATTAGTAATTAAAGCAAATTCTATTTATCCTTATTTTGTTCTTAAAATTCTAAAATTTCCAGGCTGCGGCTCCCTGCCTGTCAATGCATGAAAACAGACAATTTGATTATTTGAAAAAAAATCATATATGAGCTCGGTAGTTTGATTGGTTTGTTTTCACTATATTTATTTGTTGTTATTCTTTATAATAGAATGTTTTTCTAGGTATATTTTTATATATATATATATTGAAAATGTAGTGTTATAACTTTTTGTTTTTTCATATAATTTGTAGTATTATTATAGCGTTCCAAAAAATAGAAAAAATTAACTTTTTTTTTATAACATTTCTGTCTTTGAAAATTGTGAAAAAAAAAACTTTTATTTTATAACATTTCTACTTAAAAACATTGTAAAAAAAATTATTTCTATGATAAAAAATATACTATTTTTTAATATTTAACTCATCATTCAAATATATATAATATCATCAATAAAATTAAAAATTAGCTTATAAATTTTTTAAAGTATATAATATTTTATCAATAAATTAAAAAAAAACATATCATATATCATTATTATGATTAAGTATATTTTTAGTATTTTTTAAATAATTAAATTTTAATTTTATCATCCAATTTAAAAACTTTTGGTATATATTCTTCATTTTCTGAATTATTTCAACTATGATTTCTGAAGCTAATGATTTCTCACATATATATATATATATATGTATATATATATATAATACCATCAATCTAGTGATAAAATTGAAAATTAGTTTATAAAATTTAAAAAGTATATAATAATTTATCAATATATTTTAAAATAAATAAACATATCATATATTATCATTCAGTTTTAAAAATTTTGATATATATTTCTTATTTTCTAAATTATTTTGATTATAATTTTTGAAACTAACCTAAATTTTACTAAATTAAATTAAATTAACCACAACTGAAGAAGCTTAATTAAAATATTTAAAAAAATATTGAAATTTCCTATAACAATGCTTAATTTAAGTTAAATTAACGTAGATTATTAAGATAATAAAAATTAAAAACTAAATATATTAAAATTGAAAGATGAAAATTAAAATTTAATTATTTTAAAAAAATCAAAATTATGTTTAACCTTTATTATATTTATTATTATTATTAATTAGATACAGTAATAGAACATTTTAACAAATGCTTAGTATATAAATTTTTTAATTTTCAAAAAATTCATATTATCTATGAATTATAATTGTTGAAAATATTTAAATATATTTGATAAAATTAAAAGGTTTATAAACATGTTAAATGAATATGATTAAAATTTTCTCACCTTGATATAAATTTTGGACTCGTACCTCCTTTTATGAAATATTTAAACAAAAGATATAGTTAAAAATAATATTTTAATTTTTAAAATATTTGTAGTAAACATAAAAAACTAACATCTGTAAATTAAACTTTATTTCCTGTTTTTGATACCAGCCTTATGTTTTTAAAAATTAAACATATTGTTAAACGAGTGTAGTTCCTAAAAATCATTTAAAAAAATATTATATTTATATTTTAAAATTAAAAATAAAATAAATTTATCCCAAAAAATTAATCCTTTTTCTTTATTTATTCTCTTTTGCTTCTATCTCAACTTTTTAAAATATTCATAAAATATTTTTTAAAAACAAAAGTACAATCAAACACTGTCTAACGCTGTTAATTTTCTTTTGTAATAATATTTTTTACTAAAATATTTTATAAAAATGTGAGGATTCAAATTTGTTTTTAACCATATTTATTATTTTTATTATATATTATTTAACCTATATTAAAAATATTCATCATAATATTTTTAAATATATAAAATATATTTATAACATTTATAAAAATTATATTTGTTAAAAATATAATTTTGTGGAATGGAAAAAAATTATTATGTATAGACGGTCTTGAAAATGCCTAAAATTTTAGATGAAAAATAGTAACTATTTGTCGAAAGATTTGTTTTTTCTCCCGAAAATGGCAAACACAGAGAGTGCGCCCAAAGGCTCAAAAACTAAAACGAACATGAGTGAGTGAGAGAGAAGAGGAAGAGAATTCCCGCCATACGCGAGAAGCATACCCCGCCATATTCAGCAGCACCTTTTTATGAGTCACTGACGCTTGGTGTCTTTCACTGCTTAGGAAACACACACCAATGGCTTCTTCTCGTCGCAATAGCAACGGTCGATCACCCCTCGTCAATCCACAACGTCAAATCACTTCCTTCTTCTCCAAATCCACTTCCCCTTCTCCCTCTCCCTCTCCCACTCTCTCCAAAACCAACCCTAAACTAAACCCTAACCCTAACCCTAACCCTAACACTAGCCCCATCCCTCCCACTCCCTCCCCTCTCATTCCCAAAACGCACAAGCCCCTTCTTCTCATCGGCGCTTCTCCTTCACCCTCCTCTTCGTCCTCGACCTACGGTCAAGAGGTCGTTGGCCGAAGGATCAAAGTTTATTGGCCTTTGGACAAAGCCTGGTACGAAGGCCTTGTCAAATCCTTCGATAACCTCACCTCCAAGCATTTGGTTCGTTACGACGATGACGAAGAGGAATCCCTCGATCTTTCCAAGGAGAAGATCGAGTGGCTCCAGGACACCTCTTCCACAAAGCTTAAACGGCTGCGTCGCGGCTTCCCCACTATTAGGAAAATGGTGATTGAGGACGAGGAGGTGGAAGAAAGTCCCAAAGAAGAAGTAGAAGATGATGCTGATGATTCCAACGACGAAGATTGGGGGAAGAATGCTGTGTTGGAGGATGCTGGGGATGGTCCAGAAGAAGATACAGATTTAGAGGATGAAGATGATGTAGGAGGGAGGATTAAAGGAAAGCCTAGTGGAAAGGTTAAACCAAGAAAGCGGAAGCTAAATGGAACAGAGAAAGCAGAACCTGCAAAAAAGAGCAAGAGCGGATGGGAAGTTGGTAAGGGAGCTTTCAAGCTCTCTGTATTGGAGCCTACGAGTAATTTGGAGAGTAAGTGACTGGGTTAATCAACGGAGATTTCAAGAAGAATTTGTTTTTGAATATTCTGAGATTATTTTTGACTTTCAGATATTGCTCCTAATATTTGCAGTATCAGTTTTATTATACTTTTGTTGGCTGTGGGAATTGTAGGCGGTAAATATTGGAATTTTCAAATTTAGAAGTGAAGAACATGTGTTGTTTGTTAAATAAGGAAAGGAATGTCCAAAAACACTATATGGTGATGAGAAAGTTTTCCTAACTAAAAGAGAAAAGCATGAGGTAAAATGAAGATTTATGGATTGGAGAAGTTAGACGAAAGAAGCCATTCTAGTAGTTGTTTCTCCAATGATATGTATGACTTACACATTAAATTCTTAGTCTTTTCTTTATGCAATTTGTTGTCTTTTCTTCACTCCATCATGCTCCTTCTTATTCCATTGGATGGTGTCACTAGCTAACTGAAATGCAGAAATCAATATATTTTGTTTTTTATAAATTAAGCCATATCTTTACACTTTGCAGTTACAAAGACATCTAATGGCACTGACAATGTTGCCACTGCTGAGACCTCTGAAAGATTTGCATCTCGTGACGCTCAGAAATTGCACTTCCTGAGAGAGTGAGTTTTGACATTCTTGATGTAGCATTTCCATGCCAAAAATTCCTTTCTTACCTCTTAGAAGGAATTTAGATGTGATACCATAATGTGTTTGCAGTTATCAGCTGTTATTGTCATTTTTCCTGCATATGATTTATTGGGTTATGTTATAATTTTATTGTGCTTTGTATGTATATGGTCTTGGTACAGAGGTCTCAGGGATGCCAAGCGGAGATGTCCAGGAGACGAAAATTATGATTCAAGAACTCTCTACTTACCTCCTGATTTCTTAAGGAGTTTGTCAGATGGTCAGGTAATTACTGCTAAAGTAGTAGGGTCACTAGTATGAATTTCTCAAATTTCACTGGTGCATGCAATTGATGTGGTCATTTGATGAGTGCAGAAACAATGGTGGGAGTTCAAGTCAAAGCATATGGACAAAGTTTTGTTTTTCAAGGTTAAAGTTTGCTATAAGTTTTGTTGGTGCCATTAGTATATTCCTTACAGCCAAATGAAATATTTTTCCTCCCTTTTGTGGTACAGATGGGTAAATTTTATGAGCTTTTTGAAATGGATGCACATGTAGGAGTGAAAGAGCTTGACTTGCAGTATATGAAGGTGTGTATGAATGTCTAGACTTGTAAATTTTCTTTAGAATCTCAAGGTGCCCTATTTGCTTACACTGAATTATTTGTACTTATTTGTATACATATGACTTTTTTTAGGGAGAACAACCTCATTGTGGATTTCCAGAGAAGAATTTCTCAATGAATGTAGAAAAACTGGCTAGGAAGGTTTGTCTCATAAATAACTTATTTTCTTATTTTAACTCTGCTAGTGAACTAACATGTCCGGCAAGCCATCTTGCAATTAGGGAGGAACTTACTGAATTGCCTTGGCTGAACAGGGTTATCGAGTTCTTGTTGTGGAGCAGACTGAAACACCTGAACAACTGGAGCTTCGTCGCAAGGAGAAGGGCTCTAAAGATAAGGTCTGAATACATCTCACAATAATCAGAGAAGTCATTATTTTGACCCTTTGTTTTTGCGTGTTGTGCCTTGTAGCTAGTGTTGATGGAGGAACAACAGTCTCTAATTTTGATATTTTCTTCTAGGTTGTGAGGCGTGAAATATGTGCTGTGGTTACAAAAGGCACATTAACAGATGGGGAGTTGCTGTCAGCAAATCCTGAAGCTGCATATTTAATGGCCCTGACTGAGCATCATGAAAACCATCAAAAAGAAATTTCGGAGCGTATCTACGGTGTTTGTATAGTTGATGTTGCCACAAGCAGAGTCATTATTGGACAGGTACTCTGTATATTCTAAGTCTGCCTAAATTTGATTATGCATAAACTCAGTTCAGATCTTAGATGAGATCTGTAAATTCCATCAAGCTGCAAAATATCTAATTCTTGCCACTCAATTGGGACTGGAGAGAGGAGATTGAGGTGGGGATTAGGGGTTGATATGTCAAGGATTTGTTCTGGTAACTTTATGATGTGTTTGCTCAAAATTTGCTCTAGATATTTTTGTCAATTTTAATTTTTCATGAATTTATTTGGAAATCGAGTATAATATACATACAACCAAGCATAAACCTAACTAATCTGTTAATTGTTTACATTATCACTTGTGTAAAACAATAGAGTTTGCTTCTTTGTATGGCAGTTTAAGGATGACTTGGAGTGCAGTGCCTTGTGCTGTATCTTATCTGAGATCAGGCCTGTTGAAATTGTGAAACCAGCTAAACTACTCAGTGCCGAAACAGAGAGAGTATTGCTGAAGCACACTAGAAATCCTTTAGTGAATGAATTAGTTCCAATTGTGGAATTCTGGGATGCTGACAAAACTGTGGATGAGTTGAAGAGAATTTACAGGAATGCTAAAGATGTTAGTTTAGAAGATAATGGGTTAGATTTCCTACCTGATGTTTTACTGGAGCTGGCGAAAACAGGCGATGACAGTAAAAGTGCACTTTCAGCACTAGGCGGTGCCCTCTATTATTTGAAACAGGCTTTTCTAGATGAGAGGTTGCTTAGATTTGCACAGTTTGAGTTACTTCCATGTTCTGGTTTTGGCAAACTTGGTTCAAAACCCTACATGGTACTTGATGCAGCAGCCATGGAGAATCTTGAGATTTTTGAGAATAGCAGAAATGGAGATTCTTCAGGGTATGTTTGTCATTTGGTTATCTGGGACTGTGTCAGTTTTTAGACAAGATGGATAATTTATGTTTATATTTAACTGAAATAATCATTCTTCTTGTAGCACACTCTATGCCCAATTAAACCAATGTGTTACAGCATTTGGAAAGAGATTGCTTAAGACGTGGCTTGCTAGACCATTATGTCATGTGGAGTCAATTAAGGAACGTCAGGAAGCTGTTGCAGGCTTGAAGGTAGGTTTATTTACCCTGTATTTTGCTTCTGATTCTGATGATCCTTCAAGCTACAGTCATCTTTATGGAGGCCCTGATGCTATATCATACACCTGATAAATCAAGCAGGGTCTAAAACTGTTAAGATACTTAATTTGTTTTAATGTTAGTTATACTTATTTATTGTTTATAGTTTCATCTTTCAATTTGTCCCACTTTTGGATGCTCAATTTTTTAACTTGATTCTATCTCCTTTTGGACTTATATAACCTGCACCGCTCATGGGAAATTGTGATTATTTGAAATATATCTGAAACACATTACCTTATCATATTTGTGTTTATGGTGTAATTAATTAGTGTCTTCTTTCCTTCTGAAACCTATGCCTCCCATCTATGTAGACTCCAGACCTAGCAGCTTACTTTATTTGCTTGTTCAGTAATATATAATATGGAGTATTTTTTTAAGCTCATGTTGAAAATCTTCTGCTCTTCTAATTGTGTTGCTTTTGAACCAATATATATTGAAGATTGGCTGTTGTTTTGTGGTGTTGACATCTACTAGATGATATACTTAGCTAGATTGAACTGATAATAATCATCAGATACAAAACCACTACGTAATATTAATTGATTTCCATAAATGTTTTGCATTTTAGGGAGTTAATCTACCTTCTGCCCTAGAGTTTCGAAAAGCATTATCAAAGCTACCTGACATGGAGCGGCTACTTGCACGCATCTTCTCTACCAGGTAGAACTGTAAAAGATATTTGTGCAATGGGTGATATTTATGTGAACCATACTGATTGTTATCATCTTTAAAGTATTTATGCTCCTTGATTTTCATGAATGCAGTGAAGGTAGTGGAAGGAATGCTAATAAAGTGGTTCTGTATGAGGATGCAGCGAAAAAACAGCTGCAAGAGTTTATCTCAGCTCTACGTGGTTGTGAACTTATGGCAGAAGCATGCTCATCGCTTGGTATCATTTTGAATAATGTCAAATCTAGACAACTTAATCATCTGCTAACACATGGTATGATTATCTCAATAAATGTTATAAAATTACTCTGGAGTAGCTGTTTGATGTATTGAATGCTGTCAATTGTAGATAAAGGTCTTCCTGATGTTTGCATGGATCTTAATCATTTCAAGGATGCCTTTGACTGGGTGGAAGCCAATGACTCAGGGCGTATAATACCTCATGAAGGAGTAGACAAAGAGTACGACTCAGCGTGTAAGGCAGTTAAAGAGATTGAGTCTAGTTTATTAAAGCATCTCAAGGAACAGAGGAAACTACTTGGAGACACATCAGTAATACCTCCAGTGGAAATAATTGGGGTTTAATCTTTTTTATTGCATAAAAACAAATCTAAAATGTTCTTATTTATCTTACAGATCACTTATGTCAATATTGGAAAGGAGGCATACCTATTGGAAGTGCCAGAAAATTTGAGTACAAATATTCCTCGGGATTATGAACTGCGTTCATCCAGAAAGGTAAGAAGACAGACAATTCTCCGAACATGTTATATCAATTAAATGCTAAAGTGTGTTGTATCATCTATTTGATTTCTTTATTCCAATAACTGAATCTGCAATAATATTACATTGTTTGTTGGCTTCTACTTATGAATATCCTGCATATTTTTCATCCTGAACTATCTCTGTACATAGGAGTATACTATTAGGTTACATCACCGATGATTAAAAAGTTAGTTCCTCCGAAATCATTGGCTAACCCTTGATATATAATTGTCTGTGGTTATAACTGTCAATATGAGTTTTTCTCATTCTCTCTATCTGGTGCATGCAGGGCTTCTTTAGGTACTGGACTCCAGATATTAAAATGTTTCTAAGAGAGCTCTCCCAAGCTGAATCTGAAAAGGAGTCCTTATTGAAAAGTACATTGCAGAGATTAATTGGGCGTTTTTGTGAACATCACACTAAGTGGAAGCAATTGGTGTCTGCAACTGCTGGTACAATTTTTGGTTCTTAATCATTTTGGTCATGGCTGTGCAATTCAATTAGCCATAATCAGCCCACACACTAAAATTCACTATTGGTTTCTAAGATTGTCATTGTGTTGTACTGCAATCAGAGTTATAAATTAAAATATAGTACATATTTTTAAAATAATGACTTTCCAGCTGTCTATGGAGGGAATTCAGTTTATCTTCTTCAACCAAGTAACTTCTGCTCAATAATAGGGTACTACCATAATAATAGAAAAAAAAAATGCATAATTGGGGAAGATGCATTTCTATAGTACCTGCTCCTTTGTGACCCTTTGTATAATGTCTGTTGTTTACAAGTTATATTTTTTCAGCTGAAACCAATTTCTATTCTTTTGGCATTTTTCTTTGATGTGGATACACGCCTTTCCTTATGAATGTTACAAGATAAATTCTTCACAGTGCATTTAAATAGAAAATCAAAAGCTTTTCTCTTGCATGGCTTAAACTGGATGTTTACATTCACATGTTGCAGAACTGGATGTTTTGATCAGTTTAGCTATTGCCAGTGACTACTATGAAGGACCAACTTGCAGACCTAGTTTCACAGGCACATTATGTACAAAAGAAGCTCCACACCTCCATGCTAAAAGTTTGGGACACCCCGTTCTTAGGAGTGATACTTTAGGCAAGGGTGCCTTTGTACCCAATGATGTAACTATTGGTGGTTCAGATCATGCTAGCTTTATTCTTTTAACAGGTCCTAACATGGGTGGGAAGTCAACTCTTCTTCGCCAAGTTTGCTTGGCTGTGATTTTGGCCCAGGTGAAGCTCTTAAGTCATGTGACATATCTCATTGTCTATTCTTTCTTTGACTTCTGGGGGATGGGCTATTGTGTTGAAGAAAGGCAGGTCTTGCCCTGAGTCTTAAGTAGGCTAGTCCTTTAGCTTTGGAATACTCATTTAATTTCTTATGACAGGTAGGGGCTGATGTCCCAGCAGAAAGTTTTGATTTGTCCCTTGTTGACCGGATTTTTGTTCGGATGGGGGCTAAAGATAATATCCTGGCTGGTCAAAGTACATTTTTAACTGAGCTTTCAGAAACTGCAACAATGCTGGTAAGCTGCCCTTCGGGTATCAATTTGTATCACTTGTATTTTGGGTTAAGTAGGCACATAACAATAAGCTGTTATTAAGTCACTAGACAGCTGCTGTGAGTAGTTATATTTCAAGTCTTGACTCTTCTTTTGAACATTAATGGAGTATATAGTTTGTGATAGACATTTTTCTCTAAATATAGAAGCAATGGCACACCTTGGATGAAGAAAACGTTTTTTTTTTCCTATAGAGCCCACTCATTATTAGTATTATGTTTTGCCTGTAATGGAGTAGTTAGTTGTGTATATTTCATGAGGCTTTATAAGCCCATTTATTTGGCTTGTAATGCATTAGCGATGCACACGAATCTAATTTTATTAAAGCATTGTTTCTTTCTGGGTATGCACTTTTGATGGTGATTACAGTCATCAGCCACTCGTAATTCATTGGTGGCTCTGGATGAGCTTGGGCGAGGGACCTCAACTTCTGATGGACAAGCCATTGCGTAAGTGTCTGTTGTGGGATTAGTTGGACACACTTTTTATCCCCAATGGTTTTATTCTTTGTTGGTTTTACACATTCCGGTGAGTCCATCTCAGATTCTGCTGTGTATTTCAAACATTTGGCAGGGAATCTGTATTAGAACATCTTGTGCGGAAAGTGCAGTGTCGTGGATTGTTTTCTACACACTATCATCGATTAGCTATAGATTATCTCAAGGATCCCAAGGTATACCCAGTTTCTTATCCAGTATAATCATCAATGGTATATTGAACTCATACTATAATGCTTGTAGGAAGCATTTTAATCGTGAATTTGTTAATGGACTTGATTTGCCTCTTGAGTTTGCCAGTCATGACCTATTTAGAATGCATACACTGTAGAAAGTTTACATTCTAGTGTAGTGATTTGTTCCACTTTTTATTTTCGTTAGTGTTTTAGTTTGGACACTTAAAATTATATTTCTGAGTTAGCTTTTTGTGGCTGTAAAGGTCTGTCTCTGCCACATGGCATGCCAAGTTGGTGGTGGAATTGCTGGTTTAGACGAAGTCACCTTTCTTTACAGGCTAACCTTTGGTGCATGCCCCAAGAGCTATGGTGTTAATGTTGCTCGGTTAGCTGGTATGTTTTTTGCTTTGAACTATATCACACATGGATTATGCTCTTCTGTAGTGACGGGTATAGTTCAGTGGACAAAGTGTAAGGGTATATTATTAATTAGAAAATTATCAGTGAAGAATTTAATAATTGTCTAGTTTGATATAAATGTATAAGCACTTTTATTACAATTTCAACCATTAATTTTGCAATCATTGGTTATATCTTTGCACTTATCCTCTAAAGTGTACTTCTCACTTTAGAGGAGACACAACATTGGTAGTTAGCATAATTCAGTTAACATCCATGCATCTGGTGTTTCATTAATTTTTAGTTCATTGACTTAAAACTCTGGGACCTTGAGCTTGAGAGGCTTGATATATATTAGGTCTTTGTCCAACCTTGCTCTATTGAAGCTTAAACTTGTCGCTGACAATCTCAAAATATATTTTATGGAGACGGGGTGCATGTTTACTAGTCTTTTACATCACTTTGGAAAACTGTTAATGTGTGCTATGCTGATTATACAGTTTGCTATAAATGTGCTTAACATCGTTTTTCTGATGTGTTCTACCACTATTAACCAATTCATATTATAATAAAGAAAATTAATTTTATTTCAGGACTACCAACTTTGGTCCTTCAGAAGGCTGCTGCCAAGTCCAGAGAATTTGAGGCCACATATGGTAAATGCAGAAAGGTGTCTTCTGAAATACACTCTTCCAATCAAAATTGGGTTGATGAGATAGCTGTTATCATACAAAAATTGAACAACGCTGCTACAAATTTAAATTGCCAGGAAACCATATGCGTTAGTGCCCTAAGTGAACTTCAGGATAAAGCGAGAGAACTAATGCAACAATGTTAAAACTATTTCAAGACATTCTTATTCGGAATCCAGATCATAGTTGGTAATTCATTATTTTGAGAAGCAAGCATACTTCATGGTCACGTTCTTCGTTGATATCAATCCTGATGATGGGTCTGGGTTTACCATGTATATTGGTTGTCCAACGTTTGTTTTGTTGGGCGTGTGCTTGTAAATAGTTGCATTGGAAGTGGTGACACGAATTCAAATGATTGAAGGCTGGCCCATCTTTACATGTCTAATGGATTTGTTTTACGAGTTAATACAAATATGGGGAACTCGGTTCTTTCGGCTAGCAAGTATAATTTATTAGAGAAAAAAAAACCCCAAATAATTGCTTAAAATTACAAGCATGTCATAGCTAAATACGTGGTTCTTAAATTAATTACTAAACAAATGATATGTATCAATATATTATGCCGAATGATTTTTTGTAAGAATCAAATCGAGTGTTCACTCTTGTTCCGAAGTCTTGGGAGGGTGGGTGATGGACAGTGCATTGCATACAGCAAAGGAAGGTGCATTTCGAACTGAATTCCATTATCATATATTATGCCGCAAAATGTTGGAATTTGACGAGCATCATAATAATGCTCTGATATACATTAAAATAAATAATCTATGAATGTCTTAAATTTACATTATGCTGTGTCTCATTTTCTTCTTCGTCAGGCATTGAGGTGTCATAGTCAGGACCCTGATAGTGCTGAATACTGTTCTGAATGGCACCGATAGTCTTAACAACTATATACATGGGTATAATAATTCCGCTAGCCTTTAGTATCATGACCTACATCAAAATTAGTATATTGAGTTCTATTAATTCAGCTGTCCGTAGACAAAGATTGTAGATATGTTTGTTTTTTATTTAAGACGGGAAAAGAAATACTTAATACTTACAGTTAGTATGGTAAATGGGTAATCTTCCGTTCCATTTGTAAGCACTGCGAAAAGATGTCTTACAAGTAAGACAAATGTAAACTGCAGAAATAAAGTAGTTAAAGTTATATTCCAGAATGTCTAGGTGTTTACAAGTAAATTGAATTAAACTAGTTTAAAGTTTGGTGGAATTTAATATCCGTGACCATAAAATTGGTAATGAATTTGTTATAGGTTGGTATATATTTGGCGCAGGACTGAGAAGTCCTATATTGGCACCCAATTGAACGCAACTAGCAATCCAGTTGGCAAATAGCGGTAAGCAACCTGAGTCGACTTTGACTTTTTTACTTTTCACAAATCACAACTTTGATTGTATTCTAAAATCTAAATTCATTGTTGTACAACAAATGCCAGCCGCAGAAGATAAAAAAGACTAGGAATATAAATTTGATTAATAATAACGCCAAGAAAAATCAGATAATGCTTACAGCTATTGCTAGTGATCGACAACAAGACGCGCTTCTGTCAGCGGCAGAACTGCATTCAGAGTAATCGCTTTCTAGTGCAACTCCTTCCACCGTACCCTCTATTCTTGCGTTCGACGCTTCTTCTTCCCCCCTTTAACAGTATAATAATCAATTTCATATCGTCAGCTTTTCTAAACAATTTATATATTAGTACCTCTCTCTCTCACGTACCCGAGTCAAGACTTCACATTATGAAACGATTCATTAAATTATTAGTTCAAAACTTGACTTTGATTGAATTGAGCGGCGGAAATATATATATTTATATATGTTATTGGAAAAGTACCTGATGGACATTGCTTCGTCATTATTTATCTTACACTTCTTTGGCGGAGCTGTATATCCAGGTTCATATTGCTGCAAAAACAAAAACAATTTGCTTTCATCAAATGCAATTCTTGTGTTTGTTATGAGTTTCTTCGAAAAAAATTCAATCATAATTGACTTCTGAGAGAGACTTATATTCACATTTTACTTGATTTACATTTTCACGTAAAAAGTATAAATGTAATATTTTCAAGAAAATGTTAAAAATTGTCATATATTATATTAATTAGCAACTTTTATTTCTACTTATATTTTTTCTTTTATTATTTGAATATTGGAAACATTCCTAAGAATGCTAAATCATAGCTAAATATAATTTTTAATTTCTTCGGAAATAACATTCCCAACCAGAAATATTATTCTAGAGAATGTAACAGATAAACAGATATCCAATGGGATATAAATGGGTTGGTTCCGTTCATTGAATGTATGATAAAAAATTCCAGACCCTTTTGTCCTACAGTATTAAAATGGAAACGAAGATTGAAAACAAGGAATAATAGTAAGTTCGTCTTTTGGAGAAACAAATACGAATTGATATAAAAATAGTATACTAATAGAGAGAGACTTTAATATTTACGAAGCCACAAAATAAGCAAAGGGGGAAACTGTGAAAGAAAAGGAAATTATGGACGGTTTGTCAAAATCAGATGGGGAAGCTCACCCAATTAGCATAATCACGATAACTAAAAAAATAGGCACTCGCGGATACCTCTTTCTTCCTTTCTATTTACTTATTTTCTCTCGAAAGAACAGAAATTTGATTAGCATCAAGAAACCAACTTTGGTTATAACTCACTAAAACAAGATGAAAAGAACGTTATATGCACAAAATAAAAATGAATGATCAAAGTTCATACCTGGAGACATATTTCACAAATTGTATTTCCTTTCTCGTTGCACCATCTCTGTACGCAATCTCTATGGGCAAACTGAACAACAAAAACGCAAGAGTTGATGAGAATTAAGAAGATTTCAAGAAGCATAATAACGAAAAAGCAAGTCTTCAATATAAAGCTGCTTAAGAAATTATGTATTAACCTTAACGGTTCCAGAACAAGCACAAGGTGCTTCCAAGCTTTTTGAGCTCTCAAATTCTTCTTCATGACATATTCTACAGCGAGGAATCCCAGAAAGTAATTTCAAATCATCGACTAACAAGACAACCTCTGCCATATATTTCACACCCCGATGATCTTCGTTTCTTAAACTTGAACCTTTGTTTTCAAATTCTGATGGGTACTCTGTTTTTCTTTTTTCCTTTCTGTGCTCTCTCTTTCTCAGTCTTTCTCAAGAACCTCGACTTTATATATGAAACAAACAATTTGGAGTTCCAATATTGCCCCTGTACGATTTTTCAGTAAAATAAATTAATAAATAATATGACCTAATTGCATAAGAACCGACCCAAGAAGCTAGCTTTGACTTGAAAGAGACTTGCTTTGCAATGCAGGATCAAACAGAAACTTTGTTTAATCTTCGTTTAGGTTCCAAGTAGTAAAGATTGTTAAACAACCGAGTAATTTTATTCGGATACCTTGCTTATAATATATAAAAAAGTCTTAAATTGTGACAAAATTGGGATGGAGAAAAAAAGGGGAAAGAAATGTATCTTTTTTCTAGTCCTTTGTAAGGAAAGCATATGTAGGAGTAAAATAAATCCTATCATATCACAAGATACTCATTTTTTGTTTTATACAATAGAAATTATTTAGATTTTAGCTTATCTATTATATTTCTATTTGATTTAAAATTAATATTATTAAAATACATGTATAAATTAATCTGATCCATATTTGTTTTTGCTGAGAAGAGTTACAATATCTTTAAATTGGCTTTATTTCATATGTATGCACGTCTAATTCAATGCAGTGCATTGTAATTTCTACTCTAAAAAGTACCTTATTAAACTATCCAAACATACGTTAAGGATTAATTTTTCAACAGTGCAACGAATAAAACCTATACCCACTTACGTTTTATAATATGTTTCATTTATGAGGTGAGATTTTCAATTTTCCTATTGTTTGGTCAAATATGCATGCGTTGACATTAAATATAAATCCCAATGTGCACCAGCTAACTATTGCCTGTGTATATAAATGTTATTCTCCTTTTTTTCCACTTTATTTTCCATTTTCTAGTTGCAAATAAAAACAAGGAAGAAAATTACAAGTGGAAAATTGTTCTAGATTTAGTGGTTGCTATAGTCAATTCAGTAATTAGATTTTATATGATTTAGTAATGAACCAAGGTATCTTGGAGAATATTGAAAAGTTACGTAAACAATTCATCATATTTAGTAACTGTCTAAATTCTTACCCATCAAGGGAATAAAGAATAAAGACAAAATATGACCTGACAAATTGATATCTATGTATGGGTAAAATGTTAAAAAAAGAAAAGAAACATAAGAACATGGTTTCAATTTACCGAATGAAGACTTAAAAAGAAAAACATACAAAAAACAAACAGGATGAAGTATGAAGCATCCTGAGCACCTTTTTCCTTTGTTTATTTTTGGTTGGGAGGGAAGGGGGCAAAATTGCAAATTATTGCATCTATGAAACCAAAATTTATGAGACTGAGATACCTTTTTTCCTCCGCGTACAGTTCAAAAATTGCCCTTTCCAGAGGTTTAAATCTTAAATCTGGGACCTATGATCCTTCACAAACGGTAACAAACGTTCAAAACAAACCGAAATTTGAAATCCTGGGCCCCGCTTTTTTGTTAGATTAATAAAAAACGCGCTCACCCTAATTCATCATTAGTCCTGTTCGGTGCCCCTCCCTTCTTTACACGCCAAGCTCGTTACTTTTTACAATCTTTGCATTTTTTAGGTAATCAATAATTAAGTGCTTGCAATTCACAATAAATAAGAAAAGATTATATGCACTTACATACGTATATGACAAATGACATCTTTTATTATTGTTATTATTTTCCATATGTATGCAAGTACGTTACTAAAATGTATTTCAAATTTGTCTGCCGTGTGAAGAAAAGAAAAGAAAAGGTAACGCTATTTATTTCATTTCTTATTATATGTTAGGAAGCTGACGCACGTGCTTATCCTTTCTCGTTCGTTCTTATCGTCTGCCTCAAATTATTTATTTATTTTTGTGGATTTATCCAACAATTATGAGCAATCCTTATCATTTAGGAGATTCACAATTCACAAATCACAAGTAATAGGGATTGAATTTGCACTTTCTTATGAGAGCTTTTCTGTAAGCAAGTGGTAGGCATGAACTTGCGGTATGTGGGGACAATAGCCACACACTGTGAAAAGTGGACCTCATCCATCCAACTTAAAATTCTAATTTGGCACCTAACGATCCTGTTATTAGTGACTAGTAAAGTAGCCACTTCCACGTAATAAACATGAATATTATTAATAAAAATAGATGGGGCCAGCGAAATTAACATTGGTGCTTATAATTAATTATTTTAATTTTTGAAGATAAGAAAACCGATGTTGTAATTTACCTTGCCAAAAAAATCATTGTAATCTGTATAAGTTGGAGATATTTTGGTGGTGGTTTTGACAACGAAGTTTGTTCCGTTAGATGAGGAAAATGCTGTCACTTTTGAGTTTGGTTTAAGCTAAGTATTATATAACATAATTCCAAAATGTCCTCCAATAAACAGAATAAAGGAGGGAGTAAAGCAATCACTCACCCAAAGTTTGTAAATTTAACTCTTTTGATAAGGAGTGCAAACTATAAAGGTATCCTTAGTTGTTGAATGCCGATGCCTTAGCTTCAAAGTTCATGCATTTGTATGGATAATGTCATTTAGACAGAGCTCATGTACATATGAAAAATACGAGAAAGATAATGTTGTTTTAGATAAGATAGCCCATAAATCTAAGCACCTTAGAATAACATTTAATAATCTATTCCCATAAGAGGAAAGGAGTGTATGGGCCAATATAAGAATTCTGTTGGCTCATTGTTGTCTGGGCCGTTGTTGGGTATTTTCACTCAACAATCAGACAATCACCGCAAATTAGAAGCCACCCTCTTTGGGTTAGGTCTCGTACATTTCATTAATTCAGAATCTTTAGATTTACATTAGGTCCGGGCCGAACAAAAAATAAACTCCATTACACTGAGACATTATGTTGAATAATAATAAAAAAAAAGAGATAACTAAGGCAATAGCCTTTGCCTCATTTTCTATTTCAGTGATTAGTGCTCTTCCATGAGTGGGAACAATGTTATGGACCTTAAAAAAATGATACATGTGTTCTAAAAATTGGTGATGAGATAGCATTCCCTCACTCAATTCCCCATCCCAAGGTTAAATCTCAAATATTTCATTTCAATTGCTCAGTCTCACCATTCTAATTTTTTTCTTAAGCTAATTAAACCACGTTTTAAAATAAAGAATTTTAAGTTCAGTGGATAGAATAGAAAAAAGAAAAAGAAAATATACGATTGAAAATTATAGAGAAGAAAGGAGATAAATACGGAGTAAGGAAAGAAATGTAAACAATTGTAAATAATTATTAATTTATTTTATTATTATATTTACATCAAAAACTTGTAAATTTAATAAAGTATAATGTACTGTGTAGTTTAAATCTCAGTGTAAATTACATTCATAGCTCTGGTTTTTAATAAATTTTTATTTAATATATCTTCCTTTTTATATATATTATTTTGGTCTTATTTATTTTTATAATTACACAATAAATTATAAAAAATTATGTGATTAAAAATAATATATATTGTGATCTGATTAGATAAATTAAGAAAGATCTATATAAAATAAAAAAAATAAAAAAATATTTTTGTTAAATCTTATAAAAATAAAATAATACGATAAAAAAATAAAATAAAATGAAGCAAGAAAGGTGTTAAAGAGTCATCATTCATCTTATTTAATATCCTTTAATGAAATATAGTGGTTAGGAGAGGCTTTCCTTGTTTGCTCTTAACAGGAAAGCAAATAGAAAATGCTTGTAAATATATCATTTTCCATTTAAGGAGTATATATATATATATATATATATATATATATATATATATATATATATATATATATATATATATATATATATATATATTAAAAAAAACAAAAAAACTGGGACTGAACATGGTACCCTCTGATTTATTTTTATTTTTATTTTTTTCTATCTACATATACATATAAGTATCTGTAGATGTATTTGTTTTGTCCATCTCTTTTTCTGTCCATTAAAAAATTTCATATGAAAAAATGTTAAGATTATATTTTATACTATAGATTTATTATACCAAATTTAAAATATTTATAATAAAAATTAATCACTATACCATTTTATGCTTAATTGATAATATAAAATAATTTTTATTATTAGTATAGTTTAATTAAAATTTATATTTAAATATATAGTAGTTAGTGAAATAAAAAGAATAAGATAAAATTAAATGAAATAAATTTACCATCTCATTATTTAGATAGTTTCGTACCATAAAATATACACACAAAAAAAAGTTCAATCTCATATCTAAATTTGGAGAGAAAAAACTACAGAATTAATCTAGTGATAAATACTTTAAAATTAAAGTAGTTTATATAAAATTATAAATTTTAATCTTTTATCGTTTACTTCATTGTATGTTAAAGAAAATTAAATTAATAAATAACATTGAACAGAACGAAATAAAAGAATTCCATAAAAAAATTATTTTGTATTATTTTAAATATTTCGAATGATAAAATCTAATCATTTTGTTTTTATGCTATCAATTAAAATAACATAAAAGCCTTGTTTGGTATCGTGGTACAAAACGAAAATAAAAAATACAATTATAAGAAAAAACGAGAGGTGGTGAAATTATTCGTTTCCTTGATTAGTATCTCATTAAATGGAAAATAATAATACGCTACTCTTTATTTATTTGATTTTGTCGAAAAAAAAAAAAATACAAGTAAATGTTTAAAAAAAGACTATGAGAATTACAAGACACTTCTTACATTTATCTTTTTATCCTTTTTATCTTATGTGATACAAAACATGTAAGCCAAAAAAATTTGTTACTGTTCAGTTATTTTAATAATTACCTTTTTTTTTTTGTTTGATTCTCCCTCTTTTCTTTCTAATTCTTTTCCAATCATAAATGATCTTTCAAACATATTACAAAAGAATAAATATAAAAAATATGGATAATATTTACGAATCTATATTATATTAATAATATGATATATATTTAATATGTTAACAATATATAATTTTTATATATTAATAGAATTTTTTATTAGCATCATATATTATATTGCTAATATAAATGCATAATATTAATATTAATAGTTTAATTTTTAGTAAATAAAGAGTTTACCAACAAAGATTAATTTCATATAAAACTATCAATATATGATAATTCTATTACAGTATAAAGTTAGATAAATTTTGTATTTTCTTCTCCATAGTAAACTGATATCAAACAAGGGGTCAGTCCTGTTTGTAGGTGTAATTCTTTTCTTCTTTTTGGAGCGTAGAGTGTCGTAATGTTGTGGCATTTGACACGTAGTCCTGTTTGTAGGTGTACGCTTACATGTGGTAGTAATGCAATTCTCATTTAATGAGTTGAAGCCTATCCGCTACACCACAATTGATGTTATCTTTTGGATTTCATTATTTTCTAAACGATTTTATTGGGTTATTTTCTTTGAATGCGTTAGTGTTGCTGTCTCATCTTTTTGAATGCGTTAGGGTTGCTGTCTCGTTGATACAGCCAAAATTATACTTTCAGTTTTATAATGTTCTATAAAATTATATTACTTTTTAATTTTTTTTTAGTATTTTTCAAGATATATCTTAACTGAAAGGTACAAATTAATTCTTTCTAAATATAAAAGTTATTGAAATGAGTTTTATTTTTTTCATATTAAATTATTTTAGATAACAAATTTTAGTTTTAATTAACAGGTTTATTTTACATTGTGCAGGTATTTTCAAATTTAAATGTTTTTTAAAATAAAAATTAAAATAATATATATTTTACAAGTAAAATATATATTTTATTATATTAAATAGAATGAAAATAAAGAGATAAAAATAATGAAATTTGAGAATAAAATTATGACATATAATCTTTATTAATATGATATTGAAAATTAAAAATTTAAATTTAAATTATAATAATTTTAAAATTTATTTAAAAACAAAAGTGTTTTCAATTTAACATAATATA
The DNA here is from genome assembly GCA_037954105.1 of Canavalia gladiata. NCBI lineage: Eukaryota > Viridiplantae > Streptophyta > Magnoliopsida > Fabales > Fabaceae > Canavalia > Canavalia gladiata. The sequence goes on along the minus strand of CM075661.1, from coordinate 15,526,377 downwards.
TCATAATTTAAATTTTAAATTAAATTAAAAATTAAAAAATATTTTAAAAAATATAAATCAATAAATACTCAATGCAAAAATATATATAACTTAACTAGGTTAATTTTAAAAAACACTCTTTTTCTAAAATAATAATTCAGAATTAGAATATAAAAATAGATTTTATGATAAACAATTCTTTTCTTACCATTCATACTTATAAAAGGTGTTGATTTATATAATTTGTAGAAATTAGAGAAATTAGTGTGCTGGAAGTTTATTCTTTCATTATATTTCAATAATAATTATACTTATATCTTTTGAGATTTAATAAATTTTTATTTAATATTTTTTATATAAATATTATTAAATTCATGTAATAATATTAATATACTTAATTATAACATATACATTTTCTATTTTCTCATGTAATTATATGAATTAAGGATATAATTTCGTTGATTACAGTAAGCTTTGAATGTACCCTTTTATCTATCCTATCCACATATGCGCAATCACACTGTTGTATCTATATCTATTATATAATATTTTATTTAATATATATATATATATGTTATACACATAAATATGAATATATTGTATGCAAATTTTGCTAGTTTTTAATAAACTATTAGTTATACTTAACATTATTTTTAATTTTTGTTTTCTTTTTTACATTTTTCTTTATGTAATTGATTCCTTAAAAAAATCAGTTTTATCTCTTAAAAAATGTTGACTGATTCTACTCATGATAGATAAGATTTTGTTTTATGTGAATTATTTCTCATTAAATAACTATTTAAAAAAATTAATAACCGAATAGTGTCTTTCGTCAAAACGACAAATTCAATATTTTTTGACAGAATTAAAAATAAACTTTTTTTATTTTAATTATTTTGACAAAGTCCATTGATGTTGGTTTGGATGTTTAGTGACAAAAAATTTAAGAATTTTTTACAAATTTTTAAGTTAAAATTTTATCTTATTTTTACACAAAATTCTTAGTTAAATATGCAGGACATGATTAGTGAGGATTTCTTTTTTCTAATATATTCCTTTATTAATGTGTTATCATGAAAAAAATAAAAAGAAAATAAATAAAATAAAATAAAAAGATAAAAAAGGAAATAAATTATTTGAAAAGATAAAAATAGGAAAAAATATATTAATAATATAAATTTTGTTTTATATAAATTTTAAAAAATAAAACTTAACTTTAATTTTTTTAATATTTTTATAAAAATAATTTTTATTTTTATAATTTTTTAAAAAATATATAATAAATTTAACAACAAAAAAAAACTCTTTCCCTCATCTTTATTGTCAAAAGGAAGATTAAAAATGTTATGAATTTTATAAAAAATATTTTTTTTCATTTCTATTTTTTATATAAATAAATAATATTTCTTTTTATTTTTATTTTTATTTTTATTTTTTTTCATCCTTCATCTAAACAGTGTGATAATATATTCAAAAATAAATTTATTTTGTGTCACAGGTAGTTTTATAAAAAATATATTAAAAATTAAAATTTAATAAAATTATTTATATATTTAATATTAAATTAAGATATTTTGTTCATATTAAATTTAAAAATATTAAATAATTAAATTTGGCTATTCAAAAATCAATTTTTAGTATTCATAATTTTAAGTTCAATATAAAAATAACAGATAACGCAAGCAATGAAATATATAAATATTTAAAATCTAAGAAGAAAATTTAACTAAACTTTTATCCCATATATAGATAATGTAATTTAAAATTATCATATTTTATATATTTAAAAAATTAGATTATACTTACTTTAAAATTTTAAAATTTTGTATTATTTTATTTATTTTTTAATTATTATTTTATTTATTTAATAATAAATTTTTTATTTATAAATTATTAAAATTTTAAAATTCTCTATCCTAAAATTATTTGTTCACTTATTCAATATTATTCTATTCATATGATGTTACTATGTATCTATGAGTTATTCCGCTTAATAACTCTCATATACAATTATATTCATCAATCCAACCGTTAAATTAATAAATTATATTATATAGATCATTCTTGTAAAGTTTTATAAAATGTAAAAAATATTTAATATTTTATTAAATAATCTCAAATTAATGGATATTATAAAAATTATATTATCCATTAATTTGAATTTATTTTTTGAGGTATTAAATATTTTTTAAATTTTATAAAAAATTGTAAAAATAATTTATATAATATAATTTATTCATTAAACTGTTGGATTGATAAAATATAAGTGTATACGAGAGTTATTAAACGAATTTATTTTAAATAAAATTAGTTTTAAAGTAATTTGATTCTTACTCGCGTATAGATAATAATTAAAGCTAAAGAGGTTAGGATAATAACTATGATATAGAATTCATGAGGAATAAAAGTATTAATATATGATTTGATAAAAAAATGAAATTATACTTTGCTAATGCATCTGTAACAGTATTTTTATTTATCCTTTTTGTGGACCAAAATAAAACTTTGATAAAGGTTGAAATTAAGTTTTAAATATTTTACACCACTAATTTATGACTGGACATTTGAGATTGATGGTTATATGTTTATAGTCTCTTCGTAGTTTAATTCTAAAATAGTGTACATAAATTGATATTGAGATGTTTACATTTTTTTCTACTTCAATTTCTCAATTTCTAAAACAGTGTGCATGAATCGGTATTAGAATGCAATGTGAAGATCCGTTCAATTGTCAATAATCATGCTAAGAGGGGATTTCTAAGTCTTCTCGAACAGAAAAACTCACTAACCAAATTCTTGTTGAGTTCCTTAATGTACCTTCATTTGCCATTAAATTAAAGCTTTCTTTGTAACTTTCATTCATATCACCTTTCACATAAATGGTTTCAATGTTATCATCATACGTTATCATCATACATGGAGAAGTTACGAATCTTGTTGTTGGCAGCCAATTAGAACATTTGAATTTGGGACGTAAGTATCATTCGAATTAAGATGTGCATCGAACATTTCTCTTGGTCGAAAATGCTAGCTGTTGTTACACCAACGCTGCTACAGCCATAAAATTGGTGAATACTTTATCCATTCTGCCAAATAACATTTTTTTATCCACTCAATAGAAGGGTCCGTGCCAAATGTAAGGTGGTTTAGAAAGTCTATTAGGTGCCAAATCACCTTGAAGAAAGGACATGGTTAATATTTTCGATCTCATGAACATTTGTCGTGAAACCACGATAAATGCAAAGATCATTAGTGGGCAGTGTAGTACAAGAGTTTCCATGGTTAGTTAGGGACTGATTTATAATTATTAGTTTGAGATATCATCCAATTATACGTGTCCATCAATTTTTATGCGGCACTATTTATTTGATATTTGTGAACACTTCACACTAAAATTAAATTTTACTTTAAAATAAGCCAGAAAAAAAGTTGAAAATTAATAAATAAAATAAATAAAATAAATAAAATCCATCCATTTATCTTTAAAATAAATCAATGAACATGTTATTTAATTATACTCAATTTTTCAAAAATAATACATTAATTTATTTTAATCATATTTTTAATATATAATTTAATTGAAAAAATTATAAATAACACTGGATAAAATATATCAATGTGTATTTATACACAGTGGATAAGCATTGTTTTTGGTATAGTTAATAAATAAGCATTTAATGCATTTTGAATTGATTATATTGTTTTAAGAAAAAATTATAATATATTTTTTTAATTATGGCATAATAGATGCTTTAAATATAATAGTTGCCTTTTAAAATAAAGCATAGCATATTTGATAAAAAAAAGTAATAAAATATTTACAAAACTCTTAGAATAAATAAAAAATTATAATTAAAATAAAATTTGTAAAATATATTTTAAGTAAATAACAAATTAAAATTTAAAAACTAAAATATAATAAAAATACAAATTTTCCTTTAAATAAAAATATACAGAAGCCTTTGATTGTAATTTTTCAAAATTTTTATTTTTGCATTACACAAATCATAAGTGCCAAATTATACTGTGATTCGTTGTTTGAAATTGAGTTTTCATTTCTACCCATTAAAAGTTTCGGGTTGGACGATTTGTTGAATTGTGGGTTGCGGATTAGATCGGGTGGATCTAGTCAGGTTTGTACCATAGAATTGAACCAATTTTTGGCATCAACTTTTTTAGACCTATTGTAATAAAATTAAAAATTTAAAGAAAAAAATTAAAATATAAAAAAATATAATTTTAATATATAAAAATATAGAAATTTAGAATCACTAGAAATTTTCTTTTTAGAAAAACTGAAAAGGACAGTAACAAACTAGTTAAGATTTTACCTTCGAAAAGAAGAGATTTAAACCGTCCCTAATATTCAGTTTCAAAAATTATGATTTTACCTTCCAAAAGAAGAGATTTAAACCGTCTCCAATATTCAGTTTAAAAATAGAATCATCTTTTTATCAATACATAACAAATACACATTTAAATTAAACCAAACTTAAAATCCTAAAAAAAAATTCTCACATAATAAATCAAAAGTAGAAATAATACACATTATCCTTAGAATTTTAGATTTCGAATAAGACAGTATTGAACCTGAAAATCTAATCTTATAAAACGAAATTCTCAGAGAAGAAAAGAAACAAAATCTGAGAGATAGGGAAATCCTGACAAAAATTTAAAAAATATATTAGAAAAAAAAAAGATATGATATAAAAATTAACAAATACACATTAAAATAAAATACAAACTTAAACCCTAAAAAAATGCATCCAAATAATAAATCAAAAATAAAAAATATATATATTATTTTTAGGGTTTTAGGCTTCAACATATCATAGGAGAATATTGAATACAAAATCCTAATCCTATCAAATCAAACCCTCCAAGAAAAAGAAGAAGAAAACTTTGGAAGTGAGGTAACCTACCAAAGATTCAAGAAGGTGAGAACAAATATGACAACTTATGAAGATCGGATACAGTTCAAGAGTTAGGGATAAAGACAACTTAAAAGATTAAGGATTAAAAAAATAAAAAAGAATTAAAGAGTAAAAGATATAAAGATTAAACTGTGAGATAAAATTTTGGATTGAGAAAAAAATGAGAACAATATAAAAATCAAAAAATTAAGTGGTAAGTAGTTTATCCTAATTTTCAAAAAATTAAGTGGTAAGTGATTTATCCTAATTTTCTAAATGTATATATGTATACTGTGTAACATAAACATATTAAGCTAACAACAATAAAAACGGAATTATTAGACGCTAAAATAAAGCTGTTAATTTATTATTATAAATATAAATATATATATATATATATATATATATATATATATTTATTTAAATTTGGACGAGTTGGTTCGGGTAATGATTCTTTAAACCGAATACATCCATATTTATCCATCTTTCTTCGATTTCTTTAACCCATTGATCCAATTATTAACCCGTCCATCCCGTTTGTTTCTTTTCTTTATCCTGTTTAATCAGATTCTGATGAGTTAAGATTTTTAGCCCATTCCTAATACCAAGTGGAGCAGCACTCTTGCATGACGAGTGAAAAACTCTTGCATGACGAGTGAAAAATAAACTATTATTTCAATGCAAAATCTTTATTACTTTATAACAGGTTTTGTCAGATAATTTTATCAGGTATATTTTAATTTTTTATTATATATTTATTTTTTATTTAACGATAAATAATATATTTTTTATTTAATTAATTAATATTTATCAAAATTTTAAGATCATTACTTATCATATTTATTAAATTTTTATTTTTTTTTAAATATTTTAAAAGTTTTGCTTTTTTTTTCTTTTCACTGCATTGTTTAATATATTTTTTCCGTCCTGTCTTTTCCTTCTCTCCCAAAATATACATACGTAAAAATTGTGAAAACTTCATTCTTCTAAAATTTATTTAGGATTTCATTTAACTTCAACAATAAATAATTGGTAATTATATATTTATATATTAGTATAAAAATAATAAATTAATGTTTTAAATGGATAAAAATGTAATATTAGAATTTAATAAGATATTTCCTTACATTAAAATAAATATTGATTACGTGCAATATTAATATTTTTTATTAATTTTTTAATATATAATTTTCAAATTATTTTATCAGCAATTAAAATAACTCTTGAATTAAATAATAAAACTATATATATATATATATATATATATATATATATATATATACACGTGATGAATGTTAAAAAGAATCATAATTGATAAGTGTCTAATAAGACACTTATTTGGAACATAATTCAATGTAATTGCAAGTAATTGAAATATAAAACACCATTAATACATGAGAAAATGATATAAAACTAAATAACTCATGCACAATGTGGAAAATACAGTTTTAGAGTTTTTTGGGTGATAAATTATCAACAAATATGATGTGTTTTAATTTCTGCAATCTGTTACAGGGTTCCGCGTTGGCAACGCAGTTGGGCCGCGTTGGACACGCGACGCTACAGACCAGTAGCTATAAAAAGCCCAGAACAGAACGAAAACAGCACATCATTCATTCTATCCACTAATCTATCTCCAGAGCGCAGACCTAGAGGATAGAGCCGCCGTTTTCCTGAACGTTGGTTCAGTTCTGGGTGAAGAAGAAACCCTATGGAGGAGGACGAAATGCCTTCTCCCCCTCCCCTATTTTTCTTCTTCTTCATTATGTGTAACTGAGTCCCTGTTGGGGGAAGACGAATCCTTAGCGGATCTTATGTAATCCAGATTATGCATGTATTCAAGATTATTTTCTTTTAACGTTGATTATTCATCTCTTTGCTTAATGCTTTTATGACTTGGCCACTTATAAATTGAATCAAAATTCTTCTTCACAATTGGGAAATTGGTTTAAGAATTGGAATTGAGATTTAATAACATAATTGTGAAGACTCTAGGGATAGAGGTTCACAATTATGAGATCGTTTGAATTCTTGAACGTAAGACTCACTACAAATTAGGAATTGCTAAGAGATTAGAATTCCTAATTTTCTGTGAAGGATTGTTGAGTCATGGAAGTGACCTTCAATTACCAGTTTGTGAATTCGATCTTCAATGTATGTTTATCTTAAGTACATGCAATAATCAAGGATTACATAGGGGAAGTTTTGGTCAAATCCAACCCTAACATTTTCCATAATCTGAATCCTCATACTTTTATATCAATTTCAGAGGGTTTGATCATCCAGAATTCGTTTGAAGTATACCCTGTGCTTTAGAACAGAATTCTAGATTGTGACAGATTCTGTGAATTCATGTTAATTCCTGTTCGCGTTGCCTATGCGAACCGACTTGCATTACCTACGTGACCCCATAACTAAGTTCAATTAGTGGACTAACAGGAATTCAGTATTTGAACCAAATCCCTGTAGAGACAATACTTTTACTTATTCTTTACTTCATAAAACGATAAGGTACACTTGCCTTCACACGTTTTTATACCACAATAACCATCTTTAATTAATTGATATTATTTTTATGACAAAATATTTTTTGTTTTATTATCTTTAATTTGATTTTTGATATTTTAAAATAAATAATTTAAGCTAAAATATTCTATGACTGACCTATCATTTTAGTTTTTATTTTTGTAACATTTTTTAGTTTAATTTTTAACTTTTAAATTGTATCATTTTGATTTTTAACCTTTTCATATTGATCTTTGTTGTGAATTTTCATAAGTATTATGTAATAAAAAATTTTAACTAGTTTATTAAGTTTTAATATGATATGTTAAAATGTTATGCTATACTAAAGTAACTTTATTTAATATTAGAGAATAAAAATTACATTTAAATTTAACTTCTTTTTAAAAAAAATCTTAACATTATATTTTTTTCATGTTTTCCAAATCTCTATTAATATTTTTAAGTTGGACTTTAATATTTAAATGGTTAATGGAAGAAACAAAATTTAAATTGTATCATCGTATTATGAAATAAGTTTTAATAAAAAAAGTTTTTTAGATAAATCAAATAATATTTAAGAGGAGGTAACAAGATTTGTTACTATGTCATCCAACTAATAAAAGAAAAGGTAACATCATTTCTTAAGAGAATGTCATATTTGGATAGTTTTAAGCTTAATGATTTTAATATTAAAAACTTCAAAAATGTCATTGAATGTATTATATATCTTAGAAAATTTACTCAAATAAATTCTTATCTTTTCTTTCATAAATGTTACGTGCAAAATATGTCATGAGTAATTATCATAATTTTGTTAAGAGCAAGTATTATTTAATAAAATTTATTAATAAATGTAATTGATTTAAAAAATATTCACTTTTAATTTTTTTAAAATCACATTTTAACTATTAGTTAAAAATATCAACCTTTTTATATATGTAAAATGAAATTTCATCTATCTCTTTTAAATCATCTAGCTCTTGTTAAGTTATACATTCCTTATTATGAATGTTTATATATTTTTAAAAAATTTCAATATTTTAAAACAATTATTCATAAGATAATATTTAAAGGTATAAACAAGTAAAATAGATTATAAAATAAAATCGCACTTACTTTGAATTGAGAATTATGAATGAGTATTAGTTATAAAAACTAATCAAGTATATGGTTGTAAGAAATATTTATTTTAACTATATATATAATTTTAAATATAATTGATGATTGAATTTATAGTAAAGAGAATTATTTTTTTATATTTATATAAAATTTAATCAATCTAATTTGATTCATATTTTTTATTTCACGTATTTAATTTATAAGTTAACGTATGTTAGATGTATTTTTTAAAAATTAATTATTTAAAAAAATTAAATAATTTTTTATTTTAAATAAAAATATAATTTTATTTTCTTAATATATAAATGTAATGTATGAGATAAAGGATTGTCAATAAACTTCTTATGATAGAAGTGAAAATCACTTAAGTTTTATTGGTAAAAAGAGTTTTAAAATCATATTATACATTTAAATGTAATTAATAATTATAAAATTTTTATTAATTGTGTTAAAGTTTAAAATAATTTTATACTTTATATTATAAATTTACATTTATTAATAGATAAATTATTTTCTTATGATAAGTATGAATTTTGGTTATGTTTTACTACACTTTTTATAATACTATATCGTCTATTAAATTTATAAATCAATGACCGAACATAATACAAAAAGCACGAGTAATATCCTAGGAAAGGGGAAAAGAGTATTCATTGGCCAAGCAATAAATGGCTTTGGAATAAAAAATTAATAAGATGGATAGAAAGCAATTAATAATTGAAGGGGGAGTTACAACAGCTTAACACGCACGCATGCATCTTCTCTTGCACAATTTTTTTTAGAGGGAAAAGGTTTATAACAGCTTAAAACGCGTCTATCTATTCGACATTTTTTATATAGTATATATGTAAATATAGATTAATAAATTATAACTAACGAAAATTGATCCCATTGATAAGAAATAAATTTATATTTTATAAAAATGAGAGTTTAAATTTCATTATTATTATAAGAATTTTTAACAATATAAAATTTTATTTATTTGTTTTGATTTTAAGGAATTATCAGAATGAAACTCATTTAACTTTTTATAAAAAATAATAATAAAATTCAAAGATATGACTTCTGAATAATAAAAAGCTTTGGGTAAATATATTCAAGTGATGTTAGAAATTAAGTATAGACAATAAAGTCTTACATTAATTAGGAATAACCAAAATAAAGAGGCTGATGTATTTTTTATTAGGACTCTTCAAAAGAAAAATACTAGTTTATCGAGAACGTATGATAACATAAGATATAGTTCATAAACATTATATATATGGGAATTAATTTATACAAATACAACTTACGTTAAATTGTTACATCTTTAATAACTTAATATAGAATATGTATAGAATATGCTTTTTTTTACTCAAATTATAATTATATATCATTTTGATTTTTTATATTAAATTTTATTAAAATTAAACAATTATAAAATTATAATTAAAGAATTGTTATTTTTGTATATTTTAAATTATTTATTAGATTAATTCTGATGTATGTGAATAAGATATTAAATATTTTTGGATTAATCTGAAATTTTACATATATAATCTATATAATTTAACTAGTTAGTTTTAGGATAGTTATCCAATACAAATTTATTAAATGATTTAATATTTAATATAATTTATATTGATGTAATTTGGTCTTTTTTCAATAAAAGTTCCTATCATATTAATCAAGTCTGCAAAATTTTAGATTAATCCAAAAATATTCGATGTCTTATTCATATAAATTAAAATAAACTTAAGATAGAGTTTAAAATATATGAAAAAAAGTAATTTGATCATAGTCTTATAATTTTTAATTCAAAATTTGACACAAATAATTGAAATACTATATATTTATAATTCAACAATTGGATCAACAAAAATTATATTTATATTAATTTAATAAAAATATAAGAAACATTTTATGTAACTTAATTATACCCATATTTCCTTAAATATATATTCTATTATATATTTTTAATTATTTATAAATAATATTAAATATAATACATAAACCAATATTTTTATGATTTAATTAATATTTTTTACTTAAAATAAATTTTAAATTAAAATGTAATGTTACACTCACTATTATAACTTATTACTTAACCTATTAATATTAAAATGTCCATTAGTTTATTTTCGAGTCATTCTCAGCACTTAACAATAAAGTACAATTATGCAGACATATCCCAAAGGTGAAACATGAAATCTTACCTTTTAAATGCATTTCTCTTTATGGTTGTTTCGAAAAAAAAAACTAGTTTCTTTCAACGATTTATTAAAAAACAAATTAAGTCTTAACTTAAGACAAGGTCATATATATATATATATATATATATATATATATATATATATTATGATAATATAATCAGGAAATTATAACATAATATTATGTGACAAAAAGATGTTAAATGAATAAGGATGTAGTTGAAAGATACTTATATTATTTTTTAGACATAGTTCTCATCTATAACTCAAAAGGTAGATAGATTTTTTTAAATAACTTTAACCATTTTCATAGTATTATTAAAAAATAAAATCTTAAAAGAAAGAAGAAATGAGAGAGTGGCGATCATGTAAAAGGTTTTGAGAAAAAAATTTAAAAAACTCCTCTGTAACTCATCTCAAATGTGGAGATATATTTCTAAGAATAAAATATATTAATATTTATGAATATAAAAAATAATGATTAAAATAATGATAAAATTTATATGTATATTTAATAAATTTTAAAATTTTAATTAATAATTTTTGAATTAATAATTATACGTATTTTATCTTTTAAAATATTTTTTACTTTTATTAAAATAACCAATAAGCAACTTTTATTATTATATTTTGTGTGTAAAAATGTGACGATTTTATGGAAACGATTCATTTTTATAAATAAGTTATCACATTTTTTTAGCTATTTCAACGGACCTAAAAATATGATGATTTGCAAACAGTTTTTTTTTTTCTTTCTCACGTGAAACACATTTATTTATAAAAATGACATCACTGAATCATTATTAAAATTTACTTTAGCAAGTAAGGTGTAGTCAAATTTTACAAGTTTTTATTAAAAAATAATTACAATATCTTCAGATAGTTTTATTGCATAATTAATATGCGAACGTGTCCATTGTTGATTTCACAATTGAAGTGGTTAGTAGTCCCTATCATATGAAAGGCCGTTTCACAGTGGAAATACAAGTGCCGAGGATGGAAGCATATTAATGGTAATAGACAAATTTAGAAAGGTGATGTTATTTTTATTATAAATTATAAATTATTTTTTGAAAATTTCATTTGAAATGTATTAGGTAAGATGAAAGACAAAGATATCAACAAATAAAAGAAATCTAATATATAATATGATAAAAAGGAAATGAGAAAAAAACTAAAGATAAAAATATCATACAGATATATAATTATCATTATTTTTATAAATATTACCTATTTATTTATTTTATTTTTATCATATTATTTATAAATTTATTTTTTTATAATAAGTATTGTAAAAAATTATTATAGAAACAGTGTTAGTGAAGAAAAAGGTGAAAAAGACATTGATGTTTATTTTGTTACTAAAACATTCTTTAGAACGTTCGTTTCCATACTTTAAAAAACTGAAAAAAAAAATTGCGTAAATATCATTTTTGAATCTCAAAATCACAATAAATATCCACGCATAAATCAAATCTGATTTGTGTTCAAACAGAAAGAAAAGGTTCTGATTTGCGTGTATCTGTGTAGATTCAAAGGCGAGAGCCATTATTGAAGGCAAGCATAGAGGTTGTAAGACAATAGGAGGTTGTTTTGGGGTGAGGATAATGGAGAGAAAAGAGCGAAAGATAATGGTAGCTGTGGATGAGAGGCAAGAGAGCATGTTTGCACTGTCTTGGTGCATCACCAAACTTATTTCTGACACACCCAATGTTAAACTAGTGCTGCTCTATGTCAAGCCACCTCCTCCTACCCACTCCTTCAATGCTGCATGTTTTTACCTTCTTCCCATTCCCAAATATTCGTTTATTTTCTTAATTAAGGTTTCTTTCTATGTTTGTTTAATTTCAGTATAGCTCATTTGTTGTTTTACAGGGCACATTTTCTCCAGAGATGTTGTTTCAGTTATGGAAAAGCACGGCAAGGATCTGGCTAATTCAGTGATGGAAAGTGCTGAAGCTATTTGCAAGAAGTTGAACACCACCACTGTGGGCCTCTTTATCTATACAGTCTTTTTATCTTTGTTTTTTTACCCTTTTCTTTAGCTGTTCTTCTATCATGCTGTAGTGTCTTTCTGGGTCTGTGCAGATCGAAATGGAGAGAGTAGTTGGGTGTGGGGATGCCAAGGATGTGATATGCAGTGTAGTTCAGAAACTTGAGGTTGATACCTTGGTCTTGGGAACTCATGGTTATGGTTTCTTAAAGAGGTACCGCTAAAACATTCTTCTGACTTTAGGAGCTTGCAAATACATTTAATCTGTAATTAAAGTAAAATATGGGATAATATGATTAAAATAAGCTCGTTTTTATGTTAACTTGCAGGGCGTTTCTTGGAAGTGTTAGTGATTATTGTGCCAGACATGCAAAGTGTGCTGTTGTAATCGTGAAGCATCCATAATATTAAGAGGAATTGTTACCCTTTTCTTATTATAATCTTCTCTGTGGCTGGCTTCAAGGAAGCAGATAGCAGGGCATATCTTTACCTTCTTGGGAAGCTTTAACTCTGATGTCCCAATCCCAATATAAATTAGATAGCTTGCTTTGTTTTTTTAAGTATATGTAGCAAATGTAAGAGAGAAAAGTGTGTAGGAATTCTGAGTTCTTTGTATGTGGAAATTGCTTCTGTTTCATTTGCAGTTATGAAATAACTACTCTTTTTGTTTTGATTCATATTTCCTGAGGTGACATATCAGAATTTCATCAGTTGAGACTTGGGAGGAAATCATATATCAGGGGAAAAAAGTAATAGGAACTAGGAGTGAACTAATAGTACTTCAGAGGTGAAAGAAAGTTCACCAGAACAGGAAAGAAAAGAATATTGATAAGATAAATAGTATGATAGTTAGAAATTTTAAAAAAAGATAAATTGTAAAAGAAGAAAACTTCTCCAGAAGCATTATGAAGGCCTGAACATGGCTAAATAATTGCTGCTGTAAACTGCAAAGGCATGAAAAAAACAAAATGTTGAAAAAACGTTACAGAAGCTAAGATGAAATTGCCCTATTCACCCTGCCTGGATATCTCCTTATTCTTAATTCTCAAAGTCTTAATAATGAGAGTCCACAATTAACCTTCTGAATGGAGAGGATTAATCCATCAATTAACCATTGGAAACCTTTGTAATACACCAATCACAAACTGGAAAATAGAAACTACAAAATTAGATTCATAGCTGAATGTTTGAGACATCACGCATGTAAAATGACTAGTGAAAAATCTTTCTATATACGGATACAAACTATATTTTGCTTAATCGGTACCATTCATGCGATGTGAAGTCAGCATTGAGACACTGAGAGAGACCCGCCAATAAATGATAGAAGAAGAGGCCTACCAGGTAATTAATTATATTTATACATCTCATGTATTCTTCCATCTATTTTCTAACTTGTTTTTCTCTTCATCTTTTTCTTTCTATTACATTATATTACTTACCTTATTTATTACTTCTTTTTCTTATCTTTCTATATTTTTCTTGATATATACACCAATGAATGTATAAGCAACATTTCTTGATAGTAACTTCACTCAAGCAACTCGCAAGCAGTATTTCCTACATTCAGTTCCATCCGAACCGTGAATAGGTACAGCATCAACAGGCATAATTCTAACCAGCATGTATCTTTTAGCATGCTTCATCAGAGCCTAGATAAAACAGAAAACGTCTAATACAACCTGACATACCTTGTCTCAACAAACTAGATAATAAATATCCCATAATATAACTATCAGTTAAAAAATTATATTCACTAGTGCAAAAATAGGTTTTTATAACAGGATTTTACATCGGTTGTTTAGAAACCGATATAAAAAAAAATGCAGTGGCATTTTTGTAAATAAATGTAAACTTTTTACATCGGTTCAAAAAAGAACCGATGTAGAAAGTGGATTTTTTTTCAAACTTTCTACATCGGTTACATAACAACCGATGTAAAAAGTACTTTCTAAATCGGTTACAAAACAACCGATGTATAAAGTATTTTCTACATCGGTTACATAACAACCGATGTAGAAAGTGAATTTTTTTTTTAAACTTTCTACATCGGTTACAGAAATACCGATGTAGAAAGTACTTTCTACATCGGTTATAAGAAACAACCGATGTAGAATGTCTTCCCCTATCGTTTATTTTTCGACACTAGTTGTCTTTAACCTCATTCTTCAAAACCCTAGTTTCTCGTTTCAGCTTGTTCTCTCTATTTTTGTTTACGTCATAGCCATTGTCGCCGTCCTGCTGTTCGTCGTTGCACTCCATTCTTACGTTCATGGTTGTCGTTGCCGTAACAACCATTTCCTCCGTTCGAAGTCGTCGTCGCGTACCCTAAGGTTTGAAGTCGTCTTTGTCGTTATTTATAGATCTCATTCTGTTATTATAATTGAAATTTACATTCGTTTTGGTTGTATTATATAATTTCCAAGCTTCTTATTTGGCTACCACTGTGTTGTGCCGTCGTTCGACTAACGTTGTACCTCCGTTAGGACACTGTTTGGTCACCGCTCAACCATTTTTTCTCTGCTTTCAACAGGTACATGCTGATTACGACATTTTTTTTTCAACTTTCAATGTAATTTTAAGTTATTTCCTTTGTAAATTAAAATTTGATAATAAATAATGATGTATTTAGTTTAAATAGATAGATTATGTGAATTCTGTATTGTCTATCTGGTGATTCTGTGTGTATATGCAGATATTGTGAATAAATAATACGGTAGCATGCCTAAACAAAACGAACATTAAAAAAAAATGAACTTTCTACGTCGGTTAAGATTATAACCGATGTAAAAAGACACTTTTTACATCGTTTGGACCTATAACCGATGTAAAAAGTACACTTTCTACATCGGTTACAATCCCAACCGATGTAGAAAGTGTACTTTTTACATCGGTTCCAGAATCGAGGTAAAAAATCTTATTTTCTATATCGCCTGCTTCAACACCGCTCAAATAACTGATGTAAAAAGTCTATAACAACCGATGTAAAAAACTTATTTTCCACCTGTGATTGTTTATATAATAATTTTGTATTTATTATCCATTGATTTTATTACAAAATTCTTTTTATTTCTTATTTCTCTTTTTTATATACAAAATAATAATATTTCTCTTATTTCAATTACAATATGGCGCAATGTTAGTTTTATACCAAATTTTCTAAGTAATGCCCTAGTGCCTTGTGGTTCACACCCAACTTTCCCTTAATATCTGATACAGAATATCCAATTTTATTTTATCATTTATGGGATGTATATATTTAGTAAGAACAAGAAATGCAATAAGACACCCCCAACAAGATTTCCCTTAATATCTGATATGGAATACCCAATTTTGCTATCATTTATGGGGATGTATGTATTTAGGAAGAGATAAGAAACCAAATAAGAGAAGTAGAAAATTGAAGTTAAGAAAGGTAAATAGATTGTACAGGTATAAGCAAATCAAAATTTTATCTTAACTTAAATATATTTTTAATTTTTATAAATGTGATTAGATTTATTTTTTGATTCCCTAAAAAAATTATTCATTTTAGTTTTTGTAAAATTTATTTTTTAAAATAATATTTTTTTGTAATGTATTATTTATCTAAATATATCATACCATATACTATTTTAAAATAATTTTCAATATGAAGTAATATTAAGAATTATTTTTAAAATTAAAATAATATAATATTTAAATTAAATTTAACTATAATTTTAAAAATTAAAAACATATTTAGATCCTTTATCTGTATATATCCAATATTCGTCTTTCACACAGCTGTTAATCGCAGGGAGGGGGACACTAGATGGCTTACAAAACACGCAACAAGGACCATGGCCTGCTAAGCAAAAGTTTTTAATAATGATTTTTGCACATTTAATTATTTTTAACTTATATATATTTTAAATTTTCTTTTTTATTATTATATTCTCATTTTTTTATTATTTTCATTGGTCTGTCCACTCATTGAGATTTTGGATATACATTTGCAAATTTTTCCAAAATATTCTTATATGAATGTTATGTTATATAAAGAATAACAATGTTTATTTGGTATAAAATAAAATAATTTTATAAAAATTATTAAAATTGCTGTAATATATTTTATTAGATCAAATAGAAAAGGGACAAAATTGTAATGGATTAAAATTATAAATACCCATATAACTTTTGCATAGTAGTAATAAGAATGAACTTTGAATTCGATTTTCATGAACCTGGTTAAGTAACTCAAACCTCCGTTTACTCTTTCATCCTTTTTTACCCAATAAAAATGATGAAACTCCATTAATTGAGCTGAATGGAGTTTTGATAGTTACAAACCGGTAACCAAACGGACCCATAAACAGTGTGGAACCCGATGGGATAATGATAGAAGATAGAGTAACATATATTACCGAAATATTCAGTTAGCCTAACCATCGTAAGCTTCACATAGTTGAGAATATATCTATCAGAGATGTTCTGTAAAAATGAAAAAAAGATAAGAGGAAAATATCCTAATACTATTCACCAATATAGATATAAAATAATAATTTTTCTTTGAATAGAGTATTTTAAAAAATAATTCTCCACAAGATGTAATAACAATCATCCAAGACGATGTCTATTCCATTCCTTTTTAAAAAAATAGAAAAAAAATAATTATTATTAGTATCATAATTATTATTATAATAATAATAATATTTAATTTTATTATTTTTTAAAATTTTAAATTTATATTATTTTAATATATTTTAATTTTTTAAAATTAATATTTTATTTATATCTTATTTATGAATTTATAATAAAATAATATAATAAAATATCTTAATTTTTAACAATAATTTTTAAAAATTAAAAATTATTCCGAATAAAGCTTAAATTAATACATTATAAATGAAATTTATAAGAAGCATAGATATTATGTACTTAATTATATATTTTAAAAATTAATTGAAATATAACACACATTTAATGCATATTGAAATGTATCATATATAACATTTAGTTATGTAATATTTATTAAAATACATCATATTTGTAATGTATTAATTTATATATTATAAATACTGAAGTCATTGTAAATTATTTTTTAAAATACTTCATTTGAAAAATATTATTATTTTATACCTTAGGTTAATTAGCCTCCGAATCCGCTGATTTTTTTTTAGTTCAAATATGATTGATTCCTTCAACTGCCAGACAGACTGGCGGAGCAAACTCCGATCCCATGTTACTCTGTAAAGTGCACTCACCAAACTATGGCCAAGATCCTTTCCATTTAATGAAAAAGAGAGAAATCAATTTGAAGGGAGAAAAAAAAATATAATAGGTATGTTGTGAGAGTCAGGTAACAGAGATAATGATAACAGAAATGAACATAAGAAAATAAAGATAATTTTTATCTCAAATTACAAGGCTACATAAGCTTGGTAAATATTCTGCGTTCGGACTTGGAAAATGGTAATTGCTAACGCCCTTATAGAGTGTATATATTTAGAAAAATATAAGAAAAAAGAGACAAAAAATAAAAAAAAGTGTGGCGTCTATTTGCGTCTCAGTTTAATATATAAAATATGATTTACAAAAATATGACTAATATTTAAAATTAAGCTAACACAAATCTCAGCTACATTGAATATGACATTAAATTTTTCTTTTTTACTTTGCCAGAATGATTTTGATTCTGTTTGTAAAAATTTCAGACTCTATTTTGTACGGATCGAAAATAATTAAAGCAGTTGAACACTTGAACATGTTTTGTAATGTGCATTCAAAAATTTCAAACTGTTAATTTTGTATAGGAAAGTATGTCACGATGATTCAACCCAAACCCAACAGATACTTTACCCGTCTTATAAACGCAGCTGAGTAATGAAATATGATGAAAAATAATAATTAAAAAGAAGAAAAAAATAATGCAAATATATAAAAATCAATATAAAATCTATAAGTCTTGTGAATTAAGAAAGATGGCCACAATTCCATATTGGTTGAAAATTGGAACCTAACTGGCATACTACAGTGGGAAAAGTGTTATGTAAAATGCGATAGAAAAAGAAAATACTGCTCCGTTTATTTTTATGATCACAAAAAATAAAAAATTATTGTTATTGATCTGTTTATTTTAATTTTTAAAAAATATTAATTATTTTTATATATCTTTATATTTATTTATTATCAATTCAAATAAATAAATAATTTTTTTAAAATTAACTATATTCATTATATTTTTTATTTTTAAACAGATAAAAAAATAAAATATAATATATAACATAATAAAAACAAAATAAAAAAATAAAAAACTATTAAAATAGGTTTAGTAAAAAGGGTCAAAGGTTCCAACTACTCACCTCGCACATCGTTGGTTGCCTAACTGAGGTATTTATTGAGTCATTATTATTTATCCATATGTGGTACCAATACTTTTAAACATAAAATAAATAAATAAATTAAATAAAAAATATAAAATTTATTATATTAAGTAATAATAAATCTAAACGATGAAAAATTATTAAAAATATAAATACAATCATTAATACTAAAATAGATTATATTAATATAATATATTAAAATATAAAACTTAAATTAACTAAAAATATAACAACATTAAAGTTTAGTTTCTTTAAACAATATATTTTTAGTTTAATAATTATATTAAAATTTAAAATATAAATTAAATTAAAAGTAAGACAAAACATTTAAAACAAAGTATAATTAAAAAATTAAATATTTAAAATAAAAAATCATACAACTTAATGAGTAATAAAAAATTTAAAAATAATTTTATATATCAAGTATAAATTTGTTTCATAAAATTAACAAATAAATTAATTAAAAATTAAAAATAATTAAAATTCAAAAAGATATCTAGAAGTTGAAAGATAAAAGTTAAAAATTTACTAATTGTCGTAATAGTAATTACTATAAAAATGATAAATTTGTAAAATTTTTATAAAAATTAAAATAATTATGAAATTGCAATGTCTTAATTCTTAATTTTACATGAAAATTTAATCGAAAATTTTAAAAAATCAAATCTTATTCTAAATTACTCTATTCTAAATTGAGTATATAATGTATGTTGATTATCTTTTCATTTATTTACATTATTTGTTTTTTATAGTTTATTTTTTATTTTTATAATAATATTAATTTAAAATTGTATATTTTTCATTTTAGAGTAGAAAATTTATATATATCTATTGTGTATGATCTTCACACATTGTATTTCTGTATGTAAATATAAGTGAACCCTACACCTAGATTTGAATAGGGTTTAACGTGTAGCAAGCACCAGAAATTATAACTTACGTGAGATTCATATATTAGAAATGTATTACATCTATATCACACGTTGCCTCATCTTAAAAAAAAGATATATTTATTCTAAACATACACAAAGTATTATGATTTAAACTTAATTTAAATTGAAGAAGGTAAGAGTAAGAAAATTAAAAAATTTAAATTTTTTTATCAATAGATTAAAAATTCAGCTAAAAAAAATAAGTATAATTTTTTTTTTTATATATATATATATATATATATATATATATAATAACAAAAAACAATATAAAAGAAGAAAAGGTAAAAGAAAATAAAAAATAATAATAATTAAAAATACTATTTATTTGAAAAGAGCGAGATAACATGCTAATATCTTTTCTATTTATAATTAACTTTTAAATTTATAATTTTTTCTTAGTTAAAATTTTTTTAAATATTTTTTTTTTAAAATAAAATAATTTTACGAATTTGTCATTTTTTTTGTAATTATGATTATAACATTAATTAAAATAAAAAATATTTGATAAAATTAGCTAATTTAATAATAAATACTAGACATGGTATTTCGTGTTTTAATTTTTTATTTAAATTAAATGATTTTATTAAGAATAAGAATAATATTTTTTAATTTATTATTATTTATTTAATTTCTATTAAAAATTTTACATAAAATAAATTTATAATTAGTTCTATGATTATATATTATAAAATAAAGGGTTTGGTAATTTATTTAATTACTTATGATGTATTTTTAATAAAAATATATTTTTAGATAAATATTTTTTAAAATTTAAGATATATTTTTTAATTTTATAAATATATTTTAAATAATGTTTTATAAAAAGAATATTTGTTTTATTTTTAAAATTTTTATAAAAAAATATTAAATATTTTATTATAAATAATTTAAATAAAATATTTAATAATTGAACTAAATAATGCAACCTTAAATAATGATATAAAAAAACTAATATTTTATAATAAATAAAAAATTATCAAATATAATAATAATTTTCAGTTAACAGCTAAAATTTTGAAAATCAATAAAAATAATATTTTAAAAAATATTATTTATTTAATCTAATTTTTTAAAACAGTTATTAAATAAATAGAACTAAAATCATATTAAAAATAATAATTAATTATTTTATATTTCATTAAAAAAATATCCTATCAAATACATTTGTAATACATATTAATTACTTTATTTAATTATTGAAATAGTTATTATATTAAACGGAAGTAAAATAATTTTAAAAAAGATTAATTAATTATGCTATCTTTGATGTAGATAAAATATAATGCCAAACATGCTTACAATATTGGTGAGCCGTAAAAGTATTTTTTTTTAATAAAGAAAGTAAAGACTCAACAAAAAAAAGGAAAAAGGTCCGTGTTCTTTATACCGGCAGGGTGTTAAAAAGGGCTAAAATCTCAGTCAATCCCGACATGGGCGACAACCACAGAATCGCATAGAGTGATAATGGAAAAAGGGGAAGGAGAAAACGAGGTTACCATTTTCAGTGTATAGCCCAAGGCCGGGAACCAAGCACGATGGAATCCCGTTTTGGATCCTATTTTCGAATTGTTCTCATCTCTGAAAGAATTTGACCAACACTTTTAATCTTAAAACCGTCTTCATCACACATACACTTAACATTTGTGTCATTTATCCTTCATGTTTATTTTAACTTTATACTAATTTGGGTGGATGGATCATGATTCATGGTTTGAATTCATTCAGAAAAATATATGTAGAGGGATTTTTTCCTCTTCAAAAATAGAACTTTGTATTTAAAATAAATAAATATATATATTTTCAACACAGACATAATTCTCAGACAGTGCTAAAAATAAATTATACTGAGTTAAGCTTTGTAGCAGTTGAGTTTGATTTTCAAATTTAAAGCTCAAATTTAATTTATTTAGATTGTCTTTTAAAATTTGATCTGATTTATAAGTTTATTTGTAAGAAACTTGTAAGCTTATTTATAATTTTATTTTATAATAAGGGTTTTTAAATAATTTAATAATAAAAAATGGTTTTTAAATAGATTAATAAATATACAATTTTAAATAAAATATCCACAACATAATTATAATAATTATTAAATAATATATTATTATTATTATTATTATTATTATTATTATTATTATTACTTAAATAGGTCAACTATTTACGCTAAAGGATTTCTTGTTCGAACCTCTTATCTATAACTGAATAAATTTTAGATAAAGTCTTGTTCTAACCTCTTATTTGTAAACTTGAAGCTTATTTATAAACATATATTTTAGAGTAACACTTTTAAAATAAGTAAAAAATAAAAATTAATCTCTAAATATATTATTAAATTCGTTTTTAACATAAATTAAATTTAAATCTTTAAATAAAATAAACATATAATATTAAAATATAATAATAATAACAATAAAAAATATTATTTCTTAAATAAGTAAAATTTTAGGGAAGAATAATTATTAATAATTAAAAATATAGAATTTTATAAATAAATAAATTTTAGAAAAATATTATTCTAGCATATTTAATAAATAAATTTGACTTGAGCTAAACCATAAGCTCCCAACAAATAATCTGACTTATTTTTATTCTATTTAAAATAAAATTACTTAAAAGGGAATAGATATTTACAACTTAAATTAACACTTTATCTAATTTAATATATAAAAGAATAAAACCACAAAATATCATAAGATTATAAAACATTAATTAATTTAATTTCTTTAGTCATTTTCATTCTATTATTAACCATTGACTATTCATTCAAAAATTAATCTTGTATTAAACTAGTTTTTGACAAAATTATTAAAACTAAAACTAGTTCTTGAAAATTTTAACTAAAAAATATAAAATAAAAAAATTATTTGATATTTATAAGAATGTAATTAACATACACCAATAATTTAATTTTTTACATTAGTATCCAATTATAAATTGTCACATCATTAAAAATTATTGAATTTTTAATTATACTGATTATGTATCAAAATTAAATTTTATTTATAATTTTTTTAAAATATTAAACAATTTTAATTTTTTGAAATCAAAATGAATCAAATAATTTATTTAAAAAACAAATTAGGAATAAACTCATATTTAATATGTACTGGGCCCGAATATTGGTATGAGTTATTTTTGGTCGAGGTATTAGACTTTACTGATTGCGTCGAGTCAAGAACTCACCTCAACGGAAGGAATTTACTTTTTACACCCTTTTTTCTTTTTTACCTCCTTCAATTTTTTAAAATTTTTTTTTATTATTTTACCCTTAACACATCCTCGTCTCTCCTGCAAAATTTTTTTATTTCCAGAAGTATTCGTCTATTTCACAAATTAATTTACGGAATGTATCAATGTATTCCGTAAATTAATTTGCGAAATATAATTTTTTGTTTTCCGTAAATTAATGTGTGGAAGGTTACATTTTTACATTCCGTAAACTAATTTGCAGAACGAAAAAATTACATTTCGCAAATTTATTTACGAAATACACTGATGCATTTTATAAATTAATTTACGGAAAATGTTTAACATTTAACGTTCCGCAAATTAGTTTGCGGAATACAAAGTCCGTTCGTCTTTCCGATGCTCCTCCGACGTTTCTCCGAGATTTATTTTCTTAATTTTTTCTCCCACTAAAAGCAGAACATATAGATTCAATTAATAAAAAAGAAAATAAAACAATGAAAAACACAAGAAAAAATAAAAAAAAATAAAAGATAGAGATATTTTTGTCTTTTCATCGACGAGGATGCAAAGCAATCAATAAGTATCTTCGAAAAAAAAAAAAAAGCTACCGCTGTATCAGCATTTCAACGATGGCAACTAAATAGTTACTAAAATAAATATTTATCTTAGTAAATGAAATTTGACTATTTTTATTGAATATTATTTCATAAAGAAGGAACTAATCCTTAAAAATCAAGATCGCCAAGAATAGTTTTGTTGCTAAATCATTTGTTTATTTTCTTCCTAACTAATCCCGCGCCCTAAGTGCTAGATTTTTTTTTCTTTCTAATAGCTGTATTATTAATAAAAGTATTCTAATAATTTTAGCAGAACTGGAATATTGATATTGTGGGCATGTGAGATGTCATATGACCGTCTGTTCGCAATGATTGCCATCATTCTTCAGTTGCTTCAATTGTTAGTAAGATTTAAGGTACTAATATATCACATTTAGTTAGGTTTGCAGACCTAACAAAAAGGAACAATATGCATCATCTTGCCCCCCTCCTTTTTTATTTTTTGAAGACAACACTTTCTTATTTTATAATGTTTCAAGCACATAGGGTCAATAACATAATAATATTTTGTATTTTATATTTTTTTAGTAAGATCACAACATTTATTTATACTTTTTAAGCGTTTATTCTTATCCAGACGTCAACTTGATCCTAGTCCCAACCGGCAAATAGATTTCACTTTTGCAATCAAAATTTGTCTATATAGAAATCAATTTGCTAACTGAACCATGCCTCATAGATCTTTTCCGATTACAAATTAATTCTGAAGTTAAAGACGCCCCCTTTTCCTCTTCATTTGAAAATGATAAACAATACAAAAACGATATTACTCTTATGTACGTAAAGAAATTCGTGATTGTCCTACAGATGAATCTGATTGGCTTATTTCTATTGATTTCAACAACTTTCAATTTTGTCTCACCTATGATTTTCGTCTGCTTCTTATTTTATAGGTGCCAACAGAGTTTGCGCTTCCATAAATTTTGTACTATATAAAATATTTGTATAAATAATTAATACAAGTCTGTTCATATAGCAAATAAAATAAAATAAAGATATAATATTTTTATTATAAATTTTTACATTTTTTTATCTTTCTCCGTTAATAATTTATTTTTCCCTTTTTATCTATCGTATTTGTAAGAAAAATTATAGTCCTTTTAAGAATGCAATTTACCAAAAATTTAATGATAGCAACAATGTTGGGTGTCCAAACTGTGAATGCATGTAGTTCTTGTTTCCCCTCTAATCCTCCCTCGGTTTTAACTACTACTAGCAGGAAGAAAGTGTCATAAGGTTAAAATTATTACTACCCACTAGCAACCTAAATTTGATTTAATTAAGTTGGACCATCATCAGCAATAGAGGGAGGGAAATAGAAAAGAAAAGACACATGAATTGGAGAGTTCAATATAATTATAATTATAATTATTATACCGCGTCACATGCACTAAGAAGCTATAATAAGTACCGAATCAAATTGTTTAACGAAATTGTAGTTGAACGATTCCTTGAATTGGTTTTGCTGTTAGGTAAATAGACTTGGGCAAAATTAAGAACAATCCAGTGGGGTCACCAGCAGTGTAACTCAAGGCCATATCTAGATCAAGTAAGAATCTAAACAAAAGATGAAAAGATACATCAAGTGTGGAAGAGGTCATTTTTTAAAAGGAAATAAAATAATAAATGTGGAGAGAGAGAGAGAGAGAGAGAGAGAGAGAGAGAGAGCCCAATTGGAAGTAAAAAAAAATGTACTTGTAAACTCACGTCAGAGGCAACGACCCAGGCAAATGAATCTACCAAGTCCACCATTATATCCTTCACAAGATGGAGCGGTTTAACAAACATAAATTCCTATTGCGTACGTACATTTTCTCAGCTTTAATATAACTGAATTCACATATTCCCCCTCACAATAATATCTCATGGGAAACCAAATATCATTTGGTGGCTCAGATGGGAGAGGGAAAATTGTGTATTGGGATGGTTCCGTTGAAGAATTTGACAAACCCTTAACGGTGGCAGAGGTTATGTTAGAGCACCCGCAGCATGTGGTGGTTGAGTTGCTTTCAGCTGTCAATCAGAAAAGGCCAATTCCATTACCCGCTGATAAGAAATTAGAAATGAAGAAAACTTATGTAATGCTTCCGCTGAAGCCAGGGAAGCCTGTGGTATTGAGCAGTGAAGATAGTCGCCGCATTCTCTTCATCGTTAATTCCATGTCTTCTTCTGGCTTTCTTCCTTGGCTTGCTCGCTTATTCCACACCAAGAATGCCGCAATTGGAGATCTTTCAATGTTGAAGAGAAAGAAAGAGGTGGAAAGTACTCAAGACAGGAACGGTTTTTCTGAGTTTTTGCCTGAAATGTTGGAAGAGAGGGCAGAATATATGAGTAGACAGTTGTCAGGGAAAGGGTGGAAGCCTAGCTTGGACACCATCAAGGAGAAGAAGGTTAAGACAAAAATGCCTCATTGGTTGTTTTTCAAATCTTTAATTTAGTGCTGCATAGATTTCATTGCTTAATGTCGGTTTAATTTTTCCTGTGTGTGCTAATTATAAGAGAAATTCAGGTGTGTCTTATGTATCTATATCTTAGATCTACCACTGCTTGTTTATAATATTAACAACTCGTGTTGAGTAGGCAAGTTGCAAGAATGTGATATGGAAGCCTGTTGTTCTGTTTCATGTCACAGGTTCAGCAGATTACTACATTGCTTTATGCTTCTGTACTCTAGTTTTTTTATGCGCACACTTAATGAGTTCACATAAATTATGAGACTTCATGTATGGTTTATTTTTTTTGCTAGTTAGAATATATACTAACACAAATTAAGCATGAGTGTAGACAGGCGTTGGACAGATTGAGTTCCCTTCGTATATATATACCCACAACGATAAAAAGGAATTGGATGAACTCCTAACAGAATATAGGTTTGTCCTGTTGATCGTGAAGAACAACAAGATACTCGAAAGGAACAGATCCAGGTTGATATAGTCAAGTCACAAATTTTTAAAGGAGCAATGATAATCGTATGGAAAACTCAATATATTCTATTTTTTTGGTTAAATATATTTTTAATTATTTTTAAAAAATTTAATTCCTTTTTTATAAAATTTTATTTTACGTTTCTTATTTTGTAAAATAATTTAATTATAATTGCTTATATTAACTTAATTCAGACTAAATCAAATTAAATATCCATATTTCATCCATTTTTTTATTTTTATCTCTCTTTATTATATATATATATATATATATATTTTCTATTCTATTCAATATATTTTAAATGAGATGTAATAAATATTTTCCTTCTTAAAGGAAGAAAATTCATTTTTTTAATTTTTTTTAAATGTTAACTGGTTGATTTAAAAAAATCTTTCAAAAAAGTAAATTTTAACATACTAAAATATTATCTCAAATAAAACTATTTTTATAAATAACATCTTATATTTTTCTAGATCACAAGGACTGATCCACTCAATAAAAAAAAGGACCAACCCACTCATCAAACATATTTAACGACCCATAAAGTTGATATATCATTTAAGGTGAAGCTGTTGAACCTCAATATATACACCTGAAAAGTATAGATGAGGATCTCTCATTAGAGTTCCATTTCACATAAAAAGAGATAAAAATATATATGTAAAATTTATTACGTATGTAAGAGAAAAATAAACATATAAAAAATAGAAACAAAGAAAAAAAAATTAAGAAAATTTTTATCCCAAAAAATATATCTTGCTATAAGAAACACATTGAGAAAGACTAAGAAGCAGAACATCCAAAAAGAGAAAGAAAGTGTTTAAGAAGAAGACTTTTTTTTGTCAAAATGATCAAGACTCTTTTGGTCAATACCAAATTAGTATTTGGACAAATGAAGGTTGAATATATTGTGTGGGCTTTTTTTCTCTGCAAATGCAAACTGCCATTCCCATCCCAAAAGCAACAGGGAAATGGGGCCATTAACTTTGTTTGCTTCATTTTTACCCAAAAATAAAGGTCCACATCCATCGTAATTCAATTTCGTACAAGTTCTCCCCCGTCCACTGCTTATAAGATATTACACACCATAATTGGTCGTTTAGTTTACTTCATCATTTCTAAACCACCAGTAAACCCTCCTTGTCTCCCTCTCCTTTCGGGGACACAAATTAAGTGGATTGTCATCTATTATACATATGGAATTCCATTAGTAATATTAACATAGGTTAAAAATGTGGAGCTTCCGCAATATTTTTATTTTATTTCTTAAAAATAATTTCATTATCTTTTTAGTTATTATAATATTTTCATTTACATAAAGTATAATAAGTAAAACATTAATTAAAAAAAAATGCATACAAATTAAAAATAAGAGTAAATTACTAGTATTAGTAAAATATCATAAATAATACAATAATAACATTATAAAAAATATTATACCAAATCAAATAATATCATAATAATAACTATTATTATTATAATCATTTACTTAAACAAGAATATTTTTTTCAAATATTAATTGATAGAAAAAATCATTAATTTAATATTTAAATAATATATTTAATCCAACAAAATTTTCAAATATAAATTTAGTTTTAAATTAATGTTTATCATACTAAATATGTAATATAGTTTATTTAATAATAGCTTAATTATATTATGCTTAATAAATTTATGAAAAACCGAAATTAACTCTAAATAAATAATATTTAAAAAATCAAAACTTCACACCCAGCGCTGGAAGAAAAGTCTACTTCGATCCATGGTTGTGACTTGTGATCTTGTTTCAAATCAAGTTTAAAAATAACATATGATGGATAAAAATAATTTTAAATTAATTTTTAATATATATTTTTAAAAAATTTAACTTAAATTTTTTAAAAATAATTAATTTTTTTATTTTTAATTTAAATTTATTTATTAAAATACAAATATAATAATTTTACTATAATCACTACCATCAACATAATCATCACGTTCATAATAACAAAATTAATAATAATAATAATAATTTTTTATTTTAAAATAATTAACTTTTTTATGTAATAAATTTTTAATTATTTATTTTTGATAAACTCATAGTAACAGAATAGTATAAAGGAAGTTAACTTATTTTTGTAATAATTTTTTAAAATTTATAACTATAACTAAATTCTATTTTTAAAAAATTTAAAACTAAAAATCATCCTCAACCAGGCTAATTAATGTAGGTCCGTTTTTATAAGAAAGCACGTATGTTTTGGATTTTTAATTTAATGGTGTGTAGGTTAGAGAAATTTGGCTCCCTTTCTATCACAGCTACTAAAATGAAAAAGTTAGAATGCGAATCCTAAACACTATTTTTGTTTCTTATTTGGTTCTAAAATATCGAATATTATTTACACAATTTTAACAATCAGACCAGTACATATTATTATTTGATTATACATATATATGTCGCGGGCATACCATATGCTCGAGTCAACCAATGTTTACATTATTATTATCATTATTTTGGTCATGCCATTCTAGGCTGAGCTATAAAGTGTTTTCCATTTCAGTTCTGGTTAGTAACAACATTCTTCTATCTATAAAAGATAATGGTCAACGTAATTCAAAAATATATAAAAAAAAATAAGAAGATAATGATCGACCACAAAATTAAACCAAAGGAACAACGGTCTAAAAGTCAGATAGCTAGCTTGCGAATGTGTGAATAATTTCTTCTATGAGATTTTCTCATGAGAAGGTCATGTAAAAATTTCATTTTTACCTAATTCTGCAAATCTTCATGAACAAGAATAAATAAATAAATACAAAAGTTTAATATAGCAAATCATGTGAAAATTTTAACATGATATAGAAGTGTTGTTACGACAGAGTATGGTGTTTCAAAGGTTTGTTAGTGGTATGATGCCTAGGTCCTTGAAATCATGCCTTATGCAAGTAAGTGTACATTTTATGTGGGATATATTAAAATAAAAGAAAGAGAAAGAAATATAATGTAATAAAAAATAAAATATATTAAAATTAAAAATAAATCTTAATTGTTGGAGTAAACTGTTTCAAAGTACAGCAAATTAATCCTGCCAATTATTGTGCACTTCTCTTTACTTTGGAACTTCTCAAAAAATGCTGATTGATTACGTCTACAAGTTTAGGTCTTGTTGATGATCGCTTGGAAGAAGAAGAAAAAAAAAAAAAAAAAGAGGAAAACCCTTATTGGTACCCTAAGGCGCTCATCATGCTACCAGATTGCACAGACATGAGACATGTTTACATGCATGACATAATAATAACAGTCCTAGAACGGAAGTGCATGCCAACAGATGTATGATCAATTCGAGTGTACGGTCGCACGTAGCCCTCAAGTATATTTACAAATCATTTTCCATTATTTCAATTATAAGTTTTGCTTCGAATCATTTTCATTTAGTTATACCTTTATGATGAAATTCTTGGTAATTTTTTATGTTCAATTTGATTTCTATTGGTGTACCCAAAAGATCATCATTAAATCACCTATGCTTGTGGGTCACTAGCTAGTCAGTAGCAACAAACATACCCAATGTTACAAAATTGTAGACAGAAGTATTTCAACAAAAAATGATCTCATTACCATCTAACAGTGATGACTTAAAGTTTGTAACCAATTTAACTGTTATAAATGTTTCATTTAAAAAAGACATTTATAACAATTAAAAAATGTCACAAAATTTAAATGAATTAGATATATTGGGAAGGTGGAGTTCAAAATCGGCCTCATTTCAATATAATTTAATTAAAGCTATATAAATTTATCTAACCGTGTGTTCCGATTAACATTCCGATAAGTTGAATCCACGTTCGTCCAAACGCACCCAAGAATAATAGCTTTTGAGTTGAAATCGTGCGTAGGGTGACTTTTGGACGCGTAACCAAACGTATCTTAAATTTGATTCCTGAAAGCCTAGCTATACTGAAGGTGTGATTAGCTCTTTTTGGAGTATTTTCTTTTGTTCTTTAATTGGTCTTTGTATGGGTTTTTAAACACCAGATATCTGGGGTGAGTGAGTGAGTGAGTCAGCTAAATGTTCTGAAGGAGCTTCTTCTGTTGTGTAATCCATTTTGATAAAACAACACTCACTTATAAAACAGATATAGTGAACTGTGGCAGAGGCAACCAATATAAACATGCATGTGTTGTGGACCACTTGAACCAAAATAAAATATTCGTTGTATTATAATATACTAAGAGGTCTTTCCTTCAAAATATGGAAAAGGCTTCCTTAATTATTTCATTCTGTTGTTGTGTTAGGTTTAATAGCCCAAAACAGGAATGGATCAAATTTAATATTAAACATTACATGAAAGAATAGTAAGAGTAGGAGGAAAGATTAGAAGGAAGAAAAATGGGTCCAGTGGCAGAAGAAAGCAGACAAAACTTCTGCAATACATTATGGATGCGTTCCCAAGATAACCTACCAATATATGCTTTTCATTAATGTTCTTTTGCCAGAACCCACCTACAATACAAGTGGATATTTTCTTAATTTCTTCCCATTCTTTCTGTCCACCCATCACAACACGTGCGGACTATAATGCAGCTACACACTACACTCATATTGAACTTTGATACAACTATCCAATTGGAAAATTAGAAAACCTTGAAAAATGATGCCTCCCCTATATATGTCTAGTAAATTAGTAATATTTTCATGTTCAACTGAAAAAAATTATATGAATCAATTCGGCCTAGGAAGTTAAAAGAACAATTAGAGATCTTGTATCAACTTTCTCAGGCTCTTAGCTTAACAGGCCAATATTTATTCATAAAAGGAAGAAAGAAAAAACGGGGTTCATTAGTGCAAATGCTTATCTTTTTGTTTTAATAAAGTAATGTTTTCCTTTTTCTACCTTTCCCTAATACCATTATATACTTTAAGTTTTGAGTTTTGACAGTCATGATGTGAGATATCCACCATGCCTAGTTTTGGGTTTGAATATCTGAGCCAGAAAAACTCTATGCCTAACATAACTTCTAAGTGAAGCTACTCTCAACCAACAAGCACTTCTGCAGATATCTAAAATTGGACAAGGGCAGTTAACTTCTTGTAATATATTCAACCCATGCTTTCTTCATTTATAATGTCCGTTACAATTGCCATCACTCCCCCTTTTTTTTTGTTAACTCCTGTAAATAATGTGTGCCATACTCAACCCATTTTTCAAAAGCTTTGCACAAAGTTAACAGCTTAACTTAAAGGGTGAAATCTATCAGCTGAATCTTGGAAAGTAGCTTAACAATCACTTGATTCTCACTCTTTGATACATTTGATGGATTTCAACAAAGATGTCAATTATTCTTTCCATGTATGAGATATTTGCCAGAAAAAAAATAAAATAATAAATGGATAAGTTAATAACATTTTCTATAAACATCAGCCATTAAGTCATGAATGCTTCTTAACTCCTCAGCATTTTTCCCCCCTTCTTTTTTCGCCAGACCAACTTTTGGCTTTTAAAGCATATCTCATTGAAAATTACACAAAATAACTTGTGCTTGGGAGGCGTATAACAGAAAAACCAGACAAGCAATGAAAAATTAGTAGTTAAAATAGTTTAAACAAGCTAGTTTAATAAAATAGTTAAAATTAGTAGCCGTTAACAGATTTTGAAAAACCACTCCAAATTAAAGTTTTATCTTCTCAGTTCATAGAAGAAAGTATTTTTTTTAATATTTTTTCATAATTTTTTCTTTACATTAAATTTCCAAAGCCTGATATCTCTTCCCTTGACACATGGTTTCTAAAATGCCTTCATCACTCTTAATCATAAGATAGATGAATAACTTGCTCATTATTAATATTTAATCTTCTTTTGTTACGTCGTCTCTGGAATACCATCATCACTCTCTCTTATCATAATGTATGAATAACTTGCTAATTATTAATATTTAATAAGTAAATCTGGCTTCTCTAATTAAGCTAAGTAATAATGAATTATAAAGAGAACAATACATTTATAACAATTTGTTTAAAAATCATAATTATTATAATCTTAGTTGTTAATTTATTACTTAACATTATATTTTTTCCTAAAATATATCTCTTATTTTAGAAGAGTCGATTAATAACTAGGATCAAATACATGTGAAAACAGAACAAATGTCCCCACCTAATTGTTGGATTAGCATGCTTAGGACCGTATCAACGGAAGGATTAAAAATATTAAATCAATGTAAATAGTCTAACATTCGAAATTATTTAGTTCTCATAAAACATATGACTAGGGTGAAAAGTGTGCAGTTTCAAAACAAATACTTACTTTGACTTTTTTATAAGAAGTAATAGGAATTTTTTAGAATCAATTCATTTACATTATATCAAATATTAACATTTACACAAGTTTGATAATCTTTTATATAATATAAAATTTATCAATTTATAATTATTTAAATTTTTATTAAATATATTATGTATATAAAATTTTATATAAAATAAAAAATAACAGATACTTCATCCTATGATTTTGTTAATATTTATTATATTATTTAAATATATATAAATATCAATAGTTGAATAATATATTTATAAATATTTAAATTTTTTAAAATTTGATATATATAATTATAAAAATATTATGATTTGATTCAATGAAAATAAATTTTATATTTTATAAAAAATTATTAAATTAATAAATATTAAATTTAATATTTACTATCAACAAATATTAACTTATTTTTTTAACTAATAATAAAAGATATAAACTTATTTTTAGGTTTAGTAATTAGTAATTTTTATATTTTTATTTTTTATAAAACTTATATTAATAAGATATTTATTTATTATACCATCAATTTAATTATTTAATATTATAAATTTTAAAAATAAATATAAAATTTAAATTGATAATAGTAATTGATCTATTTATTTTCATTAATTTTTATGAATTAATTATTTTTTCATATCAAATAAAATATGATAGAAAAATATTAGGTGATGTTTGGTTTGCAAAAATATTTTTTATTTTTGTTTACAAAAATATATCTTATTTTTATTTTTAAAATTTTATACTAAAAGTATTAAAAATAGAAAAATAAAAATAAAAAATATATTTTATTGTTTGTAAATAAAAATAAAAGAAACAAATATTTTTACCATTCAAATATCAGCTAAAATGTCACAAAATTTTGTTTTTAAACCAAAATATACGAATGAAATGATCAACCAAATAAAAAAGAAAATAATGTAAGATTAATTATATCTCATATACTATGAATTTAGAACTCTAATTAAAATAATTATATCCCATAAAGATGTATTAAAAATTGAATACACATGATATCCATTTTATTTTATTAATTAAAATTTTGATGGAAAGAATACGTGGTCATGATTCTCAAGGACAGAAGAATTCTATCTTTATAATATAAAAGTAATTCAAGTTTTTAATATATGTTTATATATAATTATATTTACATTGGTTGTTATTTCTAATACACTATTTTTTTTCCCCAACTTTCTACTATTACAGTGTGAGGATGGTATAAAGTTAGGGTGAATAAAGAATTGTGCCTATCTTTGAGGATGAGGTCCAAATACAAAGGATCAAGGTCCTGTAGCTTCACTGGTCCAAATGGTACGGTGGGATACATAAACAATATTTTGATGGTCAAGTCAATTTTAAATATAACAATGTTTATGAAATAAAATGAATGAATAGTAGAAAGGTAAAATTAATATTTTCCTGAATAACAAACTTGCGGTTCAAATCCGGCAGGGTTGTTAATTTGTTAAAGTATAAGAGCGCTGTGTGATGTTTTTAGTTACTCACCCACTTTATTGAAATCTCACCAGCTAGCTACCCAAGCCAACTTGCTTCATTTCCTTAAAACAGTTAAGAGAGTAAAAGAAAAGAAAAAAGGGTAATGATGGAAAATCCAATCATCAAAGGGGGTAACAAGTAACAACTACATAGGTCACTCAATTACGTTGTCATTATAATCGTACAGTGTGATTTGAAGAATTGAACATCGCCACACCTATTCTCTATATTATAAATATAATGTTCCCTCTATTCTTTACTTCACTACTCACTAGCCGCTCACATTTATTTTCTCATTTTTCCAAATGGCTTCGGCATTCTCACCTTTCATAGGGGTCCTCCTTCTCCTCCTTTTGGGGGTGGTCCGGCACACCGGGGAGGCACGTGACCCATTGGCATGTGACCCAAAAGATGGCACCACAAAGAAGATGCCATTTTGCAAAGTGTCACTGGCAATACCGGAGAGAGTAAAGGACCTAATTGGAAGGTTGACATTGCAAGAGAAGGTTGGGCTTCTAGTGAACAATGCCGCTGCGGTTCCACGGCTTGGAATCAAAGGCTATGAGTGGTGGTCTGAAGCACTCCATGGGGTCTCAAATGTGGGTCCAGGAACCAAATTTGATGCACACTTCCCTGCCGCTACTAGCTTCCCTCAAGTCATCACCACCGCTGCTTCCTTCAATGCGTCTTTGTGGGAGGCTATTGGACGGGTCAGATTTTCTTTTCTCTATATCTCTTCCATCTTTTGAATTAACAATACCAAATTAAATTAACCTCCCTCTTAATTATTATACATTTTTCTTTCTCCTTATTCCAATGATTCAGAGGTTTGTTTGTGCATGTAATTATGTTAAAAATAATTTTAATTTTTTTAATATTTATATCCTAATATATGTTTTATATTTTTTCTTTCTTTCTTTCATCCTAATTTATCTATTTTTGGAGGGACAATATAAAATGAATTACGATCATTTTTGTATGTTATTTCCCCAGTTAAAGTGCTTGACTTTTGCTTTGCTCTCTTTTGTTCAAGGTTTGTTTTTTCTTTTCGTTTTTGCTGAGATTCTTTTTAAGTTGTCTTACCAACTTTACCAGTACTTTTACTTCTGCGCCGTGGCCCTGGCGAAATACTTATTATTATTTAGCTACCATGCTCGAGAAATCCTACACTTTAAATTTGCACTTGGTCATGGGTAAATTCAGGGTTTTTTCTTATTGTATTTCTATGAACATGCAGAGTGAAAATAGTAAATATATATGTCTAATTAAATATTTTGAAAAGTAAATATTGAAGTATTTTTATATTTTTAAGATAATATTTTTTAACTTTTTATTGTGTGCTTATATATACACCATAGACAATCCAATATACTAATTAGTTTTCAACATTTAGTATATAATTAACAAATCAATAAGATATTTATTTAACAATAAAAGTTATATATAAGAATCTTGTTAGAATGTTGGTTAAAAATTGAAAAAAAATTATTTAAAATCACATTAAAATATTTTAAAAACTGTGAAGGTGTGATAATAATAATTCTTAATAAAAAAATTATTTTAAATATCTTAATTAAAAGCTTTAAGGAACTCGATAATAGTTTTAAAAAAATAAAACTAATTATTAACTTCTAAGTTATCCAGTGTAATACAAGTGCTGTTTTGAAGTATAATGTAACATGATTGATTACCGGTGAAGAGTTTAGAGTACGACTATCTGGGCACACTTGTGTTTGCACTTATGGAACAGCGTGCATTGTGCACGGCGAGGTAGCCATTCATTTAATTATGTTGCTTGACTCTTCTGCTCACGGGCTAGGGATGAGAAGAATCTTTGCAAATAAGTATATTAATAAAAAAACATATTTTTAATATATTTTTTTGTTAATGACTGGCATCCCTGGTAAAGTTACATGCGAGATTCATTAAATTATAGGTACTGATATTAGAAAAATGTGTTAAAATTTATGCTATCAGTACTTTTAATTTTGGGGAAAAAAGTACATAACAATGAAAAGAATGATTATTACACTGAAGATATAAAATTAACCCATAAAATACACTAGGTTGGCTTTTATGAATCCCTTTTCTCTGTAACCAATCAATGAGGTGCTGTTTTTTTCCTAACCAAAACATTATTGGTCTTTTCTACGAAAAATTTTATTTTTATCTTTTTTATAATTAGAAACAAATAAAATACAATCAATAATGTATAAAAAATTAATCATTATTTTAAAAATATTAATTAAAAATAAAAATTGATTTCTTTATTAAAATATTTTAATCATTATTCAACGTGATTTTAAAGATTTTTTGAATTGTTTAACTATTAATTTTAGAATATTAATTAGCATAGTCCTACATCATATCTAAAAATAATATCTTTTTTAATTTTATTTTGATCACCAGTGATTGGTTCACTTCCACTTGCATATCATTGTCTGTGGGGGCCGGTTGACTGTCACATTTTCCTGAACAACTTGCACATCATGCCAAGTCACGATTTTCCAAAAGTGACATTCAACCCGAGGAAAAAAGAAGAAGCAAATACATATTTAGTTTAGTTTATTTTAATTTTTAAAATATTTTTCATTTCTTAAAATTAAAAAGTGAATGATTATTGAAAATTAAATATAGAATAAGAATAATTATAAATTTATTATTTTAATTTTAAGATAAAAAAATTTATCCCGTGACTTATAGAAATTGTGATTGAAGAGTTATGAATTCTAGTATTTTTGTAAATTATGATATTTTTACATTATATATAAATAAAAATCTACTTTGTGAATTTTACGATTGGATATTTAAAAAATATTGAACAGTTTAAATTTTAGATGTAATTCAATGTAAAGTAATTTTTTATATTAATAAGTAGAGTAACTTTTTCCGATTTTTGTTGCTAAATAAAGAGAAAGAGGGCATTAATGGAGGTAGTTAATGTGCAGGTTGTCTCGGATGAAGCAAGGGCGATGTACAACGGTGGAACAGCAGGGCTCACGTATTGGAGCCCAAATGTTAACATTTTCAGGGATCCAAGGTGGGGCCGTGGACAGGAAACTCCCGGTGAGGACCCTGTGCTAGTCGGTAGATATGCTGCTAGTTACGTCAGGGGGCTACAGGGAACTGACCGTAACCGGTTGAAGGTTGCTGCTTGTTGCAAACATTTTACAGCTTATGACCTCGATAATTGGAACGGCGTGGATCGTTTCCACTTCAATGCTCAGGTGCAACTTGTTTTAGATTTACAATTCTTTCATAATTTTATTTTATCCATATATCAAATTTTATAATTTTTAAATAAATTTTATTATATGCACTTAAACCTATATTAAAAGACTGTTAATTTTAATTAAAATACTAGTGTAATATTAAATTTTGTTAATATTTATCATAGTTTTAATACTTTTTATTTATTACATTATTAACCAATATTTTTTAAAATCATTCATTGATAACACTGTCAATTAATTAGTTTTTTTCCCTTTTTATTTGTTTATCTTTAGAAAATTTATTTATTTACTTTTATATATTTATTCTTCGAAAAAAAATTAAAAATTATTATATTTTCAATTATATATTTATTTTAAATAAATTTTAAATATTTTATATACTTATCATTAAAGTGATAGAAATAATGACGAATCTATATCATGTTAGCTATATCAAAAAAAGGAGATATCATATTATGAAATTAATTTACTTCTTAATCTTTGATCTATCTTTCTAACTAAATAGATAAAAGAAAAATACAAAGAAAACGTATACGATGTTACGCCTTAAAAAAGTATATTGTAAGAGAATGATTGAGTGGAAATGAATTTCATGGATAAATTTTGTGTCGATATAATTTTTATAAACATTATATAAGATAATCCTTATTAATATCCATCTATAGTTTCAAAAATAGTTATAAAGACAGAGAGACACAATTTTTCATATGAAAAGTTTACGTAAGAGAATATATTCTCGAATTATGGAGTATTAAGTAGATATTAACAGTTAAGATTTTATTGAATTTTTATGATATTATAAGTAGATGATAGAGTAAATTATCTAAGCTTGCATAAAATATTTCCTATTTTATAAATATACTAAACTTCAATCCAAAACCTTTTTTGTATTAAATTAATAAAAATATCCTAAGTATAGATATTAGTTCATCATAAAAAAACATTTTTTAGACATTATGCAAACTTATATTTATAAATTATTATAATTAAATCCCTCTACAATAATAAAAAATTTTAAATTATTAAACTTTTAAACAATAAAAATATTTAAATAATATAAGTAAATAAATAATAAAATAAATTTTAGTTTTCGTATCTTAAAATAACAAGGATTATTTTGAAGTTGTTGTGAAAAAATCAAATTAAATACTAATTACATGAATCATTAATAATTAAATTAATAAAATATAATTTTGTTTTTAATTATTTAATTCTTAAAAATTTTATTTTATCCTATCTCATTAATAATTTATGTGATTAAGCTTTTTAGTAGTTTTTAATTACAATAATTGTAAAATTATCCATTTTATTTTGAAGATATGAAATTATAATTGTCTTGTGTAATTTAAACATTATTAAAAAATTTGTCATTTAAATATTTATTAATTTGAAAGTTTTACTATTATACAAGATTTAATTATAACTTTTAAAAAATAAAAAAGATATTTATATAATATTTAGGAAATAGGAAGAGTTATGGCTAATGAGTTACGAATCAATCATTTGTTATAAGAGTGTTTTTTTTTTATATATTTTAAAAATATATATAAAAAAAAAGTTAGGGTAATTTAGACTCAATGGTATCATGATTGCATGGTGCGGCGCCTCCAGTTCCTTAATGCACGTGACTGTAATTGTAGGTTTGTGACCATCGGTGAATTATTGAACATTTGAAATTGAAATTTAATGTTACGGGGAAATTAGGAATCTTCTTAACGGTACGATTGATTCACAAATCATATACCTGCTTGAAGAAATTTCTTAAGCATGGCACTTTTGGTATAGTCCGAGATGATTTTGTAGGTCCTCAGTGTAATATTCCTTTTCCTTGCTGTTTTCAGTGTTTTGTGTCTTTGGATACTTTCAATTTTAAAGGATAAGGAATAACTATGACTCAGATGGGACGTCACATATCATAATATGGCTTCCCCGCACCCCTACTTTTGCTTAAAACTTAAATAAACTTGCAAATGATAACATGATTCACGGGATTCAATTCTTGGCACATCAACTTGTGCATAGCTTGAAAGGCAAAATTGTGTAGGTTCACTAAAACAAGTCCTGAACATATGTACATAGGAGTTCAATTATGAATTCGTAACCTTAAAATTAAAAGAGCATTGATGCCCTTAATTTGTGGACAACCTTCCAAGACGTACACGAATTATTATAGAATTATTCTTCATTTTAATGGGCAGGTAAGTAAGCAGGACATAGAGGACACATTCGACGTGCCATTCAGGATGTGTGTGAACGAAGGCAAAGTAGCGAGTGTTATGTGTTCTTACAATCAGGTGAATGGAGTCCCTACCTGTGCCGACCCCAACCTTCTAAAGGGAACAGTTCGTGGCCAGTGGCATCTCGATGGGTAAGTTTACAAATAAATACTTATCTTCTGTCCCAATGAATCATCTCAAATTAAAAAATAATTAATTAAACCTTTGGTTTTGGTGTGGTTAGGTACATTGTATCAGACTGTGACTCTGTCGGGGTGTTTTACAGTAACCAACATTATACTTCAACGCCTGAAGAAGCTGCAGCCGATGCCATTAAAGCGGGTTGGTTACCACCACTTACTATTAGCACTGAACCAATTAATCGGTTGAGTCCTTTACCATTAATACATCGATGTTAAAAGAGAAATTTGAGCCCGATAGTTTCTTACTTTTAAGTGTTGTGGCAAAATTGATGAATGTGAAGACAAAATGAGATGTATATATATATATTTTTTATCATGTTACAGGTTTGGATTTAGACTGTGGGCCTTTTCTAGCTGTGCACACGCAGGACGCGGTCAAAAAAGGACTGTTAAGTGAAGCTGATGTGAATGGTGCTTTGGTGAATACACTGACAATCCAAATGAGGTTAGGGATGTTTGATGGAGAGCCATCGGCCCAGGCATATGGAAATTTGGGCCCAAAAGATGTTTGCAAACCGGCCCATCAAGAGCTCGCTCTTGAAGCTGCCAGACAGGGAATTGTACTCCTTAAGAACGATGGTCCCGTTTTGCCTCTCTCACCACAGCGTCACCGTACCGTGGCCGTTATTGGGCCCAATTCTGACGCCACCTTTACAATGATTGGAAATTACGCGGGTAAGTCCATCTTCTAGAACTTTTATGGTAACAAGTTCGTTAGATTTTAAAAACTAGATCCAAGCCCATGATATTAAGAAAAGATAAGGAAGCCCAAACTCAAAAAGTTCGGCTAAAACGGCATCATTTCTCTCTACCTGCTAATAGGTATTGCTTGTGGATATACGAGCCCCTTACAAGGAATAGGAAGATATGCCCGGACTATTCATCAGCTAGGATGCGCTAAAGTAGCATGTACTGACGACAAGCAATTTGGGCCAGCTCTAAATGCAGCCCGTCAAGCAGATGCAACCGTTCTTGTAATGGGCTTGGACCAATCTATTGAAGCTGAAACAGTGGACAGGGTGGGCTTGCTATTGCCTGGGCGTCAACAAGACCTTGTTTCAAAAGTGGCAGCTGCCTCAAAGGGACCAACTATTTTGGTCATAATGTCTGGTGGGCCTGTGGATGTCACTTTTGCTAAGAACAACCCTCGAGTTGTTGGCATATTATGGGCCGGTTATCCGGGCCAAGCTGGTGGCGCCGCCATTGCAGATATACTATTTGGAACGGCTAACCCAGGTTTGTTTTTTAAAAAAAGAAAAAAATTCAAATGGCCTCAAATTAAAAATAATATAGTATGTTTTGCTTTCAGGAGGAAAGTTGCCTGTGACATGGTACCCAGAAGAGTACCTAAGAAAATTGGCAATGACAAATATGGGAATGCGAGCAAGGAAATCAGCAGGGTATCCAGGAAGAACGTATCGATTCTACAATGGGGCAGTGGTGTATCCATTTGGACACGGATTGAGTTACACCCATTTTGTTCATACATTAGCAAGTGCGCCCACAGTGGTGTCAGTTCCCCTGAACGGACACCGTCACGCGAATGTTACCAACTTTTCAAACAGGGCAATTAGAGTGACTCATGCACGATGTGGCAAGCTCTCCATCGCCCTTGAGGTGGTTGTTAAGAATGTGGGGTCCAGAGATGGCACTCACACTTTGTTAGTGTTCTCTGCTCCTCCTGCGGGTGGTGGCAATTGGGCACTGGAGAAGCAACTTGTCGCATTTGAGAAAGTGCATGTTCCTGCCAATGCTCAGCAGAGAGTGAGAGTCAATATTCATGTTTGCAAGCTTCTAAGTGTTGTGGATAGGTTAGGGATAAGGAGAATCCCAATGGGGGAACATAGTCTTCACATTGGCGATGTTAGACACTCCGTCTCACTTCAAGCTGCAGCACTTGGGATTATCAAGTCCTGAATTTTTAGCCCAATCTGGGGAATATCTATGTGCCTTACACTCAACTTCATCGCAACTTTTATCTGCCTCGCACTATCCCATAAACGTCTGCTACCGGAGTTAAGTATATATTAGCATTTTGAAATTTTACTTTCAACTATAAATGTTGGTTCCAAGGAACCATCTATTCAAAGCACAAACTGTTGATATATATATGGATGGAAGACAATACGTGTTAGATTGATTCATCTATCACCGTCGAATAATAGGATTGATTCAATCTTGGAGAGGAGTATAGTCAAATTTATTGTTCTCTCTTCTCCTATATCTTTCTATTTGATTTAGGACTTTTTTTTATTTTTCTGTTTCTGTTATCAGTATTGGATACAAGGTAGTTTTGTCATTGCAATAATTGTAATTGTAATTGTAACTGTAACTGTAATTGTAACTCCCTCTTTGTATTATTTTTAAAGAGATTGGTAATAAGATTGGGTTCGCATCCTTGACCATCTTGCACACGTCAATATGTATATTCTGTGCTTAGAACACCATCGGTACTGCTTTGGTTTCTGTTTCTTTTTTGGGTCTGCATCTGTTAAGAATAACTTATATGGGGTCTTTCTTCTTCTCCCTGCATGCTTAACATTTGCTTCTCACCCGTTAACTTTTTTCCTTTTTGGTTGCGAGTTTCTCATGCGTTATTTCTATACATCATTTTCTTGAATCCTTACAATTAGAGGAGAGTGTTGCCGTATAAAATGTACTTAAAGCCATTAAGTAAAACGTTAACAATTAAGATTGTGATAAAAGTTAAGTATATAAATAATAAATTCTAAAGTTAATTATAATTTTAACAGTTGAGTTTTCAATTAACGTTTGTATCTTATTTTATGGGAGTTAGATCCTAGTATTCAAATTAGTTGCTCTGGTATTATGTTTATCAATAACCTGTTGATTTGTTTCGTGTATGGTTGATTTAAAAGTTAGTACAATTAATTTTAATAAAATTAATTTTAAACTTCTAATTCTTTTTGAAATATATGTATAAATTAATTTAAATATATTTTTATTGACATTCAACTATACTATAAAAAAAAGGTCCGTCATCATGCATTGGTAGTTCATATTGGGAACGAGAGAATAAAGGTTCTTTGGGCTTTAAAATATTTATACTAATAAAACTTAAGACACACAGGGTGAACTCAATTTATTTAACATTGGAGAAAATGATTTTTCGATAACCCAATTTCATTTTCGGTCGAGGAATGGCCCAAAATTTAAAATCGACACAAGTGATACCACTGAAGGCTCTTCCTTCTTTTAGGCCTATGCCCAATGTTAACCAAAATATTTATCAACACATGTTGCGGTCCACGTGATTTCATTTATGCTTACGATATAGATGGATGGAAGTAAGAAACTACCGAATGTTAAATATTAAACCATTTTTATGTTATTATTGAACATAAAATACTAATATTATAATTAAAGTTTCGTTGCAAAGGGTTTTATTTTCTTTTGAGTAAAGTCTTAAATTCAAAATTTTTAAATGGGAAAATAGATGCTAAAATAGGTTTTATTCCCTTAAATAAGGTCACTTATCCGTGGTGAATTTCAATTATCGATTGTTTACCTTTCATTTTAACCTAAATAGAGTCTTCTTGGTTTCTCGCTAGAGAGTTTGAATGGTTAAACGTAAATAACTTTTATATTTGTTAATGTAATTTTTTGAAATAAAAAACATTTATTTTTTAAAAAATACAAAATTTTAAAAATGGTAAAAATAAGTTAGACTGAAGAAAATTTTCATCATATTTAATTGTTTTTTATTACCTAATGTAAAAAATCTAACTTTTATTTTATTTGCACACAAAATACTAAATTTATATATTTTAA
Organism: Canavalia gladiata; assembly: GCA_037954105.1. Lineage (NCBI taxonomy): Eukaryota > Viridiplantae > Streptophyta > Magnoliopsida > Fabales > Fabaceae > Canavalia > Canavalia gladiata. The sequence goes on along the minus strand of CM075661.1, from coordinate 15,482,443 downwards.
TACCTAAAATCTTAAAAATTATTGTAAAATAGTTGATATTAAAAATATTTTTTAAAAAAATATTTTTTTTTCTCTAAACACACTATTTTCTTTCAAATTTATTATTTTTATAAAATGATGCCATTTGTTTAAAATAATGCTAAAAAAATGATAAATTTTGAATTTAAAATTATTATGTAATTTTTTTTTTAATTTTTTATCGTTATACCACTTACAGTGACGTTATCGTACCTTTTATTTATAAATATAATTTTGTGATCGCTAATAATATATGAATTAGTGATCTCGCCATTTCCTTCTTCCTTTCTTTGGCTGGGAAAACAGTATCTCTGCAAGAAAGTAGAAACACATATTGTCCGGAGAGAATTATCATGTCTGGTTGAATTTGAAATATTAAATAAAATAAATGAAAATTATTATTTTGATCATTTAAAAAATTTAAAATTGGTCATATTTAAAATATGTTTATTAAAACATTTCGCCTCTATTTAATAAAATATTTTTAAATAGTTATTAGCTTTTTAAAAATATTTTTAATATTTTTTTATATTTACTCTCTTATTATCTATTTGTTTATAAAAGTTTAATATTATCTAATTCTTTCATAATAAAATATTTAATTTTTATAAAAAAATTAAAATAATAAATTTTTTAAAAAATTATTTATATAAAAATTAAAAAAACCATTTAACTAAATTTTAATATATTTTTAAAATAAAAATACACCACACTTACTAAATTTTATTTTATTGATAAATTATGTTTTTATTTATCATTTTATTTTAGTTAGTTCAACTATTAATTTTATTAAATATTTTTAATTAAATTATTAGCTTATCTTTTTAAATTTTAACTAACTTTTCATTTTTAATTTTCTTCTTTTAGATTTCATCCCTTAATATATCATAATTTTTGAACTATCCAATTTTTTCATTCTTGAAAAAAGTAAAAATTGATCATTTTAATAATTTAAAAAAATAAAATGAACAATTAGAAAAAACTAAAATAATTTAGCTTGAGTGAAAATTAGATGTTTTTATCTTTCAAAACTAATTTTACAAACCTTAAATCTTTTCAAGACTAAAATAATAAGTTATTCTTTGAAATAATATATCAAAATATTTTTAATTTAAGTGGAGGAATCATTTAAAATATATAACTTTTATTATACAATTAATAAACTCATTAAATCATTTAAATTTAAATATTTAATACCTATAGTTGATTATATTGTAATAAATCTTTTAAATTTGGATTAGCGATTAAATATGAGTAAATTGGTAGATAAATATATTTAATAGTTAAACAATAATGATGGATTAAATCGGTGTAATTTTAAGTTACTAAAATTGATTTAATCGCTTTTTTAATGGTAAAAAAATTGGTATATTTTTGTTTATAAAATAAACTGGCGTGTGTGAAGGGTATATATATTAGTTAATTATTTGTGTGAATGATAGACGAGTTTCATAGTTTTTTTTCAAATCAAGAACGAATAAGAGAAAGAGAGTGTCAAGACTTCCTATCTATTTCATGTGACTAAAATTCAACTATTCGAGAGATGAGCTAAGAAACCAAATCATGTGCAACAATAATGTTCCAACTGATGAATGAAGCTGGCATGTGCTGGGCCAATAAAAACATAGCCAACAAAAATACATCAAAATAAAAACAAAAGGAGGCTTTGAAAACTGGAAATGGTGTTGACATTGACATACATGGATAATATGTGATGCATCGACAAGAATGGTTGATGGGCTCTCATAATCCAACCAGAACAAAGCATCAATGTCCCAATGTTTCAAAATATGGAATCACAAAATTCCGCACTTAAAGGACGCCTCTGTTCAAGACATCACTCTGTAGAAATAGATAAAAGGAAATAAAAATGAGATCATTTTCATTATAAAAAAAACATAGCAAACCAGTACAATGTTACAAGATATACACAATAATGTAATGGGTTATCAGCTGATAAATGAACTTGCACGTTTGTGTTGCTGCCGATTGAAGTCTCTGCAATATATATAAATTAGTAAGTGCCATACATATAAAGTGAAGCATAACACTGATCTGTATTTCGTCTTTTACTTAGTTTTTGATAAAACGGTCTTTAACTTTTATATTTGGAAAAACGGTCTCATCTGAATTCACCAATTGGTGCAAGCGCATTGATATCATCAAAATATCATGGATTGGGTAGCAAGAATGTTTACTGGATCAAATAAATATATAAAACGGATGCTTGACTTTGAATTAAAGCCTCTCTTTTTCAACACCTCTGCTTCACGGTGGAGGTGATGGCTTTAAGTGGAAGTACCTTTTTTTACGGTAAGCAAAGGGAATAAACAGAGCGTAGAGCAAGCAAACTAGCCAGGTGTGAGTAAGACCCTTTTTCGGTGCTACTGCTAGTTGCTACCATTATTCGGCTTTTTTTTATCAAGTTGAGCATATTTTAAAACATGTTATAAAAAAAATAGTACAAATAAATTTTTAATTTCAATAAACTTTTTTTATGAATTTGATTTCTCATTTAAAATGTGATGAATTTTAATTTTTATTATCAAAATTTTATTAAATTATAATATTATTGAGATATATTTTTAGCTCTAAAAAAATGTCGGTATGTATAATTAAGTATTGATCTAGTCATATTTTAATTTGTAAACATAAATGTATAAATAATATATAAATAAAATCAACATTTTAAATGATTAAAAAATATTTTTTAAAATATTCTTTTAATTGATAAAAAGGTCCAATTTATTTTATATTTGAAGGACAAACCTTTAGTTGAATTTTTTGAAAAATAATTATTTTTTCACCTATTTAAGAGAATTTTTTAAAAGTAAAGAACTATTTATTTGGTTTGAAAAAAATGTTTATTTTTATTTTAATTTTTAATTACAGAATTTTTTATTTATTTTTTATTATATTTTTAAAGATGTATACAGAAAACATAAAAACAAATCTTATATGTTCATTTTTTAATATATTATTTCAAAAATAAAAAAAATTATAATCAGAATTAAAAATAGTAAATGAAAATATAATTTTTTTAAAAAACTAAACGATATTTACGTGATTATTTTTCTAAAATTAAACTAAAATAGACAAGCTATGTGAGTTTTCAAATATTTGAGGAAAAATAAAAATAGGATAAAAGAGATTTTGGTTCTCTCGTTTTCTCTCTCCTTCCTTTCAAATATTTAATAATCAGAGCATTATAAAACCCTCCTCTGTTTACATTTCCTTCATTTCAACTTTATAACCAAATGTTATTTTTGTGCGCTTAATTTAATGGTGATCAAATAAGAAGAGAGAGAGAAGTGGGCCCTAATTCTCTCTAAAAAAATTATAAAACTATATTTTTTTATAAGTATAATATTTTAATTTACTAATTTAATAACTAATTTTTTATACATTAAATTTAAATTCCACCTTTGAAGTAAACATTTCTTTTTAAATGAACACACAACTTCCACTCTTACATCCCACATTGTGTTATACATATATATTATATATGACACAATTAAGATTGTGAAAGATTACTTATCGAGAAACACAATTTTGAACTGTTGATTATTATAATAATTATTTTGATTTGTTGTTAGATTTTTTCCAACCAAATTATATATAATAAAAAAATACATACTAACGTTTATTAATATATTTTAAAAATTAATACAATATTTTAAATTTAATTCAAAATAATTTTTTATCATTTATTAATTCTGTCATTTTAAATTTATTACAATTATAAAAGATAAGTATAAAAATAATAAATACTTGTAAAATTTTACATCACGACTTCTATGTATATGCTTTTATTTTGGAAATATATTAAAAGATATTGGTTAAATAATTAAAAAATGTAAAAATTTTATTATAAATATTTAAATTCTGTGATTTTTAATAATTATAATGTAATTTTTAATTTTTTAAACAGTATTATTTTTATTTCTATTAGAAGTTCAAAATTGACGTGAATTATTTTTTTAAATCATAGATGTTTTATATTAGAGATACTCTTGTTAAAATTAAATAAAAATATTATAAAATTATTTTATTTTTCTTAATTTTTAATATTGGTGTATAATTTAAATTTTAAAAAATTATCTAGTTAAGTTAGATGAACCTTCTGTTATTGAAGTTACAAGCTTGATAAATTTGATTCTTATACTTAAAGCTAGATCAAACTACAAAATATATTAAATGTATTAATTTATATTTTAGATTTAAATAAGTTCTAATTTAACGATGCATTTTGTTTTATGTTGATGAAAAATCTCAAACAGTTTCAAATAATATTCTATAATATTGATTTAAACAATCTCTAATAATATTTTATAGTAATAAACAGTATTTATTCTAATTAATTAAATTTGATTTATTTTTTACTAAAAATTAAAAGCAATATATTTTTAAAAATTAAAAAATAAAAATAATAGATTAAAATTAAATAAAAAATATTTTTATTTTATATTTGATAAATTGGAACGAAACTAATTAATTAATGAAAAGTTGATTTTATTTCATTAAAAGTTTTATATTTAATTTTTAAATTAATAATTATATTAAAGAGTATTATTCACAATAGTTTTATCCAATTTAAGTAAGATTATATATAAATAATAATAATATGATGATAGAACTCTTCTTCGGATGCCGCCTTTTGCCTGCTTTATCATCTATACCTAATATTCGTCTACCTTTTAAAAAAATTCATAATATTTTAATTCTGGACATACTTCTGGTATTGTTAACCTTTTGATTGATTTTCATGAGCATGTCTTGTTTATTTAAATTGACTTTGAAATGGTTAACTAATCAATGAGTTTTAGTTAATGTTGGTTGTTTTAATTTGTTTGGCTGTTACGATTTGATTATAAACCAGCAGAATTATATTTTACTAAGGAGCAAAATATATACATCTATGCACTGAACGTCACCCCTGCCCCATTCTCAGAAAAGAATATGGTTACAGTTTACATATACGAATTAGGTGCTTCTTTTAAATATAATAATAATTAGGCGAACAACTTAACGATGGATTTGATCTAGAAATTGATATCTTCATCAATTTTTAATAAAATTAACGTTTCATTGATTGATTCTTCACTTCTTCTCCATTTTATCAGCTTCCGGTAAAGAATTTGGTAGTCCTCTTCTCAACAGAGTTTATTAATTAGCTCCACCAATATTATATACTTATGCTTAGGATCATTGGTATTCAAACAGATCTATAGTTTAACTTGGAAAATTAAATTGCAGAGCAGTTGTGTACATGCTGTATATCTGAAATTTGAATTTGCTGAGTGAGATGCATTATTGTCAAACTTTTCAGCTAAGCACCTGAGTTAGGAGCAGACCATACTCTGATTAATTTGGCCTTGTTGGCCATAATTCCATTCAAGCTACACAACACTGCGTTACTATTGGTTCGCAAAGCCAATGCTGCACATGGCTCACCATTTCCACGTGAAATTCCATCCACGAGACACGTGCATCCCACAGAGGGTTCCTGAACTTTTGCAGCGAAGCTTTTGAATTTAAAAGATAATAAAATGTGGCGAATTGGGTAGGCAAATCAAATGGTTGCATATATCGAGTTTCTAAGTCACTGACGTATTGTGCCGCCAAAAGGAAAAGAGCATATATGCATATCTACATATCGTGCACTACATATAGAAATGAAAACCTTATCCGGGAACTGTATTTTTGATTAGAGAATCTTTAGGTTTTCACGTCACACTGCCTCCTTGTGTGCAAACATGTCTTTGGTAATGGGAGCGTTTCCCATGAACCCTAAATTTTAATCCCTGTTTAGCTGTTTAATCAATTATATAACTCTTCAACTACTGAGATTACCAAGGGTGCGATCTTTCATTGGTTATATTTATATATAAAAGATCTTATTGCATAAGAAATATTTAATGTCCACCCTGGCAAAGTGAAACCTTACGAGAATCCTATGTACTGTTTCTTCTATAATATGTCTATTCTGATGTTTTATATATTTATTTTTCTGTTTGGAGTGACTTTTTATTTTTAATTTTCCCCTTTTCATTATATTATTTATCAATTTTTTCTTTTTTTTACGTCCATCTCGGACCACATAATGGATTGTTAAAGGATGATTATTCATATATGTACATGCAGCGGTATAACATCCAATCAATATTCTGGAATCTGGGCACTAAAATATTAATCATTTTGAGCTATTGGGCGCCGTTCTTTAGTGTAATGATGCAATAATTAAGTAGTTCGTTTTCTTTATGTTTAGTAACTAATTAATAAGAGAAATGTTTGGCGATTGTTAGAATTACAACTAAATTAAAGCTGTCTCTGTTGCAACAATAAGTAACGAGGGGTTTCTACATAGTAAATAAATAAATAAATATAAATATATATATATATATATAGTTGCGTACCACAGCCATATTAGATTCCTGTTAATAACAGAAAATGGTCCCCCTTTAACAGATTTTCCCACACCCAGGATCCATTGCCATTATGCTTGTATTTTAAAATTTTCAAATATTATTTCGGAATTTTGAGTTATTAATTTTGTTTTTTAGACGCGAATACATTTTTAATCTCATTTATTATTATAAATAAATATATTGTTGGATATAAATATAATGAAATAACATAAATAAATTAAATTCTTCAGCGAGACAAGAGCGATGAACCAACCCAAAACGCGGAGAAGATCAATCAACAAACATTTTTTTTATCAATTTTAAATAATGGATGATGAGATAATTTACAATTTGAAATTTAAGATAGAAATGACTTGCGCAATGAATTTGTTCATCTGGAGGGATAATTTGGATTAAAGAGGGTGATTGATAACATATTTGGCTCTTAATTTTAAAAATAACTATATACTTTTTAAATAAATAATTATCTTAAAATAAGTTAAAACTAACTAGTTTAATTAGATAATTTAAAAGTCGTTTAGACTAAAAATAATAAATCAAATATATTAAGATAGAGATAAAGTGTATCTTTGGTATACTTGTTAACTATTCAAATAAAAAAATACTAAAGTAAAATGTTTCAATTTTTCAACGTATTAAATGTCATATTTTTTTATTCCTTAATAAATAAATTTAAAAGAATTAACATATTATCCACAAGGTTAATGTTATAAATATTATATATATATATATATATATTATTATTATTATTATTTTAGTATTTATTTTGAAATTTTTTATAAAACCGTTGCTAAAAATATTAGAAAATAATTATGGTAAAACTTAAGTTCGTGGATACCCACCCAACCAGCTACCAGTCTATCTTGGTTTTGGCTGAAAAAATTCATTTTGACTAAATTTAGAAAAACTAACATCTGATTCGCAAAGTTAGGAGTAGGGATATAAATATACCTACATGCCCTTATCCTGATCCTGCGCAAGTACCTACAATAAAACTTAAATTAAAATACTAAATTCCCATATTTTTTAAAAATATGATTTTATTATCTCATTTATATTCATATAATTAAATATATTTTTATGCTAGTTTATATTAATGATCTAATTTAAAACAAATCAATTTTATAAAAAAAAAATTAAGTTTATCAATTTTAAATGTTTAAATATTTTTTTAAAATTATATTAACCTGTTTGTTAGTTTTATTATATAATCCTAAAAATATTTTTAAAAAATAAAAAAATAATAATCTTTAAAATTAGAAAAAATTAAATGAGAATTGTAAAATAATATTAATTGTCATTAAATGGTAATATCAAAATTCATATATACGAAAACAAATCAAAATCTCACAAGATTAATATATTAATAAAAAAATTCACTTTGTTCCATTTCTTTAGAAAAAATCACAATTCATCTTAATGATTAATAATTAACTTGATGTTCATATTAAGATAATTCGATTAGATTAAGGATCAGAGTTTAAATTAAATAAATTTTATGTTTGTATAAATGAATTATTCATCAAACTACATGTGTGGAAACTTGCAACAAAATAGTATGGTTGAATAAAAATATAAAAAAATATTAAATATTGCTCAAACCTTATTATTCCAATTTAAATTACCTAAAATATGTTTTGCGAATTTGCCGTCATGCACGCAATATTTCTTATCAATCCAGCACTAACTTGTGCCTGAAACAAAAGTCACATGAGATGCTCTACAACAAATGGAAAATATTAAGAGCATTGTGTCGTTAGCTTTTTTAATGTAATTTTTTTTATATATAAAAAATTCAAGTTTGAGATATTATTTAACGAATGCTGCTATTTATTACTATTTACTTGCACGATAATGTGATGAATAGTTAAAACATCTATTCACTCTGAACATAACCATACCTGGTGGGTGAAAATTAACTTAAATATATTATAAATTCGTACTTTTAGTCTCTTGTATTTTTGTATTAAAAAGTATTTCTATTATTTAAAATAATTTAAATACATAGTACATAAATTAATTATTTTTCAATAAAAATCCCGATGGATTTGATTTGCTAAAATATAATAAAAGGTTAAGGATAAAACAGAAGTCTGGATATTATACACAATCAATTAATTTTTTATAATAAATACAATAAAATTTTAAATTTTAAAATATAAATCATTTCATTTTCTCAATCAAATAATTTAATAAACCTTATTAATACCAATGGAAAACAACTAGTCAACTAATTCGACCAGCAAACACTAGAAAGAATAAAAAAGTTATTAGAAGTTATCTTCTTGTGATCCTATTTTACTTGTACTTTTTTCATTATAATGTTTTAGCTGTACTTTTCTTTAATAATTAATATACATCAAATATACCTGAAATATACAGTTGTGGAGGTAGAATTTATCTTGACCAAAATCCTACCTACCATTAATGTTTTTGCAGAAGACTCACAAAAACGTATACATCTACAGTCTTCCTTTAAGAATCTGAACAACTCTCCAGTGCTACAGGTTGAATATAGGTTAGGCAATAAGCTACCGAGTTTACATCCTAATCTATACAAGATTCAAATTAGCCAAGTTAATCTATTAATTAAGTTTTAAAAAGATTTTCAAAAAAGTTTATTTAATATAAAAAATGTTAGGCTTTAGATTATTTCAAAAAAAAAAAAAATTTAACAGACCGATCTATTTAAATAAATAATAATAATTGTTATTATTAATTATTATATTGATGTGATATTTTAAAATTATATATTTATTTTATTTAAAAGATTAATTTTATTAATTTACATGTAAATTTTTATTAATTTTTTTATTGTAAACTAAATTTTGAAATAAGCTAAGTCATATTTTTAAAAAAGCAAAAAACAAATCATAAAAATTGATCTATATTAATTCAATATATTAGACATTTTTTTATTAACCGGTACAGTTAGAATACTCACTAGCTTCTCTATATTAATGAATATTCTTTAAGTCTCCAATTATCAGGATCGCTTATTAACACAGCGGGTCATTGTGGGGGGTTTTATCCACTATAGTGAACTAGACTCCTTATAATTTTAACTAACAAACATACGTATTTGCAATTAAAAAATTGATACAAAAAGAATAAAATAAAAAAGCTGAAGACCAATTTGTAGGTATTTAAAAATTTGCATTCGAATTAAGGGACATTGACCTTGCCTATGGCATTGTGATTGAAAATAATAATTGGCAATAGAGAAGGAACGGAATGACAACGAAATAAGGATAGGTCGAATATATAAAAAAAGGGGATAACTTATGGCTGCTGGGTGCACCAATCAAACAATGTCCAATAAGAAGGGCCTATATCATATGTTGGGTAGTGATCTAGATGCCACTTCGTATAACTGATCTTTTAATTAATACATGAAAACTTAGACACTGCATGTGTTGTATGCAGAACTAAACTTAAATGAGTGCTTCATATGTTTGCTAGCCTGTTATCCAAAATGGTCCTTCGAATAATTCCTGGCCCCAAATTTCATAGAAACAAACAAACAGAGACTTCATAAAGCCTAAGGGAAGAAATAATAATGTCTCCCCCGCGCCTTCCCTCCTAATGGAAATAGAGAAAAAGAGAGGTGAAATGAAAGGGCATTGAAGTTGGAATGAACTAGTTATTGTTAGGGACACAAAAAGAAAGTAAATATTGAATAACAACATCAAAGGGAAATGAAGTATGGTGATCAAGAAAATTGATTTTTGTGATATAGGGCTACAAGGGGGTTGTCTCACAAAAAAGAAGTGGACCCTCTCAAAGGCTAATGTCATGTTTTAGTTTCCTCCATTGATGGCTCCTACCAAATTACCAACAAAACAGATCGTCCCCATCACGATGAAGGGTCCCCTGTTTTGTTACTCAGCCATGATCCCCTTAGCTGTTCCAGCGTATATCAGAATTGCGCAGCCATGTGTATGGATTATGGAAGAAACAAAACTTTGTACACTTTGGGGGCTCCAATGGTCCCAAATTGCCCGCTCAAAACAACGGCAATACAAAAGTTGCTTCTATGCGCAAAAGAGCCCAAGAAAACAAAAATTAAAAATTAAAATCATATTTTCATCCCCAAACAAATAAGGGTATTCATTCTCATTCTTAAAAATATTTATTATTATAGATATCCAATACTCTTTCTTAATTGCTAATTGCTAAAGTATATGAAAAGCTCTTCAACTCTTATCCTTTAAGTATTTATTGTAGCTGGACTTTTTTTATGTACAATAAATAACAAAATCGAAATTAACATAATTTTTTATTAATAATTTTTATCCTAGTGTCATGTTGTATCTTTAATTTATCATTAATTTATATCATATTCAAAATATTGTTCACATATATTTAGTAGTATATTTATGATATAAAGAGTCACTAATTTAATTCCTCAATCTTGTAAAATATACCATCAAAAAAGTTTCGTAAAATATTATCAAATTAATTTCTATTATTCATTTGTTTTGCTTTAATAAAAAAGGTTAATTTTTTTAATGTAAAAAAATATTAAGTTCAAACTCAAAATTTTTATATAAAATTATTCTAATCTTCAATACTAAACAATCCTAATAAATTAATAAGAAGGATTAATTTGATAATACTTTGCATATAATTTATAGACTAAATTAAAAATGATAACAAAATTTAAGATGGAATAAAAAATGGATTATAATTTAATATACAATAATAAAAATATTTATTTTTTAATTAATAAAAAATATAAAAAAATAATATTTCAGAAATTAATTAATAATTGTGCTCAAATTACCTGTGTTGGAATCGAAGTTGTAACAATGTTAATAATATATTAAAATTAATCAGATCCACTATATATGGCCACATAGCTTAAGAAATATTATAAGTTATTTATTTTTTATATATACTAGGAATATTAAAAAAAAGTTATCAAAATAAATTTTTTTTATCTTCCTTCCTAGAAACTACTATTTTAATTCAAGTGGTAAATAGCTTGAGTGTTGAAATTAATAGATGTGACCTTGACACAATACTAAATTCTGTAAATAATATTGAAAAAAAAAATGCGTTGGTATAAGGACTTTCTTTAACTAAGTGTTAATATTATAAATTTATCATTATTTAAGCTTAACCTTTAAATGATAATAGAAGTAAACTTAATTAAATCAAAATATAGAAAATAAGAGAAACTCAAACAATTTAGTAGAAGAAAAGATCCACGTACATCCAAGGATTTGTTCTCCAAATCTTCATAAATATGTTTTAAGTTTAAAAAAAATCGGTATTTCATTTTGATATATTTCTCACATTTTAAAATTGAAAGTGTGATATAATTTTTTTTATATATTTCTACATGAAAATTTTTATTAATATTTAAAATGTATTAAAATTTTTAAATATATTTTTATCATTCAAAATAAATTTATATGAAGACATTTAAATATCACTAATCTATTAAAAAAGTTTATTCACTAAAGCAATATTTATGTGATGAAATTTTTTAAAATTGAGATCTTATAATTTTTTTTATAAGAATAATTAAATTAATAAGGTGAATAATATGATTATTATTACAAAAAAAAAACTATAAATATAACATTCAATTTGTTGAAAAAGAGATTTACATATTTTACCTTTTTATAATATAGAAAATGCCAGATCAATTTACAAGTTTTGTTAAGGGAACTTTTTTTAGACTTATAAATCTATTATAAAGATTTTTTACAATAAAATAAATTTTTTATTTTTATTTTACTTTACTATTAAAAATTTCTCTTTTACCCAGATGAATTTTATTGAGATAGAAAAATTCTATTACTAGATTATATAATCATATATTTTTTTACATTAAAAAAATTATATATATAATTTTTATAAAACTTCTTTAAAACGTAGCAGAAAAATGTAAGAAAAATATAATATTATTATTATTGACGAACAATTGGGTATATGTTGGTAATGTTATGTTTGGGTGGAAAAAAATAAAAATAAAAAATATAATTTTATTATTATTTATTTATATATAAAAATAGAAAAAAAAAATTTACACAAGTTATACTAGAATTTTGTTTTTCCTTCAGGTAAACAAAATTAGAAGAAAGAAATTTTTTTAGTTTTATTTTAAATTGTTAATATTTTTACACAATTTTATACTAGAATTTTCAAACACTCCTAATTTCATGCACTCCTAATTTCATGCACATATAAATGAATATGGCCATTACTTTTAATTATCAAACAACTATTCTATGACTCGGTGAGTATAGAATGTGTACGGGATGTGGACTACTCGTGAATAGGATTTAATATTTTCATCATTAATTATTCACGTATCCTTCAAATTTATATATAATGTCATGAGTTTTTAGTGGTCCTGTAATTTATTTTGCATTACATATATTTTTTAAAAATAATTCTTCTTAAATCAGGTAAAATTATTATGGATAATATAATCTTTTAATATAGTTATATACTAATTTTTTTATCTATACAAATTAAGTAAATATAATTAATTATTTTAAATAAATAAGATAGTGCATATGTATGAACGTGGTACATTTTTAGATTATAATCCAAATTAATTAAATCAAAACAGCTTGAGAAAGTGTATCTCCTTTCCCCTTTATAAAGATGAATACTTTTATATTTATTTATATTTTGTTGATTTTTAATAAATATAATAATTTAACTAAAATATATTAATAATATAAATATTTTTTACATTGTTATTGTTCAATTATATATTTTTATATTACTGTCAATTATTAATTTTTATAATAATAATATTTTAAAAAGTATATTTATCAAAAATTATAATTGGTTCATAGTATAATTTTTTTAAAAAGTATACTTATCATTGCTGGCCCCATATTATCTTTGTAAACTCTCCTGTCTTTGATCTTGTATATATCAATTAAATAAATACATATTTTTTATATTTAATAGTAATCAAAATAAAAATAGATAGAATTATAAATATTTTTAATATTATTTTTTAATTAAAATTAATTCTTTTATCATTACATTTAATATCAGTTTTTATTGTATTTGTTACTAAAATATAAATAATTTTTATAAAAAATATATAAAAATATCAATAATATTATATCTTAATTTTTATCTTATTATTAATATATATTTAATATAATTTATTTTTTATTTTTATTTTGATATTATATCACATTCTTTATCATATATATTATATTATATTATTTTTTATTTTTTTTATGAAAAAGTTTAAATATCTATTGTTGAAAATATTTGAATATTATCTTATAAGTTAAAATATGTGATAGCACTGTCTTATTTAAATAGGGGTGAGATTTTTTAAAAGATTAAATTTTTTATAAATATAATTAAATATTATTTAAAATTTTTAATTAAATTAATTTAAATTCAAACAAAATTTTAAATAGATAATTAAAATTAATAATTAATTTGATTAAATACACGTAATAATAAAATGATGATTACAAAACATGTAATTAAAGGTTTAATTGTTAAAAATTAACTGAACAATCAAAATCATAATTATATTTTAAATAATAGTTTATTTTAAATTTTAAAATTTTTTGAAATATTGTTTTTTACAACAATCCTTTATATATTTCAAATTTTTTTAAAAGAATCTAATAAAATAAAATATATAAAATAAATATGGTTGGATTCATATCATGAGTGCAATGCATCAAATTTGATGTTTTTTGAACTATGAACCAAAACCTAAACAAATAAGCTTAACTTACGAGATCCTATTGAAGCAAAACTTCTATGAACCAAACATATTTTGACGTAAGATAAAGGTTTGGTTCATCTATACTGTTGTTTTGGTTGGTTCTGTGCAATGCACGTACATAGTAATAAGTGTTATAGAGATTGTGCTCAATTGTATGCAAGCGGTCCTATTTGACACTCATTAATTGATTTCATCAAGTGCATCATACAATTTATACACCACCTACGAGGGATGACCAACAATAACTTGTTGAACCTTACTCGTGAGATTTGCAATCACAAAAGTTGGATTTCTATTATTATTAATTGCATCATACAATTTATACACCACCAACGAGGGATGACCAACAATAACTTGTTGAACCTTACTCGTGAGATTTGCAATCACAAAAGTTGGATTTCTATTATTATTAATTTTATTTAACTAAACCTAAACCTCAACTTTTGTTGTATGAGAAATAAGGTTAAGTTAATTTTGAATTCATATTATTTAGGATCTGTAATTATATAATAATCATTCGCAAGACATTGATATATATGATCATATCTCGATTTATATTTATCAATTATTTTTTATTATTGTTCATTGGTAACCATGAGTATGCTTATAATAAACATAATTTTGTCTATAAATATTTACTAAGAAATTTTCATAGCACACATCTTTTAAATTATTCCCCAAGTAAATAATAACAACTTGGTCTCCTTTTATTATTTATTTGAAGAATTCAAATCACGATATTTCTTTTAAAATTAAAATAAATATATTCGTGATTTATTTTTGTATTAATTAAATTATTGATCATCACTATATTATCATTATATAGTAAAAAATTCATTAATATCATAGTTAACTATTCCCTTCCAATATTTAATTAGCATCACAAGCATAACCAAAAATATATTTTATTTCATAATAAACTCATAATATTCACTTGTCTTCTCAAATATTTTGTTATACTCATGTTATATAACAAGATCATGTATATGTTTCCTTTTGTTAATACCAACGTTGTAGGGAATTTTTAATAATATAATTCCAACTTATGATAAATTTTTTCTATTATTTTATGACATTATTAATCCTTTACGCTTATTAATAATTTTAAAATTAATTCAAAATATCATTTATTTCATCGGTGCATAATAAAATCAAATATCTCATGATTTTTAAAATTTTTGGCATGTATAAAATTTAATTTACATAAACATGTCAAAGATTATAAATTATCCTAAATTATAATTCATCTTACTACATGAATCATAAATCATATCATATAATAGATATATTAATATTTTCACAGTGCATGACCTTTTTCAAATTTTTGACATAACCATATTTTTATTTATATCTTAATTGTTATGATCATTATTATATGAATAGCATGCCAAAAAAAATTCAAGTATCTTAGGACTCTTCAACATAATCACAATATAATTTTTCATGAAATTAAATTTAACAACATAGAGTATGATCACTTTTATATCTTATCTATATATAGAAAGATATTTTTTTTTTCATATAATCCAACATAGAGTATGATCACTTTTATTTTTATAGTTTAATATTTAATTTCAACACTTTGAATAAAATTATCTCAATTTTTTTAAAAATTTAAAATATTTATATCCAACATTATAACAAAATAAGCATATTTGTAAGCTTCGTAATATTTTATAATTTGTAACAAATAAAAGGTAACTTCAAATCGTAAGAAATACTTAATGTACAAGTTTAAAAATATTTCCTTAAAATAGGTGGGATGCAAAAATAGTACTCATTCATTTATTTCTTTCATATAAATATTTTTGAATTTTTAATAAAATTTTATAATTTTTTATAGATAGTAAAAATTTAATATCTTGTTTAAGAAACATTAAAAACATAAACAATCAAAATAAAATAAAAATATTAGCTAAACAAATAAGTATAGAAAGAAAAATAAATTTATAGTTATAATTAATATTTATTGGAGCATATTGATTCATATGTATGGAGATAATTAATTTTTTTAATTATTTTAAATCAACCTTTAATTAAATAAAAATTAAATTAAATTTATACCAATTTAATAGTATTTATATTAATAAAAAATACAAAATAAATAGATATTTTAAGAATTAAAACAAACATACTTCTATAATCAAACAAAATACTTAAAATTGTTAAAAATAATTTTGGAAAGCACCTTGTAAATTAATTAAGACACAATATTAAAGATGTTTAAGTATATCGAATGTATAAAAATAGAAAGAGTAGTCTTCCTTGTACAAAAGTGAGATTTTCCAAAAGTTATTTTATCTATAAATCTGATTAAATATTATTTAAAATTATTAATGAAATTAATTTAAATTTGAACAAAATTTTAAATAGATAATTAAAATTAATAATTAATTTAATTTAATATACATAATAATAAAAAGATGGTTATAAAATATATAATTAAATATTTAATTATCTAAATTTAAATGCATAATTAAAATTATAATTATACTTTAAATTTTAAATTTTTTTAACTTTTTATTTTATTTTATTTTTACAACACCTACGGTTTCCTGTACCAAAACCCATCCTTTCTGTTGTAGATCCAGCTTCACACATACGGTAAAGCCCACCCTACCTTATCAACCTTTAGAGTTTAGGGTTTGATATGGGTCAGAAGAAATGACTTTCAATTTAATGACGCAAGGTAATAGGATAGTGTTCGCTATGGTAGGTCACCAAAAGAAGGACATACAAGGTAGCGGGTGTTATTTTAGTAGTTTAAAGTAAATTTTAAAAGTCAATATATTTAAAGTAATTTTTTTAAAATATAAAATGTTTTGAAGTTGAAAACATAGAAATATTTTATTACAATAGTTTTTAGATGAAAGTTTACTAAATTACAATGATTTTAACTTTAGCACATGTAAAACATTTAAAAAAAAATATTTAATTTTAATCAAAATAATTTTTTAAAATAATCATAATACATACAGTGGAATAAGTATCCGAATAAACAAGACAATTCTTATTTTAATTTAATAAGATAGCTGCTCTATACCATTCTCAAATCTGAAAGTCCTTGTATAATAATGTATAAAAATATTTTTATTATTTTATTAATATTTTATAAAATTTGTTAGACTAAAAAGTAATAAAACTTAAAAATTTAAAAATAAATAATAATATAATAAATTAAAAAATAATTAAAAAAAAATGTTTCTCAACTCTTATACGAAAATGAAATTTAAATTTTCAATCATTGGAATACGGGGAACAAACGGGATCATGGAGGGGATGTCTATATCCCAGTGAATATTAAAAAAGTAACAATAATGATAGTTTTGTATTTACTGACTGAAAAACAAAATGGTGTTATGCTTGGGTAATTGTGTAAAAGTCTACAGCCTGGATATTTGTATGACAAGGTAAGCCGTAGATATAGAACCTGATATTAAAAATAAAGTACATCCAATTTTATACCTTAAAAGAGCGAATTTTCTCTTTTTAATGACAAATACAAGTTGTCACTCATCACGCGGAAGAATTCAAGTTTCGTGTAGAAGGCATAGTCGTGCCAAAAATATATATTGTGCCAAGTGTTATGAGTGATGGGTTCTTCCAACTTGTATTGGTCATTCAGAATGATTCTTACATAGTTTTCTGTGATCACCCTCCCTCTGATTTAGAGCAGTTGCTTCTGCTTGATGCTTGATGTCATGGAAATGCTTAGTCTTAGAGGTGTTTTAGCTTGAGTGTTTCTTCTTTACAGGTTTTTTGACCCAATAAAATAAAATAAAATTTTAACAGAAATCTAAATAATAAAATCAAATTAACTTTCTTTGAACAACTCTTTTTATATACAACATAGACTTCCGACTCGCTTACATAATTTGGTCAAAATCCTTTACAACCTATGTACCATGAATAGTATCCTGCACTATGTGATACTTTAAGGTTAGAAAGAGAATGAGTTGAATCTTTAACTTATTGGGCAAATCCTATGTACGAGGGATAGTTGTACCATTTTGCTCCACCTCAGAGGGGAATTGAGGTTTTAAAGTGAGTTATGTCTACCCATGGAATGAATAAATAAAGAGCTCATTTTTTTCATAGCTGATGTAATTGAAAAGTTTATAAAATATGCAAGCAGAAAAGTTATTTTTTAATACAAATTCTAATTCATTGATTAATAGTTTCACTGATTGGTCATCAATTTATGTTATATATTCAATAAATTCATGTCGTATATATTCTATAGTACTATGTTTTTAACATTCATCAATGAGAATTTTATAAAAAATTGTGTTTGTGCATAAATTTTGCACCGAAAGTTTTATAACAGAGACAAATAAAAAAAAAAGAAATATATAATTGATGTGACAAGAAAAGATAATGAAAAAATTATTATTATATAAATGATATAACTCAACATTTTGTCAATGAAATATGTTTCGATCCATACGTTCCTTCTTACTCTTTGAACCAAATTTCATTTGTTATCATCCCTTTCGAATGGATTCTACATCTGCAGTGGTATGAAGTTCTATATTTAAAGATGTAAAACTGATAGGAATTGAAAAAGAAAATATATGATCATTCATAGATAAGAGAAAAAAATGGTTAGAATTTTAATAAAATATAAGTTGATTTAATTTAGTTGTTGCATGGGATTAATCACCATTTACCTATCCAAATAGAATAAGCATACCAGTTCCTTCTTTGAGAATTTTTGGATAAATTTGTTTAACGATTATATTTTCCAAAAGTAAATACAGTGCCTAAATAACAAGCAGAATAAAGTCAGTGAGCAGAGCATAAACAATAATTGTTAATGACTTGTATAAAATAAAAACACAGGCATTTACAATTTTAAATGGAAAAATAATCGTCCTACTTTACATGATCAATTAGTTCTGTTTTGATCCGTTGATAATCGGACTCATGTGCCTGAACATGAATAAAGAATTTCCAGAGCATAAAGGAAATCCAGGTGCAATTATTTGAAGAAAAATTTTGGGTATAATCGGGGGAGGGGAATGAATAAATATAAATTGTTCCTAGGTTATGGAAGACTGAAATCATAGATCATGTAACAAAGTAGAATTATTATTATATATATACAATTCTGAAAATGGGTCCAGAATGTAATGTAGAAACAAAAACAAAAGGGAGGCTCCAAAAACTCGGGTTTATGTGGATAATAAATTGGATATATATTATATATATATATATAGGGGGGAAGGGGAGAGAGTCCTTGGGTTGTGGGCCTGAAAAATTCAGAAATGCCACGTGGAGACAGGCTGGATTGAATAGGGTGACATGGCAAGGTGTGGGGGACTAGGTGAATAGGGAGATGGGAATATCAATTGCAATACACGAGATTGTAGGCACTGTACCATTTATAATGGGATTGTGGGGGCAATGGAAAGGGAAGTTAGAGAGCCTTTAAGACAAACCCATCTGGCTATCTAATCCCAATTCATGTGCATTCATTAATCAATGTGGGTGAAATAAAAAGCAAAGCAAACCCTCCCAAAAGAAAAAGCATGATTCCTGTGGCTTACGAGAGAAGAGTCGCTTTCTCACTCCCCATAAATATGCTCCTTCTTTTTTTTTACTAATTCATCCTTAAATTCCTTAATCTTTTTTACCATTTTGCCCTCTCTTCTTCTTATGACCCCCCTTATTGATCAAAGCCGTCAGTTGGCAATACTGCAATGCAATGTATGCCTTTCGTTCTTCAACCAAACAGACGAGAAACAATAAATACAACAAATGCATTTTGTTGAAAAGAAACCAAAAGATTTGGCTAGAGATGAGCTGGAAGAATAATATATAAAAATTGGCACCATGATATATTGGGTTCAAAAGCTCATGATATCCTCTTGTGTACTGATAATATCTACTTGTCAAATTATGGTAATGGCTAAATTATGGATGGCCTGTCCCGTTCGCAGTGATTATTGCAACTTGAAAAGTTACAAATCGGAATAATCATTCAATAGCAAAGAAGAAAAAAAAAGGCGTGTTTAATGTCAAAGTGAATCGTTGATTGGTCATTATTTGTGCGTGTACTGGCTTTTGTGACACAAAGAATGTCTAAAGGTTAAAGACCCCCACGATCACGGTTTTGTTTTACTACCCAGAGGAAGAATTTTACAGGGTTAGTTTCATCGATTACCCCTCCAAGCTCACATGCGGAGCTACTATTTCTTCGCCTCTTTATGGGTTTATTCACAATTCTCGTTGAGTCAATCATGGGTGTTACGCAAAAGAAACAGAAAAGAAGGATGATTATACGTTTAAAAAAATAATAAAAATTTAAACAAGAAAAAGAAAAAGATGATCAGTGGTTGGATGGTAGAAAAATCGGGTCAACGTATACAAGGATAAATCCGTAATTTAGATGGGGTATGAGAAATAAATAAGAAGCGGATCTTCTTACAAGCTTTGCTTACTTTTGGGGCATTTGGCTGGAGTTATCTTTTCCCGGTGGTTGAACCTTGAAACCGAGGACCCGTGATGGGTAACCGGCTACATCCAGTTAGAATAATGCAATGACCGGGTGAATCAGGTAAGAAATGATAAATATTAGGTTATTAGGGCCATAGACCTAAAAGGGCACACATATAGGGTGTGTGTTTGAGAGAGAATCCGGGTGCGTTGCCAATGCCAGCTATGAATTTGAAGGATGAAAGCTTTCCATGAGGGTCAAAGCTGTCAAATTTTATTTGAAGGGTTTTTTCCCCTTCCCCTCACAATTTACATTTACACGAAATCCCCCTTACTAAATACAGATATAAAATCGTCCATTTGTTCCTCCCTATTCCCTGACCGTAGTATTCTATCTCCCAGACTCAAACACTGTTCTTTCCATCACCTTCTCCTCCCTATATATTCCTCTCCCTTTATTATTAGAGCACTGAAATTATGTGCCTGTTTTGATCAGGAGGGAGGGAGAAAGGGGTTTCATAATTTCACGGTTCATTAATATTGAATTGAAGTCTTGGCTGGCTCTGCAAACTCCAAAAATGGCGGTTACCACTCACATTCTAACTGCCACAGAAAAGAAGCACTGGTGGCTTACCAACCGAAAGGTAAGGTATCACACCCTTTTACTCCAATCCAACTTAATCTTCGTTTATTTTATTAATTTAAAATGAATGTTATCGTAGTATTTGGGGGAAATGATGGAAAGGTTCTGCGTTTGTAGATTGTTGAGAAATACATCAAAGACGCTCGCAGTCTTATTGCGACACAAGAACAGAGCGAGATCGCTTCGGCTCTGAACCTTCTAGACGCCGCCCTGGCTATTTCTCCGCGTCTGGACCAAGCACTTGAGCTCAAAGCCAGGGCGCTGCTCTTTTTGCGGCGCTTCAAGGACGTTGCCGATATGCTTCAGGATTACATTCCCAGCCTGAGAATGGCCAATGATGATTCCTCTTCCTCCGTTTCTTCTGATAGCTCTTCTCAGCAGCTTTCCAGGGAGGGAGTGAAGCTTCTCTCCTCTAACTCGCCGCTCCGAGATCACAGTTTCAAATGCTTCTCTGTATCAGACCTCAAGAAGAAGGTCATGGCAGGGCTGTGTAAAAGTTGCGACAAACAAGGGCAATGGAGGTAATTTAATCCTTGCTGACACTCTCATTATTCTCTTTCATTGGTTTTGCTTTGCTTTGCTCTCTCTCTCTCTCTCTCTCTCGTTTTTATGGGTTTTAAAAATGGAATTTCATCATTTTGGACTTCACTTCTTAATTTATTAAGTTTCAGATCAGATCCAAGCACACCCACACTTGAAAATGCTTTCCAGC
This sequence comes from Canavalia gladiata, assembly GCA_037954105.1. NCBI lineage: Eukaryota > Viridiplantae > Streptophyta > Magnoliopsida > Fabales > Fabaceae > Canavalia > Canavalia gladiata. The sequence goes on along the minus strand of CM075661.1, from coordinate 15,460,475 downwards.
TTTTTTATTCCAAACTAACCCAATCAAATTCAATGTATAAAAAAAGTATTACTCTTTTTTTTTTTTATTCTTAGAACATTTACAACTTTTTTTTATCTATCTATCATACATGTTAGGGGGTGCCTCATTACCTGATTGGAAATTGAGATTTGTTGCTGTTTTTTTGTTTTCTTTTGTCAAAAAGCATAAACCCACAGGAGAAAAACAAAATAAAATGTAATTTCAAATCTTAATACCGAGTTGGCCTATAACACGTCTTAAATTTCAGAGTTCCTAGACATAGGCACATAAATTTCACACTATTCCACTTTACTTTCGTGATAGAAAATGAAATATTGAAATTATTATAAAATAAAATATAACTATTAAACTTTGAAGCGTTTGCTTAAATTGTAATTAAGCATTACATGGTGTGTATTATTATTATTATTATTATTATTATTATTATTATTATTATTATTGTTATTATTATTATTATTGTTATTATTGGTTGAGTGAGCTTGTGTGTGGAATGCAAACAGATACTTGGTATTGGGGGAAGCATGCTGCCATCTAGGCCTAATGGAGGATGCGATGGTTCTTCTCCAAACGGGGAAACGCCTTGCGAGTGCAGCATTCCGGCGCGAAAGTGTGTGTTGGTCAGAAGACAGCTTCTGCGTCTCAAGCATCCCCTTCGCCGGAGACACCGGAAACGCACCACCCACCACTCCACCGCGAACCTCTCTAACGGACTCCGAGAGCATTACCCAACTCCTCAGCCACATAAAGTTCCTCCTCCGTCGCCGCGCCGCCGCACTCGCCGCCCTGGACGCGGGGCTTTACTCGGAGGCCATTCGGCACTTCTCGAAAATCGTGGATGGGCGGCGCAGCGCCCCTCAGAGCTTCCTGGCGGAATGCTACATGCACAGAGCCTCCACGCACCGTTCCGCTGGTCGAATTGCTGAGTCCATTGCGGACTGTAACCGCACCCTAGCCCTGGACCCCACATGCATTCAAGCACTTGACACCAGAGCTTCCCTTTTTGAAACCATTCGCTGCTTACCCGATTCTCTCCACGACCTAGAACACCTGAAGCTTCTCTACAATTCAATCCTGCGCGATCGTAAGCTTCCAGGTCCAGCGTGGAAGCGCCACAATGTGCGCTACAGGGAGATTCCCGGGAAGCTCTGCGTCCTCACAACCAAAATTCAAGAACTCAAGCAAAGGTTGGCTTCCGGGGAAACCGGTAATGTTGATTATTATGCTTTAATTGGTGTGCGAAGAGGATGTTCCCGATCCGAGTTGGAGAGGGCTCATGTTCTACTTTGCTTGCGGCACAAGCCTGATAGGGCCACGGGTTTCATTGAAAGGTGCGAGCTTGCGGATGAACGTGATGTTGAGTCGGTTAAGGAGAGAGCCAAGATGTCAGCGCTGTTGCTGTATAGATTGGTTCAGAAGGGTTACACGAGTGTGATGGGTACCATCATGGATGAGGAAGCTGCTGAGAAGCAGAGGAAGAAGTCTGCTTTGCAAGCTTTGCAAGCTGTTCAGGTCCAGAAAGTTACTGAATCTACCGAGTTGAATATGAATAAACCTGATGATAGTGGGAGCAGCTTGGAAAATAGGTCCATGATTTCTTCTTCTACTGTGAATCCGGCAGTGTTTCAGGGTGTTTTTTGCCGGGACCTTGCTGTGGTTGGCAACTTGCTTTCTCAAGTCGGATTTAATCGACCCATTCCGGTGAAGTACGAAGCTCTTAGCTGTTGATTAAATTTCTACAAAATTAGAAATATTTGGGGGGGGGGGGGGCTGTTGGAGATGTTACCGGCAGAGGGAATCTCTGATTCGTTCACTTTATTGTACAAATTATGCAAACAAAAGAAAAATGTTTAGACTGCCGGAAAATTTTGTCACCTTTTCCTTTTTTATCTTTTATTAGCCATCTTTTTATCTATCACATGTACAGATTATTATCAGAACTCTACTCAAGACTCTACTTTTGGATTTTTGCCTCTGCCTTCGACCTTCCTCTCAATTCTTCTTTAATTTCGTATTTAAGTACTTATACTGATTTTGTTTAGCGGTAATATTGTGCTTCCAAATCACATTAAAAAAAATAATATATACTTTTTTTTACGTAATTGAAAAGAAAGAGTTTATTGCTGTTTGATGTCGTACCGGTAGCGTGGAACAGGAACTGCGGCTGATTCCCTCAGCCTTTTTTTCCTTCCTTGTCTTTATCTGTTTGCATTCTATCATTCTCTGGTTAATCCATCCAAAAAAAACTGACATTCCACTAAATTTTATTCATTTATGTATCTACCAAAAATTTTGCTGAGTCCATGTTTTTGGTCGTGTCTATCAAAATTTTATGCCTTTTTGGTTTTTGTATTGCCATTCTTCTTCGCGCCTGTATTGGCGTGTTTGTTTCATGAAAAATTATAGCAGCAGAGCAGGGATAAGGGGTAAAAGCACAGTCTGCAGAATCGCTTCTTTGTTAGTCCATGTCATGGAACATGACTTTTAGGTATGCGAACGTGGTCATATTATAGTGGTGTACAGATTTGAAGTGAACAGGGAAAAAGGGTTGTCAGTTTTTCTTTCCTCGCCTCTCAGGTACACATACAACAAAAGAACAAGGGGGTCTAATCTGCACTCAATACGAGAAAACAAAGGGATATTAGATTGAAAATGTCATTAACTTTCATTTGCTTTTGTAAATATGTTCCGTACTGCCATTATGGGTTAAACAAGTTTCTATCTTTCATATGAAACCAAGTGTTATGAGTGAGTGCGAGTTAGAGCTACGCACTAGCAAATCTGAGGAGGTTGGTGGTGTTGTGAAAGAGAACAAAGCAAATTTTGTAGTCCTTACGTTGGCAAGATATTAAGAAGGGTGATAGTTTGAAATCAATGGGGGTTTCAACCTCCCAAGCGTAATAATGGTATATGATTTGAGGCGTGGCTTCTGATTCAAGAAAAAGCCTGTGTATCCCTGCCCTCACGTAAAAGATGCATTATTGTGTTCCAACAGTGATTCCCTGGCTGTCACTTTGGACAAAGTATACAACTGTTGCCACAGAAAGTTTTGAATGCACTGGCTGACTTGCACTACCATATGCTGCTGTTTTGAATCCCAAATGTGAATCCAACTTAAAAACGTGACATTAAAAATATCTTAGACATCTTTCACTCTGCATATAATAGCAATTATAAGTCAAAATCCTTCTGTCAAAGGAGAAAAGATTGAACTGCTGTATGTACTGAGAATTTTCAAAACAGAGAAGAAAGAGGTATTCAATGCTTTCAATTTCAATAACAATCAGATTGGTTTTAGATTGATTTGTTTTTTCGTTAACGGTGCAGATTCAATGTTGAATGCAATTTTGTAATGGTCCCCTTTCTCATTAGTATTTATATATGTCAAGGACTCCCAACATATTGCGTTTGTAAAATTTTAACCATTTATTGTTAGCGATTTGGTTGACAGCCATCCCTTAATTCCATTTCCTCCTAATTAGAAGCTTCCTAAAGAGCCATGAGTATTCAATAGTCACGATCTTTACTCGGGGGAGGCCAGAAATTTCTTCCTTTCCTTGCTTGCAAGAGAGTTGATGCCTTTTTTGCTTAGCAAGAATAAAAAACTAAAAAAAAAAAAAAGATTTGACGTCCCTTTTCCTTGAAGAGCGCCACTTTATTTTTACACCTTACTCTATGATTATATTAGCATATTTTTCACCCCTAAAACCACTAAAATAATTTAAATATTTTATATTATCAAGATGCCTCGAGTCTTCGAGTCATCCACAATCATTCAATTCTATATAGACAGTAATTGATTCATCAAATACTTGGTTTAATTAACATCAGTAATTTAGTAATATATTTTGTGAATGTTCTCAAATTTTCTTTTTAAAGAGAAAAAGGAAATAGTAATCAAGTAATTATGCACTTTATTGCTACTAACATTAGAGGATGCAAATTCAAACTGTGTCCATGTTAAATAATAACTTCCCACCTTCCATGTTAGCTACCTGCTAAAAAGTGCTTCCCAACTCACACGAAGCAAACATTTAAAATTGAATTTAAATGTGAGTTTAATTGAAGTTTTTAAACCATGGAAGATAGCCAGATGTATTGTATGCTTGGCTTGGCCGCACAGCTAATACTTAATTGATTTAAAGTTTTAGAATGCTCAGAAGTCAGAACGAATTTCACTTTTTTTTTTTATTTTTCAAAAAGAAAATAAAGAGAAAGGCGGGTATTTTAATTTTATAAGGTAGATATGGAATGATGAATAGCATTGGTGGAAATTGGAAAAGAGGAAAACATGCCTCGCACATCTCCATTCTCCATCATTCATGTAAATAACAAAATTCTTCCACCTCTGCAAAAAGCGTAGATTATATAGAGCATCGGCAAATTAGTGATCATGAACTACTCCTCTGACAGAATATTATTTTATTCTTTACATTAACCTTTCATATTGGTGTTGAAAGCATAATTCGATTTCTTGAGGCGAAAGAAAAGGTGCTTCTCACGAGGCTCCATTTCTTTATTACTTTATTCGGTAGACAGAGTCTTAAGGGCATCTGTGCAATACTCATATTTTCCCCACTTGTGTGTATGTGTGTGTACCCCCGCGTTTTATACTCTTCCAAAATCAATCCACTAGCTAGGTAGTCCAGGATCATATGTTAACTACATGCATTCCACCTCGTGGAGTGACGCCATTAGAAATTGTATTATACTTTTGTACATTGTATTTAGATTGTATTAAATGGCCAAAGAATCTATAGTAGTAAGAACTTCTCCTTTAAAATTTTAGAGGGATTTGACTATGAGGAAGATATTTAGTAATAGTTATAAGCAAATGCTTTGGTAGAACTGGGGTTGAAATTCAGATAAGTATAGAAACATATCTAAGAGGTGTTTGGGGGGAAAAAATAACAATTCATGTTTGAATGTAGGGAACATGAAGGGAAATCGTGGCCAGTTATAATGTTAGTGGCACCATGTGCTACTATCATGTGACTTCTCCGTCCAAACAATGATGGATTATGGCGGGTTTTCTCTTGGCTCTTTGTCAAACCTTGGTGGCACAATGTGCTGGATGAAATATCTGACAATATTTTTTCAACATTATCTATTTTTTTTTCATTAATTCTATAATGCAATGTAGATAATAACAAAAGAAAAGGTACATAAAGAATGTGTTTTTTTCTGATTGTTTGGAACATTAGGAGTCGAATTTCATTATGAGCCTAAAAAAGAAGAAAGGTTTTATAGAGATCTGAGTCTGCGGAGAACAACCTTTACAACTCATTTAGAATGGTTTTTATGTCACCATATGTAAACTAGTCAATTAAATTTGCTAGCCTAATATTACACATTTACATGTGAAGAATGGTAATAACTTTTGAACACTCTCTATTACTTGTTAAAGGATCGGTTCTGAAAATAACCAATGCTACGGAATCGGAGGATATCTGGATATGGTCATTGTCCAATGCTTCATAAATAGGCTTATATATTATATATAGCATTTATTATGTATCTCTAGCATCATGAAGGAGAAGACCACGTTATGGATATGGTGGTATGCATTGTAATTGTGTGACACATTGTGATTTGTGATGCGCATGAAATTGAAAGTCCACGGAAATTAGTATGGGCAACAAAACATCATAATTGTGTAGAGTAGCATGTAATTAGGTAGTGGGAATGGGTAGGGAAAGTAAGGAAATGAGGGTTTTCTAAATTTTTATGTGGACCTTAAAAAGTGGTATGCAGTAAGTTGAGCACGTACAACTTTGTACTAGAGATTGGTTGATTGCTGGCGTTTCCACTTAGAAATTGTAGGGATGAAGAGAAAAGTGGTCGTACAATTATAGAGTTTGGGATCCCACAGGTTGAAATTTAACTCTAAACCAAGGACTTTTTGTCTCCGTTAAGAATCGGATGAAAGTGAAACTGCGTCTGCCTGCTCCCTTCTTCTTCTTCTTCTTCAAACTATCTAACGCATGAATTAGTTAGCAAGAAAACACAGTTTAATTAGTAGTTTTATGTTCGAACCCTGCTCTTACTTAATATGCAATGGAAAGAAAAAAATTTAGTTTAAAATGATTTTATTTAACCTAAATAGGATTTGTTGAAGATTTTTAATCTCATCTTATAACTTGGTCTCTCAATATTCAAGAATCCTTTATATACATCCAGGACTTTTTGACTGATAATTAAATTCATAACATCTTATAATATTTAATTAAATATTTTAATTTAAATTCAAATTTAAGATTCAAATAGTAATTAATTAAATATATATATAATCAATTTGATAGATCAGTAATTATTAGATATAATATAAAATAATTTTAAATTTAAATTATATTTAAATAGAAAATCAAAATTAAAACCAATAATAATAGAATGATTTTAAATCATATTTAATTATCATATTTTTAATCTAATAATGATAATAATAATGATAAATTATGCTTTAATTTTGGTAATAAAATAGTTATTTAAAATTAATTAATTATCACAATTTAAAATAGAATAATCAGTAAATTATAAATATATTTAAAATAATAATAATAATAATTAATTTTACAATTTTAAATATTTTAAAATATTCAAATTTTCAACAGAAATATCTTCAAAGAAGATCTGTAAAAAAATAAAATTGAACATTTAATATGTATTTACTATCATTGCTAAAATTTAAGATAACCAACGTAATGAACAAGCTTGCTTCATTTACTTGAATTAAATATGTAATTGATAATTAATTTCAAGCATTTATTGAAAATCATTTATAGTTTTATAGAAGCTCATTTTTAATATAGAAAATGTGAATTAATTAATGGATTTTTAATATATGTTTAAACACAAAATAAAGATTATATGCAGTACATTTTTATTAAAAGTTATTGAATTTAATGTATTTATGGTATTAAAAGTTGTTATTTTTAATTATGTATCCTTGATTACATTATAAAGCCGTTAACTAATTTATATGGTATGATATTTATAAGTTGAAAAGTAAATCATAAAATCTAATTTGCTTATTTGTTCTGATATATGAAATAAGATCTCTTCATATCCTTTTTAAATGAATTCAGATCTTACGTTTAGTGTAAATATAGATGGTGAAATGAAAGTGTTGGCTTGGTTCTCAAAATTATTGTTTTTGGCTTGCTCAACAAAAGTGTGTGTGTATATGACTTAGGGAAACGAGCGCAGCAGAGTCCGGACGTTTATAAAGGATAGGCTGTCATTTTAATATGATAATGAAAATATAAATATATGATGCCATATATGTGTGTGTATGCATCATCTTATATGAAGTATTTTTTTTTCTATATAGTTAACTAGCTAGTTAGATGTAGGCAAGTTGCATTAACATTTTTTTTTTCGTTTTCCCTACTAGTCTATCTCGTAGGCTTACGTTTTTTCATGACTGAGTACAGCTGGATTTGAATTTTTTAAAAAGAAGCAAGAGCATAACAGCATTTTATTTTTGAATTTAGAAAAAATTAACATATATACATATACTAACTTACATTTGCATATATTTATATGTAAACTGCTTAATTTTTATTTTATTATATTTTTAAAAATTTATCAACCATTCAATTTAAATATAATAAAATATAAAATTACTTTTGCATATATTTATATGAAACGGTTCAATTTTTATTTTTTATATTTTTAAAAATTATCAACCATTAAATCTGAATAATAGAATGTAAAATTACTGTTAAAGTTAGGGATAATTAATTCTCTTTAGATTTCATGTTTTGTAGAATAATAATTTTACTTTTAAAAAAATTGAGTAATGAAGTTTATTCACTTATGACTATCAGTCTTCTACTTTTACAAAGTCAACACCTGAATTTAATTTCAAAGTATTTTGTTGGTAGAAAAATGTAATACTTCCATAAATTATTGTTAAGGTTAATAATTTTCCTTAACCTTACATGGAGGCTTGTCATTTTCTAATTTGGATTTTTTAGCATTAAAAATGTTATAGTTCTGAGATAAAAATTGACAATTAAAATTATGATAATATATTTTAAATTATTATAATATATTCCACCAATTTCTTAGAATTCAATTAATTTGAAACAATTAATTTTTCATATTGTAACGGTCATTATAATATAAAATATGTAGTTGAAATTAATTTAAACTTATATTTTAATTGCATTCAAAGATTTAAAAGTTATTCTGGTAAAATTTAAAACAAACAAGCATTTAATTGATGGCTATAATTTTTATCTTTGTTTAAAAAATATCTTACTCACTTTAAATTTGGATGGGATTATAGATGAGGAAAGAAAAGGAAAATAAATGAAAAAGGATATAAATTTTTTTTAACTGTTTGTTTGTATATAAAAATAGGAATTTTTTTTATGATTAACATGAATTTTAATTATTTTTAGGCAAAGAAATGAAAAAGAAAGGTTTTTTTATATTTATATTAAATTGTTAACATTATATATATATATATATATATATTTAAAAAAACTATATTAATAAAATATATAATAAAAATTTGAATTTTTAAATTTAAATTTTCTTTTAAAATTTATATAAAATAAAATTTATACAATTAATATATTTCTTTCTATTTTCTTTTTTATTCATTTAAATAAAATAGGAATTATTTTTTTCCTTTATATTTTTATCCATTCAAACAATTTATTTTTATTTCTTATTTTTACTCTATTTATTTTCTTCCTATTTTCTCGTCATAAAAAAAATAAAGCTCTCATTCTCTTCTTGAAATACATAAACACAAGTAGCCAACATTAAGCAAGAGTTTCGGCTCATTTATGGTTGGGCTTGAACATGGGCCGTTTAAAATATCTCATAGACATTATCAATTCAAAATTTCAACGGTGGTGGGCTTTATCGACATAAAAAGAAAACAAACGTAGACGCTTTTAAAATTGTCAGATTAATGCTGACAAAAACGATTATTTGATTAAGAAAGGAAAGAATTGAAATGTAAAGAAGAAAAATAAAGAACAGATAAACAGAAAAATGGTTGTTCGTTTTAAATTAAAAAATAATTTTCGATGTAATTTTTATATTATTATAAAAGTTGATAATTTTTTTTTGAAAAAAAAACAGAAAAATAATGATGATGATGCGCCCGTGAGTATTTTCACGCAATATGCTATCGATATCGTGAAGTTATACGGTGAAAGGTGAAGAGAGTGGAGAGGGTGAGTTTGGTTGGTTGGATGGATAGGGATTATTGTTTGGGTGTACGTTGGACTATTTTTTTTTGAGTTTTGTCTGTTACTCAGCGCCATCGACCCAGAAGACGAAAATATATGCCAATAATAAGCTTATCGGCTATCTTTGGATTCTCATGTGAATGGGTGAATTAACATGTGCTTAACATGGCTCGTCATAGTTGACTATAACACACAATCTATCTCGTTTTCAGGAGTTTGCAGCGTCTTTTCTTTTCTTCCTATCTTGCAAAAAGCCGAGTTTTAATTTTTAGGTGGCTTACATAAGATTTTGCTCCATCAAAATATTTTAATTTTTTATTTGGTTTTCTATTTTTTATCTTTTTTTTTAATTATTCTCTAACAATTGTTTCATGTTACTCAATAATTTTTTGTTAATTTACGTTTGTTTCATAGTTAAATGAGAGACCAAAATGAAGACATGTAATTTTTTTAGTACCACAATATTGACCATATCAAGAAAATTTTTAAATATTTTCCTTTCTTAAAAATCATAACCTTAATATTCTCCATTTTCATCCTTCAAATCATATGGGAAAAATTATATCAATTAAAACTTATGCTTCAACTTCGAACAACATTCTTACTAAAAAAAAATAATAACATTATATTAAGTTTATTGCTGAACATTCTTACCAAACATCAATTAACATATATCAATATAAACTGAATTTGTTTTTTAAAATAATAAAAATAAATTATATTAAGTTTATTGCTGATAATTATATATTAATATATTAATTACACCATTATGTAAAATACTATTTTATCAATACTGAATTTTGACATTGATAGTTATAATATATGCCAAAAAAAACATTATCTAGGTGCATTATGTCACTAATAACTTCATTTCTACCTATTCCTTCATCCTACAAGTAAACAGAACATAATAAAGTTGGCATCCTACTTAAAACTATGAAATTAACCCATAACAATGAATTTGGCACATACAATATAAGAGCCAACGAACAAAGATTAGTTCAATCAATAAGGATTAAATTTATATTTTATAATATTATAAGCTCAAATTTTACTATCAAGGTAAAGGATAGCTATGATCTAAGCTAAATAAAATAAAAAAAATAGAATGGATGATATTTTTAAACTAAGAATTAAACTAACGATGATTACGATTTTATCGATCAACCGAGGTTTGCTCAATTCATCCTTTTAAAGTTACATCACATCCTTTCAAAAATCCATTTTGAGCACTTTTTAATAAATATTTGCGGCTAATTCAATTAAACGTGATTCACAACAGAAATATAGTTTTTTGGTCTTAACAAATTAAAATTAAATTTTCTCTTAAAAACATATTGAATTCGAAGTGAAAATAATTATAGCCTTTTTTCAATTCAAGAAATACATAATAATTTTTAACTATATTTATTATTGAAACAAAAGTTTTCAAATGAAAATATCCCTTCACTTCCTTGTAATTTGGGGAAATATGCATCATTTGAAGGGTAAAGCAATGAGAACTGTGATTGTTAATATTTTCTATACAAGTAGTATTTGAGGAGAGATACAATAATATTACTTTCAAATTTTTAAATGAAAGAATAAAGAATAATCTAACTGTCCCACCAACAATGTGGCCTGGCCTGGCCCTATACAAGTTTCCCCCCAAGGAAAAAAATAAAGTATGAACAAGTTTTCATCTTAAGCTAATAAGGTTACATGCTCCCAAGAGTAACAAGCGTGCAGGAAACAAGAAGAGTACAAAGAATTGCATATGTTGGGAAGCAACAAGCTTACCCAACGTTTTGAAGGACTCTTTACTTGTGTGAATGATTCCAAGGAAGGGAGGATGATCTTGAATCATATTCACAGATACTGGGGATCTCCCAACAACAATGCCAGCATCACTTCCACGTGGCAGAACAAGAGGCCACCACACATTTCGCCTATGTTCTCTCCTTGCCTTACGAATCTGGTTAAGTTCTTGGCGAATAACAGTTCTCACAGATTTTAGGTAGGAATTCATGTCATGGTCTCTCTGTATGGTTCCACCAGATCCATAGGCAGATCGGTCACTTAATATCTCAAGTGGATGTGGTGAGTTCAAGAACACCAATTCAGCTGCTCGGAGTTGCTTGTCTTTGTCATATGATTCTGAAAAAGGACCACTCAATAGATATAGACCACTCCCTGAAGGTAGCAGATGATGACTTGGTGAAAACTTCTCATCTGGTTGTAGAATCAGCAGTTCACCCATTGGTGCATATAATATCTTCTGCAGTATAACATTCACATACAATCCTCTTATTTTCTTGGGTTATGTTAAAAAAAAAAAACATAATTTTTACAAGTTTAATTAGTGGATCTTACAATCAATTATGAAAGGTATATATTTAATAAAAATTTAATTTTTCTCTTTTTAATTGGACCATATCATGTTACTATCTCCGATATTATTCACAATAGATTAAGAAAGGTTGTTAAAGCTATTAATGTTTGATTTTTAAAATATACAATGAATGTTAAGAAAAATTAAAAAGTAGAAGTTAATAATGTGAGGGATCTAAATTTATATCTAGATAATGTTTGATTCAAATGAAGTGGAAACTTAACCTGGTTATTAAGACAAGGGTGACTACGGAAGTTGGAATTGAGAGCCTTTAGTAGTTCAGCAAAATGGTTAGGGTACTTGCAAGAAAATGCTCGTGGTACTATGTCTCTGTGCATTGTGATTGCCTGAACATGACTGCGTGGCAATCCTAGATTGTGAAGTAGAATATCACCTCCACACATGATGGATGGAGAGCCAAAGGTTATGACAGGAAGCAGAGAGGAGATTGGAACTTCCTTCCTTATCAACAGCATTAGATTTACAAGTAATGCCAAACTTCCCCCAAGAGAGTGACCAGTGAAACGGAAAGTTGCAGCAGAACCGTGAGATTTTAGGTGACCACGAACTTCTGGCAACATCTGTTGATATGTCCCTTTAGCAGCCTCATATATACCTCTATGGACATGGACATCCAACCCCTAAGAGTACAAAAATATGTATTGCATTATTTCAATTAAGTGTCAACGTTTAACAAATATTCAAAAATATTTATAACTTTAAACAGATCAAAATTTGCCCCTTTAACCGGCTACTGAAAAACTAACTTAGCTTGCAATATTAACAATTACCTCGAATTTAATTGGCTCAAATAGTAGGTTTGCTTGCCAAGATGCAAACGACTCGGAGCCCTGCATGTTAAAACAATGATTAGTAGGACAGAACACCGTAAATTTAAATCCAAAATTGGCAGTGAATCACTGACAAGTGTTACTAGCTATTGAAAATTAAAATAATCATTTTTTCATCATATAATAAGGATGAAACTTAGGTAAATTACCATTGATGTTTTTGGTATTGTTCTCTAATAAAAATTAGATTTTCACCTTAAATGTAATGGTGTTTTAAAAATCGACATTAGTTGCAGAAATAAAACTCCAATTTTAATTGAAGAACAACATAAAAAAAAAAAAACCCTTTATACTGTATTTTAGTTGTCTTCATAATAATCATGATTTCATGCTGCTAACTTCCTAACATTTTATAAGAAGACATGACTGCTACAAGCTGTAACTAGGTAAATTTTATACAGCAAGATAAAAAACATGCCCCCAATTAATATGCCCCACCTGAATAACAAAAAATCTTGTAGAGGTCTCATCATCATCACATACGAACCATTCACAGGGTGAAGATCTTGTTGAATTCAAATCATCTGCAAAAGCCTGTTTTGCTTCTTCGTTAGCAGCAACAACTGCTGTCATTGAATCAGTAGTTGCCCTCAAAGCTGCTACATCTGTGTTTGTGGTCTTATCTCCATTGCTTGCTTCAAGTGAACCTTCACCAACCCCATCATCAGAAGATTTGAATGGAAGTATGCTTCTTGTCTGAGCATGGAGATAAGAGGCCGCAGAAGCAACAATCTCATACGCAGCAGACGCACTTATCTTGCTTCCACCATTCTTTTGCTCATTTGTTTCTCCCACATCCTTCTCATTTTTTCCTTCTTTCTGACTTGTAGCAGATGCCTGATTTTTTTCAGCTGCCATAGCTAATTCTTTCTTCTCTATGGATGATGTTACAAAACGCAGTCCACAGTTTTTCATGAGGTTACCTGACTAAATTAGCAAAGACAAATTATAAAATTAGTATCACATACATAGCCATTCTTGGAAAACAAAATTCATAATTTTGATTACAAAAATAAGAAACACCAAATCCGTGACCAATGCATTTTCAAATTGGTGCCTCATCAAAGTTAAACTTTTAAGGGCTTAAAATGCACCTTTATGCACCCATCAAATATATCATCTAAAATTCCAAAACAGTGTCCGAAAAATTCAGAGGAATTAGGGATGAAACAGGGTGGATCTAATGCCAATTGACTGCAGTAAAAAATATGGATTCATTTCTATTAAGATGTTGCGTTGCTGAAAAGGAATGCCAAAAAAGGAAATGAAGAAATAGAAGAATTAAAATACTTTGATTTCGGGAATAGAGTATGCCAAGTTGCCTAAATGGGACATGTGCGCATACAATCTGGCTTCGGCCAATGACACCCTACGAAGCATTCTCGAAAACGAGTCTCTATCGAACAAAACCTCTTCTTCATGTTCTTCTTCTTCATCATCATCATCATCACCATAATCATTATCATCATCATCAACCCCACAACCATCACACCCCTCATCTTCATTCATTTGATCATTAGCTGCAACTTCCTCTTCACCGTTCCTCTGTTCCTCTCTCCAAACAGACCTGATATGAAAAATCTTGAAAACCCAGTTTCCAATTTGAGGCTCGCCATCTTCTTCTGGCTCTGCCAAAACGGCGTCGTCGACAGCGAGACCATTGTAGCCAGCGACATTCCCAGTTGGTGGTGATGGCCACAACGACTTCAAAGGGTATCTAAAGGAGAATCTGGAAAATAAGGAAGATCTATCGCGCCCCACCGCGCTCACCTGAGACTGTGACGCGTAATCATTGGCGCGTGTAATGGGAATGGAGGGAGTTATCCCACAAATGCTACTCTGTAAACACAGAGTATCCATTGTTATATGCTATGATTATGAGAGAGAGTGTGTGTGTGTGTGTTTGGGTTGAAGAGAAGAAAATGAGAGGAATGATGGAACCCAAAGATTCTTCAGGTTCCTGTTGGTTTCTTCAATTTCTGTGGAAAAAAAAATCAAAAGAAGAAAAGGTAAAGGTTGGAATCAAAAAGGAAGAGGTGGCCAAATATAGGAAACGCTATTGCGGGTGATTCCAATTTCGAACTTTGGAATTGGAAGCAAAGATGGACCTTTACAAAAATTAGAAATTGGAATGGAATAGGTATTGGCTTATTTATTCGCACGTGGGTGTTGTTGCAACTGTGTCGTTTCGTTCTGAACTTTCGTAGCAAAACACGAGGTTCCAGGGATGTGCCACGTTGTATAAAGTGTAAATGAACAACATGGCCACAATCACTGACGTGTCCTTTAAGAAGCACCAAACTTACTGTTCCTATCTTTTTGGGGAGTTTGTTCCCTTCACGCACAACGGTTATCGTCTTTTCGCCACTCGCTACGAAACCCAAAGCTGCACTCCTTTTTAATTTTGTTATTTTTGTGAGGGTAACATTTCCGTCTACATTTGTAATTAAATTTTTATCTATAAAAATATTTTTAATTTGATATTTTATATTATAATTTACTCTAAAAAATTTATTTTTTTAATACAATTAATAATATATAATATGATAATTATATTTTTATGTTTTAAAATTTTATAACTAAATTTTTACATGTGAAGAATTTGTGTTTCAATTTTATATATATAATTTATTTTTAGTGAAGTTCTATTTTTTTAATTTAATTTTTATATATTATTTGTAGTTATGATAAAAAAATTCAAAGTTATGAATATTCATCTCAATTTTATTATAAAAAATCTGTTCTAATTAAATTAATTTTTTAAAATATTAAAATTAAATTAAAAAATCACATATAAAAATGAAAATAAATATATTATATATTATAATTAAATTTAAATTTTATAATACATATAAATATTATAATATATTTAAATAAAAATATTATTCTTATTATATTATTAATCGTTAATCACATCATCTGAAACGTAAACAATATTATAATAGACTTTAACGTTAGCATCAAATTATAAAATATTTTATATATAAAAATTTAAGTATAAACTTTTAAATATAAAAACTAAATTAAAAATAAGTATCAGATTTGTACTTATGAACCAAGTAGTTTAACCTAAAAAATAACTTTGAAAATTGAAAATTGAAAATGAGTGGCGGAGGGGAACGTGAGTTCTAACAAGAGAGGGTACTGACCAGAATTAAAAATAGTGATAAATGAGTCACATACGAGGATAATTAAAGTCTAAGTTTTAAAAGATAGAAATAGTATTGCTATTAGTAAGAGAATCCCGTGATCGTCATAATAATGTTCATAAATAATAGTAGTTGGTCTTAATTTTTTACAATTATTACATATGTGATATTCCTTCTAATTTAAAATTATAGAAATTATTTACTAGGATAGATTTAATAAAAAAAATTACAATATAAAAAATAATAAAATTTAAATTTAAAATTTTATATATAATTATTTTAATCTTCAATCTTTTATCATCATTAGACTAATCTTAATTGTTTAAATTAATTTAATAATAAAAAATTAAATTGTATATAAAATCATTTTTTATTTTAAAATTGTTGTCATTTTAAATGGTTGATAACTTTTTTAGAAACATTATTTCAATTAAGTAGATAAAATAAGAGAAAATTATATAAAAATATTTTAGTCATGATATAGTAAAATTCTACATTAACTAATAATTTCTTAATCTATGTATGTTGACTTTAAAAGGAAATAGTTTTAAATGGAAGGCATAACATATTATATTGTATGTTAACTTTAAAAGGCTATGGTTTTAAATGGAAGGCTAACATATTATATTAAGAAAAATATTTTATGTAGTTGTAATAGTTACACCACATGTGCATAATTATACTATTTTTATAGAAAAATAAAAAATTATAGAGATTTAATTATTTTGAAAATTTTATCCCACATATTAACAAATATAAAAATCATCAATAAAATAATAATAATTTGAGTATTATAATAAAGGATAATTTATTTAAATAAATTTACTTAAAAAAATTCATTATTAATGATTTTATTTAAAAGTCATCTTATTTAAGGTATGATAAAATTTTTTATGTAAATATCATTCTCAATAATTAATAAAAATTAATTCAATTGATAAGAGTTAAATTTATATTGTGTAAAATCCTGAAATAAAATTTCATTATCAATGAAAATCTTCTTAAATAAATAATCTATAAATACCTTCACATTCATTGAAGCTTAGACATGTGTTAACTATCATGATTCCTTGAAACCTTTCTTCCCTAGACATTTGCCATAAAAAAAGATATCCTCCTTAACGGATTTTCAAATGCGGATTCATTGTTTTACAAGATTTTACGGGCTTGCTTCGTTTTAACTTTAAAGTTAAAAAATCAATTCCAATACTCTTAATTTGTAGAACAAAATATTTTATGTAAATATCTTAAAAATAGTTAAAATTAAAAAAATGTACTTAATTTTAAATTAAATGGATTTTTTTTTACAAAAATTAACTCTAATAGATAGTTATAATTGAGATTATTCGATATTTTTAATTATTATGAATAATTTCAAAAGAAATAAAAATGTTCCAAGTACGTAGTGGAAGAAAATTTAAATCCTGAATCGAAGTTCACGGAAGTATGAAAAAAAATTATTTCTGTAATTATGAATGTTGCTAATAAACTACAAATTAGGCTATACAGTTAAGAAAAGGAAACAATTAAATACAACTCTCGTATTTCTTATTACGCCTTTTTAATATTGTATAAAACGTTTATTAAATTAATATTTATTTTTGAATAATTTTAAAATTTTCAATTCTAAATTAATACTCGAGTATAAAATATATGGTTGATTAATCGTTATTTTATTAATTTATTTGCAAAAATTTAAACTTAAATTATCTTTAATTAATAACTTTGTTCTTATAATTTAATCTATGTTTTCTAACATTTAATGCAGAAATAATAACGCAAGATTAGAAACTGAATTTGCACCAATATAAATCAATAAATGCTCTGAAAAATAATTGGGAGTAATCAAATAAAAATTTGAAGCTCAGTCAAAGTCAAATTATGTGAGTTTGTTGATGTTGAAATAAGCATGCCCATGCAATATTCAACATCACCATAATACGTTAGAACTTTTTAGACACAGTTGAGCTCATGTTAAGTACGAAGATCTAAAGTTGTCACTTATTTTTATGGAAGATTCATCAATCATCACCACCATGAAATTTTGGAAACTTTTTTTATGTGAAGCCTAACCCATACAAGAATGAGCACCTGAAAGGTGTGAAGGGATTTTTCAACAGAGTCATGTTCCATCTAAATGTTTAAGTTTGAAATAAGTGATACAATTAAAATACAGTACACAACATATATAAGGGAGATAGAGACAAAAAGAGCATTCTTCAAATTTTCCTTTACACACTTTCACAAACTCTTTCGCTCCTTTAGGGTTTTTCCAGAGGAAGGTTGAGAGATTTTAGAATCTCAAAATAAATTCAAATTTTCTTGTTACCAAAGATGCACAGTTGCATAAATTTTTCTATTTTATTTTCTTTCTAAATTAAGATTATGGACATCTTTATAATGTTAATGTTTTTTTATATTTTTGAGCATGCGTATTTAAACCTCTAATCATTCAGATTATGGTAAATATCATGATATAACCGGTTAATCTTATTTTCTTTTTTATAAATGCATGTTCTTCATTTCAATTATATTTTATTTTTTGTGTTAACTAATTTTACGTGACTTGAGCAATTTTAATATAATCGTACTCTTCTCTAATTTATAAATTTGTAGGATAAATTAAAACCAGGGTTAATGGGTTAACCTTAAATAGGTTCCCATTCAGTTCATTAAATGAATAAGTATATTGTTCTCTCTTGATTTTTTTTGCTTCGTTATGTTGCATGATCTTAGGAACGTTATATTTTGAGAAAAAAAAATATTATCTTTGTATGATCGTTAAAAAATAAAAGATTTAAAATAAATATTTTTTAATTAATTAAAATTAAATTTAAAAAAGAATGAAAAATAAAATTGGTTAAGATCATACGTAAAATCAAAATTAGAAATTTTTTTCATAATTAAATTCCATCTTTGATTTGATGCTGGTTATTTTAGATTTCTCCTTCTGCTGGTTATTTTGGATTTCTCCTTCTGCACCTCTTGTTATTTCTCTTTACTCTTTTGTTTTAACACAACTATCCGGCAATTTTCTTTCAATAGATCTCAATAATTAAGGAGTAATTAATGTGATGTTTGTTGGATAATCTTTGTAAAAATAATACTGATGATCTAAAATATTTTTTTATTAACTTTAGTAGGTATATTTTTCCAAAGATAAAACTCATAAGGACGACTATTAAAAATAAATATAAATTATCAAATCTTATTTTGACAATTAAAATTTTAAGAATACATAACTTTTTTAAATAATTACATAACATTTTCCACGTTTTTATTTAGACTAACCCATTTAGTTTTTGTTAAAACAAATTTAAATATAGGATAACAATGTTTCTCTTATGCTTTCACAAATTAATTTATATTTTCCAGTTATCTATGTTTTCCCCTTTCCCTTTCTCACGTTTCTTATCACTTATTATCTGTTACTGCTTCTTCAAGTTCACTTCACATACTTTCAGCCGCCATTACTTTTTTATTTAACCTCCTTTATTTATTTATTTATTGTTTTTATACACGTGCAGCGTCTATGTTTATACATATATGGGGAAGAGCCATGGTCACATGATGAGATTTTGTTGCATCTCAAGTTATAGATATACTAGCTATGCATTTGACTCCTTTTAGTCCAAAATGGGGAGATTTTAAATCTAAAGGATAAAATATATTAATAATTTAACTTTTAATTAGTAGTTAAAATTATAATTAATTTTAAAAGGTTTTATATATGTATTTAATTTATTATAATTTTGATCATTAAATTTTAAAACTAGTAATTATAAATATATTTTATATTTAAAGTGTACTTTTTTATTTACCAAAAAAAGTGCATTTCCTTATTTTAAAAAGGCTAGATCCTGCGAACAACATCTCAAGTTATCTTGAAGTTCTTCTTTCAAAAAATCTTTCTGGGTGAATTGGAATTAAGAACAACAAGAGCACAATAAAAAAAAATTCAATTATACTTCTCTAAACCAATAAAAATTAACAACTAGAAACTGGACAAGAAACAGACATGCACGAGAAAGAAAATAGGAGAGAGAAAAATACGAAAGAATAAAAATAAATAATTTTTTTAAAAGATTAAATATTTTAAAAAAGGATAGAAATTAATTTATTTTAAGAGTGTTACTAGTTTAAATTATTATATTTTTTAATTTTAAAATTTTAATTAAATTTTATTAATTTAATCATTAAATAATTTAAAAAAATTAAAAATGAGAAAAGATGTAATTTCACAATTTAAAGAAAAAAAGTACAAAATTTTAAGTAAAAAAAAAAATTGATACAATCAGGTAAGATTTCAATCCAAAATATCATGTAAGGTATTTTAATTTTCAATCTCATCACTAGATCACCTCCAAAGATTCCAAAAACAAAATTTGCAATAATTGATATAATGAATACTATTTTTATCTTAGTTTTAAGCTTTTGTGATTTTGATCCTTTTGTAGATTTTTTACCCAGTAATTAATATATTTTATTTAATTTTTGTCTAATTTTATTAATCTATCCATTTTTTGATTAAAAAAAATTAATAGAAGAACTAAAATTGAGAAATCTAAAAAATTTAGAAAAAAAAAATCTTCAAAAATAAATTAAGAGAACCAAAATCATAAAATTAGGAGAAGTAAAATTGTAAATTCAATTTCTTGAAATATCTCAGCTAATAAATCTTATTTCTTTTATCTATATTAAAATTTAAATTAATTTATTTTTCTAATAAATAAATGTAAATGATTATAGAAGATATCACCAAGCACATCGATCAACTAGGTCTTGCGCTTAATCTTGATATATGGCTATATTAAAAATTTAGGAGAAAAATTTTACTGTATAATAATTTTATCTGACTCGAAAAAAAATGATAAATAGGAAATGATATGTTAATAAGAACGATGTAATACTATGAATATAAATTATTATAAATAAAATTATTTACCTAGTTTACACAACGAGTTTTTTTTTTTTCATTTTTGTTGAACAGTGATTATACGAAGGCCGAACAGTTAGGATATTTTATTTTATATTTTTACTTTTAGCATGTGCGAATTCTTTAAATTGTGAATTTCGATAATTTTTTAAATCATAAAAAATGCTACTTGTAAAATACTAACAATTAACAACCTGCGTATGAGAGAATTATAGCTTCCATTCCTTAAGGTTTGAGTAAAATTAAATTTGATAAAATTAATAAGATTACTAAATATTTTTTAGATACATGCATAAATTAATTTGAATAATTTATTTTTATTGGAATATATGTTTTCTATGAAAAAAAATAGAGTATTTAATTCTTTAACTTTTAAATAAACAGGCCAAATTTCTATCCCTTAGAAGTTTTTATTTTAAAAACAAATAAATCAGCTTTATTTAACAACGTTTGCTTCCTCCTTAAGCAGTAAATCAAATTTGCCTCATAAGCAAATATGTTTTTTTTTCCTGCTATACCTGGCATATCTACTATTTTAGCTGGACTAAGCTGGCTTTTCTTTTGGACTAAAAAACAGGCCAGAGTAATCTCATAGCCTTAACTTCGACATATAGCAATCCGAAAAATATATTAGGTCTAAGTTTATGATGTCATTCAGTTGGATCGTTGATTTAAATCAATTATTAAAATATTATTCTTTATGTCCATAACAATGCTATAAAAGTTTTGAACGGTAAACAAACCGATCAAAACATCAGAGTGATACCTCAAGATATAAACGCACTTTACCTTGCCTTCATAATGAAATGCTTGCAACAATAAACAAATCTCATGAGCTAGTGAGCCTTTAATATTTTAAGGTACAATAGTCATCGAGTGCAGGAAGCGCTCAATAGTCATCTTTCTTTTCCAGGTTTCCGCAACTACAAATATATCAACTTTAGCAAGGCAACCTTGCGTATGCGTGAGATCGTTTGCAAATTTAAATTTGAATAAACTTGATTTTGTAAAATTAATTTTATTTAAAATCAAACTTTGGGTAATGTTATATAATTAATATATGCTTCATTTTTTAAAAAAATAAGTTTAGAGTAAAATTTAACATAAATATTAATTCAACACAAGTTACAATTTACGACGTCTGCTGAAACAAAATAAGTTTAAAAGCAAACAATTTTTGGTTTAGACACATCAAATATGTTAACATATTCAAGGCATGTTTCCATTCATTCAACGTGTTTATCGAGATCTAAATTAGTTTCCAAACACATCTTATGTTTGACGGCATTAACAGAGTCTGCTACTCACTCATCTCCGAACATTATACTCGTTTAAGTGTCAACATCCGGTGAAGGCAGAAACCACAAAGGAGGCATGCAATCTAGTCTA
This sequence comes from Canavalia gladiata, assembly GCA_037954105.1. Classification (NCBI taxonomy): domain Eukaryota; kingdom Viridiplantae; phylum Streptophyta; class Magnoliopsida; order Fabales; family Fabaceae; genus Canavalia; species Canavalia gladiata. The sequence goes on along the minus strand of CM075661.1, from coordinate 15,438,549 downwards.
GTTCACAGCATAAACCGTACAAAAGCATATTTTCTTTCTTCACTATCAAAATAGCACCACTGAGAAGGCACTGGAATTCACCAGCACGGGGAGGATTACAGGATGCGCATGATTATGAATGGGGCAAAAGGGATCTATTTGTCGACTAACAAAAAGGGCACGGGCAAGAAACCCAAGGTAAGCATGTACTACAACCACCTAATCATGTTACATTGAGGAAATAATGATTATGAGCGAAATAACACGTAGCTTACAAGTATTCTAACCAAGAATTTCCTTTATCTTTGTTTTCTGCTCCTCTGTTAGAGACGTGGGGAATAGAACCTCAAAAGTGAGGTAAAGATCCCCTTTCTTGTTGCTCATATGTAATGGCATGCCCTCCCCTTTGAATTTCCTTATCTGCTTTGGCTTCGTGATTCCCTGAGGGGTCAAAAGACGTCTCTCAATTGTGGTGTTCACACACAGACATCAAACACCAATGGAGATCTGAAACAATGATATTTTATACTCACCTTTGTGCTTATGTCCACCAGATGTTCATCTAAGTGTTTAATGGTCTTTTCAAAACCAACAAGGGCTTGAACCTAAAGAGGATTAAGGTTAATAAACTTTACAATTCCCAGAGTTCTAGGTACGCCAATATCAGAGATAGCAGTTTAACGGTTTGCAAAATCATGTCCAAAGGCACAGTATAACTCAAGCAATTCATATGTATAACAATGGCAATACTTACCAGAGTTATAGTGACGGTGGTGTGCAAGTCATTGCCTTCTCTTCTGAAGAGGTCATGAGGTGCAGTACGGATACGAAACTGTTCAACCATATAAATTGTCAGCACACTACACCCATAATAACATTCATACAAAAGGTGACGAGTTACTAACCCTTAAATCTCCAGACTCTCCATCAATTATGGGTTCGCCATCCTCGTAAAATAGCACCTCCTGTGAAAAGAAAAGAACATGTAACTCTAGGACTTTGATTGACTCAACTTTAGGTATATATATAGCACCCTCAATCATGATTCAAAAACATCATCTGCTTGCAGTGTAACATTTGTAGAGAAAAAATTGTTAGCCAAACACTTTTTACTATTGATTGAAATTTACAGAAGTTCATAAAGTCATACATTAAATAGGGAGTGGAACCATGTATGACTTCCAATCACTTTCAGGCAATAATAAATAGTATGTTCTAAGGAGAAATTAATAGCATTCCCCTATAGAGCATGATTTGTGAAAGTGGAAAATAGAAGGGATAGAGAAAGGGCAGTGGCATAGAAAGCATTTGCTTTTCACACTTTGGTGTTTGGTGGATGAAAAAACCTTTTTAGCTCTGGTTGAGATGAAGTTAAAACAAATATCCATTTTAAACCATCCCACAGCTGTCTAGAGTAATTTTCACCACAAACTTTCCATTCACCTATTTTCAGCTAAACTAGGACAACCTTAATTGAAATTTGGCCTTCTAAAGTTTGGAACAATTTACATTTTTTATTCGCAGTTTTTTGTTCCATGATTTCTTCCCCCATGCATAACAGCATAAATTGGTTCAGGTAACTAAACCAATGTAGGAATAAAATGCTGTGGTTATTAATGTTGTTTATCCAAACTTGGAATTCTTTCTTCAACTTCTATTATAGCCGAGTTCCTCAATTTACACCGCTCAAAAATAGCAAAAAATGCATCTAGTGAATAATTTAGAACCTTGATAAATTTGTATACAGTCAGAATTAGATATATTATATGTACTAAGTAACCGTAGATAGTTTGAAAACCAAAAGAAACTTGAATTTTTGCTAGCTTAAATCAAGTGCAACACAACTGTTTATGCATACAGCCAGTGGACAATTTAGTAAATATGTTCAATTTTTCCTTTCTTGGAACAACAGTGACTATGATTGATCTTTCTTCTTACTTTTTAATGCTAAAAAACAAACGAAACGTACAAAATAGGAATAATTTATAATGATGACAAGAACTTTCTCCAGTTGAAGTGACACAGTAAAGGACTTGCAAAATTCTGTGTGCAATTCAATCTATAATGTTGAGTTTTAAAAAAATTCCAATTCTAACAGAGCCAAAATTGGAATTGTAAAACAGCACCCTATTGTCTTCAGAATTTACACGTATATGTAAAGAGAAAATAGATATACAAGACAGTGTAGAGCATTTATAAAAATGGGGTATATAAGAAAATATATTATGCACGTTTAAATAAAGTGTTCATATAAACTTTAAAAGTTTACCTGCCCATCTTGCATGCCTTTCTCAATATCAACAGTGATGAAATACCCCTCCCTTACATATTTAACATTAGGACATTGCTCGCAGACCTGGAAAGCCAAATTTAGAAATAGGAGTGAAATTTTCCATGTATGGCAACAGGATTAAAAGAAACCTGCAGAATACCCAGCCCTCAAACACATACAGAGAAGCACATGCACAGAAGAAAAAAAAGGTAATACTGCCATGAACAATAAGTAAACATTTCACAGTAATAATTGTCATGAAACATGAAATCTGAGTGTTTAAAGAATATGCATCTTAAAAAATGACAAGAATAAATAGTGTGTATTCTATCAATATTTTCAGAGGCTCTATTGACCTGTTCTGTCATTTGTTGAAACATCCCAGGCCCAATTTGCTTGTGGTAAACCTCATTTCTACAGTTACAGCGTCTCTTTCCAGGTGCTGGCTTTACAACATTTTTTTCCCTCCAAACCTGATAATTACAAAGCAATGGTCATATAGAGAGAATCAATTACCGAACAACTCAGAAATTCTATATTTCAAGTCACTACAGCATGATTAAGTTACTGAATAACAGGCCAAATCTCTTGACAAAATCATAATCATGGTGATAGTTTACAACTATGTCTGATCAGTTATTCTTCCTAAATGAATATATTTAATAGTATAATGCATACTATAAATATCTAACATAGATCAGAATAAGAATATCAGAAGTCATATGTATGTGAAATATGTTACATGCATTTTAGATAAACAAGGTAATGCTTGATGTATGTACTGCTTCTCAGCTCCTGGAGAGCTTCTTCCTAGCTGCTTTATATTTCATTTCTAATTTTCTATTGGCTTATTATGAAGATTAGTTGTAATTATCATGAACTCACATGAAAAACCAAGTTGATAATCTTTAATCTATTCCGTGTTCAGAAATGGCAAGTTGTACACAATATTACATCAGCAGATAGATAGCATCAATGCACATACTCAGAACAGCAACAAGATGTGACCTCACCTTCAAGGAACCTCCCATGTATAGATCTTCAAGTGTTGCATCCAATTCAACAACCACGTCATCTCCTTTTACAATTTTCTCTTCTTCCTCCATTGATCCCCCACCAAAAAAACTAAAGCAAAGAATTATGTTTCATGGTGTCATTCATAAAACCAAGCTCAGAGCCCCATACTATAAACTAAACACATAAGGATAGCAGAACAATCACACATCCAACATATATCAGTGTGCCAATTCACAACTGTGCAATTTAGCATATGAATCAATTGCTAGATGGAGATTCATGCCATAAAAATAATTGATGCAGACATGAGGAACCGAATGCATCAATACAACCATATAAATATTCTGATTACAGCACGTTAGTATGATCAATTGGAACATCCCTATACCCTTCTTTAGTTGCCTGTTTTAGTCCCATGCCTGTATTATTTGTATTTTGATGCAACATAGATACTAATTCGTGTACAAAGAGGTCAGATGAAGAACCGGTAATTAGCACAACAAATACTAATTCATGACTTACGAGCTAAAAATATCTTGGATGTTCATTCCCATCCCACCACCTCTGCCTCCACTAGCAGCATGCTGCTTCAAACCCTCTTCACCGTACCTATCATATATATTTCTCTTCTCGCTATCTGACAACACTTCATATGCTGATAGTCATAACAATCAAAAGAAGCAACAACAACAACAACCCTTTAAAACCAGCATAAATTGAAACAATACACCAAGTCATTGAAATCAAATAAGCCAAAGATATATACTAGCATATATACCATTGTTAATCTCAGCAAATCTCTTATTAGCTTCTTCATTGCCCGGGTTCTTATCAGGATGATACTTCAATGCCAGCTTCCTATACGCCCTCTTTATCTGATCGTCCGATGCACCCTTTGACACTTGAAGTATATCGTAATAGCTCTTGCTGACCAATCCAAACAAAATATACATATATAAGCAAAGGTACAATGCACAACGTATCAAGTTTTGTTTCAGGGAAAATTAAAATTTAAAAGGAAGCCAGAACAGAGAGAAAGAATACCCAGCAATGGCATTGAGAGAACAGCAGAGAGCGCATAGAAGGAATAACAGCTTGGCTCTTCGATGCGCCATGAAGATCACGAGAGACTTGGATCTCTCCGAAACGGATTTTAGGGCTCTTTATGGTCCCTCGGATCTCGTTGGAATTGAAATCCAAATTGGGGGCTAGGGTTTGGGACGAGAAATCAAAATGTGTCTGTGTTTTAAGATTATTGAATAGCTTCTTCACTCGTGGCTGTTGCTTTTTTACAGTGGGAGACCTGAAAGTTATTCCGCCAAGACTTTCTACGGAGTCGACAATACGCAATGAAACGTGTTCGTTTCGAAATTGACCAATCACCGTAAGCCTTTGGTTGTTCTAACCAATCATGGATCTCCACGTAGGTTATGCGCGTCTCCTCCGTTCCTAACGTCTTGGAAGTTCCCCATATTTGCCGAAAGAAAAATAATAAAATTACATATTGGGCCCTTTTAAAAAATTCGGCTAAAAAAAAGAAAGATTTGTAAAAACAACAACATAGGCCCAAGTCCTGTTTTTGTTGGCGGCCCAAAGCAACCATAAAGCTTTAGCTTGAAGTCTAGGGATACAAATTTAATTAAACTCCCCACCAAACACAAATGAAATTGGACTCTCCCTCTTGGTCATGACAATACAAAAACAGTTAATTGGTGTTTCAATTTTTATGCCTTGAGGCTGACCTTTGTTGCCTTTGGCATCTCTATCTTCGGATTTTTTACTTTTTGTATTGTTGTCCTTTGAACCAAAAAACAAAATAGACACATTTTCGTATTTAGTCACAATTTTATTTACATGTATTATTAGGGTGAATATAAATGACATTTAAATAATATTCAAACTTAGTATAAAATATATTATTTTAATACTTATTAGTTTACAGTTATAATTGAATAAAAGATATTTAATCAAGTTTTTAATCTTTTATTTTGTATTTATTTTTAGTTTTAACTTCTACCATTTTTATGATTTGAATATTTTATTTTATAAAATTTATTGATTTTAATTATTACTGTTAAAATTTTCTATGATTTCAATCCTCAAAGTGTTATTGTGTACAAATTCATTTCTGAATGTGTTTATCTGTTAACATTTTAATTTTGTTAGACATTATTTGGTTTAAAATTTTCAATTTATATATTGTTACTAAATCTGATAATTTTATATATATTTGGTTTATCACTATGCACAGTTCTATGGAAAAAAATGAAAATGTGACTAAATTATTATCAAATTATGTATTTTAAAAATTTTCGAAAAAACTATAAATACATAAAATTTAATTTTGAGAAGCTAAGTTGTATATTTATTTAAACAGAATCATCACTTAAAAAATTAAAATAAAGACCAAAATCAACAATTTTTATAAAATAAGAAACTAGAATCATATAAAATAACAGAAGCAAGCTAAAACAACAAAATAAAATAAGGGAAAATTATTATTATTATTTAATTTTAAAAACAAACTAATTGAGAAATGCATTGTCTCCATCAATGTGCTAGTTATAAAAAGGAAAATTCATTTCTACTTTAACATTATGTAATAAAATCTACAATAAAAAAATGAGAAAGAAGAAAAAAAAAATATAGAATATGATCTCTGTGTAATCTTTTTTTCCTGTGATGAGTTATTATTTCTTAATAATTTATACTGCTCAAATCTTTTATTGTATTTTTCATTTTAAATAAAACATCAGTAATAACATTGTCTTGCATATCCAAAATAGTTAAAAATAATAATAATAATAAAACTGATCTCAGTCCTAAATTAAGTAATATACATACTCTTAGGCCCATAAAGGCTAATAAAAAATATTTTTTACTTTGTAGTAATATTTAAAAATAAAAAATTAGTTATTTTAATAATAAAATTTATTATGGCAATATTTTTTATAAGGTCCTGTTTTATTCTGAATTTTTATTTTCCTTTCTTTTAATATAAATTATATTAATAATTACTAATTAACTTTAGTTTTCTTTTACTGTTTCTACATAATTATTTTTTAATTATAGCATCTTTTTCTTTTCATTATGTAAAAATAATTATAAAATCATTATTTTTTTCTAATTTTTTCTTTTCATTTATTCTATAAAGAGCTTGATAATTGCCTCTTGCTATAAATTGTTTGATGAATAGTGTACCAAAAATTAAATAAATTAAAAACCTGTATTTATTTTATCAAAATAAAAATTAATATTTATATTTATTTTATCTGATATTAACTGAGCTACGAGTAAATAATATATTAAAAATATCAATACCATGACATGACTTGACTTGCAAATGCATGACCATGTCAACAGCAAACTTCATTTCTAATGGAATAAACTACAAAGCAATTTTTTCTAATGGAATAAATAACAAAGTGATTTTGGATAATATACCACGAAGAATTAAAAACTATATATTTTGGATGATTTAATTATAAAACTAATAAAATTCTTATTAAAAATATATAAAAAATTACATAAAATATTTTTAATGAGAATAACATATTGACAAAATACATGAATTAGACAGGAAAGCACGCCTATAGTAAGCCATATAAATAGACAATTGGCGGAGTTTGTGGCAAAATTTAGTTTCCACGGAATACTTGTGCCATTGGAAACCTGTTTTAACCTACAGAGTTGAAGTTGTTTTATAAACAAAGAGATGCAATAATTTCTACAAGTCAGTCAACAATCCCATATTTGTAACAATAATAATGACTTTTTTTGCTTTATTATGTTGTAGTGGGAATGTTTAATGTGTATCTATTTCCCCAAGTGTTGTGCATTGTACGTGCACCACTAGTTTACATTTACAATTTGTTTTGAGTTATATTTATCTAAGATAACTCAAATGGCTGTTCTGGATTTTAAACTAACACGTGCTTGCCATGATTTTAATTCTATCTACAACCAAAGTAAGTTCACTTCAAATTGTAATCACAAATGCAGAACATGATTTTCATCTTCGGATGAAGTAAATCCGATCATTGAATTAATTGTTTTGTTTAAAATTTAATTTAATATATTTTATAAATAAATATATTTTAATTTATTAAAAAAAATTTATATAAATAAATTAAATTTAAGTTAAAATTTTTGTAACTTATTTAAAAATTTATTTATTATATTTATTTTAATATTTATTATATTTATATAGTTTATTAAAAATTAAAATTAAAATTTTTAATTTAAAACAAAAGAAAATTTAAATAATTTTTTCTTTATCATTAAAATAGAATACTCTTCTACCGCGTTCATTTGTCTCCACAAATATAAAATATTATTTTATATATTTTTAATATTGAATAAAATAATATTTAAATAATTTATCTTCACTTAATTCTTAATACTTAAAATAATTTTAAATTATTAGTTTATTATCAATTACTTTTAATAATTTTTATATTATAAAAAATTATACTTTTTTTATTAATTTATCTAATATTTAAAATTTAAATTTTTATCAAATTTATTATAATATTATAAATAATTTAATAATACAATATTTATTTATATATCATAATTTATTATATATATATATATAATCCTAATTATAATTTTAGTTGAATTTAAAATAATATACTAAATTTATTATTTATTAAATAATTGATTGATTTTTTTTAAAATACTATTAAAAATTAATTTGATAGATTTTATAATTTTAAAAAGATATTATTAAAATATTTTTATAAAATATTTTAATTTTATAAATTTTTTAAGTAATATATATATTAGGTTTATTATTAATTTTTTTATCTTTTAAATTTTAAATTTACAGATTTTTTAATTAAACTTTTAATTTATTTAATAATTTTATATATTAATTTTTTAAAAAAAATTTATAATAAATAACAGATTTATATTAAATTTAAAATTATTAAATAAATTAAATTTAAATACTTAAAATTTAAGTATTCTCATTCGTTATATGTATTCTCAAACAGAGTCATTCACTAGTCACTCATGCTAACAGTGAGACATTGTTGTGTGAGTTGTAAAGTATATAAAGGCGAACAAATTAACTTGTATTTTTTAACTTTCTTTTTTAGTATAATATTTCTTTGTTGCCTCTAAGTTTCTCCTGTGTACGTTTATTAATGTATTCACAATGAAAGTCCAATGCATGGAAATCAATAAATAAGCAAATACACGGTGCCTTTGTAAAATTTATGCAATTAATTCCTTTTACAGAAAATAAAGATAAAGATGTTTCCAACATCAAGTTAAAAATTAAAATTAATAAATAAAAAAATTATGAAAACATTTTAACTCTAATTAATAAAATAATTATTAATTTTTTTAAAAAAACTGATTCAAGTAATTTTTATGTATTTTAAATTTTAATTAAAATATATTTTTTATTTATATCATTGATATATTTTTATGATATAGTATTTTATTTGTTTATTTAATTTTATAAATTTAATTATTTTATAATAGTATTATTAATTTTATTTTATTTTTTTTATTTTTATAGAATTATATTTAAAATTATTATTTTAATATATATATTATTTTATTTATTAAAAATATATTGAACTGTTTGATAAAAACTAAAATTATAAAAATTATTTATTTTAAAATAATATCTAAAATTTATTTATATAAAAAATTAAAAAATGTTATATTTTAAATGAAATAAAATTTTATTTAATTAAATTTTAATACATTTTTATTAAAAAATAAATATATCAAACTTAGTATATTTTAATTTATTATTTAATTATAATTTTATTTTTTATTTTTTATTTATCAATTAGTTCAAACATTAACTTTAATAAATATTTTTAATTTAAATAATAATTTATTAATTTTAATTTTTATCTAATTTTTAAACCTTACGTTAAATTATCCATCAGTCTTAGCAAGCTCATTCCATATCTTGTTGACATTTTTTTTAAATAATATTTTAAAAAAATAATTACATAAATAATATTATTTTTAAAATAGGATCAGAACAGTATTTTTGATATATTATTTAATATGTTTAACATTTTTTTTATATTTTTTGTAATATAGTAATTTATAATTTATGTTTTTATATATTAAATACTTAAAAATAAAATAAAAATATATTACATCTAATATTATGAATTAAACGTGTATACGTGACTCACACGAATATGTAACTCATAATATTTTGAGTCAAACATGTATTTTATAATAAAATAAATTATATAATATTTACTAATCACATATAACATCACATGTTATAAGTCACATATATATAACATATATAATATAAAAAAATTAATATATATTATCATCAAATATATTTTTTAACCCAATCTAACAGTATATATTTTTAATTTATTTTTAAATATATTTATTTAAAAAATTAAAATTTTAATTACTAATTTTTATTTGATAGGGAACAATTAACAAACTCAATTAACACATCAATTCTTTTCAAAAATACACAAACTTTGTAAGAGTTAAATGAAGCATGTAAGGGATCATAAATGATCTTACATGTTTTTTATATAATGCTTTTCCAAAAAAAAATCTAAAAAATTTAATATATTTAAAATTAAATAACTACTAAAACTGAATTTGAATATTTGTTCTTTTAACAACATTAAATAATGTGTATTCTATCTATTCAACACATTAAATAATGCATATTGATTTTCTTTTACACTACATTTTCCTTTTTTTATTACGCAGTTATCTAAGCGGCATCCTTTCATTGTGTCACATGCCTTCTTTTTTACTTTGATGCATTTTATTGCAGCATTTATCTCTTTTCTCTCTTAAACTTGTATGCGGCAACAATTTTGTATAATTATAATTTAATATTAAATATATTAATAAATATGTTGTATATTTATGTAGCGCAAAAAAAGAAGAAATTATATTTATAACTCAATTAATTATGCATTAAAATTACTGTTATAATATTATTAAAGGAACTATTTTTAAAATAACATTATTTTTATATTTAAAATTTTTTATAATATTATTTACAAATAAAAGCCTATCTTATTCATACCATAGTCTCATATATATATTTTTTTTATTTTTGGTAAGTAACCCATGTCCATTTCTAATTTTTGCCTTTAGAAATTTAGAACACGGCCAGAATTCATAATTGTCACGTAAAACATCCTGATCGTATTTTTCAATCCGATAGTACCTTTTTAACGGTCCATTTCACTTACAACTTAACAAAATCAATAATTTGATTTATGTAAATAGTTTTTATTTTATAAAAAAAATAACTATTAATAAAAATTTTAAAATTATAATTTAATATATGTGCATATTAAAATTAAACTAAACTAATAATTTGAATTGATAAAAGGGATTAGTTTGTAAAAAAAAATATATATGAAACAAAACAACAAGTATTATTGTAAAGAAAAGTATTAGAATATTATGATTACTATAATGAGTTATACGTTATTATTGAAATTGAATTATATTTTCGTTGATTTTTACATTTGTACATTTTTAATTAAATTTACACTATACCATTAAAAAACTTTTTTTTTTTTAGGTCAATGGGTTTTTAAAACTTTCTTTTTAGCCAGCAAGAAAATACTTCATTCCAAACTATGAATGTCTACGAGTTATAAGAACAGGATGGGGATGCTCATTCCACCATGTATGGTCAAAAAAATTGACAAGCTAAAGATGTCATGGCATATGCTACAGTATTTATGTTTTTTTGTGAGAAAAAAATTCAATATAACTGAAAATTGTTGCTATCAACCTATTATTTTTAACAGTATGAGAAGGGTTGCAGGTTCAATTTATCATAGCATGGCAAATTTTTTGAGCATTTCCATTATTTTTTTATTATAATTAAGTATAAAAATGATAAAATTATTACTTTTATTTTTAATTATTTATTTTTAAATACTCAATTTTTATACTATAATTAGAGATCTATTTATTTAAATTTAAACATCTTGATGTGAATATGGGCACCACAATAAATAAAAAAGATCATCTAAAAGATTATCTATAAGGAATAGAAGGTCATATGACGAGAAATAAGACCAAATGTATGGCACAAGTACTTTAAGATCTCATCATCAAGAAGTTCCAGAAAATGACTACATGGATTCAAACTCAATTTTAATATGGGTTAATTTATGTAATCATATTATCGAAGGTTTTTAAAGTTAAGGTTTATAATTTGCTATAGATTACATTAGGATTTGATATTCATCTAAAAGTTATTTGTTTTAAATTGGTTGCAATTTAAATTGCAATCTAATTAAGATTTCTAATTTTTTATCTTTTTACTATATTAGGTTATCTATATAATAGAACTTATAGATTTAATGCAGAGACAGATTTTGAGATGAACTTAGTATTTCTCTTTGAAAGTTTTCATATTTGTGTGAGTTGATTTCCTTAGTTCTTGGGTAAACAACTATCCTTGATAACGTTGGTTTTTCTAACATGTCGCGATAAGGGTCACGTTCCTCTTGATAATTTCGATGCTATCCAGTAGATCGTGGTTTGTATAGGGTTCCTTTATCTTATCTTGTCTTATTATATCATATCTTATCTTATCTTACCCAATCTTATTTTAACTTTATCTTATTTTATCCTGATTTTCAAGATGTTCCATTATCGTTTTCGCATTCTGATTCATTCGCGTAGAATAAATCATATCACTTGGCATTAGAGCTTCGGCTCTTGGAATCAGGTGTCATCTATCCCTTATTTTATTTTATTCTATTCATGTTCATCTTTCACTTTAGCATTTTTTTTTTCTGTTACCTACCTCATAAATTCTCTATAAAAAAGTTATATCTTTGTCTCTTACAACATTAAAGTTGCTGTCTACCAAATATTTCATAGACAAAAAATGGTTGTGATAAAATTTAAAAAAAATTCAAGACAATTCATAAAAAAAATAGTCTTCATTCAATATAATACTTGAGTTCTTATTTCTTTAACCAATATACCTTATCCTATTCATCTTGTATATTCGTGACTGTTTCGTTATCAATGGAAAAATTAACTTGTAAAATTCTTGGTTCAAGGGCTTATAAGGAGAATCAAGAGGTAAAAGGCAAGAGTTGGTGCGACTATTATAGAAAAAGCCAATTTGAGTAAACACAAGTAAATGACGTCAATATTGAGGGTAAACATTAGGACAATGATTGTTGAGGTTTTATTATACTTATTTATTTTGTTCAATTTGTAGCAATGCCAACATGAGTGGTGAACTCCATAAAAATGAAACGGATATAAAAATATTAGTAAAATTAATTGAAGATCAAGTTCAACAGTTGAACAGAAGGTTGGATGTTATGGAGGGTTATTCAAGGAGGAGGTCTCGGATTTCTCGATGAAGTAGTCCTCAAAGATTACTTCACTGTGATGCAGAAACAAATTGGAGGGGGAACTTAAAATCAAACAATGAAAGTTTCAGAGAAAGAATACGATATCGAGAAAAGGATAACAACTTGGGGAGTATTAAATTATCTCTTCCACTATTCCAAGGAAGGAATGAACCTGAAACTCATCTAGAGTAGGAGAGAAAAGTGAAGTATGTGTTTGATTGTCACAGTTACTCTGAGGAAAAAAGGGTAAAGCTAGTCACTATATCTTTTAACGATTATCTTAATATTTGGTGGGATCAGTTTGTCCTTAATAGGAAGAGGTATGGTGAGAGATCTATCCAAACTGGGAAGAGATGAAAGTAATCATGAAAAAATGATTTGTGTCAGGTCACTGTCATAGGGACTTGCACCGAAAACAACTACAAAGTCTTACTCAAGGCATCATGAGTGTTGAAGATTATTATAAGAAGATGGAAATTGTCCTGATAAGAGCCAATGTGGAGAAGGACAGAGAAATTACTGTGGCAAGATTTATTGGAGGGATAAAAAAAGTGATAACTAATATGGTGGAGCAACAATATTGTGTGGAGATGGATGAATTGCTTCATAAAACTATTCAGGTGGAAAGACAACTCAAATCTAGGAGCACTCGTAAATATCACAAATATGTTTCTAATTTATCATGGAAGTTTAATTGGTCCAATGAGAAAGAAGATCCTAAATCAAAGGACGCTTATTGTGACCAAATGAAAATTTCAGAAAAATGTAAAATGACAGAAAAAGAATTAGAAAATCAAGAAAGGTAAAAGAGAGATAAATTTGAGTGAACAAAAATTATAAAATAAAAAAAAAAAGTGAGAGTGAAAAGAAACAAAAATAAAAAAATAAAGAAAAAAAATAAAGTTTGTTTATTTGTTCACAAAGCGGAGGTCAAGTGTGTTTTCAAGGCAAATGATCAAGTTCTTGTCCTCATTTACAAGGATATTTATTTTACTAACAATCATAACTTTTCTTTTCCTAGTGTGGTTGAATCTTTATTGCAGGAATTTGATAATGTATTTACTAGAGAACCACTAAACAATTTGCTTCCTATAAGAGGAATTAAACACCAAATTGATTTTATCCTTGGTGCTGTGATTCCAAACCGACCAGCCTATAGAATTGTTCCTGAAAAGGTCAAGGAGATTCAAAGACAAGTAGAGGAGTTGATGCATAAAGGCTTTGTGAGGAAAAGTCTTAGCCTATGTACAGTTCATGTTATCTTGGTACCAAAGAAGGATGGGACCTGTCACATGTGTGTGCATCGTAAGCCGTCAATAAGATTACGGGAGTTAGTGTTGATGAAGAAAAAGTTAAGGAAATTAGAGGATGACCTACGTCTACAAATGTTAATGAAGGAAGAAGCTTCCATGGTTTAGCAAGTTTTTATAAGAGGTTTGTACAAAATTTTAATTTTATAGCTGTCTCTTTAAATGAACTTGTTAAAAAGAATGTTAATTTTAAATGGAATAAGAAACATGAACAAGCTTTTAATTTGGTAAAGGATAAGTTAACTAATGTCTGTGTTAAATTTACCTAATTTTGATAAAGTTTTTGAGATTGAATGTGATGCCTCTGGAGTGGGTACATGAGTTGTTTTAATGCAGTATTACAAATCTGTGACATATTTTAGTGAGAAACTTAGAGGAGTAAGGCTTAACTATCCAACCTATGACAAGGAGCTCTATGCCTTGATGAAGACCTTACAAACTTGGTAACATTACCTTTAGCTGAGGGAATTTGTCATCCATTCTGTTCATCTTAACTTGAAGTTTTTAAAGTATCAAGATAAGCTCAAGAAAAGGCATGACAAATGGTTAAAATTTATTGAGATGTTTCCTTATGTTATCAAGTATAAAAAAGGGAAAGGAAAACATTGTAGCTGATGCTTTATCACGAAGATGTGTATTACTTATAATTCTACAAACCAAATTAATTACATTTGAATTACTGAAAACCATGTATGTTGATGATGTTGATTTTGGACAACTGTGGGAAGCATGTTTTGACCATGGTTTTGAAGACTATTTTAGGCAAGATGAATATTTATTTAAGAAAAATAAATTGTGTGTACCTAAATGTAGTGTACAGGAAATGCTTATTAGAAAGGCTCACATGAAGGATTAATGGGGTACTTTATCATTCAAAAACTTTATGATGTTTTAAATGAGCATTTTCTTTGGCCAAAAATGAAACATGATATTAAACTTATTTGTAAAAAATGTATTACTTGCTTACAAACAAAATCTAAGATAATGTCTCATGGTCTATATACACTTTACCTGTTCCTAAATATCCTTAAACTGATATTTCTATAGATTTTGTACTGGGACTGCCTAGGATCTCAAAAGAAAAAGATAGTACTTTTGTTATTGTAGATATGTTTAGCAAAATGACACATTTTATTGATTATTCTAAAACAAATATGCAACTCATATTGTTGATTTATTTTTCAAAGAGATTGTACGTTTGCATGACTTACTTAAAATTATTGTAAGTGATCAAAATGTTAAATTTCTTAGTTATTTTTGAAGAACCTTATAAGATAATTTGGGCATTAAATTGTTATTTTTTACTATGGCTCATCCACAAACAAATGGACAAAAAAAAAACACTATTTTAATATGTCCATTTGTATGTGGTTTTGTATGTGGTATTTTCGTTTTAATATTAAAACATCTTCTTCTAGTGTTTTCGTTTTCTTTAAAATTTTATAATTTGTTTGGTACTTATAATGTTCTTCCACTTTTAGATAAATTAATCTCCTCACATATAGTTATGCATGGAAACTGCAACCTTTTTTAATAATATTTTTAAATACATATAAACCTTGAATCAATCCCATAAACATATTTTAGGAATTAATTAGCCCTTCTCCACCCGCACCAACACGAGTTGGTAAATTTAGATTGATCATTGTAAATTAATTTACTTTTTATTTTTTAAATTTTTATAAATATTTTAGATAAGAAAATATATTAAATAAGATTATTTTTCCCTCTTAAATATATGTAAAAACGAGAAAAAAATATATTAATTATTAAATATTAAAAAAATCATATCGATAGCACGAGTTGTGAGTTAAGAACAACAATTCATTAAGGTAAGTATCCATGAAGTGTGTCTAACAAGTGTAAGTTAGGCCTAACTTGGTAGACGATCAAATATTTTGATTGACTATTGTGAGAGAGAAGTAGTTTGAACTAACTGTACAAGAAGTAGTTTGAACTAACTGAAATTACACTAAGTTAGTTTGAATCCAAAACATATAAAAATAAATTACTCAAAAATATATTTTAATGATATTTTTAACCTTAATCATACTGTTACTTTTTTACAACTGTAATCATTTTAATTATTTTACCATATTAATTGTCCGATATCCATCTATATTATATATTAAAGATTTTTTTATTAAAATTGTCACATAATATTCTCTTAATTAAAAATGTCATATGGCATCTTATTTAATTAATTTTTTATTTTTTATTACTTCTTTTATTTTTATTGAATTTTATTGATTATATTTATATATTTATTGATGTTTTGTATTCTCAATTTTTTAACTCCTTTTATATATATTTTTAAAATTTTTAAAATATAATAAATACAATACTTCTTTGTAAATTATATGTAAAATAAAAAATATACATGAATGTGATGTCGAATTCATATTTTTACTTACATGTAGATTTAATATTTTAACTTTTAATAAAAATAATATTAAAATAAATTTATTTATTTTAATTTATATCTTTTTTCAATAAAAAATATCAAAATCTTATAAATAAAATATTTATATAAGTTAAAAATTATTAGATATTTTAACTTCATAAAATATTTATTTTGATAATATAATAGTTGATAAATATGGAAAAATATTTTTAGCAATTTTAATTTTTTATAATATTATTTTCTTATATTATTATTTTTAAATAATTTTCAGAAGATAGTCTTATATATATATATATAGTATGTACTTTATTTTATTTTTCTAATGTAAGTCTCTACCATTTTTTTAAAATTTTAATTTTTATAAGATAAATTTATATTATTTTTATTTTGTTATTAAATCAAATAAATACATTCATTACAATTTTTTGAAAAATTAATTTTCTTTAGTAAAAAATATAAGACATTTTAAAAATATTTATTCAACATACAGATAGAAAGAACCAAATGATATATTTAGTGAGCAACTTAAAATTAATGAAAAAGCCACAACAGAATTATTTTAAATATTTTTTTATAAATATTTTTCATTTAATAAAATATTTTGATATATAATTATTATTTTATAAGTTTAATTAATATTTATTTTAATTTTGATACATATCATGTTTTTACTATTATTTTAATAAGAAATAAAAATTAATTTTATTATTTCACAAATAATACTATGTTCATTGCATGTGTTAAGATATTAGTTGTTATATAATTTTTTATTATGTTTTCAACTTTTTTTATTTAGCGCTGAGTTTCTTCATTAATTTATATTTTTGTAAATAATAAGGGTATAATAGAAAATTAAATAAATAGTACTAAATTTTTTGTAACAAATAAAAAATATTTTTTTAAAGATTGTATCATAAAAAGAAACAAAAGGAGAAAATGTATACGGCAAAAGTGAATTATAACGTCAAGCAAATTGAGAATCTTAAAATTCGTCACTATAAGAAGGAGTTTACCTGATTATCATTTGAGACTCAAAAAATAATCTCATAATTATATTTTGTGAAGATATTCAGTCAAAGATTAAAAGCGCCATAATTATTGTTTGCAGCGTGCCGCAACTTCAGCTACGAGATGGACAGCAAACAATTATAATGTAAGAGATGTGTATTGCTGAGATTATTTTATTTTATTTGTGTGTAAAAAAGCTTTTTTATTATTATATTGAGGGGCTGAACCGCAAAGGACTAAGCAGAAATATAACACAAATAAATGCGTGGCACCCCTTGAATCATTTAGGCCTTTAGGGTGTAGATGAGTTTATTAATAAAAAAAATTAGTCATTAATGAAATAATTAATAAAACTTAATATTCGAATATCATTTGTCATATTCTGATGTTTGCAAGGATGATTGAGAATTTTGTTTGTTTGTAAGGTTGTATTGAGAAATGGTAGTGTCAGTGTGGTCAATACATGCTTTACGGCATTGTGTTGGATTGACCTAACATGATGGTGTGGTTACAAATGATGAAAAGGATGGAGGTGGAAATAGTCAAAACTTTATGAATAATGTTTTGCAAATTGACCCCTATGACATTTCTATTGCAGAAGCTCTCCAACGGGACACCTCCAAATTGTTTAGCAAAATTGCACCAATATACATATCACATAACTACATCTTCAAACATGAGCATGGTTAGTTCCTACAACAATGTTCGTGTCAATTAGAAAGATCTTCCCATGCACTAGTTTCTTTGATTGGTTCCTCGTTATGGCAGTCATGATTGCTGTAGGGAAGATCTGTTAGCTAGCGGAAGGTATTTTACAAAAGATTTCTTACGTTTTTTATTTTTAGGAACATTCACGAAACAATATTCATTACTATGTCTAAATTTTAAATCAAAAATTATATTTTTTTTACAATTTTTAACATACAATTATTCAAAATATAAATATATTATATTATCATAATAATAAAAGTTATACAAAATTTATATATATATATATATATATATTGAATTATTTAATATGAAATTTAAATAAATAAAATCTTAATGTATAATTTTATATTAAAAAATTTACAACTTTTTTTACTTTGTTGAAAAAAATTTAATTCAAAACTTTTGTTTATTGTTGCTGTAAAATACATCAATAAATTTTTTTTATTTTTTATAACAATTTTTCTTTAAAATGTGAAACTCTTTCACATCATATATTTTAGCATGCCAAAGTAATAATTGATATTCTTTTATTTTTTTTATTATTAAAGTAGAATTTTGAATTTTGATATTAATTGTTGTACAACAAAAAATACTTTACAGAAGAACATAAAATATCTAAATAAAAAAAGAACAAAATAAGGGGCACAATATTAATGTGGTTTGCTATAGAAAAAACATGAAAAAAAAAATATGTTCAACATGAGTTTAACGCAACCCAAAAAAAATAGGATTCCTCTTGATTTATATTTGCATAATTGGATTTTCTTTGTGAAATCTGCTTTCACATGAAAATTTTGATAACCGGACATTTAAACGTAAAATATGCAGGATTGAAAATTACGATGACTCGCTAATAGATTATGGTCCACTTTGATACCGTATCTAATTTTCAACATAATCTAACGTGCGCAGTAGTAAGAAAGACAAAGGCCATTATGGAAAGATTTGTAAGGCTGGCTGAATAAGTGATACAAAGGCGAAGGTGTGAGGGCTCCTCTGTTATCACCTTCACGCGGGAAGTTGAAGGAATTTATGGAGTTATATTCCAAAAAATTGAATATTATTTTTTTATAAGTATTTCGGAAAGAGCTTATGTATTTTTTTAAAAGTACTTCGAAAAGGCCATTAAAAGAGAAAAGATCGAAGAGACTTTTTATTTATATAAATTAAGTAGGTTCAGCCTATGTGACTCCTAGGGACTCTATCATCATAATTGGACCTATATGAAGCTATGTATTTATTAATCTACAACAAACTTGTCTTAAGAATAGTACGTAGAAAGAAAGTCTTTTTTATTGAGAGTTCCCTAAGAATAATGGCAGGAAGCATCTTTTTAAAGCAAATGAGGTAAATCAGAATGCATGATAGAATAATTTCTGCTTTCTTCCATATGATCAATTTCAACAGTCTCACAAAAATAACTCTGGTTGGATGCCAAGAAACTTTAAGGAAAAAAAAGGGAAACGTGACAAGATATAGAGGCTTGCGGGCTATCTGCATTGTTGTTGATCTAAAAATTTTGAAAAAATAAATAAAAACTTATTTGTAAAATACTTTTTGGTAAACCTTTAAATGCAAAACTAATTTATAGAAAGTTAATGTTAGATTGTATTAACTACACATGCACATGTTTATTACATTTAAATTTATAAAAATATAAAAAACAAACCTTAAAAGATATACATTATTTTTTTTAAAAAAAATTAAATATTTATAAATTAAGAGTAATTATTAATAAAAATTTATATTAATATTAAAATTTTAATTTATAATCTCATCATCATGAATTTAACTTTTATAAATTAAACAAAACTTTGTTGGTAATACTATGTTGTATTTTATTTTAGCACTCTTGATTATCTATTAATTAATAACATTTTTTTCAGGTAAAAAATAATAATCTTAATAATATGGTATTATTATTGAAAATATACACATAAAAATAAATATCTTTAATAAATATTAGATTTTATTTTATTTTATTTGTAAGATATTTTACAAAAATTGTTAGTCTTCGATATGAAATCATTTGTAAATTTTTGTAAATATTTATTATTTTTTTTCATTTATTATTTATAAATATTAATTATTTTGCATTATTAGGACTAGCATGATAATGAAAAAGTGCTAGCTCGCACAAGAGCTTAATTATTTTTAAAAAAATAATTTTCATTAAGTTTAAGAAAAATCTAAATTCAAATCCAGTTTACAAACACAAAGCTAATTTTATGGATATAGATATTTATTTTAAATTTATCTTAATAATTATAATGATAATAATATAATATTAAACTTTCATTTTTTTAAATATTATTTTATTATCAATTTTTTTAATTTTGTTGAGATTCTTATTTTAAAATTATTTAAATTAAAATATATTTAATATATAATTTATTTAAAATAGTATGTATAAGTAAACAGATTCATAAAAAAGAATTAAAAAATAAGATGCATTGCCTTCAAAATAAAATGCTAAACCCTTCTAATGTCATATAAATTACTATATAAAAAATTCTATAAAAATAAGCTTAAAATATTTTTTTTAAAAAAATAATACATTAATTTGGAGATGCAGCTTTTAGCACAAGTGCACGTATAGCTAATTATTAAAAATGGCCGTATGTATGTGTTTTTTTTTTCTTTCTAAATTATAAGATATTTAATGGAGGCAATTTTAGTAGAGTTACATAAGAAAATTACAGGGGATAAAATTTTCTTGTTAAATTTTTAATGAGAAATGATATTCATATATCGGATATATCCTGTTATTTTAATTTTATAATGGTTTTAACTGACATAAATTTTTTAAAAAAATTAAATAAATAAATATTTATGAGAGTTAAAATTATTATAAATTTATTATGTTTATATACGAATACCACTTTCTATTGTTTTAATTATCATATATTTCAATGATATTTTTATTTTAATATATCTATTTTTTATATATTTTATTCTATTATTTTATATAATATATTTTTTTATTTTTTTCATCTTATTCCATCTATTTTTAAATATTTAACAATTTTAAGAATATTATTGGTTAAAATAAATTTATTATATTTTATTGGGAAATATGATAAATTGATACTAAATTTTAAATTTGTAGAACTTAATAATTTTTTAGAATGTGAATTTAACGGATATAACCATTAAATAATCTAATATTATGTTGATAATTATGAATATACAATTTTATGTAGTTTAAATATTCATAAGTATATTATCAAATAATAGATATCTGTCTATATTTTAAATAGTATGTTACATGTTGAAATAAAAATAATACAATAAAATATCAATCACTTTTAAATTTATATAAAATCTAGTTAATTTAATTTAATTTTTAAAAATTTAATTTAACAGTTGCTTTCTTTAAATTTACATGTTAAAAAATATTATAAAATTATATAGATTTATAAATTTAACACTTAATATGAATTAATTATATGTTCCTTTTATTAATAAATATTTTATTTATTTTAAATTATAACTATTACACATTTCAAATTTTTAATAAATAAGAAGTTTTTCTTTAATTTAATAATAGATACTTTACATAAATGGTAGACGCAATGAAAGTGGACTGTATCTATGGATAAATTTTACTTGAAATGTCAAGGAGTTTAGTTATAGGCACCAACAGTGAGTTGGACTTTGCCAATCATCACTCTTGACCAAAGGATTAGTTTTACTATTACCCATAAAGATATCCAGTTTAAAATATAATTTACACTTTTATTTATTTGATCAATGATCTAAAAATATTCATTAACATTTGTGTATAATATGTAACATTTAAGTCATGTTTGGATTAGAAGATTTGGAAAAAATAAATAAAGAAAGACGAGTTTTATAGGAGAGAAATGTTCAATATTACTCATTTAGATGAAAAATAAATAAATAAGAGAACCATTTTTAAGATAGGATCGGCCATAAAAGATCTCTCCCTATTAATTTACATGTTTGCCCTAACTCTTGAATTCTCTGTTTTAATTTCACAAATCCAATTATATTAATAAAATATTTCATAAATTCAATTTTTTCTTAATTAATTAATTAATTATTTCATCATTTTATATTTAGTTTTTATTTTAATTTTAGTCATTTTTTTGTGATTTTGGTTCTTTAAATTTTACAAAATTTGTTAACTTTGTGTCCTACCATTAATTTCTTTTATAATCTAATTCTAAAAGTATTAGTGGGGATACTTTAGTTCCTGAATTTATTTATTTTCTTATGTTTTGGAATTTAAAGATTTATTAAAAAAATATCAATATACAAATTTTAATTTTTAAATATATTAATTTTATTTATATTTTGTCCATATATTATGCACACTTTTGTGATAAAAAATCAATATATCATCAAACTAATATTAAATTATGTATGTCAAAATTTATTTTAAAAACTAAAAATACACACAATATAACTTTTAAGGAGTTAAATTATATATTTACTTAAGCCAGCGTAATAATTTTTAAAAATAAAGATGAAAAATATATTTTTTAAAAAAGAAATTAAAATAATAAAAAAAGTTATAAGAAATTAAAATAAAAAATTAAGAATAAAGTAAAATAAAAATTTTATTAAACTTGATTTTTATACTATTTTTCTTATTTTTTAACTTCTTATTTTTCTTATCATTAAAATATCTCTAAATTGATAATTACTAATTTATTAGTTGTATTTTCTTAAATAATTTTTCTTGTATAAAAGAAAAGAATAATAAATAATAATAATAATAAAAGTCATTAAAATTATCGTAACGATAAAAATTAAAAATTAGAATAAATTTTTCATCCAAAACCCATTTTGTAAAATTAAAAAAAATAAAAAATTGGCCCAGAACAGGTTATATATATGAGCCTCAACGTGTGTGATGGAATGCCCTGTCACGAGGCTCTCGTCCCTCGACGGTGGAAAAGACTGCAGCATTCAGACACGGTGAACGTGGCAAGCTCTACCACCACTGATATATTCTCCTCCATCAATAAGCTTACCAACACAATTTTTAAAATAACTTTTCTATTAACTAAAACAAAAATATTTTTTATATTGTACTTTTTGTAATTAATTATTATTATTATTAAATCTTGTTTTTAAAATTAATTACTTTCACTTTTTTAAAATTAAACCAGTCATATATACATATATATATATATATATATATATAATGTTGCTAACATTATTTCAACCTATATTAACCCCACTTCCCTTTTTCTCTGGCTCCTCTCAATTTTCTTCGTGCCTACTGCCCT
The DNA here is from genome assembly GCA_037954105.1 of Canavalia gladiata. Classification (NCBI taxonomy): domain Eukaryota; kingdom Viridiplantae; phylum Streptophyta; class Magnoliopsida; order Fabales; family Fabaceae; genus Canavalia; species Canavalia gladiata. The sequence goes on along the minus strand of CM075661.1, from coordinate 15,415,228 downwards.
ACGCGCTATAAATAGCTTGTGCTGCTTGCAACCTTTAACTCTTATGCCATGCCATCACCATCAAGTACACAAGGTTGCTCGCAATTGCAAGTTAGCAAATTCAAACATGCACACAGCCTTGTGTTAGCAGAATTCATAGTGAGAGAGGTACTCCTTTCCAAAACTAGTTTTCTGCATTGTACCATATTTATATAGTTGCACTTAGTGGACAAATTACATACCTCAAATATGGGAAGGGCTCCTTGCTGTGAGAAAGTGGGTTTGAAGAAGGGGAGGTGGACCGCGGAGGAGGATGAAATTTTGACCAAGTACATTCAAGCCAATGGAGAAGGTTCCTGGAGATCATTGCCCAAAAATGCAGGTACCAAATTATTGAATTGAATTAATGCCTTAAAAGCATTATTAATTGTAATTTTTTTCTTCGAGGACCCTTCTTTTTTGGGAGGTCTAATTTGTGATATTGGTTGGCTTTTCTGTGACTGGCATTTTCATTTTTTGCTTCTCAAGGATTGCTAAGATGTGGGAAGAGTTGCAGATTAAGATGGATTAACTATTTGAGAGCTGATCTCAAAAGAGGGAACATTTCTGCTGAAGAGGAAAGTATCATTGTAAAGTTGCATGCTTCATTTGGCAACAGGTTAGTGTCCAAGATTAACTTCATGCAGAGTTCTGAGACTCAATCCATTTGCCTCCTTATTTTGTTTTTATTAAAAAAAGTTAATCTATTTCCCAATGTCCATAGCCAAAAAGATAAGAAATTAAGCAGATATTTGAAGACTTGTGCGTTGAATGGTAGAAAGCGACGATCAGTAACTGTCGCTGCATCGTTTAAATTTCTTAAATTAAAATAAATTAATTGAAACAAACAAATATAACTTTATGCATAAAAGTACCTCCAACTATATTTGAAAATATTATAAACATAGTCCTAAATATCATTTTTCAGTGAATGATTTAGTTTTCGTTTGCTTAATTTAAATTTTTTTTATTTAAAATAACTTTATTAAATCAAGAAAAAGTAAAACTTTACCCAATCAATTAACTAATGTTTTGTTTATTTGAAAAAAAAAAGAGAAAAAGAATTTTTCAATTTAATTCTGTTTTTTTATTATTAAAAATTAAACATAAATCTAATTCAATCTTAAAACTTAATAAATTAAAAATATATATTAATTAATTTTTAATTTTATATGAGATTTGTAATAATTTTTTCACATTTCAAATTATCTTGGATAATTCATTAATAGCTAGAATATGCTCTTAACTCAAGAGCAAGAGGTAGCCTGTAGAAAAAAAAAAATTGCTCTTCAATCATATATGCCCATAAACTAATATTTCTTTTATTACATGTCGGACTTGCAATATTTATTTAGTACTGAAGAATTTTACTCTTTTTTTTTTGGTTACTTTTCTTTGTTAAAATTTTCTTTTTTTCTTTTCTTCCTATAAAAATGAGATATCAGACCAAGCATGCAACTCGTGCATTGAATATAAAATATAAAATATACTAATATAAGAAAAATATTTTTGTCAACTTGAACGTGTACAACAAATGCCGTCGTTATAACCAATGATGGCTTCTGCACAAACTTAAATGCTGCTGCTGTACAGTTTTTGTATAGTATTTTTATTTAGTAACTTTGTTCCTACTTTATAACTCCATAATAAATTTTACCGCAAAAAGACACCGAACGCAAAAGAGAGAAAAATATAATATTGTGTTGTTGTTAAGGTATGGAAAGCATGGGTAAAATATTTTAATTTAAATTTTTTTACTATTAGATTAATTTTAATAAATTGAAAAAAGCAGGATATATATGTGAAATAATATAATTTTTATTATATAAAATAATTTATATTTAACTATTTCTTTAAAGAAAATATTTATCGTGATCTTAAAAATATTTATTTAATTTATATAAATTTTTTTTTCTATTTGTACAGAAATAAAAAATATAAATATTAAAAATAAGTATTTTTTTTATTTTATTTAAAGTTACTAACAAATATTTTATCTATAAAATTGCCTTTTAAAATTAAAGACTAATATTATATTAATTAAACTAATACTTTTAATTAGTTTTAATTATATTTCATAATTTAACTATATTCTTGATCTGCGAGACTTTTGTGTTCATATATAATATAATAGTAATAAGTCTGATAAGTATATATGACTATTTTATTCAGGTGGTCGTTGATAGCGAGTCACTTGCCTGGAAGAACAGACAACGAGATAAAAAACTACTGGAACTCTCATTTGAGCAGAAAAATTTACAGTTTCCGTGGAACAAACAATAAAGAGATCATCACCCTACCTCCCAAACGTAAAGGTGGTAGAACCAGCCGCTGGGCCATGAAGAAGAGTAAAAACTGGGCCCAAAAGGTTACTGAGGAAAGGCCCAAACAAAGTGATCCCACTCCTCAGAACAACGAAGCAGATCCTCTCCCACCCACCTCAGCGTCCACTATAATGGAATTCATGGTTTTGGACGAGCCTGGGAAGGAAGAAATAGCTGCTATTCAAGAACAAAACGGAGGCACCGTGTTGGAACAGTGCCTGGACATTGAGAAAGAAGCGAAGGGTATATTGGGACCCTATGAGGAAGCTATTAATGATATCATGGACAGTGGTTGCTTGCCCGAAGCAAGTGGGGTTTTGGCACTTTTTGATGATGAAGAAAGAGATAGCAATAATAACGATGTGGTGGGAAACGAAAGAGGTGACAAATGTACTAACAAAATGGGGTCGAATGAAGAGGAGCTAGAGAGTAGCGTGAACCATAGCTCGAATTGTGAGTTGCATTCTTGCTCTTCCGTGGATGAGAACTGGGACTGGGAAAGCATCGTTCAGTTGGATCATAAAGATGAGACGGTGTCGTATTGGGAGCATAGTGAAAACCTCCTGACTTGGCTGTGGGAAGATGAAGCCTGGGAAAAGGATTTTCAGAGCTTTGCCGATGCTATGGTTGCTTGGTTTCTCTCTTAACCTCTTCAGATCCACTTAATATGTTCTCGCCTCTTGTGATGTAAAAACTATAAACATGCTACCATTTTGTTTCAGAGTAGAATGTAAATACACCAATGCACTTCTTCCCAACTCTTCCATACTTACTTCTACTTGTTAATTAAATATAAAAACACATGACACGGATAAGGAATTCGACCGTTCCTTATTCTTTCTAAATTAAGATTGTTTTGTGCATATTAAAAAATGTTAATTAATATTTTTGTTTTTATTAAAGTTGTCATATAACTTTTATTATATTTTTAAATTTTTAAATTAAATATATTTTGTAAAAAGATAACCGGATATGAAAATTTAATAAATATTCTTTAAGGTTTAAATGATAAAAAAAATAACAAAATTAAATTTTTTTATATACAATCAAAGCAATAAAGTTTCAACCTACACTTTTATGAAAACAACTTCAACTTTTCACCATTAGATTAGTGACTTGATTAATAAGATTAATTATTCTTTCAGTTTTATTTTATTTTTATAACGTTAATTAAATAAACCTTAGTGACAAAGGTAGATGAATTTGATTGGATTGGCCGAATAAATAAATATAGGTATATTTAGTTCAGTTTTTATAAGAAATATTTGTTTTTATTGAATTTTTAATAGAACTTTTTTTAAAAAAAGTGATTAACTTTCTAAAAGAATTTATTTTCATACATAGACTAAAATGGCAATTGAATAAAGGATTAAGCTAAAATAAATTTAATTGGTTTTTTAGTTTTCAACAAATTAATTTGTGAATTACTTTTTTAATTCTAATTTAATCTTACATTTTTTTTTATTTCAGCAATTTACGTGAGAGTTGTGTCAAGGTTAAAAGTGATTTTGACACTTGGAAGAAATGGAGGCAGAAGAGGAGGACAAAAACCCAACAAAACAGGATAATTTTATGTGTTCCTCGTCAGTTATTGGTTCCTCCTTGAGGTGGGAACCTTGGTGCTTGAGAGTTTTATATGGGAGATCGGATCTGAAAGACGATAACAACCCAATCCAATTTTAGTTCATGTTGTTAAAGTTAAAGTAACTCACAAACCTATGCGTATTAGAGTTAAAATAGCTCGTAAATTCATAAACGTTTACACTTGTTAAGTTTATAAAATTAAAAATTCATTAACTCATACGTTATGAATAATTCATTAAGGGACAGATATTCACAGAAAAATGAAAATTTTAAAAAAATAAATAAATCAATTAAAAAATATTTTAATATAATAAAAATATTAAAAAAAATTAAGACAAATAATAAAATTTTAAAAAAATAACTAAATATAAAATAAATTTATGGAAGATAATCTCGTATCTAATTTGATAATTATATGATCTAAAGTTAAAAAAAATTTATTTTTACATAAACTACAAAATAAATTATTATAAATAGAAAAAAATTAGTTTATATCTATTATATTTAATTTAAAGGTTATATAAATAAAAATTTAAAATTTTTATTTTTAAATTAGTTATAAAATAATATTAGATGAATTAATTTATATTTATTTAATTTAATTTAAAAATTATGTAAATTAATATTTAAAAGTATTAACATTTGATATAATCGAACTTTAGAATTAAATAAAATGTTTAATAAGTTATAAATTAATTTAATATACTTAAATATTAATAAATTTATATTAAATTATAGATGTAGATGGATGACTTTAATTTAAAAATAATTTTATATAAAGTTATTCTATTTAATAATATTTTATTAATATAATTATTTAATAATATAGAATTAATAAAATAAAATTGTAGATTTTAATTTTTTTAAAAGATATATAAATTTATAGGTATATAATAATATGGTTGATAATTTTTAATTAACAGTTTGATTGATAAAAGTTTATATTAATAAATTTTTTTATTAAATAAAATAATTTTATTCTAAATCATTCTCAAAATAAATAATTTTTATACCTTGAATATATATATCATATTTATCTATCTATATAATTTGTACATATAATTTTTTTAATACAATTAAATTATAATATTAATTTATTTTTTTCAAAACATTTAGTCAAAGTTGCCACAGCATAAATACAAAGGTTAATATATATAAAGAAAAACACCAGTTTATGCAAAAATTCATGTTTTTAACTTTAAAATGAATTTGAAAAATTGCATTTTCTCTGAAAAAAAAATCATAGATATAAGAAAAAATTGATAAAATACATAATATAATAAAATGAGATAAAAAATATAAATATGTTATAAAAATCACTTGTATGGCTAATATATCCCAATAAATTTAATTGATTATCATTTTTCAGTTTCTTATTTATTTTACATGTTCGTCATGTTCATTATTAACGTTGATATGAATGAGAGGAATTGAAAAAAAAATAAGATAAAAAAATAAAAATAAAAATGGAATATAAATAAAATAAATAATATATATTATTTGAATGAATGGATATAAAAGTAAAAAATTATTTAATTTTATTTAAATGGTTAAAAATAAAATAAAATAAATAATTAAATTATATAAACTTATTTATAATAATAGATGAATAAATTTAATAAAAATTTATTTTGTTTAATATAATGTTTTTAAATTAAAAAACTGTTTTATTTAAATTATAATTAAACATTTAAATTACTAAAATAAAAAAAATAGGCCCCCCGCAACCCCTTCCTCTCCCCTCCACACCTTTTTATCTGCTCGTTTCCTTCTTTTAAAAGGATTGTTTTTTTTTTTTTAAAAAAAGTAAGATTCACCAAAATTAACCAAGAGAAGAACTTGAATATAATATTATTAATATTTTTATTAAAAATAATTTTTTACCTCAATAAAATAAGTTAATATATATATATATATCAATTATTGATGTGAAATTTTAATTTTAATTAAAAATAATACAAAAAATACTTACAATATTGCATTTAAAATTTATCCATTTTTTTAACGCCTCCATTTCTTGTGATATCTAAATAAGGGATGTTATTTATATACAAGTTCTCTTCATCTTAAATATTTTTCTCCTAAATTTATTCATACATAATATATTTTTAGTAATTTTTTAATCGATACTCTTAAAATACTAATTAGCATAATACTTAATTTCAAATTAACCAGGTTATTCCTTTTCGATTAATGTTCAAAGTTATGCATATGAATTACAGAATAAGATAGATATTTTAATTTTTCAACTTTTACCATTGTATACTTTGTCTTATTAGTATTTGACATAGTATTCAATAGAATACATATACATTATTAAAATAAAGAATAAAAATTGTTTATTAATTTAAAAATAAATAAAAAATGAAAGTGTTAAAATGATAAATATATAAAACGGAAGGAATAATTTTAAGCACTTCGAATTTTGAATCGAATAATTGTGATTCTGTAATGTTGGAATTACATGAATACTCATCATTATGTTACATTTCCAACATGTATAGCCAATGCATCTGTCTTAGTTTTAAATAATCTGGTTATTGCATCCTTATTCTACCGGCCACACAGTTAGTAATTGCAGGTACTTGGAACTTTGAATCGAATAATGGGATTCTGTAATTTTGGAATTACATGAATAATTATCATTATTTTACATTTCCAACGAGTATCATTTTTTCATTTTTATATATTTATATTCGACTTTTTTAATATGTATTTGAAAAATACAAATAAATAATAAATGATAAATAACAAAAATCTATTTAAGATTATAACATTTAATATTATTAATTCTTGAATATTATAATATTTTAATAAAAATCTATTATATATAACATTTTTCTTGTATATCTGTTAGCATATATTAAAAAATTATTTTTAATTTGTCTAACCTCTTATTTGAAATTACTATTTATATTTATATATCTGATATTGACTATAATTTATAGCAACATTTTGTAATCTTAATAAGAGGGAGAAATATTAAAAATTTACATGATGTATTACATTATTCGAAAAATCATAGATGCTATCAAAGTAAAGGATCATAAAAAAAAGTCTTTTTATAAAAAAATTTAATGCATAAATTAAAAATCGTGTAATACACACTTTTATGTATTTTTAATAGCTTGAAAATTTTGAATAAATAAATAATTTTTATTTTATAATAATCAAAATATATATTTTAATATTTTTTTATTTTCTTAGTCTATGCACTTGATAAATAAGATAAAATATAATTTATTAAAATGATGTTAAAATTTTTCCCCAAAGAATCATATGAAATATTCATTCCATGTAATTAATAATTATAATCTTTTTATTGACTGTGCTTTAATTAATAATAATTTATACTTTAATTTAATAATTTGTATTTATTTACAGATGTTTTCGAAATATTTTTTATATTATGTTTTTTAGCTTTATTATAACAATATATTTTATTTTGAATGTAAAAATATATAATTTAATATATTTTGTAATTTAATTTATTCTTGTCGTGCAGCGCGTGAGGTACTATATTAGAACTATGATAAAAACGTTTAAAATGATGGATTCTTTTAGTTTACATTATATATAGAAAGTAAATTTTTTTGAGTAAAAAAATATTATGGTATAAGTAAATAAAATTATTTTTAATGGAGAATATATGTAGTCTATAAAATGTAAATGGATTTTAAAATTACAAAATCACGACTACTCAATAACCCGACTTAAATATCAAAGCACATGAAGAAAAATTTTAGCATGTAAAATTGTGTTGCCTAACGAAGCACCCAATCGTTTGAAATTAATTATTATTTTAATGTTAAATATGAAGAATGTGCATCACACATGACACGTGATAATTTTTGGAATTGATATTCCAATGTTGTACAAGAGTACTGTCCGAAAGAACTGGGAAATTGACATGTAACAGAGGTAAAAAAAATAATTTATTTTGTTATCTATAATTTAAGATTATTTTATATATTGATAAACTTTAAATAATATTTTATTTGTATTGAAATTATTGTATAAATTATATTTTAAAATTTTATTATTATGCATCTTTTATTAATTAATATCTTTATAAAAGTAAGAATATAATAAATAATATCTTAATTTCTAAAACAATAAATATTTTTAAATAATTACAGATAAAATTATTTTAGTGTTAGATTACATATCTCAATTGTTTGAATTTTTATTTTGAAACTCGATAACTTTTTATGTCTTACGCTTTACATTTAAATGTCACGCACCACGCAGAGGTGGACCTACGTGCTCAGAGGTATCCAAAGTCCAAACTGATATTTTCCTTCGCATTAATATTATTTTGGCACATTAGTTTTGGTTTAATGTTATTTATTTTTTAAGATTTTTTGCATACTTCTTTCAAATTTGGGCAACTTCCTATGTCTTAAACTTTTGTTAAAACGAAAATAAATAATTTTAAATAGTATGTATTGCGGGACCTCTTCTCATTCATTACCTTATTGATTAAAAAAATTTGTTGATGTATTATTTACATTTTATTTTATGTTATCATTTATAAAATATATATTTTATAATTTTATTACGCTATTTATTTTTTTTTATTTTTTATTGTAAAAAATTTTGTACCAATTTTAAAATAATAATTTCCTGTTTCTTTTTATCTATTTAAAAATAGAATATAAAAATTATTATTTATCAGTTTACTTTAATTTTAAAAAATATTAATTATATTTTATATGTATCTTTTTATATTTATTTAGTTATTAATAAATAAAAAATAAAAATAATGGATAAATTAAAAAATTAATTTTTTTAAAAAATATTAATATTAATTATGTTTTTAATATTTATATTTCTTTATTTTTTATGAACACATAAAAGGCAACGGGAGTAAAATGCACCAGCTTAACTAATATGATTCAAACTTATTAATAAAGAGCAAGATTTAAATTTTAAATTTAAATTTATTTTAAAACTTTATAATTCAATTTAATTGACTATGATTTGAACCCGTTTTATAAAATGTTTTAAAAAATAAATATAGTTTTAAAAATAAAAATTAATTTTAAACTTTTTTTAACCCAATCTATTAAAATTCACAAAATGATCTCGTCTAATATGCTTAGAATCCATTTTGTCATCTTTAATCAATTTATAATAGGAATATCATTGCTAAAAAATTTTAAAGTAACAACCAGTGTGCACAGCTGAAATATCAATCTCAGTATGAATCACAAATCCTTGATAAAAGATTATCGTTAGCATCATGATTTATGGACATTTTTAATTTTATCAATATTTATTTTATCTTTTATCTTTTTATATATATATATATATATATATATATATATTCTTAAGAAGAACACATTTCAAGAATATCTATCAAGCTATATTTTTAATATTACAGAGCGGGAAACTAGGAATATAATATTTTTTTATATATAAAACTTGACTATTTTTTTAAAATTATAAAATTAGTTTAATTTTAAAAATTATTAAAATAATAAAAGTGACGCGCTCGTCGTAAACGCGCAAAAATAATTTCTAGATTTCCCCCAAACTATTGGTATAGTATAAGGTGCAACCTAGGTCATCTCCCAAAGACCATTTCAGATTCTTAAGCAAATAAGGAGAAAGTTAGAAAAAGGGGGCTTTGTAAATATGTGATATTAAATGCTAAATACAAAATACAGAATGAAATTTATTTGACTTAACAATAATCAACCCAAGGAATTCAGAGACTATTTTCTTAACTAATCATTGATCACTAAAATCATGCATTATGTTTATCAACCTAGGATCATCTGGAACCCCTACAATGATCCTTGAATTCTCTACTGAGAAACCTCTCAGAATTCAATTGATTATGATCAACAAGATTTAGTAACCACTTAATCTTTCATCTAAACCAATTTTATAATCAGAATTCAGTTGAAGTAAGTAATAAAATGAAAACCTTCAATTAAATTACTTAATTTCTACTCTTCAAACTTTTGGAAAATGATTTACCAATCAAAAACTAATTATAAATCAACTATGCATTAATCAAAATACGTCAACCGATCAAACTTTGATTAAAGAATAAAATTGAAGAATATAGTGAAGCAGAGTAGAAACCACTTAATAAGCATGTAAATAAAGATCAAGACCTCAAAGTTAAAATGAAAATAGCTTGAATCCTTGAATTGAAACTATGAACCTAGCCTTCCATGAAGGAGGCAAACTAACAACAAAGAAAGAGGAAAACTAACAACAAATAAATCCTAAGCCTTCCATGTAGGAGACAACTAACAACAAATAAATCCTAAGCCTTCCATGTAGGAGGCAACTAACAATAAAGAAAAACTAAGCCTTCCATGTAGGAGGCAAACTAACAAGAAAGAAAATCTAAGCCTTCCATGAAGGAGGCAAAACTAACAAGAAAGAAAGAAAGAAAGAAAGAAAGAAAATGGTATTGGAGTTAATCTCCAAAATGGTGTGTGTCTCCTCTTGCAAACCCTTCTATTTATAGAGGATTTTTGAGGCATCATCTTCAGAAAGTCACCAACTAGGATATTACTTTTCTACCCTTTTCTTGCTTTCACATGGGCTTTGTTGAAATTACAAAACACTTTTGAATTTTTGCCACCAATGAGCACAACAATTTTGACTTTCTTGCACCGCAATTTCGGATGTTCACATGTCCGAATTAGAGCTTGACTTCTGAACAAAAGTTGTAGCCCTGGATCTTAGCTATCCAAAAAAGTTGATTTCATCTCAATATGACTTCTATATCTCAAGATATGGCCGGATCTTTGCACACTGTTCAAATTCCACGTCAGCAACACTATCTCATCTTTTGAGATAATTTCGGAGTCCTAAACATCCCATTTAGAATCTGCTCTTGCTTTGTAACTATGGACACTTCTTTAAGCTTTCATTCAAGATAGATTTCATGATTTTTGGATGTCTACAACTCCTATTATGCTCAAAATACTATAATAGTGTCATTTTAATCGGGTAAGCAAAGAAATTCAATTAAACTTCATATGAATCCAAACTCATAAAATATGACAAAGATCACTTAATTGAACATATAAGAAGTCTTAATGAGATAAAAGTGAGAGATAATTATTTATAAAATCTATGCTTATCAAAAAGTTTTATCTATAAAGTATGATTTTTTATATAAATATTTTATGTTATTTTAAATGTAACTTTAGACCATTATAAATTTTGTCAACAGAATTAATTTAATTGATACAAATTAAATTCATGATCAATAAAATTATATGTTTAATCTTGCTGTCAATATTTCATCTAAAATTTTTATAATAAAAAATATTATAAATATTTACTGTTTAAATCTATCACAAAATTTTACGTTAAAAACTAAAAAATCGCATATTATGAGTGTGACTTGCATCAGATTTTTTTCAAAAAACGAAAAAACTAATTTGACAGTTGAAAAAATTATTTTGTAAAAAGTCTTGGGAACAGTGTTTCCAACAAGAAAAAAAAAAAAAAAAGGAAAGATTAGAAGTCACATGCATGCATGCTAATGGTTCCTCACATCCCATGCATGATTTGTTTACATTTGAACACATCTGGTGCACTGTCCAATCGAGTTTATGGAGCTTGTCGCTTGCCCCCAAAATTGTTGTAGTGCAAAGTGCAAACAAAGAAACTGCTTTGATGTTGGGAAAGGAAAGTTATACCAAAGAATTCAATTGTTTTCGGAAATGATTATCTAATTACAAAGAATACTATTTATCCACCTTATCTTTTATTCGATAGTTAACATATTTTTTAAAAAATATATAAAATAAAATAAATTTAATAATTTATACTTAAATATAAATAAATATATATTTCTATTATATTTTTTTTTATAATGATTGAATGGGATGTTCAATTATTGTTTTTCATTTGGAATAAGGGTTAGATAAACATAAGTCCTGATCTTTTATCAATTTGTAATGTTTTTTGTTTTGTTTTATTATCTTGTTTTTTTAACTTTTCACACTCTAACTTAATTTTTATAATCTTATTAATTAAAATAAACTATTCAATTTAAAATAGAGTTTAAATATTAATAAGTTTAAAAGATTAATACTTAATACATAAATTCATAAAGATAATACTCTTACTTACTATATATATTACTTGATATTATTTGCTGCACTTTGCCGAGTAAACATCCCCTAATGTAACATAAGTAAGCATAGCCCAGCTTAATATTAGCTCTCAATTTTTCGCAATGTCTTGTAGTTTTTTAAATTTTAAAGAAATTAAAGTTGAATTGACCAACCGATTTCTCAGTTTGTTTGTTATTAGCCTCCAATTAAAAATCTAAAATTTCATTTTGTTTAAATTTTTTTTTTAATAGCAAAGAGGTAAACGTGTCTCAATGTGTTTGAATAATGTTAAATATAAAAAAATAAAATAAAAATGTGATGATATTATTTTATAAAAAATTTATTTTTATTTGTTATTTGTACTATTACTTATAAAAATATCATATTATTTTCATTATATCTTTATTTTAAAAAATTTATACTAAAATAATAAAAATAAAAATGAATTATTTTTTATTTTTACTATTTTTTTATACCATATATTAAAAATAAAAAATATTTTTAAATTAAACATCATCTAAAATGATTAAAAATGATAAATATAATAGAAATAAAATAAAAAATAAGCTGTTTAAATTGATAAAAAATAACTATTTTCTCTAAATTAAATAAATAAAAAATAGATTGATAGTAAAAATTTTATTTTATATTAATCAAAACATAAAAATTTAAATTATTTATTATTAATAACTTTTCAATTTTAATAGTTTAAACATTTAAAAAAAAGAAAAATAGAATAACCTTGTCAGTTCTCCCTCCTAAGATGAGATTAAACATTTAGGGATGTTACAGAAAATAATATTTTTTTCTTGTTTTTGTAATTGTAAACGTTTGAAAATATTTCTATCATTTTTATTATTTTCTATATTTTTTATTTTTAATTCTTTATGAAACAAACACATTGATTTGAAATAAACTACTAAAATACTAGCATGAAATAAACAAGGGTCGATTTAGACTGACCCAGAGCAACCTTGCTTGAAATAAATCAGGATGGATCCTTCTTTCAACTTTCTCAGTCTGCTGCTTGTGAAGGAATTGTTCTTTGCTCGTGATCATAATGGAAAATTTGTCGTATAGCCATCTGGTGAAACCCTCGACGCTGTTCTATAACTCATGCTGGAAGATGGGCCTTAGTTTTTCTTGTTTTTCAGTTCAACTATGGTCCTCTGTTCATGCTCTTACCATTGCAGAACGGATGAAGCTGAAATTATTAGAAAGCGACGATCAGTTACCCTTTATGCTTCGTTTCATTGAAAGAATTTAAAAGAAAATAAAGGTGACAAAAATATTTTCTTTCGATTACTTAATTATTAAAATAAAAAAAATTATTTGTCTACGTGATCTACCAAATTTATTTCCCTCTCAACTAGAAAAAATTAAAAAAGAAAGGTTATTTTTATTTTAATATTTAAATTATTAATTTTTTAAAAATAAAATCTGAAATCTAAAAATAATATAATTTAAAATAAAATTTTATGATCAACTTTTTTTTATTTTTTTCTTATCTAAAAAAAATATTTTTTTTTCTGTCACTTCTAATTTTATTTATCCAAACACGTCATCAATGTGGGTAGATAGAAGTAGGCCTCCCAATCATTCAGCGTGCTCTAGATCCATGAAGCAAAGAAGCTCACGCTGGGTTTGGAGGTTCAGTGACATCACGTCACGTATGGAGAGAAGCCGATGGTACTTGCTGTCTTTGGGTCATTCTCTTCCCTTAGGTGTCCATGATTTTTCTGTTGGTCCTTAGCATTTCTAATGCTGTTTTAGAAGACGCTTCTTGTTTTTGGTCGACATTGTAGAAAACGCTATGAATACTTTGTATTGTACAAAAATCTCAAGAAATGAAATAATTCGATTTAGGCTGGTTAATTGAAATGAAAAAAAAAATCAAAAATTTTTACAATTTGATTAAATTTATAATTTTTTTTAAATTAACCCAAATCAAACTGAACTTATTTATATATCTTATTGGCATTTTTATTATTAATCATTGTATTTCTTTTTAAAATATTGGATTTCATGCTTATTTAAAGTTTATGTTAAAATATATTTGAGTATATATATTATTATTTTTTATGTTTAATTTATGTTAATTTTTTAATTTTTTAATTTTTTTATTAAGTTATCTTTATTTAAAAAAAATTAAAAAATGAAAAAAATAAAATTAAACATATCAAATCATAAAAAATTAATTTGGTTTGGTTTGATTTTTTTAATTTTTTTCAATCATGCTGGTATCATAATATTTTTTATAATTGATTTAGATAAATTTTTTAATTTAAAATTAAATTAAATCATATTGCAAACATCCATCATATTTTAGGTAGTGTTAGATAAATGTGTTAATTTTATGGATCCAATTTAACTTCATCTAACTCAAATCCAACCTATCTGAATTAGGGTTAAAATGACTTATAGAAAATCATATTTGTAAAGTTTATACTTTATATGTATGGGATAATTCATGGATTTGATTTGTTTTTCTCTTAATTTTTTTTAATCTTTTTTCATACAAAATTTTTTCTTTTATTTTTTTTATTTTTTTAAATAAAATAGAAATAAAAAATTAAAATAAGTAAAAACATTTAGAGAAAATAGAAAAGGAGAATGAAAAGAAAAAGATGATAATTTTAAAGATAAAGAGATAAATATATTTTAAAAAATAAAAATATAAAAAGTATAGAAAATATGAGAAAGAAAGAGAAAAACTAGAGAGGGATAAAATTATAGAGACATGTGAAAAAATATTTAGAGAAAGATAGAAAAATTAAAAAAAAAGAATATTTTAGTATATTACAAAATATTTAAAAAGATAAATATGTAAAGAAAAAAATTTGAGAGAAAAAAATTAAGAGATGTAAATGACTTTTAGAGAAAAAAATAGATAAATATAAGATAAACGTTAGTATGAGTTAATCTAAGTTCATCTCATTTAAGTTGTAATTATATAGATTATAGTTTAAGAAATCGTACTTTTAGATAAAGTACAAAATAGATAATCATAAAATAGAGATAGATAAGCTAGTTCACATTAATTTCATTTAATTTGAGTGTTAGATGAGTTAAGATCTTCTTCAAAAGCTTCAATTTTAAATTAATTATAAATTAGAATGTTGTAAGATAGTGTTATATAAATTAATTCATTATGTTTGATGTAATTTGAAAGTTATGTGAATGAATGTATAAAAGAATTATTTTTCTCAGACTAATTGAACTAGAAAATAATTTTAGTAGAAATTAATAGTAAATTGATAGAATCGATTCTAAATCATTGAAGTAGTAATAAATTAATTTCTATATAAAATAATATTATTTTGATATTTAAAATAAAATTAAATAAAATTTTAATATAATTTATTTAATTTTGTATGTATAATTTAAAATTAAAAAAATTAAAATATATAATTTTTAATTTTTAATTATATAAAATTATGGTATTGATATATTTTATTATATATATATATATTTTAATATAATACTATTAAAATATTTAAAAATAAAATTTAATTAATATCAATTTAACTATAATTAAATAATTAAATTTTTAATGAGTATCTTAACCGATTCAATAACATGTTTAATTTTAAAAATTTTAATTTTAAACGAGTTATAAAATAATAATTATAAAATAGAGTTAAAATAAACTACAATATATTTATTCTACTTAATTTAAAAGTTATGTAAATTAAAATTTAAAAATTAAAATTTTAAATAAACAACAAAATAAGATTATATAAATTGGTACTGGCCGTTTAAATTAAGAAATATGTGTATTAAAATTTAAAAAAAGTATACTTTTAAGTAGAATATATACTATACAAACAAAACTTAAAACTAAATAAATTAAGTTATGCATCATGAACTGATTTGAGAGCTCAAATTTCACACCATGGTCCTTCTTATTAAAAAAAATAAAAACGTAAGCAACCTTGTTTGGATGGACCGAGCCGGTTTCAGCAGCTCTTAATATTCTTCCAGACAAAAATAAAATAAAATAAAACGATATTTTCCCTTTTTAATCAAATCAATTAATGGATGAAAGATAACAACAATTTTGAATCAGAACTGGAGACATTATTAGATACATATGGAGAAATTGGCTTTGCGGCATTCGTTAATAAACTAATAAAACGTTAAATGTGGGAGGGGAGTCGAAGGTGCTATTATGTTTAGTTTGATCGAAGGCAGAGGAAAGGAAAAGGGAAAAAACGCTTTCCACATATAAATACTAATGAAGTTGATTGAGGAAGGTAAATAAATGGTGAGCACGGTTTATATGTGGATAAATATTTTTTTTTAAAAAAACTCTTGTTTGATGTAAAAAATAATATAATAAAAAAATACTAAATTATGGTAACAATGTTTAAAGAATTAAAAATATTATAAATGCACTTTCTTAAAGGTACTGATTAGCAATATATACGTGAGAATAATATACTTTCGTACTTTATAAGCCTTTATAAGCATTAATTGGGAAGAGGAAGAATAAATAAAATCTTAAAATAATTTTCTCAACATCCTACAAAAATTATAAATAACTTTCTCGTCTTTCTAAATTCCTCCGATATAAGAGGGGGCGGAATGAGAATTTAGAAATTTTAACTTCTTTATTTTTCTTTTTTCTTTTATTTAAATTTATAAATAAGATACAATTAAGAAACTGTTATCCTTTCCTCTATCACTTTGCTTGCAAACTCCTTATAACAAATATTTAAGATTATAAAGAGTAATTATTTGATAAATTATATTGATTCTTACTAAAGTAAATAAAAAATATATTGTGTTAAGTAAATTAATTTCAAGTGTTAGACCAACAAAAATTTAAGAAACATACTTTTTTATATTTTAAAATATCTATCATTTTTATATTTAATTGAGTTTTTAATTTATCATTTTATATTTAATTTTGGATTTAGTTCTTATCATTTTTTTTAAATTTTATCATCCATTTTATAAAATTTATTGATTTTAGTTTTTACTATTAAAAATTCAATATATTTAATGTCTTGTTAGTATGTATAATTTAATTCTTCAATTTATTTATTTATTTATTTACGTTTAAACTTTTTAAAGAACCATTTAACTTTTTAAAAAATATTAATTTATATGTTTTAATCTTTAAATATGTTAAATTTATTCATATTTTATTTATATATTTATAAAATAAATAAAAATTTTAGTCTGGTTAATATTAAACTGTATAAGCCGATACATTTTGCAATACATTTAATGTCTTGTTAGTATGCATAATTTGATTCTTCAATTTATTTATTTATTTATATTTAAACTTTTTAAAGAACCATTTAACTTTTTTTTAAAATATTAATTTATATTTTTTAATCTTTAAATATGTTAAATTTATTCATAGTTTATTTATATATGTATAAAATAAATAAAAAATTTAGTCAGGTTAATATTAAACTGTATATGCCGATAATTTTGAAACTAATAAGATAATATTTAAGGATCAAATTATATATTTACCTAAACAATGTTATTATTTGATAAAAAAATTTAACAACAAAAAATAAAATAAAAAACATTTTCAAGGAAACAAAGGATAAAAATAAAAATAAAAATATAAAGACTAGAAATTTTATTAAATATTTATTTTCTTTTTATAATTTTCTTTTATATATATATATATATATATATATATATATATATATATATATATATATATATATCTTATCAATAAACCTCTCTAAAAGAAAGTTTATATATGTACACTAGTGAAAAATAAGTTGTTATGAACTTTTTACATTGGTTGAATCTATAACCGATATAAAATGTCATACTTTCTACATCAGTTAAAATCATAGCTGAACTAGAAAGTCTATTTTTTTAAATGTTATTTTTTTTAGGAAAACTCTCATATTATTTATTCATAATATCTGCATATACGAACAAAATATCGGACATAGAATATAGAAATAACGGAATCTATATATTTAAACTAAATACATCAATATTTATTATGAAATATAATAAAAACAAACTAAATATCTTAAAATTACATCAATTCAACTCAAATTGGGGACCTCTATCATAAATCCTCCCTAACATCTTCTAATATCATCAATTTCTTCATTCAACAGAGGTTGAAGATTTTCAAATATCTACAAAATATTTTTGAATAAAATTACAAAAAATGTTATGTTATACATTAAAATTAAATAATTAAATTAGGATAATTATAATTACCTGGTTCCAAGAATTAATAATAGAAGTCGAGACAATGTGAAACATATGTCTTATCGCATAATATCCATACTCGATTGCTCTAAATTATCTTGAACACTTCAAAAAAATAGAAATGGTATCAAATATAATTAGAGATGATAATATATTGATAAAAGAATATAAAATAATTGAATAACTTTTAATAAAGTACTTACCTTTGAAATTATCCATAAAGGCTTTTTTATATTTGATGAATGCGTCCCTTTTAATTGAAGTCGAACATTTATTGCTCTACAGTAAAATAAAAAGCAAATGAATACCTTTGAAAATAAAAAAAATTATATGAATATAAATACTAAAATCCCAAAAACTTACAAATCTATAATATCCTTTATGTCTTTCTTTGGTTTTTGCCAAGCAAAGCGTAGAAATACAACTAGATTCCATTTTGGAAAAATAATGATTAATTGTCAATGGACCCTACAAAATATGGATGACAATGAACCAAAATTAGAAATTTAAATGAATTCGTTAAATAAAACTTTTAAGTATTGACTTACGATTGAAAATAAGGGGTTAGATAATGGTCTTTATCAGCTTGCAGTCTACGTTGAAGGTATCCATGTATCTCAGTTGCTTTATTCCCTGTTTTCTGCATATGAATTTGGTTCAGGAATCCATAGAGGTGTAAATCTCCTCTTTGAGTACAAATATGATACATGTACCTAATATTGCGAATAATTTTTATATGTTAGATTTTGATAATAAAATAATTCAAGTAAGGTTTTTAGAAATTTACTTACATCAACCATAATTGTAAAACTGATACACACAGGAGATGGTTACCCACAACCAACTCCAATATATCCTTCTTAGTAATATAGAAGGGGATAAGTGTGGGTTTCTCTATGATATCTGGTTCCATTGTTATTTGCAAAGTTTCGCCGTCCAAGTTCATGGCAATACCAAATAGACGTATGAGCAAATCAACCTCATGTTTCTTTTGAGAAGACTCAAGAAGATCTTCTTTAGCACTGAAATCAATATTCTTCCCACAATCTTCCTTGTAAACCTATAATAAATTCACAAAATAGTAAGATATATATATATATATATACACACACACACACAATGTATATATTAAAAAATTAGTAACATAGGCTAAAATTATTTAATACCTGAGGTTGAGCTCGTTGTACAAGTCTTCTCGGCCATATAATAAAATGTTGGGGCTTGCCCCACGACATGAACCTCCTCAGTAGGCACAGAATTAGGAGCATCTGCATCTTCAACCCGTTCAACCATCACTCTAACATGATCATCATCAATTTGCTGGTAATGGATGGTTGAACCCAAGGTGCAGACTTTTCCAATGGCTATCAAATGATAAGGATCATAAACATATAACTCATAATTGTTTGTAGCTGCATCCACATCATCTTCTCTCGCTACTTGCTGCTCCGTCGGAGCACAACTTCCCTTTGTGCTCACGCGCTTAGGAGAAGGTAATGGATGGTGACTCTATGTCTGTATTTGGGAAAGTCCCAAAGATGCAAGCTCCTGTCTAAGCTCTTCCCGAAGTTCTTGCCGCAGAGCTTGCCTCATGTCTTCGCGCATGACCTCCAACTCATCTCTAGACATTAGACCTTCTTTGGAAGTGTGTCTGGAAGACAATCCAAAGAACTATCTAAGGCCAACACCTCGCCCATCTGCACGAACACGACCTGGATGCTCTGGTTGGCTAATAGCAGTACTCAAGATGTCATCCCGACCAACTGGAAAAAAGACTCCTTGTGAGCTTTGTTCAACCAAAGAATCCTACAAAATAAAAAATGACTGTTATTAGTAATGTACATGTTTGAGGATAAATAAAAAAATGTTAAATTGTGTAATTACTTATAATCTTCCTAGCAATAATGCGAGAATGCTCTGATGTGTACTCTCCAGATACCTTTTGACGTATCCTCTTCCATTTATCATGGCGTGAAGGTGGAGAGGGTGGAGAGAGAAATGTAGAAGGGTTTGCTTCTGACGACTGCTAACGTTCTTTTAATTTTTGCTCCATCAGCCTCTCTTAAAGCAACTCATAACCCCCACGGGATAATCTGTGGGGGTAATAGTTCTTGGCAGAAATTTGTTGAGTCTTCTTTTTTTTCTCCTATTATAAGAAATAAAATTAATTAATCATAATATTGCTTATATTAGTCAATTAGAAAACATAAATTTAGAAAGATACATACAACGAATGCAGGATCCATTCTAGACTCAACAAATCTCTGCCAAGTGTTATCATCAAGGAACTGGTACTCCTCACAAGGAGACATATCCTTGAGTGACCCCTATTTATATATATATATATATATATATATATATATATATATATATATATTTGATGGTGAGATGTGTCTTGGAGCCCTTCCAGCGCTCATAAGCAAATGAAAGCCACTTCCTCTTCGGAAAGTTAGTGTTTGGTACATCATATATAAGCTACATAAAAGAAGATGTAATTAGTTAGTGAATGATAAATATATGGAGAAACTTAAAGCTTTAAAGTTAAATACCATGATAGTCTCCCAAATTTGATCCTTCACTCGCATCTTAACATCATCTCAATCCTTCTTCAAAATACTAGCTTTGCTTCGTCCAAGGAGGCCCACATAACTCTTAACCTTTGTCTTGTTTGGCCCTAATACATTCCCAATGGCCTGATCAAACTCTATTGGAATCTTCTGCTTGCCACTTCGGCTAAGGGTTAACTCCTTTAACCGTGTGGCTCGTCTTCCCTTCTTCTGCCAAGAAGAAGGGTTCTCAGACCCACTTTGGGAATGAGGGTTCTTAGACGGGTCAGCTATGTACCTGTTAAAAGTAGAGGAAAAAAATATGTTAATAACTATAATAAATATGTTAAAAACTATAGAATGATGATATAATGAGATGCTATATGAAAGAAGAAAATGGTTGGTTAACTATATACGTGTTGGCTAAGAGACATAAGCTAACTATATATACTCGTCAATTCCTATTTTGTTTAAGAAAACTAGAAATTTCTAATAGTCAAGATTGCACACACCTTTTACTAAATTGTAGCATATTCAAATCTATAAATAGATATCATAACACAAGCAACTCATTCCATTAAGCGACCATCATCATGCTTATCTTATCAATTTTCTTGTCAACTATCTTCCCATTCCTCAAACCAACCTTATAGAATCGCTTATCACTTTCAACCTCCCAAGAATTGGATTAATGGTATATTTCCTACCAATTAGTCTTAAATCTAGCTTCTTACTTACCAATATTTAATTAATATTACTAATATTTTATTATTGCTTCTTGTTTTTATCATTTGACATTTTAGCTCCTATGTTCAACAATAGTTAATCACTCCTTATATAACAGATTTGAAGGCACGAACCTATCTTTAAGCTGGTCTACTATGGTCTCACTATAGTTTACAAGATATTGGTTCTAAGCTAAGAAAAGCAAGCTGCGAAGCCATGCACTAGAACCATAGGTGAACAGATACTAGTCTCCTTTGTGAAATTCATATCCTATATGGTTTCTTTAGGCAAAAACAACATTCAGCATTTAGAGATCCTAAAAACAGCATTCAACATTTAGCATTCACCAAAGTTCAAACCTTTCTGACCCATTACTTAAGTCACCCAAAAATCCACTAATGGCACCAACTATTGCTAACAAGATTAATTCAAGCTCATTTACAGACGCCAATAATTGAATCAGAGATATGGAAAACTGCTTTGGAAGTCTAGAGCAAAACGAATCCTCCATGACAAAGGTAATGCAGAATCAGAGACCCTAAACCTAAGCAAACTTGGTATCAGAAGGGTGCTGGGTAAGAATGCTACCTACCTTAGCGACGGACGACGGAGGATAGATGACGGTATGCGCACTTCGCCCTTATTTCAGACGACGGTGTGCTTCGCTACGACGTTCGGACGACAGCGTAAGGTATAACAACAACGTCCTTGGCATTGACAAGCTAGGGCTAGCAAAGAGGAGGACGACAATGGCGATGGATGGTGTTTTTAAACTTATGCTTAGACACAACGGTCGCATCTGGTTTAGAGGAGGAAAAGGAGATTTTATATCGGTTGTTACAAAGAACTAATGTAGAAAGCACTTATTATATCGGTTACTTTACTTAACCGATTGAAAATAGCTTTAAAATATACCACTTTTTACATTGGTTCCATTTACAAACGATGTAGAAAGTTTGAACTTTATTTGCAAAAATATCACCGTGTGCTTTTCTACATCGATTGTAGAGTAACCGATGTAAAAAGTATCAAATTTATTTACATAAATACCACCGCCTATTTTTTACATCGGTTCACGCACAACCAATGTAAAATTCTGTTATAAAAAACTATTTTTTGTACTAGTGGTAGATCTTCTCCTTGCAAATATTTGGTAAAATTCTTGCAATTATAAGTTTTTACCAAATTTTTAAAAATATATAAATTTAATACTATTGAATAAAAAAATTTAACATAAGATATAAATATTTTAAATTGAATACATTATTAAACTAAACACAGAATATAATATAGATGTAGTAGCTAAAATGTATATAAATATATGTGTAAATATTAAGCGTTATGAATTATATTTTTATAAATTTGATCTCACATTTCGAATCCATATTAAGAATATTCTTATTTCTATTTTTGTGGGAAATTTGTTTCAAATTTAAGTTCTTAAATGGAGCAACTTTCATCGAAATTCTTGAATTTCAAGAAACTTTTTTATGTCTATTATAAAGAAAAGAAAAAATTTACATAAAAATTTTAAATATTTAATAAAGATAAACATTATTTCTAAAACAATACTTTCTTTCAATAATAAAAAATTAAGATTTATAATATGGCAAATTTTTTAATTTTTGTCATACAAACAGAAATGTTGGTTCATACTTCTTCTGGCTTAGGCGTTATTTCGATAATCAATATCGTTGTTTTGCAGTTTTGTAGGTTGTTTTATTTTCAATTTCATTTTTTAAATGTGTTAAAAATTTTAAAGAAACGAATGAAGTCTTCAAAAAATATTACTTGTAACTGAATTATTTTAATTTAGTTTTTATAATGTTTGAGTACTTAGGGATGACATTTTTTTATCAATAACGATTTTCATATATTTATACTTTTTATATTTAATTTCTTGATTTTCATATATCAATAACATGTAATTATTCTAATCATGTGTATTTTTTACTTCTCTTTTTACAACATTGTCTATCGTATTTTTTTAATATTAAAAAAAATAAAAAAGAAGAAAGAATAAATGGTATTCAGTGACAGGTAGGACACACTTACTATTTATCCTGCCATACACACATGATAAGAAGGAAAAGGATAATGACAAATTACAATTAAAAAAAAAGACTCGAAAGATTATAATTTTGGAATGAGATTATTGAGACACATTATACTGATTTTTAAATTTTAAGAGAAAGAGACTTAAATAGAGTATAAAAGTAGTTTTAGAACTATTTACTTTACAATAAAATTTATTAATTATGTGATAAATTTAGAGATTAGATTTAATTATATCTAAATTTAATATTGGATAAAAATTTAATTATTTATAGGAGTAATTCTAAAGTCACCTACTTTAGAATAAAATAATTAATTATGTGATAGCTTAAAATTTATCTATGATTATATTTAAATTTGAATGTAAATGAAATATTATATGATTCTATATTGGTGATCGGATTAATAGAAATTAAATTAATCAATTTTAGGTGAAAATGTGATATAAAAATTTTAGATATCCAAATATATATATATATATATATATGAATTACGTTAATAAATTTTGTCAGTATTATAAAATGGTATACCTTTACATAAATTAATATAAATTATAGGGATTATAATATTTAAACGTAGAACTGTTAGAAAGAGATTTTTAAAATAAAGTTCTGTTTAATAAATTTTAAATCATATAGATATATTTTTATATAGTAAGTATAAGGAGGTATTCAATTAAAAAGTTCGATGAAAAAAATATTTATTATTTTATAAAAATATTTAAAATCTAATATCTTATAATAAACATTATTTTTCTCTTCAATATATTTTTACGATATATAAAAATATAGTTAGTATTAAATTATATATATATATATATATATATATATATATATATATCAGTATATTTAAACCTAACTATAAGGAGATAAAATATAAAAATAATAGAGAATATGATATTAGTAGTTAATTTATTATTGGTATAAACTTTAAAAGATATTTATTGAAAATTAGAAATCTTGTTTAATATGGTAAAAAGTACATAATTAAACGTGAAATATATATATATATATATATATATATATATATATTTGAACAATGAAATAATTGATCGAGGACTATGAGATCCTCACCCTTAAGAAGAAAGCGATGCTTTCAATTGTGATATGGATAAGAATTAGAATAATTAGTTGACATGCATCATTCGCATAAAAGTGTTTTGTAAATTGTAATACAGGATAATCTGCAAACCATTATGTAAAAGGGGGCTGGAAAATCTAAAGATCAATTTAGATGGAAGTAGACCAAAGTTCAGGATCATGGGAACTCTGAGGGTACATGAATTGGGTTTTAACCTTCTGATGATCTAGGGTTGCCTCTTGTAATCGGGACTACTCTGGTCGAACTTAGCCGCCTTGACAAGACCGTGAATATTATCATTTTCGGTCGAAAATTTTGAAATGTTGTGAAATGAAGGTGATGGTGTCGCAACCGGGATCACGACGGGACGACGAACAAAAGCTTTTAATTAGAAAAACAGAGGAGTCGCCACCAAAATTTATTAAAGAAAATTTTGGAAAAACTTAAAAAGTATGATCTTTGAAACCAGTTTGGGTTCGGGAGTTATTTACGCATAGGGAAGGTACTAGCACCCTATGACGTCCATTAAAATGGTTACCTCCTAATTAATTATGCACGTATACCATTAACTTTCAAAAAAAAATTTATTTCACTCAAATAAAAATGTTTTTATTGATTTGTATTGTTAATAAACCCCTCCCTTTTTTGAATTTTTTAAAGGAAATGCATAGGGTTCAAGGTAGCAAATGGCTACTCAATAAACCCTTACAAATCAAACGGTATCAAAGGTGGATCAACCACTCAATTAACATCGCTTGACCCCTCATATATAAAAAAAGAGTAATCAATCAGGATTCACAAATTTAATTTTAAACTGATTAGGATATTAGGGGATTTCGCATATCAGTTTTGGAAATCGGAAACATGTATCGTTATAGCAAACATCAGACAACAAGGGAACATATGGCATATCCGGGATAGATTCTATACATCAGGAATAAAAGATAGAAACATTAGGGGCATATTCTACGTGTCAGAGTTAGGAATTGGGGAAACAAGCACAAAACAAAACAGGATAAAGATGTTACCTAGTTGTCGAAGCTTGGATCTGATTTGCCCTCCTTTGTTGCTCTTCTTCCTATGTATAACGTCCTATGTCCAGTGCTCTTTCTCACGTACGTCACGTCTGTGCGTATCTCTGTGTATACTTATCGTAGGTAGGTCTGTATCTGTGTATAGCGTAGGTCCCTATCTGTGTATAGCGTCGGTCTCTCTCTGTGTATAGCGTAGGTCTCTCTCTGTCTATAGCGTAGCCCCCTTTTTCTGATACGTTCCCCTTAATTATATGTCTTGCTCGTTCTCTCAAAGTCCTCTGCCACTACCCCACTAAACAATAATCACTCCCCCACTTCTCGTTAACTGCTCTTCCACTACCCCACTTCTCGTTAACTGCTCTTCCACTACCCCTACCTATCAGAAAAGATAACCCCCTTATCCCTATTATCTTATTAATTTTTATTAATCAATTTTTATCTTTTATTATTTTTATTATTATTATTTTATTTTTTTTAATTTTATAAATACGGACAAAATTAGTTATTCACAGTTGCCCCTCTTTACAAGTTTCTTATCAAATAATAAGAATAACAAAGCTTTTCATATTATTATTATAAGAAATTTGAAAAGAAGTGAATTAATTTTGTCTATGGTAAAAAATAAATAATAATAAAGTAAATTAAAAATTCCTGTGAGTCCATTTTTGACAAAAATGTTTGTGCAAGCTATGAACGTTGGAAAGGGATATTTTGCACCATGAACGCAAAATTTTGATGAACTTGGGGTCTAGAAGATATATGGATATTGATAATCCACGGGTGCAAGGACCCTTGGAAATGAGTGGGTACGTGGACTCTCGGAATGAAGTGGGTACGTGGACCCTTGGAATGCTGTGGGTGCGTGGACCCTTGAAATGAAGAGGTGGGTGCGTGGACCCTTGAAATGAAATGGGTGCGTGGAGCCTTGGAATGCAGAGGGTGCGTGGACCTTTGGAATGAAATGGGTGCATGGACCCTTAGAATGCAGAGGGTGCGTGGACCCTTGTGATGAGGTGGGTGCGTGGACCCTTAGAATGCGGAGGGTGCGTGGACCCTTGTGATAGGTGGGTGCGTGGACCCTTGGAATGCAGAGATGGGTGCGTGGACCCTTGGAATGAACTGGGTGCGTGGACCCCTGTGATAAGGTGGGTGCGTGGACCCTTGAAATGAAATGGGTGCGTGGACCCTTGGAATGCAGAGGGTGCGTGGACCTTTGGAATGAAATGGGTGCATGGACCCTTAGAATGCAGAGGGTGCGTGGACCCTTGTGATGAGGTGGGTGCGTGGACCCTTGTGATGAGGTGGGTGCGTGGACCCTTGAAGGGCAGAGGTGGGTGCGTGGACCCTTAGAATGCGGAGGGTGCGTGGACCCTTGTGATAGGTGGGTGCGTGGACCCTTGGAATGCAGAGATGGGTGCGTGGACCCTTGGAATGCAGATGGTGCGTGGACCCTTAGAATGCAGAGGGTGCGTGGACCCTTAGAATGAAATGGGTGCGTGGACCCTTAGAATGAAATGGGTGCGTGGACCCTTAAGATGCAGAGGGTGCGTGGACCCTTGGAATGCAAAGGTGGGTGCGTGGACCCTTGGAATGAAGTGGGTGCGTGGACCCTTGGAATGCAGAGATGGGTGCGTGGACCCTTGGCATGAGGTGGGTGCGTGGACCCTTGGAATGAACTGGGTGCGTGGACCCCTGTGATAAGGTGGGTGCGTGGACCCTTGAAATGAAATGGGTGCGTGGACCCTTGAAATGAAATGGGTGCGTGGAACCTTGGAATGCAGAGATGGGTGCGTGAACCCTTGGCATGAGGTGGGTGCGTGGACCCTTGGAATGAAATAGGTGCGTGGACCCTTGGAATGAAATGGGTGCGTGGACCCTTGGAATGAAATGGGTGCGTGGACCCTTGGAACGCAGATGGTGCGTGGACCCTTAGAATGCAGAGGGTGCGTGGACCCTTAGAATGAAATGGGTGCGTGGACCCTTGAGATGCAGAGGGTGCGTGGACCCTTAGAATGAAATAGGTGCGTGGACCCTTAAGATGCAGAGGGTGCGTGGACCCTTAAGATGCAGAGGGGGCGTGGACCCTTGGAATGCAAAGGTGGGTGCGTGGACCCTTGGAATGCAGAGATGGGTGTGTGGACCCTTGGCATGAGGTGGGTGCGTGGACCCTTGGAATGAACTGGGTGCGTGGACCCCAGTGATAAGGTGGGTGCGTGGACCTTTGAAATGAAATGGGTGCGTGGACCCTTGGAATACAGAGATGAGTGTGTGGACCCTTGGCATGAGGTGGGTGCGTGGACCCTTGGAATGAACTGGGTGCGTGGACCCCTGTGATAAGGTGGGTGCGTGGATCATTGGACTGCAGAGGGTGCGTGGACCCTTAGAATGCAGAGGGTGCGTGGACCCTTGTGATGAGGTGGGTGCGTGGACCCTTGAAATGCAGAGGGTGCGTGGACCCTTATGATGAGGTGGGTACGTGGACCCTTAAACATAAGCTTAAGATAGTTTATTAATGGTGATGATGCAAGAGTACATGATACTAAATGCTTTGATGATACAATTCAATGATGATGCATGATGGTCGAAACTATTGTGATTTTATTAAATGACTTTTGTGACGTTACTGTTCCTCCCGAGCTCGCTTGTCCAAGATCCAAGGATGAGTGAGATTTCTTGATTTAATTCAAGTGTCTCCTTGTTTGGTTTGTGTTTGAGTTACTTTTAGTCTGCCATGAAGATTGAACGAGTTAGAACAATATTCTCACCTTCCACCACACGCAACTTTTATTGGGTCCTCGTTAAGCTTACTGCAATATTTAACACACAAATAATTGTAATGCTGTTATTTTAATATCAACACATATTTCCTTTCGGTATATCACTATTAAATGTTGTGAGGTTAGGTGGTGAGAGAAAAGTCATGGTCTTTTATTGAACAAAGTGATTGTCGAAGACAATAATATTTAGCAAGGAAGGAATGGTATATACATTGAGTGAAGTTTAGAAAATGAAAAATATTTACAGAAGGATGCTGTGAGTGGCAGAACTTTATTCAGGACCGTTTTTCCAATGAGTAATGCCAGTATCACACTTCAGTAACCTCAGTAACCCACTAATAAGCTTCAGAGAAAAGATGAAATTGCCCCAGTTATTCGTTTGTCACAATGTTTCCCTCAGATTGTAACTGTCAATCCACAACTTGTCCCGATTTTCGCATTCAACTCTTCAATTGCCCCAGTCTATCATTCAATGCAACTCTTGCCCCAGTTTGTAACTGTCCAATTGCCCCAGTTTGTAAAGTCTGATGCATTTTTTGTGCTCGTTCATCTTCTAGACCGCCTATCCAGGTTTTCAGTCTAGTGATCATTTTATTTGACCCTAATTTTTGCCTAGATCGCTCTTTTCGAGTTTTCAATCTAGCGGGTCGCTCTAACTTTTGCCTAGATTGCCTTATAGGTTTTCAATCTAGCGAGCATTTTTTTATTGCTCTAACTTTTGCCTAGATCGTTTTTGAGGTTTTTCGATCTAGCGAGCTTTTTCAATTGTTCTAACTTTTGCCTAGATCGTTTTGGAGGTTTTCGATCTAGCGAGTTTTTTTTTTTTTTTTTTTTTTTTTTTTTTTTTTATGCATAGTACCTTCTTACTGCATCTGAGTTCACAGGGTGTAAGAGATCTTTGCCATCCATTTTTGTAAGGATCAAGGCTCCTCCGGAGAAAGCTTTCTTGACTACATATGGCCCTTCATAATTTGGAGTCCATTTTCCCATATGATCTTTATAAATTGGAAAAATTTTCTTGAGTACTAAATCTCCTTCTTGAAACTCTCGATGATGCACTTTCTTTTCAAATGATTTCTTTAGTCTTTTCTGATATAACTGGCCATGACAAATTGCCTTCAATCTTTTTCCTTCAATGAGGTTTAATTGGTCAAAACGGGTTTGGACCCATTCTGCTTCATTTAACTTCGTTTCCATTAATACCCTCAAGGAAGGTATTTCGACCTCAATAGGTAAGACAGCCTCCATCCCATATACTAAGGAAAATGGTGTTGCCCCAGTTGAGGTGCGAACCGAAGTACGATATCCATGCAAAGCAAACAGAAGCATTTCGTGCCAGTCTTTGTAAGTCACCACCATCTTTTGAATGATTTTCTTAATGTTCTTATTGGTTGCTTCAACTGCCCCATTCATCTTTGGCCGATAGGGGGAAGAATTATGATGTTTAATCTTGAATTCTTCACATAACTCAGTCATCATCTTGTTGTTTAAATTGGTCGCATTGTCTGTGATGAGTTGATTTGGTAGACCATAACGGCAGATTAACTCCCTTTTTATGAACCTTACTACCACATTTCGGGTTACATGCGCGTAGGAAGCTGCTTCAACCCACTTAGTGAAGTAATCAATTGCAACCAAAATAAAACGATGTCCATTTGACGCCTTAGGTTCAATGGGACCTATGATGTCCATTCCCCACATCGAAAATGGCCAAGGCGATGATAAAACATTTAATGACGTTGGTGGAGCATTAATATTATCAGCATATGTCTGGCATTTATGACATTTCTTCACATGGTTAAAGCAGTCAGATTCCATGGTCAACCAGTAGTAACCGGCCCTTAAGATCTTTCTTGCCATTGCATGTCCATTCGCATGAGTTCCAAAAGATCCTTCATGTACTTCCTTGATGATTTTTATGGCTTGAGTAGCATCAACGCATCTAAGGAGCACCATATCATGATTTCTTTTATACAATACTTCTCCATTTAAAAAGAAGCTCATTGCCAATCTTCTCAAAGTTCTCTTTTCGTTCTCCGAAGCACCCAACGGATACTCTCTTCTCTTGATAAAATTCTTGATATCATGGTACCAAGGTTTTCCATCTGGTTCTGCTTCGATGGAATGACAGTGCGCCGGATGATCACGACGTTGGATCTTTATAAGTGGCATGTCCTCTTCCTCACTCAGTGTAAACATGGACGACAAAGTGGTCAATGCATCTGCCAACGAATTTTCCTCTCGGGGGATATGATCAAAGGTTACTTCTTCTAACTGTTTTATTAATTCCTTAATATAGGACTGGTAAGGAATTAATTTTGAATCTCGAGTCTCCCATTCTCCTCTTAGTTGATGAATGACCAAAGCCGAATCACCATATATGTCGAGGATTTTCACCTTTGATTCTATGGCCGCTTCGATTCCTAGTACACAAGCTTCATACTCTGCCACATTGTTTGTGCAATCAAAGCATAGTCGGGCTGTGACTGAGACGTACTGCTTTTCTGGGGAAATTAGTATAGCTCCAATCTCATGCCCCAATACGTTGGAAGCACCATCAAATAACATCGTCCATCTTTCTTTCATTGACGGTTTTTTCTCACCAAATGATGTCATTATGTCTTCGTCAGGGAACCTACATTGCATTGACTCATAATCTTCAACAGGTTGATGTGCCAAGTAATCTGCCAGAACACTTCCTTTGATTGCCTTTTGGGTAACATATACAATATCATACTCTGATAAGAGGACTTTCCAACGGGCAATCCTTCCTGTTAGAGCGGGTTTTTCAAAAATGTACTTGATTGGATCCATTTTAGACACTAACCAAGTTGTGTGACTCAGCATATATTGTCTTAAGCGACGGGTGGCCCAGGCGAGAGCACAACAAGTTCGTTCTAACAATGAGTAATTGACCTCATAATTGGTGAACTTCTTGCTTAAGTAGTAAGTGGCCTGTTCCTTTCTTCCAGACTCGTCCAGTTGGCCTAGCATGCACCCCATAGACTCATCAAGCACTGTCAAGTACATAATGAGAGGCTTTCTAGGGATTGGTGGTACCAAGACTGGGGGACTTTGCAAATACTGCTTAATCTTCTCAAAGGCTTCCTGGCAATCATCATTCCATTCCATTGGTTGATTCTTACGCAACAACCTGAAGATTGGCTCACATGTAGCTGTCAATTGGGATATAAATCGAGCAATATAGTTTAGCCTTCCAAGAAATCCTCGGACTTCCTTTTCTGTGCTGGGAGAAGGCATTTCAAGAATAGCTCGAACTTTTTCAGGATCCACTTCAATCCCCTTTTGGCTAATTATAAATCCCAATAACTTGCCAGACTTTACTCCAAACGTACATTTAGTCGGGTTCAGCCTCAACTTGAACTTTCTTAATCGCTCAAACAATTTCTGTAAATGAACAATATGATCTTCTTCATTTTTTGACTTGGCAATCATGTCATCTACATAGACTTCAATCTCCTTATGCATCATGTCATGGAATAAGGTCACCATTGCCCTTTGATAAGTAGCCCCAGCATTCATCAATCCAAATGGCATAACCTTGTAGCAAAATGTGCCCCACGGTGTGATAAATGTGGTCTTTTCCATGTCTTCTTCAGCCATCTTGATCTGATTGTAACCCGAGAAACCGTCCATAAAAGAGAAGAAGGAATGTTGAGTTGTATTGTCTACCAATACGTCGATGTGAGGTAAGGGAAAATCATCCTTAGGGCTAGCCCTATTTAGGTCCCGGTAGTCAACACACATTCGGACCTTCCCGTCTTTCTTAGGGACTGGAACTACATTGGCAATCCATTGGGGGTATTTTGAAACAGCAAGAAAACCAGCGTCGAGTTGCTTTCTAACCTCCTCTCTGATCTTTAAGGACATCTCTGGCTTCATTCTCCTTAACTTCTGCTTAACTGGGGGATATTCTGCCTTTAACGGTAGTTTATGTTCTAC
Organism: Canavalia gladiata; assembly: GCA_037954105.1. NCBI lineage: Eukaryota > Viridiplantae > Streptophyta > Magnoliopsida > Fabales > Fabaceae > Canavalia > Canavalia gladiata. The sequence goes on along the minus strand of CM075661.1, from coordinate 15,382,824 downwards.
TATGCTAGTGTCGAGGCCTGGCATATCCTGATATGACCATGCAAAGACATCTTTAAAATCGTGCAAGAGCTTTATCAACCTGCAACGCCCCTCCTCTTTCATGAATGTGCCAATTTTGACTTCTTTTTTCTCCTCATTGGTCCCCAAATTAATCATTTCAATCGGTTCCTTATGAGGTTGTATTACTCTGGCCTCTTCCTCCATCAATCGCAACAGTTCAGTGGATGGTTCTGAATCATTATCATCCTCCTCATTGGCCTGATTAATGGGTAGATGAAAGCTACTTGATGTGATACTAGCATTATTTTCATCTTCAAACGTGCTATTTTTAGATCTGCATCATTTAGGAATGGAAAGAGGGAAATGAACAAAAATTCTAACGAGGTAAAGAATACAAGTAGAAGAGGGAGACCAGTATTTAGGAAATTCAGAATGCATTTTATTAATGATATACTGAAAGGAAACATGTACGCCCATAACAAAGAGAATCTTAAAGCCTTGGGCAGAGCAATAAGGTTAGCATTACAAAATTACTTGATGTCTGAATTAAAATTCACAGGAAGCTCAACGATTTCCCAATTGACAAGCCTTGTGTTTGGTGGACAAACGTGAACCCAATTGACATGCTCATCCTTCAAAGTGTACTCTTCCACGACAGCTATTGGGCTTGAAGACTCAAATCCAGCACTCCAAAAAGTATTCCTCAGATCATATATGGAGATCCCCCCAGTCTCGGGCTTTCTGTCATCCAACCTGGCCAGTCTTTTCTCTCTTTTCTCCTCTGCAATCCTTTTCTTATCTGCTCTTGAAGGTTTGTACCCTAACCCAAAGCGGTCTTTATTTTCTATCAGACTTGGTAGCTTGCTCAAACCTTGCTCGTATTTTCCCAAGCCATGTCCATATTGGTACCCGTTCTCAAGCATGACTCTTGCTACCATTGTAGAAGCACCTGATGGTTGGATCTTTGTAATGGGCATTCCTTCCTTGACATAACTAGCATTCGCAATCTCAAGTGCCTGAAACGAAGTCTCAAGAGCCTCTTCAGCTGCTTCGATATAAGGGGTAGAGGAAGGTTTACTCACTAGTAAATCTTCCTCAGCAGAGACAATGATCAGATTGTCATTGATGATGAACTTCAGCTTCTGGTGGAGTGTGGATGGTACAGCTCGTGCACAATGAATCCATGGTCTTCCCAGAAGGCAACTGTAAGCAGGAGTAATGTCCATTACTTGGAATGTCACTTCAAAAGTAATTGGACCAATCTGAACAGGTAGGTTTATCTCTCCTATCACTTCTCTGCGAGATCCATCAAATGCCCGGACTACCATGGTGCTCGGTTTCATATGCGACATGTCAAATGATAGTTTTGCGAGTGTTGCCATTGGCATTACATTCAGTGAGGACCCATTATCGATTAAAACTCTAGCAATAATATGGTCCATGCACTTTACTGATATGTGTAAAGCCTTATTGTGTCCTGCTCCTTCCATTGGTATCTCATCATCAGTAAAAGTAAGGTAATTATTGGCGGTGATATTACCAACAATACCTTCGAATTTTTCCACTGATATATTATGGATGACATGAGTCTCATTCAATATTTTTAACAATGCTTCCCTGTGAGGCTCTGAGTTCATCATCAAGGATAGAAGTGATATTTTAGCTGGAACTCGGTTCAATTGATCAATCACTGTGTACTCACTTTGTTTCACGAGCTTTAAAAACTCATACACTTCTTCATCTGATAGTTCTCCTTTTTGTTCTTTCCTCTCTGCAGCTTCCTGGTCGACCACATGCCTTCCTTTTCCTTTTTCTTTCTCAGTCTCATTCATCGGTTTGACTCTAAGCTCTTCGGGAGTGTAAATTCGACCAGTTCGAGTCATACCGCCGACCCCGGCAATATTGGTAATCTCAGAATCCCCTAAATCAGTATCCTTTTGTAAGTCATCTTTGGTATCATCAGTACTCACCTCGAACCCATATCTCCAAGGTACTGCTTTGTTGCTTTTATAAGGAAAAGCTGTTGGAATTTGAATTGTGATAGGTTTTGGCTTACCCGAGGTTGGAATGGTAGGAGTACTGGTGTAATAGATAGTCAAGGGTCTTGGTAAGCCTGAAGTTGAATCGTCAACTACCGACACACTGTTGTCCCCTTTGAGATGACCCACTTGTACCAACTGTTTGTCCATTAGGTCTTGCAGAATCAACTTGAAGACATCACACTCTTGTATTGAGTGATCTGCACCCGGGTGTAATCCACAACTATCATTCTCTTTAGAATTTCCCCTGACCATACCGAACTTGTGCATCTCAGCAAAGATGAACTTCAATGGAGTTTTGACATCTTCTACCTTATTTCTCAATGGTGGTCTTTCATCTTCAATAAAGTTAATCGATGGCCCTCCGTGCCCTGGTAGAAGATTGCTTCCAACATTGGGAGTGTCCGCTTTGAAGTTCAACCACTTTGCATTAATCAGTTCTTGCACCTTGAATTTTAATGCTCGACAATTTTCAGTTGAATGACCGATAGCACCTGCATGGTAATCACATTTTGCATTTGGATCATACCCCCTAGGATAAGGTGGTTCTATTGGTCTCATTGGGCGAGGTACTACTAGGCAATTTTGGATGAGCTGAGGTAGTAGTTCTGTGTAAGACATGGGGATTGGGTCGAATTGGACTGGACTCCTACCTTGGTTGCTAGGGCTATTTTGGTGGTTTGGGTTTTTGTTCCATGGTTGATTGAATTGGGGTGGCCTTATAGAGGGTGAGTTGGATGGAATGGGTGGGATTGAAAGGTGAGATTGAGGGTATGGATTTTGTGAGATGGTGGTGATATGTGGGTAAGGCATATGAGGGAGGTTGTAGGTTGGTTGGAGATGAGGAGGTTGAAAGATGGGGCCCCTAGGAGATTGAAATGTTACTGCATTGGCTTCTCCTTCCTTCTTCTTCACTGATCCAGTTGAGGGTTTTTTTGCAATGTTCGTTCCTGAAGGAATATGAGCAATCTTTCCACTCTTCAGACCATTCTCGACTCTTTCTCCGATGATGACTATGTTAGAGAAATTTGAGGAGATGCTTCCAATCATCCTATCATAGAAAGGTGCCCGTAGTGTATCAATAAATAATGCTACCATTTCTTTATCAGACAATGGGGGTTCCACTTGAGCTGCTAATTCTCTCCATCTTTGAGCATACTCCTTGAACGACTCTTGATCCTTTTTTGACATGCTTTGCAATTCCCATCGGTCTGGTGCCATGTCGATATTGTATTTGTACTGTTTGAGGAAAGCATCGGCCAAATCCTTCCAGCAACGAATATGGGAACGCTCAAGGTGCATGTACCAACTTGAAGCTGCCCCAGTTAAACTGTCTTGGAAGAAATGAATCAGCAACTTGTCATCATGAGCATGGGATGCCATCTTCCTACAATACATGGTCAGATGACTTTTTGGACAAGTGGTTCCTTTGTACCTATCAAACTCTGGCACTTTAAACATTGGAGGTATAACTACATCAGGAACAAGGCAAAGATCTGCAGCTGCTCCGATGTTGTAGCTACTACCTTCTACAGCTCGTAGTCTCGCCTCTAACATCTGTAATTTTCCTTGCTCACAAGGGTTAAGTTGATTAAACCCTTCCGTGCCTTGGTGGAGATTAAGCTGAGATTGCAGGGTGGCTTGTGCGTTAAACTTGGAAGGTGCTTCAGGAGTTCTTGTGGCCAGTCTTGGATTAACTGGATGGGCTTGAGTGGCCCGCGGGTCGGCCTCAGCTTCTGGGGCTACATAACCAGGGGGAAGGTCATATTCTGGCCATTGGTCCTCTTGAGAATCGGCATGTTCTTGCACAGGTTTGTTGTAATGCAGAGTGAGCGGTGTCTTTGACTGAGCCTGGGGGGTCTGTTCAGAGTCTTTCTTTTCCAAAGCTCGCAAAGCTCCTAGGACCAGTGCCATCTGCTCCTTTAGTTGGTTGAGCTCACTCCTCAATTCTTCATTCTGTTGTTCTAACTCATCCATGATCTTGGATTGCGAGCGAGTTCTGTAGGGATGTCGGAGGAACAGCTTGCCTGCTTTGTTATTTTTCTTTTATCTAGTATGGAAATATGATGTTAGTATGTAAAGAAAAAATAAAGGTTAATGAGGGAATGATTTCATTTGAGCATTCAAAATTAGGAAAGTTCCCCACACTTCTATTCAAGGACCACTCGTCTCAAGATGGAAGTGTGGTTGACACTCAACCTAAGGGAGTATTCGCTCCTCAATAAGTTAGGTCTTTGTCAACTAGCAATGAGTTCGTGACCCATGTCTTCAATCAGGGACCACTCATCTCAAGATGAAAACATGGTTGACGCCTAATCCAAGGGAGTATTCACTCCTCAATGGATAGGGTCTTGACCAAAGCAACCAACAAGCGAAGTGACCCATATCTTCGATCAAGGACCACTCGTCTCAAGATGAAGACATGGTTGACACCTAATCCAAGGGAGTATTCCCTCCTCAATGGATAGGGTCTTAACCAAAGGAACCAACAAGCGAAGTAACTCATCTTCTTAAAGTTTACACAAGCTTTTTTGGTCATTTTCTTGCACACTGCATTTACTTTTTGAAGATCATTAATTTGTGCAGTGATTCTAATGCTTCTCATTTGGTCATATACATTGCTAGTACAACCTTGAACTTCCTTCATTTGAATGCTATTAAATCTTTCCAAAAAAAAAACAAGAAATAGATAAATGATGCAATGCCCTGTGTAAAATATGCATGAACCTATATGCCTAAGATATTATGCGTGAGCTTATATGAACATGTTAAACATGCATGGACCTATATCAAAGTTTTTTTTTTATTATTAATTTTTTTAATTAATTTTTTTTATTAAAACCCAACTCAAACATGATAAATGTATGGTTTTTTTTTATTTTTTATGTAGAAATGTGATAAAAAAAATTAATTCTAAAAAGGAGGATGAACATGTTATTTTTATGTTTTTTTTTAAATATCCAAAAAGAAAACAATGCATGAGCCTATATAAAGTTTTTTTTTCTAAAATGCTAACAAAAAAAATATAAAATAAAAATAAAAATAAATGTTCCTAACATGTTACGTATTTTTTGTGTAAAATAAATAAAAATAAAAATAAAAAAATTCATAAATATGTTCCCTTTTTTTTTAAATGTACAAAAAAATGCATGAACCTATATGATTATTATTTTTTTTAAAATTCCAAAAAAATGAACGCACCTAATATATAATTTTTTGTATGAATGTGTTATTTTTATTTTTTTTTTATCTAAAAAATAAAAAACGTATAAAATTTTTCTAAAAGCCCAAATAAACACAAAAAATATATCTAAATATGTGATTTATAAATGTGAAAGAAAGAAAAAAAAATGTATGAACATGTTATTTTTGTTTTTTATTTATCTAAGTATTCAAAAAGAAAAAAAAATGCATAACATTTTTTATTTTCTAAAAGTCAAGCTAAAACACAAAAGAAGAAAAACAAAAATATATCCAAACATGTGATTTTTTATTTATAAATGTGAGAAAAAAAATGCATGACATGTTATTTTTGTTTTTTTATTTATCTAAATACAAAAACAATACATCATTTTTTTTATTTTCTAAAAGCCTATCTGAAATAAAAAATGAATACACCTAGGATGTGATTTTTTTTAAAGAAAATGCATGAACGTGTTATTTGTTTTTTCCTAAATGTTTAGAATTTTTTTTTATTTTTCGAAAGGCCCAACTCAAATAAAAACTGAATATACCTATAATGTGATTTTTTTTAAGAAAATGCATGAACGTGTTCAGAAAAGTTTTTTTTTTTCGAATAGCCCAACTGAAACAAAAACTGGAATACCTAGGATGTGATTTTTTTTTTAGAAAATGCATGAACGTGTTATTTTTTTTTCTAAATGTTCAAAAAAGTTTTTTTTTCGAAAAGCCCAACTCAAATAAAAACTGAATATACCTATAATGTGATTATTTTTTTTGTAATGCATGAACGTGCTATTTTTGTTTTTTTGTCTAAATTTTCAAATTTTTTTTTTTTTTCGAAAAGTCCAACTAAATGTACCTAACATGCGATTTTTTATGTATACATGTGATAACATATTTATAAAAAGAAATTAACGAACATGTTATTTTTATTTCCTTTTTTCTAAATGTCCAAGAAATGCATGAATATTTTTATTTTTTCTTAAAGCCCAAAAAAAACTGAATATATTTACAATTTAAAAAAATAAAAAAATAAATTTATGATTGAGATTCATGTCCAAATTTAAAAATTTAGTATTATTTTCGATGAAAAAATGATGATAACGATGTGATTGATTGGCTATGCTCATGTGTTATAATATGATGAGACGTGAATATACATGTGCAAGATAAAGAGAAAGAAACATGCTCCCCATGTGTCCTGTTTTAGGTCAAAAACTAAGGAAGGATATTACTAATGTTCATGTCCTAACTTTGGAAGGTTTCTTATTTCTTTCTATGTGCATGGTTTCATGGGTAGATCTAGACACCTCACAGTTTATCATGGCTCTCAGATTGCCCTTATCATATAGACAAGGACCCAGTTCTTGAACCAGTCATAAGTAGGGAAATGCCCTCTCAATATGACTAACTCATGATACCAGTAACACTCTGAGTGGTGACTTAACAATTACCAAGTGGGCATGAAGCCCCTCAATAGCAACCATCAAGACACCCGCTAATCTTAGGCTTGCACAAGCACGGGTATAGAGCCCAAAAAGTGTGTGAGGTAAGTGAGAGTGAATTGTGTGAAGGGGGCATACAAACCTTTAAATCTAAAACTACCCAACCCCACCTGCAACACAAACAAGCAACCAAGAATATACAGCAGAAAGTCTTCTATCCTGTGGTTCACAGCATTGAGTATACACAAACACCCTATGATTCACAGTACTGAATATATACGAACACAATGAGCACGAGAGGAAAAATCACATTGAATATATACAAAAACAACGAATACGAACAAAAAATAAATAAATAAATAAAAATCACAACATTGAATATATACAAACACAATGATCACGCACAAGATAGAAAAAGAATAAACAATATTTACATAAAAATGAAAAAGAGTGAAATAAATAAAAATAAAGTTAGAGGGAACATGCACAATTAATCAGATTAGGCTTAACTCTCAGAAAGCTGTCCCCAGTGGAGTCGCCATCTGTCGCAACCGGGATCACGACGGGACGACGAACAAAAGCTTTTAATTAGAAAAACAGAGGAGTCGCCACCAAAATTTATTAAAGAAAATTTTGGAAAAACTTAAAAAGTATGATCTTTGAAACCAGTTTGGGTTCGGGAGTTATTTACGCATAGGGAAGGTACTAGCACCCTATGACGTCCATTAAAATGGTTACCTCCTAATTAATTATGCACGTATACTATTAACTTTCAAAAAAAATTTTATTTCACTCAAATAAAAATGTTTTTATTGATTTGTATTGTTAATAAACCCCTCCCTTTTTTGAATTTTTTAAAGGAAATGCATAGGGTTCAAGGTAGCAAATGGCTACTCAATAAACCCTTACAAATCAAACGGTATCAAAGGTGGATCAATCACTCAATTAACATCGCTTGACCCCTCATATATAAAAAAAGAGTAATCAATCAGGATTCATAAATTTAATTTTAAACTGATTAGGATATTAGGGGATTTCGCATATCAGTTTTGGAAATCGGAAACATGTATCGTTATAGCAAACATCAGACAACAAGGGAACATATGGCATATCCGGGATAGATTCTATACATCAGGAATAAAAGATAGAAACATTAGGGGCATATTCTACGTGTCAGAGTTAGGAATTGGGGAAACAAGCACAAAACAAAACAGGATAAAGATGTTACCTAGTTATCGAAGCTTGGATCTGATTTGCCCTCCTTTGTTGCTCTTCTTCCTATGTATAACGTCCTATGTCCAGTGCTCTTTCTCACGTACGTCGCGTCTGTGCGTATCTCTGTGTATACTTATCGTAGGTAGGTCTGTATCTGTGTATAGCGTAGGTCCCTATCTGTGTATAGCGTAGGTCCCTATCTGTGTATAGCGTCGGTCTCTCTCTGTGTATAGCGTAGGTCTCTCTCTGTCTATAGCGTAGCCCCTTTTTCTGATACGTTCCCCTTAATTATATGTCTTGCTCGTTCTCTCAAAGTCCTCTGCCACTACCCCACTAAACAATAATCACTCCCCCACTTCTCGTTAACTGCTCTTCCACTACCCCTACCTATCAGAAAAGATAACTCCCTTATCCCTATTATCTTATTAATTTTTATTAATCAATTTTTATCTTTTATTATTTATTTTTTATTATTATTATTATTTTATTTTTTTTAATTTTATAAATACGGACAAAATTAGTTATTCACAGATGGTGATTTTAGTGTTGAAAAAGACATACTATGATTTGAAATTGGATCCCGATACCTCTGTTATTTTGATAAAACTAAGAACATGTTTGAGCTCACATGCATTTACATATTATAAGAAGGATGATCAACTTTAAATTAGTGAATATTATTATGGTACAAGACGTAATAATTTCAACTTATTCTTGAGTTTGTCATCGTAGAGAATAGAATAATCTCATTCGTACATTGCATAGGGTAATTGTTGTCTGATAGTTTGTTAAGAAAGTCAAAGAACTTATTTGTTGAAATATAATTTAGTACGCTACTGCTATCCTTATTTCTACTTGAATGAAGTCTCACTCCTTTCTATTATATTTTGTATTTATAATTACGATTTTTTAGTGAGCCTGCCACATGGATCGATTTCTTTTCGACATTGAGATGATTACCAATGTAGAGAGTAGACAAAAGTTCTCGGTATAACCAAGGCCAACTACAATGTAGGAATACTGGTTCAAAGAAAAAAAACGGATCCTTATAATATTTAGTTTAAAATATAACTTAATGTTATATATAACTATCTCATTACCTTAATCATAATGTTCTACAATAATTTAATTTTTGAATAAGGATATATATATATATATATATATATATATATATATATAAATATAAAGTAATGTAGAAATAACATTAAAAAAATATAGATACTTTGAAGATGTGAAAGTTTTTAATATTTTATTATTTTACATCTTTGAAATGAATCATCCCATTTGGATGTATAAAGAATATTTTATTCTTTTATCATCGCAATTTGTTTTCCTGTTCCGAAGCATTTTTGGCATCCTATCTATGTATAGAAATTAGGTATATATCCTTTTCTGATGGAAGAAAAACGCGAACAAATTCTAACAATTATAACAGTATAATGTTCTAACGTTCAACTGCGAACAATATCCTTGTGGTTTGTGATGTTTATTGAAATTTAATTTATAAATATGTAAAGACTAGAACTTAACGGTAGGTCACAGCAATGACAAAATGACAATATCCTAAATCCCGCAATGCATCACAACCTCCAGATTTTACTCCTAATCACAAAGTGTTCAAACTATAAGAAATTGAACTGAAAATTAAGTTGATTGCATAAAATGATAATGAAAAGCGAAGGTGGTGGATCAATTGGAGCATCTATCGTGCGTTTCATTGTACTGTAGATAAGAAATCTGCCTCTGCAGCTTCATTTGCTGATAGAATTTAGCAATGAAATCCTCCGCACGCCTATCAATCTCTGCTTCTTCTTGATCTTGATAATCATAGTGATATTCCTCATCTTTGTGTCCTGCACTCATTGGAGAAGTATGTCTCATGTGGTCGTATTCAATATGATGGTGATCTTCAAAATCAAATTGTGGTTTTATGCAAGGAATGTGAGGTAGGCGGAAGCAGATAGAAGATGGTGAATTGATCTTGACACTGAAGGTAGGGGTTTCGTCGAAGGAGAGTTCTCGCTCATAATAAGTGTATTGGGATGGCGGTGTTGTGTGGCCGAGACGCTTCAAGTACTTTGACACCACACGCAGGCGATTCCATACTCTATGAACAATGTCACGGTTCTTCATAGTTATAACCTGTAAGTACAGTGTTCTTTAATTAGTGTTAGCTAATTAAATTGGTTGATGGAAGTGAAGCACTGATATTGTGGGAGGGGTGTAGTGTAGCTAGGTGTAAGTACTGGTGTGTAGCGGTGATGCAAATTGATAAGTGAACATGGTATTGCTTACTGATTAGTTATATTGGAAATTAACGCGTGTGGATCTAGAAATTTAGAAACAGACTCATTTGGTTTTCACCTTTTCAAATGTGAACACTGGCGCTGCAAATCTCAACCACCAACACACGCCTCGAATCAAGCTGCTCAGTTTGGACATATATTAATTTGATTTTAAAATATTTTTATATTTTATAAATATAATTATTTTTTAAAATAATTCATATTATGACTTTACCGTAATGATATGAGATAAATATTTAATTATGTTGTACCAATAAATATTTATATGATAAAATGATGTGATATGTCGAAATATATTATTTTAGAATTTATAAAAATTAAAAAAAATTAATTTTAAAAAAATTTAAATAAATTTAGCTATATTTATACTAATTTTTTTTTATTCTTTTATTTTTAATCTGAAACAAAAGTGTGTTTTCTATTTCTTCAGTCTTTGAATCCTTGGTCATTTTTTGTTCAATTACTTTTTAGCAAAAATAATTTTTATTATCTTTAATGATCAAACAAATTAATATTTTATAAAACTAAATTAAAACAAGTCAAAAGTGATAATGGACAGTTCTTTTAATTTGCGTACTCATTATTTGGACCCTTGTTTGGAGAAGTTATTTTCAGTGGCTTGTGTTTGATTACTGATAATCGGGGTAATTAAAATGTGCATATTGCAAGAGATTTTTATTAAATTTACCATGACAAATTTTAGGTGATCCTTAAAGCTTAAAAAGTGAATGTTATGTACTATTTATATTAATTTATATATCGCATATTGTCTCAGTTATAATATTAAAAATATTATTATTAAAATCATAACTAATATGGAAAACATTAACGATATAGGTCTTTTTTCCTTGCTTCAAAAACACATAAAAATTATCATTACAGCTGAACCCTTTGTGAATAATTAAGTGAGAACTGTTGTTAGTAGAAACATTATATACCTTTTTTTTGGGTGCATATAAGATGGTATATGCTTGATCACATATTGTTCTTGTTTTCAAATTGAAATCAAGGAAAAACAATTCATTTTTAAAAAATATTGATTCAGTGTTGATTAAACAAATTAAAAAGGTTAAGGCCTTTTTATTCTAATTAAAAAATAAAGCGGATCCGAAGCTCTAACAACTATTTGTTCGTTGCCCTTTCCGAGTTTCCCTTGTAGACTGCGCGTCCTGATCCACAAGTGTAGTACTATTAATTATTTGCACGGTATTCACTTTATAAATCACACTCTTATTTTAAATTATTCGTGTGAACAAATTTCTAATTTTTTATTGATGCATTTGGTTCGCATTCCTCTAGATCTGTTACAAAAAATAATATATAATATTTTTGTTTGTTACAATAACAAAGGAAATAACTAATCTAATTGGCGATCATACATGCAAACAGCAAACGATGACGTTAGCAGGTCAACGAAAAAATGTCTCCGAGAGCTTGGAATAGATTAACCCATGGTTTTATGAGATGCTCGTTTCGCCTAATTCTGGACACGGCAAGTAATGACACGTTCAAAGCTTTTAGTTCGTGTTGACCTCTGTGGCATGGCAAGCAACGAATTAATTATTTGTTAATTAAAATCAATTTTATTAAAATTTATTTTACATTGTTAAATATACTTAATATAAAAATTAAAATTTGAACAATATGTTTTGATTAAAATATGTATTTATTATTAGAAAATATGAAAAATAATTATCCACCTGAAGATTTTGGCTAAAAGATATAAGGTAAGATGAAAAACTTGTGTGCCTTTCCTCTGATCGCCGCCCCCACAAAAAGTCAAACGAACTCTGTTGAAAACAAAATCGGCAACTGATTTCTTTTTTAGGTAAACTATTTTATAATGCAATCTTTGTAACGTGGATGATGATGCTGTATAACCATCCCTTTTTTATGATTTGCTGGTAGACCACTTATGCAACCGATGGGTAGGATTAATATCACTTTAAAAAGATGGCAAAGATCAGAAGATAAGCAATTAATTTATTTGGATATGAAACGCAATGTTTCTCTAAAAAAAAATTAACGTACTTAACGGATTTATTTTTTTAAAATTTATAACATTTATTTAGATGAAATATTTTAATATTTTAAAAAATTTGAAATATTTAAAAATTTAAAATTTTTTAATTTAAGTATTTTTATTTTGAAAATATTTTATTTAAATAAAAATTTTAAATTTTTTATATCTAAATTTTTTATTTGGATGATGAATGTTAAATTTTTTTATTTAAACTAAATAATTTAATTTGTAGTATATGTAAAATTTTATATTTAAATTTTTATAAGTTTTTTTATTTATTAAAAAATTTAAATATACAAATATTTTTATCATATAATATATTTAAATAAAATAATAATCTAATAAATATACATAATTAAAAGGATAATAAAATATTATTATATTATTTAATATTAAAAATATTATATTCAAAAGCAAAATAAAAAAATATAATAAAACAATAAAAAATAACATGTAATATGAAGAGAACAATAAAAAGATTGCAACATGAAGAGAGAAATGTTCATAGGAATAAGTTGTGAAACTTTAAAAAAATTTAAATTTTATTTATTATAAAAAAATTATTTTTTTATTTTAGTTTATTAAAATATTTTATAAAATTTAAAATATTTTAAAAAATTACTCAAACAAAATATTTCAATTTTTAAAATTTTAAATTTTTTTTAAAAATTAATTTACCTTATTAAAATGTCTCATACAAATAAAAGGTAATGGTTTTGATTTTTTTTTTCATTTTGTTTTTTTTACACATTTAGGTTTGTTCGTTTGTTGAATTGACGCGTTTCGTTTGTTGTTAATTATTAATATTTATTTTTCTAAAAGAAATCAATCCTAGAAGGATTGCAGCAGGAAGGCTTGCTAAGGATACAATCATACAAAAAGGTATTTTTATGGCTACTGAAAGTTGTAGAGTAGTGAGAAATTTGATATAACAGATGCTCATGCCAATTAACAAACTTTACTGTCTTTTTTCTTCATACATCTGTAACCCATTCATACGGTTTGGGGTTATCTTTTGACATTTATTTTATATCATATTCTTTCTGCATGAGAATAATCATAGCTAGTGAGTGCATTGATTGAGTCATAGCATGCTATCGTTAAGGATTTTTAAATTTTGCGGAATGAAAATTCAAGGTCCTTTCGCAAGATCAAATATTGTTCATATTAAAAGAAAGTTCCCAATTTTTCTTTGCCTTTAGGATTATGGATATTTTACGGTTTCGTTGTTTGTTTTGGATTTCTTTGTTGTGATGTTTAAATTCAATGCTACGTTAACAGAGGTTAATCCAATATTATTAACATAATTTTATATTGCATATATTAATTTTGTTGGAAAAAAATTATACCAACATAAACTAATCTGATATTAAATTATTAATAAATGATACATTTTTATAATGCAGTTAAATATTTTAATTAAATCATAAAACTAATTATAAAATTAATAAAAAAAATAAATTTAATAGAATATAATAATCTAATTTTATCATTTAACTATTATTATATTTATTAAGCCTTTTTAAATAGACATTAACAAGACATATATTAATATTCTAAATCTAATCTCATTTTTTACAAATCAAAATAATTTCTAAAACTATTTTAAATCCAATTAAAATAAATTTTTTCATTAAAACAAAATGAGATCGAATGAATATTTACAAATTCAAATTTTATTAACAGAGAAGATTAATTCAATAAATCCTAAAAGAAGTCTACATTTAATAAATAAGACAAACTTGCTTGAACCTTCCATATGAAAAGAAGGTAAAGCTCAATTTTTTATTTTTTTTTTATAAAACTTAGCCCAACTTCGTTCCTTAATCTATGGTTAATGGTAAAAGAAGGATAGAAAATATTTTTTATACATCCTAGATGAAATGATAAAGAAGAAAAAAAAAAGAAAAAAATATAATAAATGATATAATGAAAAGAGAGATTGTTCATACGAAACATGGGATTTGAATTTGACATTTGAAAATAGAATTATCTTCAACTACACTAAGCATAAATCATGCTTTTAACATTTAAAGTAATTAATTTTGGATTTCAACTGCTATAACTCGATAAGATGTGAAGATTTAATTATTTAAAATATTTTATGATTTTTATGTTTAGGATATAAATAATTATAAGAAGTTTTTATAAAAGTACATATATTACTTATGTATAAATTAGGGTGTTTTATGTTATTCGTGCTGAATTTTAAATTTGTTTTTGAACAATTATTTTGTAAACAAAGGTTATAAATAAGTTCAGTTTCATTTTATAAACAAAATAAAAAGCATTCTATAAAAATATTGAGTTACTTTTGACGTTATTTTATTGTTTACTACAATCATTATCACATTATATAAATCAAACTTAAAATTATTGAAAAAAATTATGATAGTAATAAATTAATCTAATTTATATACTATCCATTATCACTTTACTATTTTAAATCCTGCTGTTATTGTTAATTACATTTTTAACTAGAACTTAAAACATAAATATATCAATCCAATTCCAAATTATTTTGAATAAATAGGAGAGAAACATATAGACTCAAGTTGAAATTAAGTTTTCTACATAAACATGGATATATAAAAATAAAATATATTAAAGTGTAAATATGGTGAAGCAGCATGTTTATCATTTTTAAAGACGCATACATTCTCTCGTCATCATCGGTTTTTTTTTTTTTCTTAAAAAGAAAATATTTTCTTGTGGGTCAGGCTGTGCGAGAGACAGCTAACAAGAGTCACTAACAAAAAAGGGATGGACAATGATATTGGTGTGCTGTTCTAAAAATGGAAAGATCAGGGCCCGCAAATTGCAACTGAGTGAAACTTTAAGGTCCTATTTATGGGTTTAGGGTTTAAAGTGGTTTTGAAGCAAAGAAATAAAGTCCCCATTTGTCAGAGTTTCCAGCTAGTTTTTGTTCTGTAGAGCGGCAATAGTGAAAACAGCAAATAATGACCACAAGTCAAATGAAAGAAAACAAGAAATTAAGAACGCCAACAACTTAAGCATGCTTATCATGATTCATTAATGCTTAGCAATTCCTACAATTAAAATTTGTACTCACCTTTTTCCTTTTTGGTTTCTTCTAGTTTTATGGATCAGAAAAACATTTGTTTTGAGGCAATGTTTTAAACTTCTAGTTTGCACGCGGCTGCTTTTAGTGGCTGATACTTTTATGGTTCCCATGATTGGAAGCAAAAGTTGAACTCATGTTTACTCGTACGTTAGCTAGTTAAGAATAGTAATCACTTTAAGAAATAATCCGTAAGATGATAGCTATGTTTGTTCCTTTCACATTAACTGTCTATGATTATTATTCACGCGTATGAATATAGAAAGAATTAAAGTTGAAAAATAATTGAATATTTTTCTTAAGACTTTAATTAAAATATATTATAAGTTTTTCTATATTGCTGTTTAATTATAAAATATCATATCATAAAACATTATTAAATTTTATAATGATTGTTTTAAAAATTATACTTAGGATATTTTTCACATGATGTAAAACCTTTTACATTAACAAGGTATTCAAATTAAACTTTCTTATTAAATATAAGACCTACCAGAAATTCAATATATATATATATAATATATATATATATATATATATATATATATATATATAAAAGGTTAATTAGGTGAAATTACGTCAAAAGACAAATATGCACAATTAAAAAATTTGAAAAGAATTTTTTTAAAACTATAAAATAGTTAAGATTTGAGGTGGAGTAGAAATTTTTAAATGAGGAATGTAAAAATAATGAGTAAATGCTTTTATAAAAATATAAAAATCATGAAATTATGTGCTTCGAGAAAAAAAATAAAAATATAATAAAAGATGTTCTGTATAAAAATGAAGAGTCACAATTATATATAAAGGTCAATAAAAGGATTTTAAACAATTCCTGGCCCTCATTGAAACTGTCATAAGTTGTCCATAATTGTAATATTGTGTTCTGGCCTTGTGTCTAAATAAGAATTCTTTTTTTTTTTTAAAATAAGAGAGTCAAACTTTCAAATTTGTCATTAAGAAATTTGATAATTCCTACCATAGTTAATTTCTAAAATATCAAAAAATACATTATAGTTCTAAGAGTCCTAAATTTCAATGAAATATTACATAGATTATTATATGAATATAGTAAAATTTGAATATATCAATCTTAATACATTTAAGAATAAATTATTTTATTGATAGAAAAAAATAAATTAAAACATAAAATATAAGCATTTGAAGAATTTAATTACCTTTTTTTGTTTGATTAAGAGAGTCTTGGTGTAATGAGGAGTTGTGAATAGATTAAAAAGTTAAATTTATAATATACGAAAATGAAGGTATTTAATATTTAAAACTAATATATATGTCCCACATTTATGATTATAAAAATAAAGGTAAATAGTTACAATTACAAATTTATGCGCTGCCACATAATTTATAAAGAATAAATTTGAGAAGTTAATAGAAAATTGTAAGACCTATCGAATGAAGTGGAGGCGGCAGGGTGAGATGAGTGAATGGTATGTTGAAAGTTGAAAGAGCATATTGTTTTGCAACTGCTAGATCCTTGCCATCAAAACACCGCCTGACACATTGTATTATTCTGTTTTCACATCTTTAATTACCACTCTCTATCACAGCCCCTTCATTTCAGTTTCACTAAATTCTTCATCATCTGAATGAGTTAATAGAAAAACAAGAATTTAATTTGTGTCTAAATATAACATTTAACAACTGGAGACCAAGATCTTACACCAATGGACTCTGCGCTGGCTCTCTCTCTCTCTCTGTCTTTCTGTTTATATGAAATTAAAATAGTCCATAATTTGTTTCTTTTTCTCGTTTGTTACCTCTATTTTCTCTCACTCATCTTTAATTCCCTAATCTCCCATGCTTCTTCCAGGGACCAGGGGTGGGGGGGGGGGGGGTGACCATATACCACCGTAAATTCCCCATTCTCTCTGCGCTTCATTCAGTAATGGAACAAATCCCTCAAAGCGCTATGATCACCATAACCACCGATCTCACTCTCGAGGATGACCAACGCAAACCCACTCAAGGTGCCTTCCAAAGGAGGAAGACCAAGGGTGCCATCAACGTTCTTAGGGTTGCACTCTTCGTCATGAGAGGTCATCGTTCCCGAAAATCAAACAAGCTTCGTCTAGAGGATGGATCCAAGAGCGTTTGGACCAAAGTCGTGGGTTCCATGAGACCGTTGCACCTTCAAAGCAACCAATCCTCAGGCTCAATTTCTCAGCTCACCACCGCCCTTCCTTCGCCGTCACCGTCGTCGTCAGAGGATGAGCCTTATTCTCCTTATTCGCCTTCTCCGACTAGTAGCCGTTACGCTTCAGCCGTAGGTCTGAACGAACTTGTGCAGAGTGATGAGGATAACGAGAAACAGGAAGTGATTATGGAGGAGAGTAATGAACACGAAAACGAACATGAACATGAGCATGATGATGGTGATGAGATGGTTGATGCGAAGGCTGATGAGTTCATTGCTCGATTCTATGAACAAATGAGGTTGCAGCGTTTGGATTCCGCGGATCGTCGTTACAATGAGCGAAGACAGAGGTCATTAGGCTTGTGAGCATTCATTCTCATCTAAATCTCTGTTTTTTAATTGGGGAACAAGGAACGTTATTTTATTCTGGATATTATATTCATCTCCTCTCTTAAAAGGGCTATAATTAATCTTTTCGGTTAATGACACCATTATGTACGTGTTCTTTCCTTCCTTTCTTTCTTTCTTTTCCTTCCTTTCTTTTCATTTTTAATGTTGATGGGCGAGGTTGAAGGCAAAAAGATACAGCTACTATGTTTGTGTCAACAAGAAAATATA
The DNA here is from genome assembly GCA_037954105.1 of Canavalia gladiata. Taxonomy (NCBI): domain Eukaryota; kingdom Viridiplantae; phylum Streptophyta; class Magnoliopsida; order Fabales; family Fabaceae; genus Canavalia; species Canavalia gladiata. Next base: position 15,364,758 of record CM075661.1, on the reverse strand, counting down.
AAGGGCAGCAGAGAGATGTAGAGAACATTTGTCATGAGATTAGGTGATTCTTAATTGAAATGAAATCTTTTCGGGAAGGAAATATCATGGCTATCTGCACCTTTTACTCTTTTTTCTTGTTTATATTTAGTGTCGTACATTTATTAGACTCCACACAAATATCAAAATCAAATACCAATGCTTGAATGGGTGACATTTTCCAATTATAAAATGAATAGCTGAAACCCTTGGACATCTTGTTGTCAACCAACGTCATGATCATAATCGTATCATCTCCACCATTTGTAATTCTGTCGTTTTTTTTTTCACGGAAGATTAAATTAATTTTTGCTATCCCCATGCTCCAAATGCTAGCTAACCATATCAATATACTTCTTTTCTTTTTTATTTTCTTATTTCCATTCATTAGTCCTTTCAAATTGCAAATAATGAGTACATATTCCACCTATGGCCGTTACTCCTTGAAAATCACACCATATCATATATTCCATCTATACTTGCTTAGCCTTTTGACATTCAAAGAATAAATGATACATAGTTTCAGGACGTTCATTACACATTGGACGATTAACAATTAGCTAGTTCTACTCTCATCGGAAGATTTTGCTTCAAGCATTGCAAGTCTATATGTTCACTCTTGGAGGGCTCAGTCTGTTCCATAAACATTTTTGAAGAACCCATCCCCTTGCACATACATTTGTCATGCCAAATAATCATAAGTTAAATTTTACTGAATAGATCCTTCGCATTTCAAATACACTGTCTATCTTATGTTGCATTTCTTTAACCTACTCTTCCTCCAAACTCATCCTTCATCCTGTCACTCTCTAATGTCAACTATATAGCTTGTCTTATTAATAGATATATAACTTGTCTTGGACTTTGTCCACCGAAATGTTACAGTATCTTGGTCAACTAAAATTTAAACTTTGCATATTTTTTGGAGTATAATTTGAAAGAATTACAAAGGTCAAATTCAGGATCTCATGTAAAATTACTTTAATCCATATTTTTTTTAAAAAAATCTTGAGAACTAGCTGATTGATTAGTTTGCGCATCTCATATAAACTAATATAATTTTTAATCATTAGAATAATTCTAATAGTTTAGTTTATTTTTTCTAATTCTACATTGATTATCTATTTTTTCACGACATCTTACAATATTTAAATTTTTAAATACAAATATATATATATATATATATATATAGTAAAATTTTATGTTTACCACATACTAGATTAGTAATAGAGACCATATATCTATTTCGTGATCATCATGAGACTTTTTTAAATAAAAGAGATTGTACATTATATTTTTTAGCGGGAAGCCCGGAGATTCCTACGCAGGTTTCTTTTTTTCCTAGATCACTAATAAAATATTTTTTCTTTTTGATCCAAACTAATAAAAATGTTTAGGTTTTGATCCAAAGGTGGCTTACTCTTTGGATCACCCGTAATGAAATCTGTAAAATCCGTAAGGCCCAACGCATAAAATCTCGAAAAGAATATGAACATGTACCGTCAATGTGTGGTCCAATCCACATATGTCTGATCCGATATATAACATCCATAAAATATCTGGACCGAATTAGCATACAATATAAACACTTACAAAATTTAATTCTTCATTCTTAAAAATTTTGTAACCATGTCTGTTTGCTATTCTGTTGCATGAGTTAATATATCAAATTAAATCAATTTTCCTCTTTGAATTAACTATCTAATCATTTTTAATATTTTTTAAAATCAAGAATATTGACATTTTATAATGTATTTTTATTATCAGTAAAATAAATTTATTTAAATATTTTAGATTTATTAATTAAACAAATTTAATCGTATATTTACATTAAAACGTGTGTTTTTTTACTTAAAAGTATAAAAATTTGAAAAAAAAATTATACTGTTAAAAATAATTAATATATATATATATTTAAATTAATCTTAATCATATATTTTTGCATTAAAGCATGTGCTTTTTTTTATTGAAAAGTCTAAACTAATTTTCCGACGATAAAACAAAGAGAGTTAAATTTACCAAACAGGTTAGCGTAAGTGTTGAGTATATATTTTCTTTTCTCTTCTGAACAAGTTGAGTTTCACTTTGACGTCGACTGTAGTGTATTGAGATGAACACTGAACACACATGGATGCAAAAATTTAGGGCAATATGACAGCAAGAGACAAGGACAACGTCCTTCCCTCATAAGAGAACACAATAATTTGACGAAATTTATTACTTCATTGAGGTGATAGGGACAGAGTTCCAAAGACAACGGTATGAAAATGACGAATTAACACCATGTTAATAAAAACTGAAATTGAACGGGACGATGCTAAACGTTAGTCCATACCTATGTGGTTCAGTGAGCAACTCTTAAACAACAGATTAACTAAAGGTTACTCTCTCAAAATTATATATATATATATATATATATATATATATATATATATAATATTATGATAAAAAAATAGGGATTTATGGATAAGCGATTTTTTTTAACGCCTGGATGACCAAATTTCAACGAGAAGCAACACCTTTTTGTATATACACTCAACACAATTAAACTTGTTTGCATCCTTCGCAATTAAGTAAAAACCATTTTCAACAATTATTGTATTTTTTGTTTTCCTATTTACATCTGATACAAACCGGACATTAATAACATCGCATCCGTGCCTCACAAGATTTTTGAATATTTTTAACAGTTCTGTTAAGGGCTGATTTTTAAGTTATAAAATTAATAAGTTTTTACTTTAAAAAGATTTATTATGTTAAAAATTAATAATTATAGTAAGTGTTTTTATTATTAATAAAAAAATAGTTTTACATACATAAATTAATTATGTTAGCATTTCCTTATAGAAAATAATGAAACAGAATAGTTGACAGGTTCCAGTGAACAGCTTCTTAAATCAAATCTTTGAGATAAATGTTAATTGGTATCTGAAATATGCTGTTTAAGAAATTTTTAAAGATACTGTTTAAAAAATTAAAAATTAGTTTTTATTACCGATATTGTTAATTCACCTTCTTTATGATTTTTAATATAGTCAAATAATACTTTCAAGATTCATTAGCTAGTGTTCTGAAACCCACAACCCATTTTTCGATTAAAAAAACAAGAAATTATTAATGGCTCTAATTTCATGGATACCCCTTGATTACAGCAGCAACAAGATAATCATCTCTTACTTAATGGCTGTACTTTTAAGGCTTACTTTTTTGGCAATCACGAACAATTTAAAGTTCGTACGAGTAAAAAGGCAAAAGATCAAAAGGTAGAACATAATTGAAACTAAAAAAAATAAAAACGAAAAGGGGAAGGAAGTAGGAACCTTTGCTTGCGATGTGCCGAGTGAAGTCTCGATATCAAGATATAGCCACGTTAGCATGTGACGTAGCATACTTGGGGGATGAGGGCTTGAAACTTTCGAGAATGAATTGGGTTTAAGGGTATATTGGGAAGAGGGAATCGTGTGTTGTGGCAAGGAATGTGCAACGTTGATCTTTGAAAAGTGCCATTTGTGATTGGAATCTGGAATGGTACTTTCCGTCGTTAAAGAAACATTAACTATAAAAAAAAATTATATAATAAAATTAATGTTGATAATTTTAAAAAATTTTATTTTATTTTATAATTTTTATAAATTTTATTCTTATCTTTTTTGTTTATTATAATTATAATTTTTTATATTAAAAATATTAGGTATAATAACTTATTATAATTAATAATAATAAATACATATAAGGATATATATTAAAAAAATTAATATTTTTTAAAAATTTAAAATAGATTGATAAATAAAAACATTTTTTATTCTTTTTAGACAAATAAAAAAACGGAAGGAGAACAATTTTTTTAAGACTTCTTTTGGTTTATTCATATTTAATTAAAAGAAAGAAAACAACCACATCTTCTGCATTGTTTAACTAGTTAGATTTCAATAAAACCAGTGACTTTGTCCATTTTTGTGGTCTTCTTTAGCATTTGCGGTTTTAAACAAAGGTTTTATCTAAACAGTGCTGTATTCGGATAGCTTCAAAATCCATGTGTGATGATTCGTTTTCCATACGACGTCATTTTCGGTCTCCACCAAATTCGATGCGGTCCTCAAATTCCGATGGAATTGAATGATTATTTTGCGGAAAAGAAATCATCGGTCATTAATATTCAAAGAGACTAACAAAATCGTAACACACAATAATGATTCATTGGACAACGTAGATTCAAGTCTAAAGTTAATATAACAATTTTAGAAACAAAAGAGGTACAAGAGCCGTGTTGATTTATATAAGCGTTGTTTTCATGACTTGAACACGAAGGAGCTCAAAAAAGGTGAATAATACCAAAAGATTTTGCAAACATTTGGGAATCCTTATTAACGAATGGAACACGTATGTCTATATGCCTTCCTATTTTTAATTGTTTGAGATGAATCACAAGACTCATACATTCATCATCAGGCCCAAAAGAGTACCGTACCAGGCCTGGACTCCCATATTGACCTATGTCATGAACCGTGAACCAATCTTTTGGTATATATCTTATTTTCAATTCTTATTTAAAAATGAGTATTCTTATTTTCCCAACTCTTACAATTTAAGAAAAAAAGGATAAAATTAGTCTAAGACGCAACTAAACTAACTGAATGCGCAACCTACATGATGGGGTAGTATTTTATTGTCGTCTGCCTTTTACACGACTTTGATTCAAGCATAAGCATTGCTTATTTATAATTATTATTATTCCTCATACAATTAATAATGTGAGTACTTTTATATGACGATCACCTCCGATGCAAGAATTATAATATAAATAAACAAATAATCGATCACACATTTATCCGCATTTTTTTTATGTTATTTATATGCAACTTTGGACTGTAGTAAGACGAAATATAAAGAGTGGGGATTTACCACCATTCTGAAAAGTAGTGCTTATTGGATCTGAATTGGTAAAGCAAGTTCTTAATTTAGGAGCAAAGAAGGTAAAGGGAGGTAGAAAATAAAAGCAATAATCAATCTGAAAGGGATAATTTAAGATGTACATCAACATTAACACCAATTCCCCTGTCAGAGGAAAAATCAGGGACATTAGGAGCGGAAGATGGTGACGCATAAAGGTGAAAAGGATAGCATGTAGTGGTAGAAGGATAAGATGAGGAAGGAACGAAGATGGGGCGAGAAGGATGAAGGAAGGGTAGAGCAGTAGTGGGAGTGGAAAGAGAAGGATGTTGAATTGGTGGATGTTGTGAGGAGAGAAAAGGTATGGAGCGTTTATGGTCAGTAGTGTGGATTTGGAAGCGTCTGGCCCTTTGGCGTTCTTTCTTGTGAGCGTTTTGGTGGCCCCCTAAGGCCTGGGAATTTGCAAATACTCGCTTGCAATAGTGGCATCTGAATTTTCTGTCCTCTCCAACATCATATTTCCTTTCTGCAAATTCTTCTTGCTCTGTTAGTGGGAAACCAAATAGTTTTGGTGCCGAGCTATTAATATGATCAGACATGCTTCTTTACTTCTTTTAATTTCCCCATGAATCTAACTCTTCCTATCTATGCTCCCATATATATACACACACATCAACCGCCACTTACATTACCTATATCCATTTAATTGCCCAACCCACTTACCACATCCATTTTTATATATTTCTTATTTTATAAATTTCTGTAAAATTGAAATAATTATTTTACTTCTAAATAAATTAATCATATAACAATTAATTTAGGCAGAAAATTACTTAATTTTATAAATATTTCTTTAAAATTGCAAAAAAAGTTAATAAATAAATTATATGCTTTCATAATATATATTTTACAAATCTTGATCTTTAATATAAAGAAAATACTAACCAGTGCGTTAAAAATATTCGTTAGCAGGAATTTTTAATATATTGTCAAACTCATTAAAATACTGTGCTATGATAATGTAAAAAATTTTCACATTAATAATTTTACAATATATTGGTGAAAACTCAATTTGTATTATGTACTTGTTATTGTCTCGTACTTTACAAAAAAAATAATTCAAAAAAAAAAACATGATGCATATTCTGAATAACAGAGAAAATAAACGTAGGTTTTAAATTTAATATTGTTTGATTTTTGGGAAGCTGGACATACGCAATATCTATTTATGAATTAGTTCTATTTCAGATTTTGTTTGAATAATTAAAATTAAAATATATACAATATTTTAAATGATAATATAACTATTATTTAATATTTAATTCAGATTATTCATGTATAATTGTATATTTTAAAGTTATATTTTAAAATTTTTAAAACGACATTTTTTTTGCAATACATGATTCAATTTTAAAATAATTAATATTTCTAAAAATAAAAAAAAATCTCTTGTAAATTATATCTGTATATAACAAAAATCATATGATAATAAAAGCAAAAATATAATTAAAATGGTTATAATAAAAAATGTTTGAATATTCCTACCAAGATGATATGTGACAGAAGGCTTGAATATACAGTTAATGTTTTAATGATTTAAATTGCTGATATGATTCATGTATGAAAATAAAAGGCACCAAGAGAGTGAATGTGCAATATGGTACCAGAGGGTACAGGCCACGCCCGGCCATTGAATGTGTGAAAGTGAAAAAAAGAAAGTTACTAGCACGATATACACACTGAATCTCCATATGACCACAAGGCTTTAATTTTGCTTTGTCATTTTCCCATTTTGAGTTCAACTCATTATTTGTATCCACTTGTCTGTATCCTCGACTTGCCGTTGTTAAATGTACTTCAATATTCATATTGCTAAATGATTCTATGAAGTATGAAGCACAGCCGGAGACATGAGATGTGAAATGTGACAGACAAAGACGTAATTGTCACAGTACAGGTATACAGATCCATCCCCTTCTCCTCTCTCTCTCTCTCTCTCTAGATGGAGCCTCCTTCAATTCAATAAATAAGTCCAGTTTCATGTATCTGCAATTAAAATTACTTAATAATATTTTTATTAAACTTCGAATAAATCTAAGAATCAATATGTATATATTATAAATATTATTTATTCATAGTTTAACCTTAAATTAAGTTTTGTTAATATAACTTTTACCTAAAAATTATTAATATAAATATTATAAATTTACATTAATAATATGATATATTGTATTAACAAATAATTTTGTTGGTATAATATATTAATATATATTGTTTTATGATTTTATTAGTATAATTAATATATCACGCTATTAATATAACTTTTAAAATTTATACTAATAATTTAATTTTTATTTAGATATATATATATATTATTAAAAAAAACCATTTAACCTACTTTATTCTTTTGCATATGTGGTTCCTGTTAGAATTTAACATAAAGCATCCCCTTTCTCCCATAAGAGGTTTATCGCAAAACGGTTCCTTTGCTTTTTATCTTTCAATATACTTTTTATCCAAAAATCATAGCATTGAACAAAAGAACACAATGTACTCCCATTACATCAACGCACTGAATGGACTAGGCGTGGATTTTGTAATGGCAAAATGCTTCTATCTGCTACGTGGTAAACCCACGCTCCTGTGAATAGTTATTGTTAATAAAAGATTTCCATGTATAAATTGCCATGGTTCATTGTATGCGATTATGACATATATCTTCCCTACAGGAATCAAAGTTGAGGGATGTTTATGAGCTATGATAAGACATATCCAAACATCCTTCTCCGTCGTTTTATAGGTTTGTGTTTTTTGTGTACCTATGAGACAATCCCGCTTCTGATGCCATCCACCTTTTGCCTGATTCATACAAAGCTGCTTGAAATGGGAAGGCAGGATAAGGATTTAGCTTAGATAGGTTTCATTTATTTTCAAATTTTGAGGCATCAGTGATGTTTATTTGACCTACACTTTTTAAAAGAAAAACTTTAATTTTATCCTATTCAAATCTTTATAATGAATTTTATAGTAATATTCTTGAAATATATCTACAAACTTAGTTTTAGATAAATAAATTTAAGTCTTTATATAAATTAACAATTTTTTTTTACATGAAGTGATATTATATTATTCATATTTATTTAAATAGAATTGTTTATCAATTTATATTTTTTTAATAACTTAAAAGCATGACTTTTAGTCAAATAAAATTTTTTAAATATTAATTTAACTTATTTAATAAATAAAATTTAGAACAAAAGCAAGTTTAATTCACCCGAATTATATATAGATTCCTATTTTAGAAGTGGTCGCAGTACAGTTTCATTCAATTTTAGAAAAAAAAAACTATTTAAACTGATTATAAAAAGTATCTATGATTTAATTTGATTGAAATATATTATAAAAATCAAATCAAATTAAAACAAACTTTGATAGATTAAAAATTCAACAATAAAAATTAAATATATGTTAATAAAAAGATTAAAATAATAATTTTATAAGTTTATATATATATATTTTGTAATTTAATATTTTAAACTCTAGCATGAAGGAAAACGATAATAACTATGAAGTAAAATATATGGCAATATATATATATATATATATATATATATATATATATATATATTTTAATGTTGTTATAAAAAAATTCTTAACACGTTTTAACTATATTTTTAAAAAAATTTAATAATTTATCCTTATTAATGTTTACCATATATAAAGAAAAGAATAATAGACATTTTCATATATTTATTAACAGTTTGATAGAAATTAAAATTTGTTTAGTTTTTTATTTTTTTAATTTTATTTTTGGACTTAGTTCAATTGTACGATTTAATCACTATTCCATATTCCAAGTCCCACCCTCGTTAATTAACCCAACAAGGTTGATTTAGAGCTCATTTGAATACAAATTTAGAATCTCTCTAACCTCTGTTCAGATTTTGGCAACTCCATTTGTAATTCTTTAGGAAGTATTTGATTGAAAAATTGACGACACATACCTCCGTTGTGTTGCCCAACCTTATTTTACATAAATTAGGAAAATTATTGTTACAGATAGAAAATTAAGTGAAATGAGATGAAAAAAATTAAAAGTTTTAAAAATAATATAAAATGTGATATAATAAAATAAAAACTTAAAAATATAGATCCATATACAGTAAGCAGAATCTAATAAATTAATACAAAAGTTACTTTCTGGTTGTACTGCACAGATGTGAGTGATAAAATTACACAGAAGTATATTTTGTCCGTTTATCTAACATTTTATTTAATATTATATTACTATGGTAATTTGTTCTTTGAAAATGATTTTACTTTTTCATTCAAATAAAATTAATTTTTCTAACTTACTTTTAAAATGTTAAATTTAAACAAATAAATTTTATTAAATTTAATTTTATCTAAATTAACATCAAACATATACTTAATGTTCATATAATTTTAAAATAAAATTTAGAATATATACTTTTAAATTGATCAAAACAATTTATTAATTTTATAATGATTTTATTTGATTTTTAATAGAACTAATTATTAAATTATCATGTTTAATTTTATTTAAGCATAAACATTGATGTACAAGATTTTTACTCAATAAAAGAAAAGAAAAATATAGAATCATATGATGATGTAATAATAATACGTATGAAGAGGAAAAAATATTGTAGATTAGTTAAGAAAATAAAAGGGGAAATTAATAAAAATAGGAAAAATCAGATTATGAAAAATTTTGAAAAAATATTTAGTTATTTCTAAAAAATTAAAATTGGTTTTTAAATAATTATTTCTTTTTAAAATCTTATTAAACATATAAAAGTATTTTTTTTTAGAGAATAAAACAAGAACTTTATCTATTGCATGGTTAAAAATTCTCTCAAGTTTTAAATTTTATTTTCTATTTCTTTTATCTCTATACTTTTTTTCTTTCTTAAGTATATACTCATCTCATACTCACATATATTATCTCGTTTTCTTTGTAAATAGACTCTCCAATAAATGGAGAGGATACTTGGCCGTATTAGTGGACCGGCCCTGCTGCTAAACATTTTATTTAACTAACAGTCATAACACGAGTTTCCGAATTGGAATACAAGTAACAGGGGGATCACTGGAACCTTAAACAAACAACATAATTAAAAGAGATTAGAAAGTTTTGTTAATCATTTCTCGTAATTAAGTTGTGTGTGATATAGATTCATTTTCAACTAAATTATTTTCTTAGGAATTAATTTTTAAAAAATAGGATTTTATTTATAAAATGCGTTTATATATTACTCATTTTTTAAGTAACGTATATTTAGTGGAATTAACTAAGGCTTAGTTGAATTAATAAAGATAAAATCCATATTTTACAAGATCATATATATAAATTCTATTATAAATATAAAAATTTTGTTATTAAATAAGTTATAAATATCCTGTAAGAGTTTCAAAGTATATATTAATTTTGATTATTTTTAAAATTTAACACACTTAAACTTTTATACAAAAAATATACAGTTAATCGACATGAAAAGGTTTTAATCTCACCTATGAAAGTAGGAAAGTAATTTTTCTTATCTATTCATATATTAGCATTTTTAATATTTTTTAATTCTAAAAATACATTTTTATTCCTTCTTTTTCATAATTTTATTCTCCTCTCAGTTTTTAAAAAGTATTAGAACATTCTTTACATCAAACTCTATCTAAAATAACAGTTAAAGATTTTAAAAAAAATGAAAAGTGTGATATATAAATATTATAAATATACATTGTCTAAGATTTATAATAAAGTTATTTATTTGTTACTTACTAAACAATTGTGGTTAGAGAATTGAAAACAAAAGCGATTATAATAATTCATTAATTAGTAAGTAAATCATTTGTTGTACTTGGCGAATCCATAGTGTCTCCAAACGTCGACACGTGTTTAAACCTTACTATTTATGTATCCGAAAGATGACGAGATTGGTGTCGGCCATTACAACGCGCGTGTCCTTTGTTGGCATTCTTCACTCCTCAATTAGGGTTGATTGGATGATCACAGTGTTTCCCATAACCCGGACTCGATTGAACTTTGCTTTGTGAAGAATCTTAACAAGTTGTGTGAGAAACCCTCCAAAGTGTCGTAGGGGATCTCTTTAACGATCTATCTGTTCATGAGAAGTCTATACATAGTTTTGCACTTTTGCAGCAACTTTTAACACAGCTAGGTACCCAAAACAATTAATCATGTGGTTTATGGAAAGGGCCCAATTTTCATCATCCCCTTAATCTGAATCATTTCATTAGTGGACATTGTTCGTATAAATCCATGTGCAATTTCTGTTTCTTATGTGTACTTGGTTACTTTTTAGCTAAGGGAATTTCAGAATTCAGATGCATTTGAAGAAGCTAGCTAGTTAGTTCAGTACCCCCACCACTCTGTAATGGTGTCAAATCTTGGCTTCCCTCCATGTTTTGGATTCCCGCAGATAGACCAAATCATTGAGAATTGAGTGATGGCTACCTAGCTTGCCATTGGAGGTTATAAATCTATATCATTAGGTTCATGCTCATAACCTATTTTTTGTATTACATAAGAAATATAGATAATAATTTTATGACTATTGCTATATAGATCCCTAGCTATTATATATATATATATATATATATATATATATATATATATATATATATATATATATAATATTAGCTACTTGTATACATACGCGACCGGATAACTATTTGTTTTAAAAAAAAACTCAATAACTTATATAATGTAAGTTATTATTTTGTATATATTAAACGAATATTTCCGAACTTATATATAAGATTTATTAGTGTATATAAAAATTTAATTTTCTTTACTCTTACAAGTTTATAAAATAATATTTAACATATAAATAATCAGAAATTTGTATTAAAACAAAATCATTGTATAACTAATAGTAATTAAGATATATCTATAAAAAAGATTTCTTAAAAAGGATAAATTTACTTTGATGATATTTACATTCTGAAAGAATTAGCCTCTAACTATTTAGATGAGAGAATACACCTACCTATAAAACAAAATATCAAATTATGAGATACCTAACCTATATTATGAAACTCTCTCTCTCTCTCTCTCTCTCTCTCTCTATATATATATATATATATATATATATATATATATATATATATATGAGATCAATTGATTTTAAAAATACTCTTACCCCAATAATTTTATAAAATTTATAAACTTAATCTATGTAATAATTTTTTTAATTTGATAATTAAATTGATAAAATTTAATTTCTAAAAATTATTGAGTCAAATAAATTCAAAAATTACGGTTAAAATAAGTTAATTTATATATATATATATATTAGAGTTATATTATTTTATTTTTAAAAATATCTTTACAGTCTTTTCTTTTTCATCCTTACAAATTAAATCTTTTTAAAAATAACCCTTACTTCAAAAAGATTTATAAATATTCTCATCAATTGACAAAGATTTTAAGAATTATATATTTTAAAAAATTTATTTTAATATATTTTATTTTTATTTTTTATTCTATCATATATATATATATATATATATATATATATATATATTCACACCATTCTACCCATTTCTGTATGCAAGAACAATTTTCCATTAAGAAAACGTTTTCCTTTAGAGTATTTATCACTTTGCTTTACACAGGCAAGGAAATGCATATGTTCAGCACCAAGTACAGCAAATGGCCCACTTCTTTTCCCCCGCTGAGTCAGTCCCACTTCTCTTTCATTTTACTTTTCGACAATTTTCACAAAAATCTTCCCTGTTAATCATAGGTTCTCTTTTCGCTAAAAAAATTAAAACAAAACCCAAAAAAGAAATGTATGCTTAATTTGAGACTGACAGATCTCTTTCTGCCCTCTTTTATTGAAGAAAATTATTGAATTATTAATACATAGTCAATCATTATCAACATCAATTTACGATAAGGTACCAATTTTTTCATAAATCATTCAGTTGTTTAACCTCAACGTAATGTTGTTTGAGCAGTACTAAAAAAATTCAGATAATAATAAATTTGTATAAAAAACGACATAAATTCCAAAAATATTAAAAAATAATTAAGAAACAGTAAAAAAAAAAAGAAGTTTTACATATATAAAAACATATCTAAACATAATACCTTAAGTATAACCGGAGCATTCGCATAGGAAAATTTCTTTCATTATCATTATTTCCCACTCTTGTACCACGTGATCTCATACATTTACAGCGCATTGTGGTTATTCCGTGCCTTGTGATGATTATACAAAGGAACAAGCTATTGATTTCATACATTTACAGCGCATTGTGGTTATTCCGTGCCTTGTGATGATTATACAAAGGAACAAGCTATTTCATAATGGAATGTCAAGAAACTAACTCAGTTTACAAGAGAGAAGATCGCTCACTACGTCATATTATGTTTTTTTGCAATATTTAAAAAAATATTAAAAAATTATAAAAAATATTATTTATTAATTTTAGTACCATTTTAAAAAGTGTTACATCTTATTTATGTCGTAAAATATTATTAGTAACATTTCAAAAATGTTATAAAAATATGAACCAATATTATCTACTAATTTTAATAATATTTTTAAAAAATGTTGTATTTAATATATGTCGCAAAAAGTATAATTTGTATTAGTGGCTTTGTAATCATATAAGTTGCATGCACCTTTACATCATTAATAATATAAAATATAATTTTTATTAACTTAATTATCAAATTATATATATATATATATTTAACATTTACATTAAATTAATAATTTTATATAAAATACAAAATTCATTAATTCAACCATTAAATTATGTTATAATATATTTATAATTATGTATATCAAATTTTAAAAAATTTAATAATGCATAAATATGTTATCCAATTATTGATATTTATATATATATTTAAATAATATATAAATCGTAAAAATAAAATTTATGAGATAAAATATCTATCAATTTTTGCTTTGTATGTACATGATCTACTTGATAATAAATTTTAAATCAATTGTTGGATTGATAAATTTTATATTTTATATAAGATTATTAAGTTGGTGTTAAAATTTAACATCTAATATTAACAAATTCTAAATATATATATATATATAATTTTGATTGTTAATTTATTTTAAATTTATTGTCAAAATAAAATAAAATAAAAAAACAAATCAAAAGAAATTCTTCACATGTTTTTGTTAATTTTGATGTGTAATCAAAGAATTCTTAGATCATTTTAAATTTACAAAATTTTGAAAAATAATTTATATATGAAAAAACTTTTAATTTATTGATAAATTTAAAGGTAAATTTATTTAAAAAAATTATTCAAAAATTGAAGTTGTACTAATATAAATTATATGAGAATGAATTGATTTTTACTAATTTAAGTTATATTTACGTTTATACTATTAATAATTTCATATAAAATTTATTTTTTATTGATTTAATTATTTAATTATAACAATATATTATATAAATTATTGTGTCAAATTTTGCTAAAGAAATGGAGATCAGGATGGACTGAAATTGAAATTGAATGACTATAATTATCCAAATCAAGTTTGAGAGAGGTAAAAATATTGAATGTCATTTATGCCTGTGGAAATCAAGAGAGTAACCATCTGCAGAGGAAAGATAATATACTCCCCTTTGCAACATAATTTTCATAATTCTACTAGGTATATACAATCTTTCAAAGAGAAAAAGTATCGACGCATCAGATTATGTTACCAGAACTAAAAATTGTGTTTAGTTGTTTTTCACATCTAAACAATTATCAATTGTTTAATATGCTTTTTGTGATTGGCTCAGACAGTGTTCCTCTCTACTTTTTGTGGTAAGAAGATTAAAGGTGCTTGGTTGGTGCTCTTTGGCGTCGTGTTTTTTATATCTGATCAGTGCACAATTATCTTATTTTCAAGTAAACATTAATTTGCATAGCTTAGTTGATCTTCTCAAAGTGAAGTTTGATCTGGATCTTACTTTCATGCTTTGCAAGTTAGAGAGTTACCTTTCTTCTTTCAATTAGTGTATTAGTTTACTGGAATGCTTTAAAGCATTATGCTAAGTAACAGTATAGACTACATATTTATTGTCTAAGGACTTAAAACCATTATATTGTTTTATATTTTTTGGCGTAAAAAAGTTAAGTACACTTATATACGAAAAATAAATCTAGATACATTTTTTTTCTACTTAATTAAACATCTGTTTTGAACAGAGAAATGTTTACACATATAAACATGTGGTGCTAATTTAGTTGAATTTAAGTTGACTAAAATAAATATTACAGATCACATCAATAAGAAAAATTATGATGAAACCAGTATTCAGGGAAAACTTGAGTAAAAAACAACATTTTTTTTGTGGGTTATATATTTGTGGATGTGTCCAAAACAGTACTGGTGCGTGATGTTGGGATCAAACACAAAATGGAATAATTTAATGGAGCAGATGCATCAGCAAGATTACAAAATCCTTGAAGATGGCCCACAGCACAAGCCACCCTAGCTCCTTTTAAAGTTCAAAGAAGGGAAGAAAAGCCCATCATCGACAGACAAATGATGAAGGAGGAAGACTTTTTAATAAACAGATAAGATTTGAATATTTGGAGGTCAACTATGCATGCTATTGGCCACTTTTATAGTTCTATCTAGTTCCATTGTTGGGCACAGTGTTGGCTACATTTCTGCTCTAAGATGATTGGATAATTCATAAATTAAATAATTGCACGTGATGAAACAAAACAAAGTATCCAATTAGAAAAACTATAAGCGAGGTGAATAGGAAGTTAAAGAAACATATTAAGTTGATAATTAAATGTGACACATGGTCAAGGAATAATTATTGGGGGAAGGATTTTAGAAATGGTTCATCTTCTCTAACAGGTCTTCTTTGTATAGTGGGTGCAGGCTGCATGTGTGTTGGGAGGAGGGGCCGAAGGTTCACTAGTTGAAGACAAGATTAGATTGGGAGTGGTTTACAGTTGGAGGTGGGTGCACGGTTGTTGTTCTACTTGTAGTCAAACCCAAACCGCAATTCATGTGATTTTGTATCGTATAACTTAAGAAAGATAGGCCCCTTGTCTCTCTCTGCCTCAACTTTCAGATTAATAATTTAAGGATCAAAGATTTTTGTTGAGCAGAGAAAAAAGAAAAAAGAAAAAAGAAAAAAGTTAAGGTCCTAGCTGGTTCCATTGATCTGAAAGGTCAAGCAAAAGGGTTGGGAACAGTAAAAACATAGATCTGAATCAGTATTGAAGTGTGCCATTCTTCAATTCATCCACACCATCTCCGACAATAGGGCCCTGCGCTGCCACCTCAACACTATGATCACCAGGCCCCAAACCACATCCACAAATCAACTCCATTAACGCTATTTCTGTTAGGTAAAGGGAAAGCTCCGATATTTTTTTTCATTGGTCTTTGCAATGTGTATAACTAACTATGCATCCTTTGAGAGTATTAAGAAAGAATAAGTAATCTAACGAGAGAATAATAGGAACGAAAAACAGAGAATAATCCATCTAATTGAAAAAAAAAAAAAAAAAGCGTAAAGCGAATGTAAAAATTAAAGTTCGAGCGAGAGGTTGATATTTGAGCGATATCTCTTGTGCAATCAATGTTGTTTATGCTTTGTTGAATTCATGGCTCACAATCACAGCAAGAGTCCGAGATAGCCTTTGTAGTTTATCCTTTTGATCTTACGTTTCTTTTACTGGATCCTCTGAAAATAAAAGAGAAATTAACTTACTTCTTTATTAATTACATTAATTTTTATAATATTCAATAACTTTTAATTGAATATTTTCTTTTAAAACTCATTGTTTGATTATAATTTTTTATCATATAAATTATATTTATAAAATATTTTTATTAATTCAAAATTATTTAATATTTATTGATATATATATAAAATATGAAATATATACTTTTAATATATAAATTAATAAAAACCTTTATATTTTATATGTAATTTTTTAAATTTTAATCAAATTCAACTTAAACAGTCAAAATAAAATATATTTATAATTTGATGATTAGATTGATATTTTTTATATACAAAATTATTAGTGGTAAATTAATATAATTTATAACGGTTTAAGTTCATTCTTCCTCCTAAAAACAATATGTTACAAGCCCATCTATATCATGATATATTTAGTCTGATATTAACAGTTTGATTTTATCTTTTATTTAAATAAAGCAAATCTTAAGGTCTAATATTTTTCCTTGTCTATATATATATATATATATATATACTGGTCGGACTTGGGCTGCCTTTCAAGCCCAGTGCTTGTTAGTCTCCGGGCTTTGTTGCTTTTACTTTCTGTGTCAACTGATTTCGGTGGCTTTACTGCTTGCAGCCTTTTTTGCTTTTGAGTATCTAGGTTTAGATTTACTTTTGTCAGATGATCTTGGGCCTTCCAGTTCTTTCCAGAACTGGCTTCTTTGGGCTTTGCTCCTTTTGTTTCGCCTTTGTTTGATTTCCGTGAAGTCTCCCGTCAGAGGCCTGTGCTTATTTGTCTATTTTTGGGTTTGCGCATGGCTTCTTGTTTCCCTAAATCATATTTTATAGCATTAGCTAGCAAGAAGTGTACGTAGGAGTATAATTTCAAGCAAATTAATTTTCTGTATCATTACCGGCGGCCATCAACACCTTGCTCGACCTGCTTCCCTTGTTGATGTTTAGTCGTCTTTCTGTTTGTGCTCACTACAACTACAGAGGGATGCGAACAGGAAATTAACAAAGCGTTCATTTTTTACTTGTTCTATTTGCTGTTAATTTCTTTTGAACAGTTGGGACATCTAAGCGCAAAGTCCACAGAAACAAGTTTGTGCTTGGAATGAAAGATTTTGAAAGCCCAAATGATGAAAAATTATCATGTCCGGTTCTTTTAAGGATGGATCTATAAGAATTCACCTATCTTAATAAAATAAAAATTAGCTTGAGTGATCTGTATTAAGAGATAAATTGGAATAGGTTATAATTATTATGGAGAACCTGCATGGTGAAACGATCTTTTATTCATATTTTCAAAAATAATTTTGGATATTATTACCTGTAACCTAGAATTAGCAGTAATAGAAATAAAGGATAGAAATGAGTCGAGTCCCACCCCATTCTTAATATTGCCCCTGGAACCGAGTCACAATATAGATACTGTACAGAGTAACATGATTCCCTGGAGCATTCGAGAAAAGCGTGGTTTGTTCGAGAGGGACTTGGCCAGCAGAATATCTTAATCTCAGTTCTCTTTTAAATACACAGGTGGCAGCAGAAGATGTCGCCACGTCAAAAATAAACACGTGTCCCGGAAATTCGAGAATGTCCATGGCGTTCATTTTGTGTGATTTTGCTCGTAGCTAATAGGTAGGCATGCGGTGTGTTGAATCCCATAAATGTTAAGTGAGAAAAAGAATCAAAGCAGCAGACCCAGAAAGGAAGAAGGGAAAAAGATGCAAGGGAGAGTAGCAGAGGCAGTAAGAAGGTCAACTTGGGCCTTATGTTCAGCCCGTCGCTTTAGCTCTGGCACTCGTAGCCGGACTGCAGATCCTGCCATCCATTCGGGAGAACTCGAAGCTGGTCCCGACGTTCACAAAGGACACGCCCAAGTAAGTTATGTATGCAATTACATTCATCTCCCTCATAATCACAAATTTACTAATACATCTATCCATGTTTATTAATTGCAGGGTACAACTACAAATGATACTGCGTCAGATGCCGACTTTGCTGAAACAGATGATCACATATACGGTGTAGAAGAGGGGGTTTTTACATCTCCCAAATCACCATGTCAACCTTCCTCGAAACTCAAGAGCTCGGGGGTGAACCAGCCGTTGGACCCAAGCATTCAACAAAAGCGGAAGCAGGGGTCCATGAATTTTCAGGATGTGAATTGTGCTGGTATAGATGGAACTCCATGGCCAGAGGACAAAAACAAACGGACAGAGGACAATAGAGAATACTATAAGCATCATAAAGCATCGCCCTTGTCGGAGCTTGAGTTTGTCGATTCCCGAAAGCCCATTTCTCGAGCCTCCGACAAGACCGCCGATTCCGGAACGGCTGGGAATGTCATTGGTTGGCTGCCGGAGCAGCTAGAGACAGCAGAGGAAACGCTGATGAGGGCCGCCGAGATGTGGCGGCAGAATGCCATGCGTGGTGACCCTGATGCACCTCATTCAAGGATTCTCAGAGCTCTTCGTGGCGAAAACTTCTGACTCTCAATCATCCAATCAATATGTAATTCTGATTTTAATCCATGTTAACGATAATACTAATCACCTTTCTACCTCTTCGCAAACTAGAAAATACTGAATAATTCACCCAACTCGTACTCAACGGACACCACTCACATCATCTATACTTCTGCGCTATCAACGCCTCCTAATCCAAGTTAATTTTTGATATTTTTTTAATTAATGTTTAAACATGTGAACATGGGACCTTGATTATATTATCATAGCTATCAACGTTTATCTAACCATTTTTCTTTGAACGGTTCAACACTGAGAAGGAGAGTACCCTTCCAATTTGGGATTTTTTTTTTAAAATGGATTCCGTATTGTTTATATATATACTCTGTAATTACATTCTAACTTGAAGTTTTTAATAACATTTTCATTGAAATATTTTAAATTAAGTGTATTGTAAAATAAAATTAGTACAAGAATTTAATTATTTTACTACTAAAATAATTTAATTCTGTTCGAAAAGGAATTGCTACAATTATTTAAGTCCTCGTTGAGAAGAGTTTTGATAGAATTATTTTAAATTAGTAAATGTATTTGAAATGTGCGTTTTACATTGATTTGAAGTGTATTTTTCTATTAAAAAAGGTAAAAAAAAATTTTTTTAAAACAAATAGAACCAAGGACGGGCGATAGATAAAAAAATTGCTGATAAAACAATTTGTGACGATTTAAAATTTCTATAAAATTAAACTGTGTTTTAAAAATAATAAAATATTGTTACAAACATGGCATAAGCTTCTTCTTTTTTCATAGAAGTTTCTAATTGTTAAAACTGCCATAATATTTGAAATTATGAAATTATGTAGTGGTTAAAAAATTGAAAAAGAAGAAAAGTTACCCCAAATCAATAATATATTTTAAAAAAAAAATTATTTTCTTAATTTATTTGTAAAATGATCATCTAAAAAGTACGCAATGTATGTTGACTATTTGTTTTGGTCGGCGAATATATTATGTATGCAACGATAAATTGGTTCAGCACCCAGGCACTAGAGTAAATTTTCGGTACTATTTTAATATTTATTTATTTTTACAGTTATTTATTTATTATTTTAAATTAAATAATTAGTCACACAAAAATGATTATTGCTATTTTCAGAAAAAGAATATGTATTTCTCTAATGCTAAAAAAATCTCATACATTGAAGCTCATCTAGTACTAGTCCGACTACTTCGGCCCTTGGGCTAAACTATAGATCCAATAATCCCGTTCTCTTGTTCTTTTTTTTAATTACCTTTGACCCAAAAAAAAAATCTAATATCTAAATTTAAACATCGTGTGTTGTATGATTATTTTAAGTTAAATTTCATATAATTAAAATTTTAAAATTAATTATAAAAATATTCAAATAGTTTAAATAAAATACATATAAATAAAAAATAAATTTCAGAATTTTCACAGCCTAAATCACAGCATGCATGTGGACACATCCTAACACCCTTTATATTAATTTGTACAACCTCGATCACAAACTTTCCCGTTGCAAAATGCATATCATATGATGCTATACAACCAATTTACGAATTTTATAATGACTAGAATAAAGAAAAAATAATTAAAAAAGATCACCAGTAACTTAATAACATTTACAAGTATTTATAAATATATTTAAGTTAAATAATTTATTAGGACACACTACTTCGGCTCTTGGTGACTTGAGCTGTGGTTGTTTACAATTTTTTTTCAGCTCAGTGTGGTTTTGTGGTTTGGTTATGTTTACAATAAAAATTGATTATTTTTTTTTTCTGATTGATATTATTTGTAGCATAAGACCAAGAAACATAATTACTAATTTTTTTCATAAATTTTAAAATAATTTTCTATTATAATCAATAATAATTATTTATTATTTTAATTCTCTTTTCAATGTATTTTTCTATAATTATTTAAATGTGAAATTGAAAAAATGTTTGTATTGTAAAATAACAATAAATTGAAAATAAAATTTACCAAAATTACCAATATATAAATTGGAGGGAATACATTATAACACAAGGTCAGTGAAGAGACCTAAGAAGCGTTCAAGCTTATTGTGGCCCAAGTTAGAAAGCAAATACTACTAATAATATATATGTTAAAAATAATTTATTTTACAAAAAGTAATCTCCTATTTTCCTAAGCAATGTATTTAATTTTCTAGGATCCACCACCCCAAATAATACAGTGAATGACATTTATGAGTTCCGCACACGCAGCTAGAAATGTTGCATTCGTTCACGTATGTTTCATTCTAATCTCGGTTCTCTAGTTATTCACGTGACTAGGAAAGCGATATATGTGCATGCAGCCAATATATCTATCGGTATATATATCCTACTAGTCGATAGAATCCGCCGCTTCAAATTTGTGTATCGCATATCTGCCAGTTAGCATATGTTACCTGCAATAACAGGTCGGAAAGTAGCAATAAAATACGAACAATTTAGTATTATTCACCAATTCTAGCTACTTAATTTATAAGAATTTAATTAAAATATCATATCATTATAAAGATTTTTTATTTTGATAATATTAAAATTAAATTTGTATGAAAAAAAAAAGATGACCGAAAAACACAGTTAAAAACTGAAGATAAAATACAGTGTCACTGATGATTGCCACTGAGCCCACTCTGGTGTGTGCAGGGTCTAAGATATAGATTAGCCAAATTTGTGAAAGTGTTTTATTTTTATATGCTTTGGTTGCAAGATTTGATGATGAGACGATGCCGTGGAAGATAAAACACCGACAATTGGTGCGGTCACCAATACATTATACACATGCATATCTCTCTCTCCTATCTTATAATATTTAATCAATTAAAGCCACTATTTTCTTAGATTTTGGTCTTTAATTAGTTGCACCTTGCATCTTCTCTTCCTACGATCAAAGAGTTCCTAGCTAAAATTCATGGCTAATTTATTGTCTTCCTCGTTTATTCTCGTGTTTGTATCACTATTTACAGTATGTGCTATTGTTTCAGCCACCACCCAAGGCACTTCAACAGTGGCAAAAGACTTAGTTCCATGCATAATGTGCACTGAGTGCGAAAACCCATGTCAGCCCCTACCACCTCCACCTCCACCTCCACCTGTGATAGAGTGCCCACCACCGCCTCCACCACCGTCACCGCCGCCACCATCAGCTCCACCGCCACCAAAGGTCGTTGAATGCCCTCCGCCACCAAAGGCACCTTGTACAGATAATTGTGAAATTCCACAAGCACCACCATACCCAGCGGGATCGTATTTTCCACCAGGAACACCATATCCATACGATTATGTTCCAAACAATGGACAGAATAGCGGTGGAAAGATGAAGCCACTTCAGGCGTTGTTCTTACTCTGTCTTCTTCATTATGTCTTTGCCTTCCATATTACTTTGTTTATTTAGGTGAATTGTTTGAATAATTATTTGTCCGTTGTGAGTGTTTTAAATGGATTAGTCGTACTGGACTCATAGATTTACATTACGAACCTGAATGGTAAAAGACACCGCTTTTCAGTGGAAGAGAAGAAGGAAAAATAAAATGTAGCTGAAGCACGGTAATGCGTCCTTTCTACTTTGTGTCGCTGATACTGATGAGTGTTCAATATTTAAATAATTGTTCCGCCTTTATTAATCAACTCTTCCCACTATCTACGTTCTTATATCTTGCAAAAAATATATCGCAGTTTTTCTAATGCATACACACAATAATATATATAAAGTATTGATTAAAAAATAAAATTTAATATGTTCATCACATGAAATAATCTAATTTTAATAAAATTTGTATTTATTATTTTTTATTATATAATCTTAGATATATATTAAAAAATTAAATATATTATCATAATAGATTATTTAAATAATTTTATCTTAAATTAATGTATAAATAAAATTAAGATATTATATTATAGATAAAATGTTATTAGTTGGTTAATTTTATTCTTAAAAATTTTATTATAGATAAAATTAAAAATGAATTATTAAAATTATGATACATTATTTTTTACTATAATATATTAAATTTATAAATCAAATTAAATAAAAATAGATTAAGAAAACAATAATCTTACAAAAATTAATTTATCTAAAAAATAAAACTATTTTAAATTTTTTTTAATGTATCAATACTAAAAAATTAAATTACATTCAAATTAAATTAAAAATAATAATATTTAAAAGAATAAAATTACAAATTTAATATATAATAAATTAAATAATTTAATGAAGATGAAAATAAAATTTAAAATACTCTCATATAGATTCATATTAAGATATAGACGAGAATGTTTAGTGTGAGCACCAATTTTTGTCCAGGGTAAAAATATTCTTTAATTAGTTAATTTATTAAAAACCCTTAGAAAAAATATAAAACAAGAGATACAAAATTAAATAAATAAATAAATAGGATAATTCAGTTAGGTTAGTTAGGAGTTAGTTAAAGAGTTAGTTAGGGTAGGGTTAGGAGTTAACTTCCATTAGGTTAATATAACCAGGGTTAAACTAAGGGTATAAGAGGGATTTGAGAAAAGGCAGAAAAAGAGGAGGAGAAAAGATTTTGGCACCAAAAAGGACATTTTTTGAAAAAAGAACAGATTCTTGGATATTCAGTAGTTTTCGGAGTTCTCTCTGGAGTTTTCTGGGTTTTCTTCAGCTACTCAAACTCTCTGGCATTCTTCTTGGTTATTAGAGGATTCTTCTTGAAGGAATTTTCGCGGAATTTCCTCTCTGCTGCCTTGGATTCTTTCCAAAATTTTCTTCATTCGCGATTAGAGAAGGAACTTTCATTCTTCTTTGAGATTTTTGCGAGTGAAACTAAATTGGTTCTAGTTCTGGTTGTTTGCCTTCGCTGCTTTACCAATTTTTTTTCTGCATAGTCACGAACGTCCTCTCATTTTGGTTCAATACTCACAGGTTAGGCTGCATCTTTCATTTTTCTCACTCGAATCTGCACAATTTCGTCCTTTTGTCTTCTCCCTGTTATGATTGAACTTTGAATTTGTGAAATTCAGATGCTGCGATAATTGCATTGCCTGTTTTAGTTCTTGATTCATAATTGTTAGTCAAAGTGCATGTGCTAGTTAAGGTTTCTAGGTTCATGTGAGGTTGAAGCTCTCGAAATTTAGTGAAAATTACTGTCTGTGTTTAATTGTTGTGGTATCTCTATTCGGAGGACTCAGCTCCTGAAGTATATCAGGAATATGTTCATCTCTACAAACTTTAGAACTAGAATTGTAATCAATTGAGTTCAACCTAGGAAGATAAGAACCTGTGTTCACTAAAACTGTAACTGTAACTGATCCTGGACCAAGCATCATCTTGTCTGCTAGGTTCTTTGGTGCCAGTAGCTATAGGAATGCGTCAGCCTAGAAGCAAGTGGAAGAATAGTGGGTTATATAAATCTGATATACCAAACGCCAGGGCTGCTGTCTGAGCTTTGTGACGGCAACTACTCCACTACTCACTCTAGGCCAAACATGAGTCAATACCAGGAGTATGGACATTGTTCCCATGTGTGGTCTGTAGGTTTTAGATTTCTGCTAATCTCCAAGGATTAATTCAACCATGACAAGTAAGGGGTTAATTCCTAAACAGCCAAATACAACCTCTATTTAGCACTGTGTAAGTTGGAAGTAATTCTAGGGGAGTAGAACAATGAAGTCCCGGTTTCAAATAGTTCAAATAACCCTAAGTTTGCCCATAACAGTCTAGAGTTTGCTGAAAGACTAACTGCAGCTGAGTCTATAGGCAGCCCAACTATGTGTTCTTAAATAAGAATAATTGGATGTACTAAAACAATTTAGATCAAAAACCAACCAAAGGGACCAGGTTCAGGTTATGCAAAGGCCTGATACAGTAAGTTGATAACAGGGCAGCAGAGCCATTAGCATGTCAAATCCTAGTATGTGACAGACACCTAGAGACCTTGCTTTCTATGCATTCAGGGACCACTCATACAAGTGAGGCAGGAATTAAGATTCTTGAAATCAGTAGCATTAGCCCTGTGAAAAATCTAGGGGAAATAAAAACACCTTTTCATCCCCTAATGAGCAAGAGTTAGAACTAAAGCCATTTTCAGAAGTGAATGACCGGACAAATGGTGATCTTGTGAAGGTGAAAGAACAAATCTCAGCTGGTGTGACAAATAATATATCTTCTAATCATCTTAAGTTGCCTGATGAAACAGAATTGGCCATTGATGAGCCAAAGAAAACAGAAGGCAGCTTAGATGAGTACCATTTGATGGTGTGACTAGTGAGGTTGACAATTATGTAGATGCTTTAACTACCATGGAGTCAGAATTGGAAACAGATAATGAGTATAAGTCTAAGAAAAGTTTCTTGGATATTCAAAAGGCAACTGATACCAATGATAAGGAAGGACATCAACCACAGGCTCATTTCTCAGATTCTCAATCATTTGGAGATTCCTCAATGTCTGGTGACATTAATTCATTCAAACAAGATAGAAATGAAGAACATATTGAAGTGCAAGCTCAGCCATCAGATTCTCAATCAACTGGAACCTCCTCTACATTAGACAATAACAGCCTGTTCAGAAGAGATGGAAATGAGGATGTAAAACTGCAAACTCACTTCTCAGATTCTCAATTTATTGGAAACTCCTCTGTATCAGATGAAAACGGTTCTTTCAAGAAAGATAGATCCTATTTCTCTCACACTGATTCATTAAGCACTGTGGTTGAAAATATACAATCAGAACAATTGGAGGTTGAAGATACACCATCCGACCAGCTTCCTCAAGTTGTTGAGTCTCTGAACACAAATTGTGGGAGGTTTGTCATACATGATGATGCACATGTTCCTGAAGAAGAGATTTCTGATTTGGGGCAAATCTCTTCTGATCTGATGAGCTCAGGACAAGTGTAGTGTTCTGATCTTGGACCGACCTCACCAGCAACTCTACCCGCAGGAACTCAATTGGATGAAACCCCATCTGACCCTGTTGAACTTACTTTAAGATTAGATGATGATGTAGATAGAACAGGTCTTGTTGAATCTATTGCTTCTGGACTTGTTTCTCTCTCCTTAATAAAAGATGATGCTTGCCTTGTGGATTCTTCTGATAAAGCATCAGTCACAAACTCGAATGATGATGAACCAAATATTCACTCTGATGACTTATTACAAGTTTCTAATGATTTGGAATTAGCTCATAAAGGTGAAGGCAGTGATCATTCTGAAATCAAAATGTTCCGGGCAGAACCTCCTAATGAAAACAGTCTTGAGGTTTTGGTTAATAGAGATATTGGTTCACAAGTAGAGGATCCAGTTCGCCCATCCAGGGAAGAAGTAAACTTGAATTCAGGTGCTATGCTGGCACTTGATTGTCAAAACTCAACATATGAAGATTGTGCTTTAGCAACCCAACTTAATTCGGAATCTCCTGTTGTGAAGATTCCTCCAGTGAGTTGCTTTACTGGGGAACTACCTCCTGATTTAACTCACTTCAATACACAGGATGAACCAGGCTCAGAAGAAATTGAAGTTTTGGATTCTGATCTACAATCAAAATTTGAAGAGAAGCCAAATATAGTGCATGATGATGAAATAAATGGATCCACCTGCAGTGTTGATCCTGTTGAAGGAGATGGTCACTTTAGACATCCCTCTCCTGATAATCATGTGGTGCTTATGGTCTGATTGGTTCTCCATCAAGGGGTCCTGCAGATTTACAAGAACCTCTCTCGAGTTCTTATTCTTATCAGATGGAAATGAATTCCAATGAAGTAGAATTGCCTCAAATTGCCATGGACTCAAAATGTAGATAAGATGGAAAATCAACTGGCACCATTGCTTGATGAAACATCATCTGATGTCATATATTCTCCGATGAGTAATATTGCAGAGTTAGAAGAATCTCTTTCTAGTTTTGCAGATCACACAAGAAAGAGGTGGAAGTTGATGAAGTAGTTGCTGGAGAATCTTTGACAGAACTAGAGGAACAGAAGATAATGGATCAACCGGAAATTGCTTCTGCTAATGCGCATTTGAACCTGAACAGATCTGTTCCCTGTGACCTCCAAGATTCAGAAACATGGTTAGACACTCAACAATCGGTACCAATATTTCATGGCCAGCATGATCCTTTTCAAAATGGAAGATATAGTTTTTCTTCACCTTCTGGTAACCAGTTGGAGTCTGAAACTGATTTAGAGCCTTTCTCCCAATCCCACATTGGTGAACAGGATGCAGAATTTCTACACAGAGAAGAGAAACACTTCACCTCTGAGAAATCTCAATCTCAGCAGATGCAGGTATATGAGTTGGAGCAAGAAAGCATTCATGCTAATTCTGAATGTGTTTTGGTTAGGAGTTTAAGAATTGGCTGATAACACTGGATCACCATGATCCAAAGCTGGTATGAGGATAGGAGTTCTAATTCTTGGGCTATAATCTGAAGTGGGGTAAATACTAATCTGATCATCGACTGTGAGTAAGACCTTGATTGATATTGGTAATCAGAATCCTTGGTTGAATTCAGGTGGAACCTTATTTTGATCCTATATGCAGCAAAGATGGTTCCTTAAGACTGTCCCAGAATACTATCATCCAAAATTCCATCCGAAGGTAGAAAATATAGAAGCGCACCAGGATAGTGCCATCCATAATTATCCATAAATGGCCCGACAGCTGCAGGTTCCAGTGCGATAAATTACAGTTTGGAAGGAAAATAGGAACCTGTTCTGCGATCCTAAAATGACCCCAGGTGAGTATAACATAGTTAAGCCTCTCAGTTTGAGTTAGATCATAGGTTCACTGCCTCTGTCAAACCCTGTAGTTGGGCATGATTACTAGGAGTTCAGTCCAGGTTATACTAGGTTCAAGGTGAGTTATGTGGTGGCCTTGGTTGCTGTTCTGTCATAGGGATTATCCTAAAATATATCTGGAGGGTTTCCAAGCCTAGTTCAGACTACACTAAATAGTGGTTGACTTGAATATTGCCAGCTGCTGTAATAGGTTTTGGCTCCAATTCTGGGTCATAACATGCTGTTCTAACTAGACCAAAAGGGAGCCAGCATCTCTGGTTCAAACAAGAAAATATATTATTGTTACACTATGGTTTTATTGTTCTGTTTTTCATTGTATATCCAGGTACTGGTTTTCACTAAGTATTGGCCTCCCCTTGAATTTTGTAAGCTATCCCAACATCTGTTGTTTTTCTAAAATTCTTCTGTCTTTCAAAACGTCTGTTTTCATTTTATCTTCCTCAAATTGTGCAAACGGGTTCTAATGCGAACGAGTAGCGTTCTCTACCGTGTCGTGTTTTAATTCGTGTGGGATCCCAATACGGCTTACGACGATTTAGGATCTCGCAAGCATAAACTTCTGAAAACAATCACTTTCAATAAAATCACATAAAAAACGTCTGTTTTTTTTTATTTTTCAAAATTCATGTAAACGGGTTCTAACGCGAACGAGTAGCGATCTCTACCGTGTCGTGTTTTAATTCGTGTGGGATCCAAATACGGCTTACGACGATTTAGGATCTCGCAAGTATGAATTTCTGAAAATAATCACTTTCAATAAAATCTCATAAAAAACGTCTGTTTTTAATTTTTCAAAATTCATGTAAACGGGTTCTAACGCGAACGAGTAGCGTTCTCTACCGTATCGTGTTTTAATTCGTGTGGGATCCAAATACGGCTTACGACGATTTAGGATCTCGCAAACATGAATTTCTGAAAACCATCATTTTCAATAAGTCCCTATTAAAGTGTCTGTTTTTTTTATCTAAAATCACCCCGTATTCTTTTAGAGATCAAGTCTCTTAACCAGAACTACGTAAGCCTTGAGTTTCCCATTGCACCAGGGAATACGTAGGAGCAGGATCAAGTCCTGTCAGGTTATTTTCTATAAACCTATTTATTTTCTATTCTATTTTAAGGGATCAAATTGTTTTCAAGATATCACACACTCAGTTTAAGGGTACCGTTCTTTGGAACGGGCGAGTAGGGTGCCTAATACCTTCCTTACTCGTAACCGACTCCCGAACTTCGAACCTCATCCTTGAGTTAGGGTTTTTCCAAATCTTTTCCCTTAAAACAAAAAATTTGGTGGCGGCTCCACAATCAAATTAAAATTCATTTCGAAATTTAGCGAGTCCGTCGTCTCGTCGTAATTACGGTTATGACAGATGGCGACTCCACTGGGGATTTTAGAGAGTCAAGCCCATCTAAATTGAGTGTGCCATACTGATCCTTTCTCGTTTGTTTGCATGATCCCTTTCCTGTTTACTTAAATGATTTATTTATCTGTTATCTGTCTGGATGTTTACTTTATAACCCTAGGATAGACGAACAATAAACTGTTATATATGTTTGCAAAAGTTCCCCAATTGCAGGTATCCCCAAAAGGTCTGTCTACCCTTCACACACTACACATGCATGCATAATCATGAGTGGGGCCCTGTACCCGGGTCTGAGCGAAACTTAGGAATAGAGGGGTTTAGTGGTGCCACCAGGGATGCACATCCCGGTAGGCTATCATGAAAACCCCAGCTAGAGTGCGTCCTTTTCTAGTGTCCTGTAACCAGTAGCGTTCTCTACGGTTGCAGTCAACACTATGGGAATTGGAACTTGGCTCTAGTAACCTTTATACCCCAGGATTATGACCTACCTTTGGCGAGATACATAAAATAGACATACTAGATCCATAGGACAGGTAACCTCGGATTAGGACACGCAAAAGGGTATACATTTCTATGACATGTACTGATTCGTGCATATATTGCTTGTGTTATTCCAAATAGGGGAACGTAAAAAAAAAAAAAAAAAAAAAGAGAAGAAGAAGAAAAGAAATATAAAAAAAAAAAAAAGAGAAAGAAAAGAGAAAAAGAAGAAGAAAGAAAAGGACAAAAGAGAGACGAAAAAGAAAAGAGAAGAAGGTGACGACTAAAAAGATACCCAGAGATCGTTGTGGTTTCTGTTCCGAAAATCATGTTCTTAGTGCATATGACCTATACCACATTTTAAAAAAAAATGTATCATACCACGCATTGCCTTAGTCTATAATGTATCCTACTCAAATTGCTGTCATTCTTGCATCATGCTTTAATTTACATAATTTCATGCCTTATAATTGTTTATTCTGCCAAATAACTAACTCATTTATTTTCTTGATTTTCCTTTTTTTCCT
Source organism: Canavalia gladiata (assembly GCA_037954105.1). NCBI lineage: Eukaryota > Viridiplantae > Streptophyta > Magnoliopsida > Fabales > Fabaceae > Canavalia > Canavalia gladiata. The sequence continues at coordinate 15,334,465 of CM075661.1, read as the reverse complement.
TTTTATGTTTTTCTCTTTTAAGGGGATCAGATTCTCACTTATGTCTAAAGGAGGTGAAATGGAAATTAATGTGGGATCAGAATTAAGAAAGAAACGGAGAATCGGGGCAAAAATGATGGATCTAGCAAGTTTAGAATCTTTCGCCGAAAGGTTACAAACAATACAAAAGATGGCCTTTGCCAAAAGATATGGTAACATACTGAAATTATTGAAAATCAAAGTACAAGAAGAAGCCATCACTGCCTTTGTCCAGTATTACGACCCTCCACTGAGATGCTTTACGTTCACAGACTTTCAGTTAGCACCCACGCTAGAAGAGTACGAACAAATCATAGGCCTGCCAATGGAGGGAAGTAGGCCATACAATCATCTTGAGCATAGTCCTTCATTTCGAGCTGCGATTCAATCTATAGGGTTGCAACACAGTGATCTCCTCACGGATTTCCAAGAAAAATATCAATGCAAAGGCTTTACAAGGGACTTCCTAGAAAGGCATTTGCAACATTTGGCCGACAATAACAAATGGGAGACCTACATGGATACGCTCGCTCTTGTCCTCTACGGTTTGATATTGTTCCCTCAGGTTGATGATTTCATAGACACCGTGGCCATTGGTGCATTCTTATCTCGCAAAAACAAGTCCGAGAATCCTACCACTGCAATACTTGCTGACACATATTGTGCTCTGAATCTCTGTTATGAAAGGAAAAAGAAAAAACTGATATGTTGTCTACCAATTCTTTATATCTGGATCACGGCACATGCGTTCAAAAGAGAGGTAAAAGTCCAATGTCCCATCTCAGATTTGTTGTGCTACCAAATCAGAAACATGACTGGAAAAGAATGGGCAGAATATCTGGCCAGTTTGACGGAGGAGAAGATTAGATGGCAGCCGGCCTGGCAACAAAAGACAACGATCATTTATCATTGCAAAGGTTTTCCCAATGTCCCTCTAATGGGAACAAGGGGTTGTATCAGCTATAACCCCATACTGGGGCAACGTCAATTAGCCTATCCTATTCGAAGTCCTCCAGCCCAAGAGTTATTGACTCCTGTTACTATATATTATGAAGGGAATTTCGCCGAACCTCTTCGAAAGGTGCGAGAAGCTTGGGAGGTGGTAACACGAAAAGGAAAAGAGTTAGGAGTCAGAAGTTGTGCAGCAAAGGAAGAATACCGACAATGGGTAAGGGAACGGGTGCAACAAATCAAGTTACCCTTCAAAACGCAAGCTGTAGCTTCAGGAAGTCAACCATTGCCTGAAATATTCGAAGATGAGGCCGTCAAAGAATTAAAAGCAAAGTTGGAGGGCATGACTGTCAAAAACAGCAGGTTGGAAGAAGAGTTGTTAAAAGCCCAACAGGAAATTGCCGCGCTTAAGAGAGATGGCCAAGAAAAAGATACCGCCTTGGAGGGAATTCGTCAACAACAAAAATCTGAGCGAGAGCACGCAGCTAGGGTCCACATGAGCCTTCAGGCTGCTAATACGGAGCTGGGATTGAGAGCACAAGAAAGAGATGCCGCCCTCCAAGAAAATCAGGCAATGAGAGACGCTATTGAACAAATGAGAAGTCGAATTCGCCAAATCAGACGAGAGAAAGGTCAAGCCTTGGGAGAAAGGGATAGAGAGTTGGCAGAGAAGAATCAACTGATTGACGAAAGAAATGAGTTACGCCAATGGGTAGAGGAGTTAAAACAACAAATAGAGAACTTGTTAGTGGCATGCGAAAATGAAGTGAACGAAGAAAAATGGAAGGTCATTGAAGTCATTAGGATGCAACAAAGGGGGATAAGTGATCTGCAAGATGAAATGAAATGGTATCAAGACACAGCGGATCATTGGACTAGATGTTTTGGGAGGTTAGCTAGTTTGGCTAACACTGCTATCGCCGAAGTACCTCAGTTGCTCAGAAGAGCGGAAGCTTCACTTCATCCACTCCATACGCCGGCCGAAGTTGAAGAGTTTATCAATTTTTGTAAAGAGTTAATCATGAGAATGAACCGATATGTTGCTCTAGTTGAAAAAGAAGAAAAGGGTGTACCATGAATATTATGAATAAAGAATACTACTTCTCTCTACAGTTCTTGATGTCACATTAATTTCCATTTCATACTTCGTCTCACAAGCAAGTTCATCCAATAACAAATTTATCGAGATATCTGATCCCCGATATTTTATTTATGTCTTAAAATTTGAGATTGTTTTTCTTTAATACTAATTAATAAATATTGAATTTTTCCAGAAAACAAAATAGCGGATTCACGCATTCCTCAGCATTCCTATAGCACGCGTTCAAAAACCAAAATGATGAATGAGCTAGAAGCACAAAATGAAGAGCTGAGAAATGAAGTTGCTGATCTGAGAGATCAGCTAGCAAAAGTCATGAAGTTGTTGGAGAAGAATGCAGAGGGACCCTCTGGGGTAGAGACAGCAGCTGTGACAGACACATCAGGCCCTGTGCAGGTGGTAATTGATCGTGAGTGGCCTCCTTACGGGATACCACCTGGGTTTGCACCCTCAGCACAGGGTATTCCCACGAACCCTGCTGAGAACCTTCTCACTCACACCCAATACCCAAATCATCCTACTACCTACCCACCACAAATAAATCCACCAGCTACTTACCATACAAATCCTATTACCTACCCACCACATACAAATCCACCAACTATCTATAACACAAATCCTACTGCTTATCCTCCACACACGGGTCCGTCAATTTCTTACCCACAAAACACTAATCCCAACTATACATACATGAACACCACTACCATAGAGAATCCCGCCAATTCCATCCCTATGACTACCTACCCACTAAACCCCCAACAACCACCTTTCCCTCTACCAAATGCCTATGGCCAGACTATCCGACCTGTGGGGCCTCATACAGCGGGACCAGTAGTGAATGAACAGTGGTCAAATACTCCTAGTCAGGAGACCCCTCTCAGCGGTAGATGGCAACACCTAGAGGAAAGAGTCAGGGCCATTGAGGGAAGCGGTTATGGACTAGTAGATGCTTCTGATTTGTGCCTAGTCCCTGACGTGATAATCCCGCCCAAGTTCAAGATGCCCGAATTTGAAAAATATAAAGGAACGGGGTGCCCTCGAAGTCATCTGACCATGTTCTGTAGAAAGATGGCTTCATATGCACATGATGATAAGCTCCTAATCCACTGTTTTCAAGATAGTCTCACGGGAGCTGCAGCCAACTGGTGTACTCAGTTGGAACGCACCCACGTCCGATCCTGGAAGGATTTGGCAGATGCCTTTCTTAGGCAATACAAATATAATATAGAGATGGCACCAGATCGGTCTCAGTTGCAAAATACGATCAAAAGGGAAGATGAGACCTTTAAAGAATACGCTCAACGATGGAGGGAACTAGCAGCCCAAGTTCAACCTCCTCTATTAGAAAGAGAGATGATCGAGATGTTTATGGACACTCTCCCTACGCCATTTTATGATAAAATGGTGGGCAGCGTTTCGGCCAATTTCTCCGATATGGTATTAATTGGAGAACGAATTGAAAGCGGCTTGCGTCGCGGAAGGATTGTGCATAATACGGTTGGCAATGTAAATGTGAAGAAGCCAACCAATAATTCCTGGAAAAAGAGGGAAGGGGAAACCCACCATGTCACGTATGATCTAAATCGCTCCACCCCTACACCACCTAATTACCAAACACCTTACCACCCTCAGTATACACCATACCCTCAGATGGTGGCCGCCTCCCAACCTAACTACCAACCACCTTACACACCCCCCACAGCTTTCCAGCAAACAACCCCGCTCATGACACAACCACAACCAACCCTACCCCAACCTCCACAAAAAGCCTGGAATCAAAACCCTGGCCCAAACACTAACCAAACTCAAAGAAGGCCAAATAATGAAAGAAGAGTTATACACTTTGACCCTATCCCTATGACCTATACCGAGATTTTACCCCGCCTAATACAGAACTCTTTGATCGCACCTTGTCCTATGAAGCCACTGGAACCACCATTTCCTAAATGGTACGACCCGGCTGCTAAGTGTGATTATCATGCCGGGGCTGTGGGACACTCTACTGAAAATTGTCAAGGCTTAAAGCATAAAGTCCAAAACTTGATAAACGCCAAGTGGTTAAATTTTGAGAAGGATGCTCCTAATGTAGGCAATAATCCTCTGCCAAATCATGGGGGACCAACGGTGAACTGCTTAGAGGTGGAGTTTGAGGTAAATATGCTTAATGAGGCCTTCCCCGGTTGTCCAAGGCCTTTAGTTATCAGATATTCCGAAGAGCCGGCTGTCCCAACACCAAACGGCTTAAGACCGATTACTATAAAGGTGCCGGGACCATTCCCATATAAAAGCAACAAAGAGGTACCTTGGAAGTATGATGCTGAGGTATCTGGGGGCAAGACAAAGGAAGAAAAAGCCGAAGTCACCACTAGTACCACTACTGACGTGGTGAATATAGCTGGAATCGGGGGTATGACCCGGAGCGGTCGCATTTATTCCCCCATGGAAGAGAGGAGAGGAAGGCCCTGCGGGGAGGCAATTTTGGCTGGTCCTGAGCCAGAAGCGAATAGAGAAGAAGAAAGAAAAGAACTGAAGAAGCCTGTTTCTGAAGAAGATGCCTGTGAGTTTCTAAGGATGATCAGGCAAAGTGAATATTCAGTAATTGAACAATTGAACCGTATGCCAGCAAAAATTTCCCTATTGGCACTAATGATGAATTCTGAGCCTCATCGAAAGGTGCTGCTGAAAATACTCAACGAGGCACATGTGGTGCACAACCTTTCGGTAGAGAAGTTTGAAGGGATTGCGAATAATATAACCGCCAATAACTTTCTCACCTTCACCGACAGCGAAATCCCTGAAGAAGGGGCTGGGCACAATAAAGCATTACACATATCGGTGAAGTGTAGAGACCATATCTTAGCCCGGGTCTTGATAGACAATGGTTCCTCATTAAATGTAATGCCTAAAATGACCCTGTCAAAGTTACCCTATGAAGCATCCCACTTGAGGCCAAGTTCAATAGTGGTTAGGGCCTTTGATGGATCACGAAGGGAAGTTATTGGAGAGATGGATCTCCCAATACAGATTGGCCCGGTTATTTTTGAGGTGACTTTCCAGGTGATGGACATTTTGCCTGCATACAGTTGTCTCCTGGGAAGGCCATGGATTCATTCTGCTAGAGCGGTGCCATCCACTCTTCACCAAAGATTGAAATTTATTGTAGATGATAGACTGATAATTGTCTCTGCTGAAGAGGATTTTCTGGTCAGTAAACCCACCGATACTCCCTACATCGAGGCTGCTGAGGAAGCCTTGGAAACTCACTTCCAGGCTCTAGAAATTGCTAATGTTACCACTATTAAGGAGGGAGAGGTGGTGGACCAGCATCGGCCCTCGAGAGCTCTATTAATGATGGCTAAAATAATGTTGAAAAATGGATTCCAGCCCGGAGACAAACTGGGGCAAAACAATGGAGGATTAACTCAGCCTTTGCAATTGATTAAGAACAAGCACAGGTTTGGGTTAGGGTACAAACCCACTGAGGAGGAAAGAAGAAGAATTAAGGAAGAAATGGAAGAAAAGAAACGGGCTAGACTGGAAAAGCGAAAGCCTCAGATAAAGAGGGTCCCTCTGCTCCACATTTCAGAAAGCTTTTGGAGTGCTGGGTTCGAGACTCCAGATGTGATAGCGGCAGCTGATAAAGAAGAGCCGCTCAACATGAATGACTTGGTGATAGCTTGTCCACCAGGGCATGAGCTAAACAATTGGGAAACCATCGAGCTTCCCGTGATTTTAAATTCAGTCTACATGTAATTTGTAATTGCTGTAAAATTTTGTGAATAAACAATATTTTGTACATATGATTGATCAATAAATACCACTGAATTCTTTCAGAAATACTCTCTTCCTTCCTCCAATACATCCATATATCTTACTTTTTTCACATATTTGCAGATCCGAAAACGACTCGCCTAATGACGATCACGCTAGTATTGTATTAAATAATTTTGACTGTCTTGTTAATCAAGCGGATGAGGACACAGAATTTGAATATGAACCATCTGGGGAATTATTAAGGCTGGTTGAGCAGGAATCTAGATTGATACAGCCTCACCAAGAGTCTGTTGAATTGATAAATCTGGGGACTGAGGAGGATAAAAAAGAAGTGAAAATAGGCGCGTTCAAAAATCGCTCTCGATTAGTGTCACTATTACAGGAATATAGCGACATTTTCGCTTGGTCGTATCAAGATATGCCAGGATTGGACACATCGATTGTGGAACATAAATTGCCTTTAAAACCTGACTGCCCACCAGTGAAACAGAAGTTGAGAAGAATGAAGCCTGAGATGTCCTTAAAAATCCGAGAAGAAGTAAAAAAGCAGTTCGATGCAGGTTTCCTGGCCGTAGCAAAATACCCGGAGTGGGTCGCAAATATAGTACCAGTTCCCAAGAAAGATGGAAAGGTACGAATGTGTGTAGATTTCAGGGATCTAAATAGGGCCAGTCCAAAAGACGACTTTCCTTTGCCTCATATCGACGTATTGGTTGACAATACTGCCCAGTTCTCTTACTTTTCATTCATGGACGGTTTCTCTGGATATAATCAGATCAAGATGGCTGAAGAAGATATGGAAAAAACCACCTTTATTATGGCTTGGGGGACCTTTTGTTACAAAGTCATGCCGTTTGGATTGAAGAACGCTGGGGCAACATATCAGAGGGCTATGGTGACATTATTTCATGACATGATCCACAAGGAGATCGAAGTATATGTGGATGATATGATCGCCAAGTCGAGGACTGAGGAGGATCACCTCAATAACCTGCAAAAACTATTCGAACGCCTTCGAAGGTTCAAGTTGAGAATGAACCCAGCTAAATGCACTTTCGGTGTGAAGTCAGGAAAGTTGCTAGGCTTCATTGTTAGTGAAAGGGGAATTGAGGTTGACCCTGATAAGGTCCGTGCAATCTTGGAAATGCCAGCCCCAAAAACAGAGAAGGAAGTACGAGGGTTTCTTGGAAGGCTAAACTACATCGCTCGGTTTATTTTCCAATTGACAGCTACATGTGAACCGATTTTCAAACTCTTGCGCAAAAATCAGCCCATCAGTTGGAATGAGGATTGCCAAGAAGCCTTTGAAAAGATTAAGCTCTACTTACAAGACCCTCCGGTTTTAGTCCCTCCAGTCCCAGGGAGGCCATTAATTCTATACTTGACAGTAACGGGCAACGCCATGGGATGTATGCTCGGTCAACAAGATGTAACTGGAAAGAAAGAACATGCCATTTACTATTTGAGCAAAAAATTTACTGATTATGAGGCAAAATATTCCTTGTTAGAACAAACCTGTTGCGCGTTGGCATGGGCCGCTCATCGTTTGAGACAGTACATGTTGAGCCATACTACTTGGTTAATCTCTAGGATGGATCCAATTAAGTACATCTTCGAAAAGCCTGCTTTGTCTGGAAGAATTGCCAGATGGCAAGTTTTGTTATCAGAATATGATATCCTGTATGTTACACAAAAGGCAATTAAAGGTAGTGCGCTGGCGGATTACTTGGCTCAACAGCCTCTAAGTGATTATCAGCCGATGAGACAAGGGTTTCCGGATGAGGATCTAATGGTAGTATTTAGTGAGCCAGTACAGGAAGTAAAAGAAAAGTGGACGATGTTGTTTGATGGGGCGTCCAACATGATGGGTCATGGCATAGGAGCCATATTAATCTCCCCAGAAGGACAGTATGTACCTATCACAGCCAGGTTAGGTTTTGATTGTACTAATAATGTGGCTGAATACGAAGCTTGCATCATGGGAATACAAGCAGCCATCGATGCTAATGTCAAGAACTTGGAGGTTTATGGTGATTCAGCTCTAGTTATCCATCAGGTTAAAGGTGAATGGGAAACTCGTGATGCAAAGTTGATCTCATACCAGGCTTATATTACGGAATTGTTGGAGCACTTTGAGGATGTCACTTTTTCACATATACCTCGAGAGGACAATCAACTGGCTGACGCCCTAGCCACCCTCTCTTCCATGTTTAAAATAAGCAAAGAGGAGGATATGCCCCTCATCCAGATTCAACGTCGAGATCGACAGGCCTTTTGCCAGTCAATTGAAGAGGAACAGGATGGGCAACCCTGGTATCATGATATCCGGCGCTTTCTGAAAGACAAAGAGTATCCCAATCATGCCTCAGAAAATGACAAAAGAACGTTACGGAGATTAGCTGCCAGTTTCTTTCTCGATGGGGAAGTTTTATATAAAAGAAATCATGATATGGTCCTGCTCAGGTGTGTAGATGCAGCAGAGGCTAGAAAAATTGTGAAAGAAGTCCATGAGGGATCTTTTGGTGCCCATACTAACGGACACGCGATGGCAAGAAAAATCCTCAGAGCAGGATATTACTGGTCGACTATGGAGACTGATTGCTACAAGTATGTTAAGACTTGTCATAAATGCCAGGTATACGCTGACAACATCCACATGCCACCTACGTCCTTGAATGTATTGTCTTCACCATGGCCATTCGCTATGTGGGGAATGGACGTCATTGGACCAATTGAGCCTAAGGCATCTAACGGGCATCGATTCATATTGGTTGCCATTGACTATTTCACCAAGTGGGTCGAGGCTGCCTCTTACGTCAGCGTAACTCGGAGTGTGGTTGTGAAATTTGTAAAGAGAGAGATAATTTGTCGATATGGTTTGCCCAACAAAATCATCACAGATAACGGTACCAATCTTAACAACAAAATGATGAATGAATTGTGTGACCAGTTCAAGATCCAGCATCATAATTCCTCCCCATACAGACCAAGGATGAATGGAGCAGTGGAGGCAGCCAATAAAAACATCAAGAAAATTGTCCAAAAGATGGTGCACACATATAAAGATTGGCATGAGATGCTCCCCTATGCCCTCCACGCATATCGTACTTCAGTTCGTACCTCTACTGGAGCAACTCCATTCTCGCTTGTTTATGGAACGGAGGCCGTCCTTCCCATCGAAGTAGAGATCCCTTCATTAAGGGTGTTAATGGACGCAAAGTTGGAAGAGGCAGATTGGGTTCGAGCCCGGGTCGATCAGTTAAATTTGGTTGATGAAAAAAGATTAGTAGCGTTGTGTCACGGACAGTTATATCAGAAAAGAATGAGGAAAGTATTCGAAAAGAAAGTCCGTCCCCGAGTATTTCAAGAAGGAGATTTAGTTCTCAAAAAGTTATTACCAATGCAAAAAGCGCTACAAGGGAAGTGGGCCCCAAATTATCATGGGACATACGTAGTCAAGAAGGCTTTCTCAGGAGGGGCGTTAATCTTAACTGATATGGATGGGAATGACTTGGCAAACCCAACCAATGCCGACGCTGTGAAGAAATATTATGCTTAATAAAAGCCCGTTAGGTCGAAAACTCGCAAGGGCGATCTAGGCAAAAATTAGGGCATCCAAAAAAGCCCGCTAGGTCGAAAACCCGCAAGGGCGATCTAGGCAAAAATTAGGGCATCCAAAAAGCCCGCTAGGTCGAAAACCCGCAAGGGCGATCTAGGCAAAAGTTAGGGCATCCAAAAAGCCCGCTAGGTCGAAAACCCGCAAGGGCGATCTAGGCAAAAATTAGGGCATCCAAAAAAGCCCGCTAGATCGAAAACCCACAAAGGCGATCTAGGCAAAAGTTAGGGCATCCAAAAAGATGCGCTAGGTTGAAAACCCACAAGGGCGACCTAGACAAACGAGAGGAAAATTCTTATCGTCGTAAGATGACCCTCAAGAATAGGTGGAAACCAGAATGTGATACTGGGGCAAAGGATAAAAAGCAGATTGATTCAAAAGCAGTCAGGTCAGTATTGGGTAAATACTGGAGCAGATTGATGAAAGGACAGGGAGCGGATAAAAGTGAAATAGGCCAATATTGAAATCAGTTCGGAGCTTGTCAGAATAAGACTGGGCTAATACTGGGGCAAAGTAGGCTGATACTAGGGCAAAATTTTGTTTCCTAATAAGCATGAGTGATAAGACAAGAAAGATTATGGAAATACAATACTAGCATTGATCGTCTCGAAGGCACAAGACCATCCAAAATTCCATCTCCAAATACATACTCTTCTAATTCCTCATTCTGTTTACTTTTGAAATTTAGCCCTTTTATTGATTCAATTGTATTCATTGATCAAGCATATGTATCGAATTAAGTATACTACAGCAATTATTAAATACTAAGACTGTTTGAATCATGGTTAGAACGAGAATCTCGCAATTGATAGTCATTTAATAACATTGAATGATTCTTCTCTCCGCAGAATAAGTAATGTGATGCATAAAGTTTAGCCAACAAAACCAGAAAGGGAAGGCCAGTTGCAGGCTCTAGCTCATTCTAAAGGGTCATAAGAATCGTGCTATAAGGAAGCTGTGAGTTCGAAGTCCGCTAAATAAATAAAGATTAAAATCTCTCCAAACCAAGTTTTCTTGCATTTTAATTTCCTGCATTTTGGCCTATCACATCAGGCCCCTCATGTTTAAATTCTGTTCAAGCCTATCACATCAGGCGCTGCATTTTAACTTCCTGCATTTTGGCCTATCACATCAGGCCCCTCATGTTTAAATTTCTGTTTCAAGCCTATCACATCAGGCACTGCATTTTAATTTTCTGCATTTTGGCCTATCACATCAGGCCCCTCATGTTTAAATTTCTGTTTCAAGCCTATCACATCAGGCACTGCATTTTTAATTTCCTGCATTTTGGCCTATCGCATCAGGCCCCTCATGTTTAAATTTCTGTTTCAAGCCTATCACATCAGGCACTGCATTTTATTTTCCTGTGTTTTGGCCTATCACATCAGGCCCCTCATGTTTAAATTTCTGCCCAAGCCTATCACATCAGGCACTGCTTTTTATTTTCTTGCATTTTGGCCTATCACATCAGGCCCCTCATGTTTAAATTTCTGTTCAAGCCTATCACATCAGGCACTGCATTTTTATTTTTTCTGTATTTTTGGCCTATCACATCAGGCCCCTCATGTTTAAATTTCTGTTTCAAGCCTATCACATCAGGCACTGCATTTTAATTTTCTGCATTTTGGCCTATCACATCAGGCCCCTCATGTTTAAATTTCTGTTTCAAGCCTATCACATCAGGCACTGCTTTTTATTTTCTTGCATTTTGGCCTATCACATCAGGCCCCTCATGTTTAAATTTCTGTTCAAGCCTATCACATCAGGCACTGCATTTTTATTTTCCTGCATTTTGGCCTATCACATCAGGCCCCTCATGTTTAAATTTCTGTTCAAGCCTATCACATCAGGCACTGCATTTTATTTTCCTGCGTTTTGGCCTATCACATCAGGCCCCTCATGTTTAAATTTCTGCCCAAGCCTATCACATCAGGCACTGCATTTTTATTTTCCTGCGTTTTGGCCTATCACATCGGGCCCCTCATGTTTAAATTTCTGTTCAAGCCTATCACATCAGGCACTGCATTTTATTTTCCTGCGTTTTGGCCTATCACATCAGGCCCCTCATGTTTAAATTTCTGTTCAAGCCTATCACATCAGGCACTGCATTTTATTTTCCTGCGTTTTGGCCTATCACATCAGGCCCCTCATGTTTAAATTTCTGCCCAAGCCTATCACATCAGGCACTGCATTTTTATTTTCCTGCATTTTGGCCTATCACATCAGGCCCCTCATGTTTAAATTTCTGTTCAAGCCTATCACATCAGGCACTGCATTTTATTTTCCTGCGTTTTGGCCTATCACATCAGGCCCCTCATGTTTAAATTTCTGCCCAAGCCTATCACATCAGGCACTGCATTTTTATTTTTCCTGCGTTTTGGCCCATCACATCAGGCCCCTCATGTTTAAATTTCTGTTCAAGCCTATCACATCAGGCACTGCATTTTTATTTTTTCTGTATTTTTGGCCTATCACATCAGGCCCCTCGTGGTTAAATTTCTGTTCAAAGCCTATCACATCATGCGCTCATTTTAATTTCTTGCATTTTGGCCTATCACATCAGGCCCCTCATGTTTAAATTTCTGTTTCAAGCCTATCACATCAGGCATTGCATTTTACTTCCCTGCATTCCGACCTATCACATAGGACCCTGTATGTTTATCTATGGGTCTTGATTTCCTTTTGTTTACTAGGGCCGGACAAAATTGGCTCACGTCTTTACTCATTTCTTACTTCGATAATACAAGAAGCATTCTTGCATTATCTAGTAAAAACTTGGTAAAGAGGGGCAAACTGTGAGCACCAATTTTTGTCCAGGGTAAAAATATTCTTTAATTAGTTAATTTATTAAAAACCCTTAGAAAAAATATAAAACAAGAGATACAAAATTAAATAAATAAATAAATAGGATAATTCAGTTAGGTTAGTTAGGAGTTAGTTAAAGAGTTAGTTAGGGTAGGGTTAGGAGTTAACTTCCATTAGGTTAATATAACCAGGGTTAAACTAAGGGTATAAGAGGGATTTGAGAAAAGGCAGAAAAAGAGGAGGAGAAAAGATTTTGGCACCAAAAAGGACATTTTTTGAAAAAAGAACAGATTCTTGGATATTCAGTAGTTTTCGGAGTTCTCTCTGGAGTTTTCTGGGTTTTCTTCAGCTACTCAAACTCTCTGGCATTCTTCTTGGTTATTAGAGGATTCTTCTTGAAGGAATTTTCGCGGAATTTCCTCTCTGCTGCCTTGGATTCTTTCCAAAATTTTCTTCATTCGCGATTAGAGAAGGAACTTTCATTCTTCTTTGAGATTTTTGCGAGTGAAACTAAATTGGTTCTAGTTCTGGTTGTTTGCCTTCGCTGCTTTACCAATTTTTTTTCTGCATAGTCACGAACGTCCTCTCATTTTGGTTCAATACTCACAGGTTAGGCTGCATCTTTCATTTTTCTCACTCGAATCTGCACAATTTCGTCCTTTTGTCTTCTCCCTGTTATGATTGAACTTTGAATTTGTGAAATTCAGATGCTGCGATAATTGCATTGCCTGTTTTAGTTCTTGATTCATAATTGTTAGTCAAAGTGCATGTGCTAGTTAAGGTTTCTAGGTTCATGTGAGGTTGAAGCTCTCGAAATTTAGTGAAAATTACTGTCTGTGTTTAATTGTTGTGGTATCTCTATTCGGAGGACTCAGCTCCTGAAGTATATCAGGAATATGTTCATCTCTACAAACTTTAGAACTAGAATTGTAATCAATTGAGTTCAACCTAGGAAGATAAGAACCTGTGTTCACTAAAACTGTAACTGTAACTGATCCTGGACCAAGCATCATCTTGTCTGCTAGGTTCTTTGGTGCCAGTAGCTATAGGAATGCGTCAGCCTAGAAGCAAGTGGAAGAATAGTGGGTTATATAAATCTGATATACCAAACGCCAGGGCTGCTGTCTGAGCTTTGTGACGGCAACTACTCCACTACTCACTCTAGGCCAAACATGAGTCAATACCAGGAGTATGGACATTGTTCCCATGTGTGGTCTGTAGGTTTTAGATTTCTGCTAATCTCCAAGGATTAATTCAACCATGACAAGTAAGGGGTTAATTCCTAAACAGCCAAATACAACCTCTATTTAGCACTGTGTAAGTTGGAAGTAATTCTAGGGGAGTAGAACAATGAAGTCCCGGTTTCAAATAGTTCAAATAACCCTAAGTTTGCCCATAACAGTCTAGAGTTTGCTGAAAGACTAACTGCAGCTGAGTCTATAGGCAGCCCAACTATGTGTTCTTAAATAAGAATAATTGGATGTACTAAAACAATTTAGATCAAAAACCAACCAAAGGGACCAGGTTCAGGTTATGCAAAGGCCTGATACAGTAAGTTGATAACAGGGCAGCAGAGCCATTAGCATGTCAAATCCTAGTATGTGACAGACACCTAGAGACCTTGCTTTCTATGCATTCAGGGACCACTCATACAAGTGAGGCAGGAATTAAGATTCTTGAAATCAGTAGCATTAGCCCTGTGAAAAATCTAGGGGAAATAAAAACACCTTTTCATCCCCTAATGAGCAAGAGTTAGAACTAAAGCCATTTTCAGAAGTGAATGACCGGACAAATGGTGATCTTGTGAAGGTGAAAGAACAAATCTCAGCTGGTGTGACAAATAATATATCTTCTAATCATCTTAAGTTGCCTGATGAAACAGAATTGGCCATTGATGAGCCAAAGAAAACAGAAGGCAGCTTAGATGAGTACCATTTGATGGTGTGACTAGTGAGGTTGACAATTATGTAGATGCTTTAACTACCATGGAGTCAGAATTGGAAACAGATAATGAGTATAAGTCTAAGAAAAGTTTCTTGGATATTCAAAAGGCAACTGATACCAATGATAAGGAAGGACATCAACCACAGGCTCATTTCTCAGATTCTCAATCATTTGGAGATTCCTCAATGTCTGGTGACATTAATTCATTCAAACAAGATAGAAATGAAGAACATATTGAAGTGCAAGCTCAGCCATCAGATTCTCAATCAACTGGAACCTCCTCTACATTAGACAATAACAGCCTGTTCAGAAGAGATGGAAATGAGGATGTAAAACTGCAAACTCACTTCTCAGATTCTCAATTTATTGGAAACTCCTCTGTATCAGATGAAAACGGTTCTTTCAAGAAAGATAGATCCTATTTCTCTCACACTGATTCATTAAGCACTGTGGTTGAAAATATACAATCAGAACAATTGGAGGTTGAAGATACACCATCCGACCAGCTTCCTCAAGTTGTTGAGTCTCTGAACACAAATTGTGGGAGGTTTGTCATACATGATGATGCACATGTTCCTGAAGAAGAGATTTCTGATTTGGGGCAAATCTCTTCTGATCTGATGAGCTCAGGACAAGTGTAGTGTTCTGATCTTGGACCGACCTCACCAGCAACTCTACCCGCAGGAACTCAATTGGATGAAACCCCATCTGACCCTGTTGAACTTACTTTAAGATTAGATGATGATGTAGATAGAACAGGTCTTGTTGAATCTATTGCTTCTGGACTTGTTTCTCTCTCCTTAATAAAAGATGATGCTTGCCTTGTGGATTCTTCTGATAAAGCATCAGTCACAAACTCGAATGATGATGAACCAAATATTCACTCTGATGACTTATTACAAGTTTCTAATGATTTGGAATTAGCTCATAAAGGTGAAGGCAGTGATCATTCTGAAATCAAAATGTTCCGGGCAGAACCTCCTAATGAAAACAGTCTTGAGGTTTTGGTTAATAGAGATATTGGTTCACAAGTAGAGGATCCAGTTCGCCCATCCAGGGAAGAAGTAAACTTGAATTCAGGTGCTATGCTGGCACTTGATTGTCAAAACTCAACATATGAAGATTGTGCTTTAGCAACCCAACTTAATTCGGAATCTCCTGTTGTGAAGATTCCTCCAGTGAGTTGCTTTACTGGGGAACTACCTCCTGATTTAACTCACTTCAATACACAGGATGAACCAGGCTCAGAAGAAATTGAAGTTTTGGATTCTGATCTACAATCAAAATTTGAAGAGAAGCCAAATATAGTGCATGATGATGAAATAAATGGATCCACCTGCAGTGTTGATCCTGTTGAAGGAGATGGTCACTTTAGACATCCCTCTCCTGATAATCATGTGGTGCTTATGGTCTGATTGGTTCTCCATCAAGGGGTCCTGCAGATTTACAAGAACCTCTCTCGAGTTCTTATTCTTATCAGATGGAAATGAATTCCAATGAAGTAGAATTGCCTCAAATTGCCATGGACTCAAAATGTAGATAAGATGGAAAATCAACTGGCACCATTGCTTGATGAAACATCATCTGATGTCATATATTCTCCGATGAGTAATATTGCAGAGTTAGAAGAATCTCTTTCTAGTTTTGCAGATCACACAAGAAAGAGGTGGAAGTTGATGAAGTAGTTGCTGGAGAATCTTTGACAGAACTAGAGGAACAGAAGATAATGGATCAACCGGAAATTGCTTCTGCTAATGCGCATTTGAACCTGAACAGATCTGTTCCCTGTGACCTCCAAGATTCAGAAACATGGTTAGACACTCAACAATCGGTACCAATATTTCATGGCCAGCATGATCCTTTTCAAAATGGAAGATATAGTTTTTCTTCACCTTCTGGTAACCAGTTGGAGTCTGAAACTGATTTAGAGCCTTTCTCCCAATCCCACATTGGTGAACAGGATGCAGAATTTCTACACAGAGAAGAGAAACACTTCACCTCTGAGAAATCTCAATCTCAGCAGATGCAGGTATATGAGTTGGAGAAAGAAAGCATTCATGCTAATTCTGAATGTGTTTTGGTTAGGAGTTTAAGAATTGGCTGATAACACTGGATCACCATGATCCAAAGCTGGTATGAGGATAGGAGTTCTAATTCTTGGGCTATAATCTGAAGTGGGGTAAATACTAATCTGATCATCGACTGTGAGTAAGACCTTGATTGATATTGGTAATCAGAATCCTTGGTTGAATTCAGGTGGAACCTTATTTTGATCCTATATGCAGCAAAGATGGTTCCTTAAGACTGTCCCAGAATACTATCATCCAAAATTCCATCCGAAGGTAGAAAATATAGAAGCGCACCAGGATAGTGCCATCCATAATTATCCATAAATGGCCCGACAGCTGCAGGTTCCAGTGCGATAAATTACAGTTTGGAAGGAAAATAGGAACCTGTTCTGCGATCCTAAAATGACCCCAGGTGAGTATAACATAGTTAAGCCTCTCAGTTTGAGTTAGATCATAGGTTCACTGCCTCTGTCAAACCCTGTAGTTGGGCATGATTACTAGGAGTTCAGTCCAGGTTATACTAGGTTCAAGGTGAGTTATGTGGTGGCCTTGGTTGCTGTTCTGTCATAGGGATTATCCTAAAATATATCTGGAGGGTTTCCAAGCCTAGTTCAGACTACACTAAATAGTGGTTGACTTGAATATTGCCAGCTGCTGTAATAGGTTTTGGCTCCAATTCTGGGTCATAACATGCTGTTCTAACTAGACCAAAAGGGAGCCAGCATCTCTGGTTCAAACAAGAAAATATATTATTGTTACACTATGGTTTTATTGTTCTGTTTTTCATTGTATATCCAGGTACTGGTTTTCACTAAGTATTGGCCTCCCCTTGAATTTTGTAAGCTATCCCAACATCTGTTGTTTTTCTAAAATTCTTCTGTTTTTCAAAACGTCTGTTTTCATTTTATCTTCCTCAAATTGTGCAAACGGGTTCTAATGCGAACGAGTAGCGTTCTCTACCGTGTCGTGTTTTAATTCGTGTGGGATCCCAATACGGCTTACGACGATTTAGGATCTCGCAAGCATAAACTTCTGAAAACAATCACTTTCAATAAAATCACATAAAAAACGTCTGTTTTTTTTTATTTTTCAAAATTCATGTAAACGGGTTCTAACGCGAACGAGTAGCGATCTCTACCGTGTCGTGTTTTAATTCGTGTGGGATCCAAATACGGCTTACGACGATTTAGGATCTCGCAAGTATGAATTTCTGAAAATAATCACTTTCAATAAAATCTCATAAAAAACGTCTGTTTTTAATTTTTCAAAATTCATGTAAACGGGTTCTAACGCGAACGAGTAGCGTTCTCTACCGTATCGTGTTTTAATTCGTGTGGGATCCAAATACGGCTTACGACGATTTAGGATCTCGCAAACATGAATTTCTGAAAACCATCATTTTCAATAAGTCCCTATTAAAGTGTCTGTTTTTTTTATCTAAAATCACCCCGTATTCTTTTAGAGATCAAGTCTCTTAACCAGAACTACGTAAGCCTTGAGTTTCCCATTGCACCAGGGAATACGTAGGAGCAGGATCAAGTCCTGTCAGGTTATTTTCTATAAACCTATTTATTTTCTATTCTATTTTAAGGGATCAAATTGTTTTCAAGATATCACACACTCAGTTTAAGGGTACCGTTCTTTGGAACGGGCGAGTAGGGTGCCTAATACCTTCCTTACTCGTAACCGACTCCCGAACTTCGAACCTCATCCTTGAGTTAGGGTTTTTCCAAATCTTTTCCCTTAAAACAAAAAATTTGGTGGCGGCTCCACAATCAAATTAAAATTCATTTCGAAATTTAGCGAGTCCGTCGTCTCGTCGTAATTACGGTTATGACATTTAGTATTTTGAAAAATTATTAATTATTTTTTTAGTATTATATTCATTTATTAATATCATATCCAAATTACTTAAAATAAATGTCAAACTATATTCTACTAATTAATTTGCGTAATTTTATTATAGTATTTTATTTAAATAGTAATCTTTAAAAATGTAATTTTTTTAAAGATAATAATACGATATGAAGAGAATAATAATAAGGTAACTTTGTAAGTATTTTCCTTTGAATCCTAATTTTTTTAGGCATATTTTCATTTTAGTAAGTTTTAAAAATCTAACTCATGTATTTTTTATTTAATTTTTTATTAGAATCCTTTTATAAAATGAGTCATAGTATAGTTGTACATTAATAAACTAATAATAATTAGAAATTGTGATGGAAATATTAATATTAAGAAAATAACTAACAAACCTATAATATATATATATATATATATATATATATATATATATATATAACTTGAGATGTAAACATGATGTTATTTTAAACTTACTTTTCATGAGAAAAATTTTAATAGGTCTATATTTGGTAACAAATTATTTATATTTATAAACAATGTATAAGAAAATAGACCCCATATATTCATGTGCATCAATTTAAAAAATCAAATTATATTTAGAATTATTCAATTAATAGGAGAGTCTCTTTTGTTTAGCTAGTGGACAAATTTCATAATTGAAAGAGTTGAGGGTTTAGGGAGCATATAGCACAAAAAGTCCAACTTTGACCTTAATTGACCGAATCATATTCGAAATGTGGATGTTTCAAGTCAAAGAGACGTCCTAAATCAAACACGAATAAATTGGAAATGTGAGCTTCCATTGAAGTAACTTGGTAAGCTTTGGGACAAATATAAAGTTAAAGAAAAACTCAAGCAAGAAAAATATATCATTTAAGTACAAAGAAATTGGAAGATTGTATTTCTATAAAAAAGTAAAGTCCACATAGATAAGAATAAACCATTCGATTGACTCGGTATATAGGATTCCCTGTAGCCACATGAAAGTCTCCGTCAATGTTACTTAATGACCGCTAGTGCTGGAAGTGTGTCTAATAAATATAGTAACATACCTATGACCGAACATTGAGGCAAAATTCGTTCCTAAAATAATTAAAATACTAATAATAACAACTGAAAAGTATTGCTTACTAGTTTAATTCGGAAGTACTAAATTACTGTATAGTAACAAAAATAGTAAGATTTCTAAAGGTAAATAATGACAACTCTTTAATTTAATGAAAAAGAAAAACAAATTGTTGGCAAACATGTAACAATTTGTCCGGAAAGTAATTTATTTGAAACTTATTCTGGTTCGCAGACATGATCTTACTTCTGTAATATCTCTTGCACGTAATTACCCCTTTTGAAACGCCACTTCACTCTTTAATTGATCTCTCGGCATACGTGCCGACCTCATTTATGAGGCTACACCTACATGGTGGGCACACATTAATTGATGGAGAGTTAGCTTGTAGGTTTTTTCTCTGAAGTTCATTTAATTAAAAATTATATCCATTTCTTCTATGAAAAAATATAATTGATTTTGTTTTTTAATAAAAAAATATTTCAGTAAAATTATATCAATTCTTTCTATAAAAAATTACAATTTATTTTGTTTTTTAATAAAAAATATTTTAGTACAACTGCAACCGTATGGGAACACAATTCTATTTGGAGAAATGTTATTTTTATAAATATTATTTAATAAAATAAAAAATACTTTCTGTATTCCTTTATAGTTGTTTAGAAAAAAAATTTGTTCCATTTATTAAAGAAAAAAAATAAAAATTTGTTTTATTTATTAAAGAAAAAAATCTGTTTCGTTTATTTGTTTACTTTAATTTTTTAAAAAATATTAATTATTTGTTCACATATACTTTTATATTTATCTTCTTTTTAAACAGAAAAAATATAATATAATAAATAATATATATATATATATATATATATATATATATATATGAATGTATTGTAATAATAATAGATATGCTGTCAAATATGCAATCCCCATCTCCTCAACTACCAGCCGAAAGACAAAAGGACGCAACATTTCCTCGCTGACTTTATTCATGACAACTTCTATTACCCTTCAAAAGTCAATTTTAAGCAACCCCACCTCGTGCCAGTCTCCATTAATTTTTTTTCTCCTTTTAACAGGAAATGCATGAATATTTTCAGTCAAGAAATTGAAAATAATCAGATTAACTTAAAAGTATTCATCAGGCAGATTATGCATTGTTAATATTATTAAAATAGTTGACGTGGTATTTTCAGTTTAAATTTTATTACTTTTATTCATTATATCATATTACATTTTTTTAATATTTAAAAAATATTATAAAAATATAAAAAAATGTTATCTATTAATTATAATGATATTTTAAAAAATGTTGTACAAAATATTATTATATTTAAAAAATATTACAAAAATATAAAAAAATATTATCTATTAATTTTAATAATGTTTTTAAGAAATGTTGTATTTAATATATATTAAAAATATATAATATATAGTAGTAATTGATATATAAAATATTAAAAAATTATGCAACAATAATAAATGATTAGTATGTAAGTTTCAAGTGAAAACTTGAATGCATAATACTATTATTAAATAAGCTACTAAAATTAGTTTTAGAATGATAAATTTTGTAATAAAATAGTATATGTTAAATTTTGTTGTTTTTCTCTTTTTACATTAAAAAATAATATTATTATTAATGAGTGTATAAGCTATTTTTTTATTTTAATTAATTTATTAAAATTTTGACTTCAAACATTAATGTTAAAAATAAGTTAGGTTAAATTAAATTTTATATATATCTGTCGCTTTTCAGATATCAAATTCAAAGTCTAACATTTTTTTATATGGGGTATTTTTTTAATATCTACATAAATTTTTTTAAAGTATAACCTAATTTAAAAATTAATTTCATAATAAGTTGTGAAATAGATTAAAAAAACTAATACCTAAATATGTTAATAAATTTAAATTTAAATAAAATAATTATATAATGTTCAAATATGTTAATAATAAAATAATAATAAGTCTACATAATAATATTATTATATTATTTATGTTTACTTAAAAAATTGACCTATTACGTTTAAAAAAAAAACAAATGACTTCAACTTAATTTTTAAAACTAAATAGACTTTTAAAAAAATATTAGCCTGACCTGTTTAGAAAGTAAATCTAACCTGACCTAAATATGATGTAAACTAAGTTAAAAATTCTTAAACCTTTAAATAATAGTCTAACTTGTTTTCATCTTATCAAATATCCTTCTTGAATAGGTTAACAATAAAAGAGTGTTATTTAAACAAACAATGTGTGCACTTTAAAAAAAAAAACTCTACCATACTTTAATTTGATGAAAATTAACACTGAATAAAATATTTTAATTTAAGTATGCTTAATATAAACTCAGTTTATGCTTATCAAATTTATAAATTATTCTATAAATACATATATATTGTTGTAAGTTTTAACTGATTGTTTACATACAAGTAATATATTGTTTAAATGATATATGGGTATTTCTAAATTTAAATAAATTATAAATAAACAATTAAAATAATAGTATTTATTTTTATTATTATTAACAAACTTATATTATATCATATTGATAAAATATTAAAGTGATCAAACTTTTAAAATTAAAGATAAAATTAAAAAACAAATGATTAAAATTATGACATATGATCTTTATTGATATGCTATATTAAAATTCAAAAATGTAAAATTAAATCTAAACTAAGGTTAAAGTAAATTATAATAATTTTAAGATTTAATTTATTAAAAACAAATATATCTTACAATTTATTGTAAAATATCAATATTTAAATTGAAATTGAAATTAATTTTTTTTAAAGAAATGAAAATTAAAAATTTGATACAGTAAAAATTACATAACTTAACAAAAATAAGAGTAACCTTTTTATGATCAGATTAATTTTTAAAAATATATCTGTTTAAAATGAATATTTTTTAAATTTAATTTATAAAAATTGATAAGATTACAAAACCAGTTAGGACTGCATCTGGCAAGTAAGGTACACTTAAGTTAGATACTGGTCTAACCGTAGCCAGTTAACTAAACTAATCTTCTTTTTGGTTATGTTTTATACGCATGCGATCACACACAAACAAACTAGGACTCTCTCTCTGCTCATTTATTATTTATAACACTTTGCAGCCTTGGAATTTACTGTAATACTGATACAAAAGTACTTTTGCAAAATGACGACAAATTGTATCTTGTTTTATAACTTTTTCCTTTAATATTAATCTTTGGTTGGAAGTATTACTTTTTCCTTGATTAATTACCTACTTACAACAAAACAAAAAATTGCGTAAGCTTCAAGTAGCTAACCATGCACTGTCATTTTTTTTTTCTTTGTGCTTATTCATTTCCGCTTTCGTTATCGTTTGTTAATTGACATATTAATATTTGTTTCTTTTGGTATATTTAGAAATAAATTTTCAGTTTTTTTTATCGAAATTAATTTTGAACAACTTTACGAAATATATTTCTTGTTTTGCATAACTTATATTTGGTTAATTAAATAATAATAATAATAATAATAATAATAATAATAATAATAATAATAATAATAAAGTGACGTGACGTAAACATTTTACAATACAAGTTTTTCCTACGAAACTGACGCTATACTATGAACGGATGGATAGTTGCGAGCAAGATCACAGATTTATGATGGTAGTAACCCAAACAAGAAATATATTGGTCCAACGGGATACTGCTGGGGCTTAAGCCTACACTCTTTAGTTATGGAGAGTGACATGCGTGAGAAAAATAGAGGTGAAGTAATATAGACACAATCCAACATTTAATGGGACTACTTTTTCCTAAGACTATTTTAAAGCGCACAGGGATAAAACGTAGGGATATATATCTTTAAATTATAATGAATTGTGAAATAAAGAGAATATATACATATTTAGATATATATATATATATATATATATATATTTACTTAATAAATTAACCTCGCTTATCATATAAGAATTTAGATCTTACAGTAATGTCATTTTTATAAACATGAAAAATATAAAAAAAAAATGAATTTATTTACTTTATATCTGTCTCTTTCATGACCAAAGCCGTGTAATATTAATTAGTGGTTAAAAAGGAATATTGTTAAGAGAATGAGCATATAGATGTATATAAAAGACCATGAACATGTACCAAACTCAATTGCCTCCCTCCTTACTTTCTTACCCACCATATACCTTCTTCTCTTCTGTTTCTGTTTTGTGTGGTTTAGGAAGAGCAATGGAAGGTATCTCTGGGGGTTTGAAGAAGTACTGGAGGAGAAAGGTTAGGGGATACCAAAGATTAAATGGGTCGGATAGAATAAGGATGAACAAGATGGAACTTGGATCGGGTCGGACCAGGAGAAGGTGGCGGGTAAAGATGAGCCCAAAGATCAAGATCCCCAAAATCACATCTTCCCCAAAAAAGTTAGTGCTGTGGGTGAGGGACGCCTATGTGAGGATGATGCTGGGTTTGGCTAACTCAATGGGTGCCTCTGCCACCGGTTATGGCGGCGACGCCCCCTCCTTCGCCGTGGATAGGTTTGGGAGGACCCCACCACCTAAAGAGTACGACGAGAAGATGATCATACATATCTACAACGCATTGATTATGTCACGTGATCCAACATCCAACGGTGGCACAAAAATGGTTACCACGTTTTGAAGTAGATATATCATACCAGCCCTATGCTAATGCTACCATTCAATACAAACATGCTAGCTAGCTCTTCCGCCTAATGCCCAAAGGAACCTCTCTTCTATGCTTCTTCAAAACTGGAAATTTTAGAGTATTTTTAGTTTTTATTTTTTAAAATTTATGTAAAATACGGTGAAAATAATAATATTATTTTTTTGTTTTTATATAATTTTAAATTGGAAAATAAAAATAAGATTGTATTTTTAATTAAAATATAAAATATTTTCTTAAACCGAGAAATCTTTCTCCTCCCACATTCTTCAATTCCTTTCGATCTTTCTTTTCCATTTTCTTTTTTCTTATATACTGTGGGTTACGCTTGTAATTTTCAATTGAAGTTGCATCGGCTACCTAGATTCTAATTAAAGATGTCAGCATCATCAAGATATTACTAGTATATGTGTAGCTTGGTTGCCATGATAGCTGAAATTTTAATGCCCGGCAGATTAGTTTTTTTTATTGATTTTGATAAAATTATTAAATGAAATTGAATCATTCTATTTATTTGCTTGGCGCAATCTTAATTCGGGAGTTGACTCTTAAAAATTAAAAATATTTATCATTAATTTAAATTAAAATATTTTTTCAAATTAATTTAGTTTAAAATAATATACATAAACTTATTTTCTCATTTAAATTTATTTGTTGTCTCATTTAAATACATCAATATCAACGTAATATAAACATTTAGAATATATAAAAATAAAAAATCTTTAATTATACTCTTATACTTATTTAATTTTGACACAGATGATCAAATAATATATAATGATAATTTGATATTTTAATAAATAAAAATTATATTTTATTCTTGATAAAATGAATCCAACTAATTAATCAAAATTTTTTCATGAATTTTTAATTTACTTTATAATAAAAGCTGTGAATTCAAGAATTATATATATAGAAATTTATACATTTTAAACGTTTGTATAGTAATTATTTTTTTATTTTAAATAATATATCATATATTAATATACACCATTGAATTACTTTTAAATTGTATACAATTTTGTAAACTTTACCTATTATATAGACTTTAAATTTCACAATATGAAATTAATTCTTAATAAAAAAGATTAAAAATATTATTTTATTATATTTGAATGATGTAATATGTTTCTGGATCTTGATCCTATATATATAAAGGAAAAAAATTTTATAGCAAAGTAAATTACATCAAATGCATCAAATTTTACTAAGTAACTTCATTTCGAAACTAGCATTGGATTAAATGTATTTATCATATAGATTATGTTTAAAAATTTTGATATCAATTTAAATTTATTTGTTGTCTCATTTAAATACATCAATATCAACGTAATATAAACATTTAGAATATATAAAAATAAAAAATCTTTAATTATACTCTTATACTTATTTAATTTTGACACAGATGATCAAATAATATATAATGATAATTTGATATTTTAATAAATAAAAATTATATTTTATTCTTGATAAAATGAAATTGTCAATAACATTTTATATAAAAAAACTGTCAATTTAAATGTTGAATTTAAAGTTTCATATAATATATATATATATATATATATATATATATATATATATATGTATACAAAACTTCACCCAATATGTCATTTAAAATATAAATAAATAAATAAATACTATTAAATTAATATATAAAAAATTAAATTATAATAAAATTGACATAAATGATGATATGATAGGAATTGACATGATTTTCAGGAGTGTTATTTTACAAAAAGTTACACATGTTGGTGTAATTTTTATTAAAAGTTATTTCCTATCATATATAGTATTTTATTTTATTTTTATGATTATTTACATCATTGATAATCTTAATAAACTTAGAAAAATGATGCACTTATTTAAAATATAAATAAATAATTATTATTAGATTACATTTATATAAAAGGTTAAATAAAAAAATTGACATAAATGATGATCATGATGCTATGATAGGAATAAAAATTAAATTAATGAAAAAAAATTAGATAACTTCCGGAGTGTTATTTTACCAAAAGTTACATCTGATGGTATTTTATTTTATCTTTATGATTATTTAAGCCATTGACAGCTTTAGTAAATTTAGTAAAACAATAACTTATTCTTGAAAGAAAATTTCACCAATTTAATTGTTAATTTACATCATTTTATCATGATAATTATATAATATTTTACCCAATTTAAATTTTTATAAAAATATAATACAATAATAATTACTTATATTTTAAACAATATAAGTAATTACATAATTACTTATATTTTATCATGCATTGAAATCAATGTAAGGAATAAAGTATCAATTAATTTTTACATTGTAACTTGATCTATTATACAAGAATTTTGAATTTAACGGTTGTATTTATGTAATTTATTTTTAATAAAAAATTATTGGAAGTGTCACTGTACTTAAATTTGATATCTGTTATAACTTTACATTGATCCTATTTAACTATATTATTTAAGTTATTTTAATCATATTATTTAAATTTATTGCAAAAGATGTCACTCTAAACAAGGATGTGTAATAAATAAAATTTTGAATAAATAAAGATATGTATTATAAATTTATAAAATAAAAATAAATAAATAAAATAAAATGTACGAAACAGGGTATGTAAAAATAAAAAATAAAGAATAAAATTTTAACTAGAAAAATATCAAGTGACTTGATATATGTAAAGAATAAAACAATGATTTTTATTTTTATTTTGTCATAAACAAGGGTGCATTAAAAATTAATCTTCAAATGGCTAGCCCAAACATGCCCAAACACTTGAACCAGTTTGTGACAAAAATAATCAGATGGGCCAAGACTAGGATGCAGGAGTCCAATTTTCTTTCCCCGTAGGGAAACTTGGCATCTTGGCCCGAGCTGGCCAGAGGAAGATTCAATCCCATTTAAACTTGTCCCAATGTTTTCAATTTTGTTTGGGGACATAAAAAGACAAGGACACACGACTGCCCTATAAGATTCAATGCCATGACGGGGGTGAGGATGAGGGAGGAGAAAAGGAGCCACTGCCGCCGAAGCTAACGGTGGCCGTGGGGGCGGCGATGATGGTTGGGCAATTTCGGACATGCAAGACGCTGGGGAAGGTGGAGCCGTGGTGGTTGACGGCGATAGGGACCGTGTGATATGATGAGGGGTGACTGGTGGCCGAAGGCAAAAAGTAGTATGAAGTTAAAAAGACCGAAGGGAAGAGGGGAAAAA
The DNA here is from genome assembly GCA_037954105.1 of Canavalia gladiata. Classification (NCBI taxonomy): domain Eukaryota; kingdom Viridiplantae; phylum Streptophyta; class Magnoliopsida; order Fabales; family Fabaceae; genus Canavalia; species Canavalia gladiata. The sequence goes on along the minus strand of CM075661.1, from coordinate 15,307,383 downwards.
ATGGATGGATTTGAAATGGGGCAGCATATATTGTACTAGATTCTACGAGGCACAAAAGGCACGTTCCAACTTAGATGAAGGGTGAAATGGGGAGAAGTGATATGTTTAATTGATATTACTGAGTCACTTGAGATGTCAAACAATAATATTTAACTGATAGCCACAGCATGAAGTCACTTAAGATTTCAAACAATAATATCCAGCTTCAATATTTTTCTCGGACATAGTAGTGACCGGCTCACAATCAAAACAGAAGTAAGATATAATCACAATTTAATTAATTTAATACAACACACAGACTAAGGCATACGAGTGATTGGCACAGTACAAGATGAAGTGGAGGAACTTCATCTTACTCTATGGGAACTGGAAATTCATGTAATCCTGTGGTCTTCCAGAAGGAGGGTTTATGTACACCCAAAGCATAGAGATAATGATCGAGAGCAATCCAGACCAAACATAAACAATGGTTGGAACCTTCCCTCTCCTACCCATTAGTCCTTTTGCAAAGGGATAAAGATGACATAAGACCCAGAAACTGAAAAACACTCCTCCTACTAGTCTGCTCCATTGTGGAAATGGACTGTACATAGTCCTGGCTACTCCTACAGCAATAGCAATGGCGTTCACCATCATGATTGTAATTGGAGGGATCATCAAAAAGCTCCACTTTACCACATAAAGATCAGCAAATTCATCATCTCCATCTTCTGGAGTGGCTGACTTTGAGGTCAGGGTGAATGATATGTCTACTCCTGCTATGACCTTCAGCAACCCTTGTAAAACAGCAGCAGGATGTGCACTGGTTCCACCAATCAACCAGAACTGTTCATTTCGCCACCAATCATGAAGAGTAATTCCTGACCACTTGATCTCAAGCAGTGCAAGCAAGCAGAGTGTGATTGTAATCCCCAGCAAGAACACTAGAAAAGTTACACTGAGGGATTGAACTATAAACTGCCCTGAAAATAGGGACACCGCAGGTAGAAAGCAATAGACAATCAAAAACATCGAAGTGAAAGGGTACATTCCCACATTGAAATATGCCACCCTCTGCAAGAACTTCATTCTAGGACTAGCCAACAACGCGTTGTTCTTTGAGAAGAAGATCTCAACAGATCCTGTTGCCCATCGAAGAACTTGGTGGAGCCTGTCTGTCAAATTGATTGGAGCTGTTCCTCTAAAAGCATCCCTCTTGGTCACACAGTAAATGGATCTCCACCCTCTATTGTGCATTCTGTAACCAGTTACCACATCTTCTGTAACTGAACCGTATATCCAACCCACACGTTTGCCCCATTCAGTCTTATCCTCATAGAAACAAGATATGACACTAATTGCCTCAGCAACAGTAGCTGCATCCAATGGTTCACGAGGCACAGCAAGAGAACCTGCTGGCCTTCCGTGTTTTCCCTTTCCTTGCAAATCTTGAAGCAACCTTCCCTGGTATTCTGCCACAGGAATGGATGCAGCAAGTGAAGTAGAATTCCCAAACCTTTTGGGAAGAAGCAAGGACTCAATATCCGCATCATCATCATTGGGATCACCATTTATTGGCAGAACCACTTCATCTTCTTCCTTCTTGGACACCTTAGGCTTTCTCAAAAGCAACTTAATTTTCCTCCTACCAAACCATCCACGATGTTCTGTAGCTCTAGGAGGACTAAACCCATAAAGTGCCGTTCTTCTGAATATGCAACCTGTTCCCACATACATTGGGCCCTGTAAGCCATCAAGAGCTCTCATGCTCACGTCAAAGAACACCGTGTTATGGTTTGCATATCGATCACTGGGATCAATGCCTTCAAACCTTTGAGGGAACTGAACGTAGCATATCCTATCGCCGCCCCTGTCAAGCATGAAGCACATGCCTTCCCTGAGAGCCAAGGAGTTGTAGATGTAATGATCACAATCAAGATTCAGAATGAACGGTCCATTGGACATGATGGCGCTTGTGCGAACAAGAGCATTCATGGCTCCTGCTTTCTTGTTGTGATCATATCCCGGCCTCTTCTCACGTGACACATAAACAAGCATTGGCAACCTAATATCAACATCTGTCGTGTCAATCAAGTTCTCCCCATCAGCTTCTGCACCAAATTCTGGTTCTGCATTTGGGGGAGCTAACATTGCCTGCAGAAACAGATGGAATGAAACTCTGTTAGCGCCCCATCTATTATTCAAATCCAAACATTATAGTGTACGATTATAGTGTACGATTGGGTGAGTATTTACAAACATGAGTCTGAATGAACTTACTTTTCTATTATTGATTTCACTTTAAAGTGAGTTTTTAAGGTAATTCATGTTTGGAAACTTTTCTCTTGAAAGTAAGTTTATACTAAATTTTACTTAATAATAAAAAACTATAATTTATCCTATCTACTCAAACCCTCTTGATATAAAATGAATTTTACTCGAGACCAATTAAACAAGTTGACACAATAATCAAAACACATTTAGATCTATTCAATATGATTACGGGGATGCGTACATGTTTATCAGACACACACACACACAATATGAAGAAGTTGAAGAAGTTACCTGAATTATACCAGCATGGTCCCCTCTTGAGTGGTCCTGTTCCGCAGATACCCAAGTTCCTGGCCAATGAGAGCCATCGGACATCCATGTAGCTTTAGGAACCTTAATGGGTTCGGAAACATTGGAACCCGCTTCCATTTGTTTCTTCTTGGCTCGTAACTCCTCGTGAGCATTATAAGCATCAGATCTTCTCCGTATTGATTCAGGCAAGGAATTTATCCTAACTTTAAACTCATCATACTCCCTCTTCACCCTTCTCCTCTCCCTGACAAAGTCCAACCGAACCTTGTTCTTGAGAAAATCACGCTTCTGGCCAAAATATGCTTCGGGATTTCGGGGCTCTATTTGGTGCTTTCGACAGAAAGGAACCCAAATTCTAGCAAAACTGGCAGTCTCAGCAAGAGCTTCAAATGTCAACAAAGCTCCACCATCATCTGAGAGGTAACAGGCAACCTTCTCCACCGGATAATCCACAGCAAGAATGGAGAGAATGGTGTTGGCAGTGACAAGAGGAGGCTCCTTTTCTGGATCTGCGGTGGAAACGAACACGTCAATGCCAGGAAGATCAGACCTCCCTTTGGGGTTGCGAAGGTTGGGTGACTCAAACCGCTCTTTGAGAACAGATAGATCGGTGACTCTGTTCACAGGACAGAGCTTAGGAAGCTGATCAAGAAGCCAGGAAAATGCAAACCACAGCTCACAAGTTATGGACATTACCCATAGCCACATAGCTTCATGGTTCGGGTGTCTAATCCTCCAGGTAAGAAACAAACCAAGAGCAGCAAGGCGTAGCATAATAAGCAACCTGAACAAAAACATTATTACAATTATTAATTTATTTTAATAATTTAAAAAAAAAAAAAGTGAAGACGGTGTAGATTTGGAGTGTTACCTATAAGGACTGATAATAGCAGCTGAAACTCCAACCTTACGGGTTAGAGGTCTCCGTGATTTCTCTTGAAATTCGGGAGGGGGTTCGAATCCGTTAGAACCATATCCATCTTTAGGCCACACGGCATTTCCATAACCATAGGTTCCTTTGGTTTCGAAGAGCCAGCGAGTGTGGTCAAAGTCAGGAGGATGGTTCTGAGCCTTGAAGGATTTCACGAGAGAAAGCCTTTTGTCCAACTTGAACTCCGCCACGGAAGGCAAAGGTAGTGCCTGATCTTCAGCCTCAGAAACCTGCTCCTCTTCTTCATCATCATTATCATCATCTTCATCGTCGCTCACATACTTGTAAGGTTCTTTGCAACCAGGACACTTACCTGCTCCATTATTCCCACCACACTCTGAGTAACAATCCCTGCAAATCTTAAACCCGCACTCGCATGGTCCACCCGATCTCCTCCTCAATGCTTCCTCATCGCAACCTTTCATACCGCACACCGACATACATTTCGATGCTTCCTCGCGTTCCATGGAGCATTCCATGACGTGGCCTCGGGTCACGGAGTTGAACCCTCCGGTGAAGATTGTGCCGGATATGTAACTGTTTCTATTTTTGGTCTCTTCAGGGAGGCTGCTCTGTGAGGTTGAGAGGGGCTTCCGGTCAGGGGTTGGAGGAATGTGAACTGTGTATGTTACGTATTCTGAATTCATTTCTTCCATCGTCTCTTCTTTGGACATGGAAGAATAGTTGGTGCCTCCGCCTGAGAACCTCCTTCCTCCACCCATGGATCTGGAACTCAGAGGGGAATTCGGGTTGTTGGAGATTGAAGCGCGAGGTACGGGACTCGTGAGTCCCATGCTTCTGCTTCCACCTGTTTTTCCTCCGGAAGACACCGTTATGGTCACCGGTGAGGAAGAAGGAGACGACGCTGTTTTCACCACCATCTTATTGGAAAAGAATAAAGAATCACGCGGAAAAAGAGGTTAGGGACTAGTAAAGAGGAGACAAAAATCTCAATGAGCCATGAGAATGTGAAGAGAAGTGAAGGATGTGAATGGTGTGAAGTAGGTACTAGTAAGAAGAGGAAGAAGAAAGAACGGAAAAACGATGGGAGAAGAGCAACGGTCAAATTTGAATTCGAAGGAAAAAGGGTCCAGGATTAAATGCAACGGTCAGTAGATCTCAACCGCTGATTTCCTTCAATTTCTAAACGGCCCCTTTTGAGATTTAAATTTTCGATCAGTTTTTTCATTTTAAAAAGAAATTAAATTAAGAAAGAAAAAAAAAAACCAAAAACATACATGTTAGATTAAAGGAAAAAGAGTATATATTTTAAGAGTAACAAAAATTATTTTCCATTTGAGCGTCAATTAATAAAGATTATGTTTAAGTTGATATGGAAAGAGATGAGATCAAACTGAATAATTAAAAATAGAATGAAATGAATGAACTTTTTTTTATGTTAAAGATTCACATAATAAAGTTACTATACGTTTTGTATATTTTTTAGAAGATATTAAACAAGTAGGTCTTACTGAAATTAATATGATTTTGTTAAGTAGTGTTTTTAAAATGCTGTTAATAAATTAAAAAAATGGTTAAATACTATGTTAAAATTATGATAAAATACATTAATAATATTTTTAATGAATTTTTTATTTTAATTTATTTTCTCTTAAGATATTTAGTTTACCAAACTAATAAAGAGAAATATAAATTCAAAACTCACACAAGGCTTATCATAATAAAATAAAATAGATCAGTATAACTGTTAAAATTTAACAAATAATATTAATGAATATGATTCTTTGTAATATAAACGGTATTATACACTTTTTGTTTAAGATTATTTTATGAGAATTAATTTTTAAATTAAAAATAATTTTCAACTTTTTCAGTCGTTTATTTATTTATTTTTTATTATTTTAATCATCATTTGTAATACTCTTTTCGTTTCCTTTCTACTGTTGCAATCACACAAGTGCATCTTTACAAAAAACCAATATTATTAATTTGTAGATTAAAGATATTTTTTATCACGAATATTTTATTTAAATCTGAACAATAAAATTTTTCTCTAAACTTTTAATATTGCTTAATAACTCAAAATATTTATAATTAAAAGAGATTAATACTCTACTAATTAATTCACCAGTTGGATGATAATGAAAGATCAATGTACATATTTATTTTAATAAATAAATAAAACTACCAACTAAATATACTTATATATATATATATATATATATATATATATATATATATATATATATGCATATGTGTGGAAATTAAATTATTTTAAGAGTAAATTTTACTAAAGATATTTTAGTTAAATTTTAATAAATGTAGTATATTAAAATAATATAATAATTATATATATATATATATCTTAAATTTTCATTAAATTAAGTATATATATAATAATATAACTTTATATTTATTTATATTTTTTAAATTTTTTTATTTAAAATAATTTTTGTTGATATATAAAACAGTAAATATCTTTTTAATTTTATAAACTTAATGTTATAATAAAAAAAATATTAATTTAACAATTAAATTCATAAAATTTAATATTATTGAATAGAGAAATTTTAACAGTTACTCACAAAATATGTTGATCTCCATCCTTATAAAATTTTATAAGTATTTTAACAAATTTGATAGTTTATTAAATAATATTATTTTATATATAATATATCTCTTCTAATATACATTTAATTTAAATTTTTTATTGAAATATTAATTTTTAAAATTTTATTAAATTTTTTATATTTAATTTATAAAATAAAACTTTTAATTTAAATGTTGAATTTACAAAATTTAATATATTTTAAAAAATTATTTAACTGAATAATTTTAAGACGAGTTACTTTTTAAGTATGTTGCTCATGTAATGTTTTTTAAATTGAAAATAATATAAATAAATATAATATTATGAATAGTTAAGATTAAAAATACAATTATATAATTTTCAAAAAGTTAACACTTTTAAATGGTTATATAACTTTAAAAAAGTTTTAATATTAAATATTGTATAATTTTACGACATAAATTTATTTATTTTAATTATATATATATATTTATTTATTTTAATTTTCAAAAATTTATATATATATGGGGATATACTTTTATAAAGTAAATTTAAACAAATAAATGGTCACCGAGAAGGCATAAAGTGTGCAGTATAAACAGGGGAAACATAATAAGATTCATATATTTTATTCTTCCCTGTCTTGTGATTTTGTTGTTCGATATTTTTTATCCTTTTTATTATATTTTTTCTCGCAACTGAAGGAAGGGACGATATTATGTTCATCATGTTGAAAAAGAATAAAGAAGAAGACAGGTGAAAGAAAACCTTTTCATTGTCATAAATACAATATGTTTGACAATCTTATTTTCACCATGTTAAAAAAGATTAAGAATCAGAAGACAGGTGGAAGAAAACATTTTCATTGTATCTCTTGATTGCCACGAATACAATATGTTTTATGTTTGACGATGTTATATGTTCACCATGTTGAAAAAGAATAAAAACCAAAAGACAGGTGGAAGGAAGAAAACATTTTTACCCATTTCTTGTTTTATTTTTTTCTCTTTAACGTAAAACGATGGGTCCTTTTCATCTATTGATGGAAAAGAATAAAGAGGTTGAAGGCAAAGCGATTAAAGAGTATTAAAAAGTAGCCGCTAGACAAGAAGCAACGTTCGAATTTGACTATAAAGGAGATTTAAATACAATGATAATTTTTTATGCTTTCTTGTTTCAACTTCATCAGTTCAATTTGCGTCTCGTCTTTCTTCTGTTTGATTTTATTTAAGAGAAATGCTAAACATTTATTAACATTCTTCCGTTTTCCAATATAAAATAGAATTATCCCTTATGAATTTTCTAACATAAAAATAAAGCTAAAAATACATTTTTTATTAACTAAGATATAAAAAATGATTTCTTTTTATTTAAGAATCTTGTTAACAAATTATTTGTTACATATCTTTTTAACAATTTTAAGTATATAAATATTTTTTATTTTAAAAAAGTATGATATAAAAATTATAAAAATGTAATATATTTAACAAAAACTTATTACTTTTAGATATTTAAAACAATGTTAATATTTTTTATTAAAAGATATTATTAATACATTTTCGCAATACATTCTTAACTTACTTTCTAATAAATTTTTTAATTCTTTAACTAAGACTTTGTGAGTATGACATTTTATTTAATTGAGCAGTGATGTATAATGTGTGTAACAATTTGAACCATACAATGATTTCATATCTCAAGGTTGAGCTTGCTTGTCAAACGATGCATGCTAATTGCTAAATAAGCATTTCAAAATTCAGACTGGGCTGCTTAAGATACATATACGTGTCATCATGTGTGATGGTAAAAGGAAGGAGTTTATTTTCCTGCACCGTCTAAAGAAAATAAGGAACAACGTAAAAAAGGAAAATAAAAAACAAAATATTGAATTATTTTAAAATGTATTTTTTGTTTTCTTTTATTTTTAATCAAACAAAAAATATAGTCATTTATATTCCTTTTATTTTCTTTATTCTTATCCAAACAAAGAAAAAGAGTACCTACATTTCTTCCCACACTCCTCTGTGCGGCAAATAAATGAGTAAATGAACTTGCTATGTGGTTGATTAAATTAAATTTACAAACTGCAATCACCCCACCCATATTCCTATTGTCACTTATCCTAATTGTTTCAGAGGAGAAAAAATTAAATAAAAATTAAAAATTAAAAAATATATAATCCCTTTAAAATTTTAATTTTTTTTTTCAAATTAACATCTTAAACTTTAATTTTATCTTACTGATCTATAACTTCTATTATTTTTGCAATTAGACGTACTGAATATGAATTTCACTTCAAACGAACATTAAACTTTATGAATTTTACAAATAAACATTCTTAATTTTAATTTATTTTAATTAATCTTTAAATTTCATTTTTTGTAAAAAAGATCCTTTTATAAATTCCATTAGAACTAAGATATTAATAGAAAGATTAATTATTTTTTATCTTGAACTTTAGTTATTCATTAGTTTTCTTTTTGTTATACTTTTTTTTCTTCTAAATATCAAACCATAATCTAAATTTTGAATTCACGAAAAAAATCCAAAATGAAAATAATAAAAAATAGAGTATATAACAAATACAACAACAAATATAACAAGTAGATCCCTTTTATCTGTTTTATTTGAATTTACAATTTTTATTATGTTTTGATATTTAAAAAATAAATTATAACAAAAATGATGAATAACTAAGATTTAAGATAAATTAATAATTGAAACTTCTTCTTTATTAATAATTTAATTAATTAATTAATTTATAAAAAATTATTTGAAAAAGTAAAATTTAAAGATCAATTAAAAAAATTAAAGTTTAAGATATCTGTTACAAAATTAGAAGTTTACGAATCAACTTAAATAAACTTAAAGTTTAGATATCTAATTGTAAAAGGAATAAAATTTAAAAATTACTTGAAATAAAATTAAAATTTAAGAAATTTATTTGCACAAAAAAATAATAAAGTTAGAGAAGCTGAATACTTCTTCATAATAAAAAAAATTTTGTTTCAAAAAGCCTTTTCTTTTTCTCTCTTTTCTCTTTAACTAAAAGTAAAAAAAAAAAAAAAAACACAGAATCCATATTTTTTCTCTTCTCTCTTTTGTTTCCTCTCATCCAAACAACTAATTTTTAGTTCATACAAAATTTGAATTTTAACTACACTTAACAAATAGTTCCTGAAATCTGAAATTAATACATATTTGCAAGGCACAAGTGGGACCAAGGATGGGGAGAGGGCGAAAGGACAGAAATTGAGCAGTGAATGGAATCAAACCTCACCAATGAGAGATAACAAAAAGGCCGAATCACTTGGATGAAAAGAAGCACCTAGCCCAAAAGGGAAAATGTAGTTTGGTAAAGTGGTAAACAGATAAAAAAAGCTGACATGGATCAACATGTTTGAGGACCTTCGGATGTATTAAGTGGCCCTTCCACTTTGTCTTACCCAGGATCTATCTTTGACCATGAAATTTGTCTAACACTATTTCTTTCCCCCCTTAAAAATTTGCCACAGGGAGATGTACTTGCTGGAAATCCATCTATACATGATTTGATGAAACTAATGTAATGTACAACTTTTCTTTCCAAAACTCAAGCACCGGCAACACACAAAACTATGTAGTCATATATTTCCACGAAGCGATACTGTACAATGTCATCCCCCAACCCCAATTGCCTCTCAATAAGGAGTCAATCATGTTAACCCAAGGCACTTCAAAAACAAATTCTCACACCCGAAGAGCATTATCATAGTGTTGATGATACTGTGTCTTCAAAAAAAATGCAACTTGATTCACATTGAAAGGAGGAAAGTGAGTCAACATGATGCTGGACGGAAGAATGGTCAATAAGATGACTAAAAGAGGATCTCCTTGAGTACCAAGAGAACTAGCATGACAAAGCACATTATAACAAGCACTGTGGCACACATAACCATCCCTCCTTTTTTCTGTGTTCTTTCTGCCTGTGAGTACATAAGCACATGTTTAAGATGATAAGAGGCTAACAGCAGCCAAAAAATTCCAAATGAAATGTGCTTCAATTTGCATACATAAAGACCAAGCAAAGTCTATATGCATATAAGCAAGAACATGAGAGAAAACGGAACCTTTTGTAACTGCTTAAAGCCCTCCTCAACGGATGTTGCAACACTCTGGATGTTGTAGTCAATTCTATCTACAATTGTTCCCTGCAGGAATATCAGTTCCCTGAGTCACCTTTCATTCTATAAATCCATCTCATACAAGGGTGGGACATTCACCTGGTCTATCACAAGGACGGAGAGATCCTTCATTATTTGAGCAAGTTCATGGACTGATTTAGCAACCTACAGGAAATTTCATATAGTTAGATAAGGTTAGAAAGTGAGTTGTCTTCAACCAATACACCAAATGCCTTCAAATTGCCTGCTCAATCTCTCTTTCCCTTTCCACTGACAAGTGCTCACTTTTCTTCAGCTTTGTCATTTGCTCTTCACTAAAACCCTGGAGTTGATCAAATACCAAATATCATTAATAAAATGCATATCTTCACTGAAAAACTAGTGCCACAGAAAGCAAGATATGCATTTTACATGTCAAGTGCCAATTATCAATTATTACAATTCTAGTTATATTTCAGAATTATAATTTTGTAATCAGACCTAATTTAGCCATAAAATCAACGGTAAGAATCCATTGTGACCACTGTTAATTTGAAATCTACACTTTTTTTATAGTCATCCACACACTCACCTTTGGCAACTGAAGAACTATTTGCCAAGAAGCATGGACACTTCTAAATTAATAGATATGTCACGTGTTGGACATGCAATCATGTTGGACACTTCATTGACATTTTGAATACTTTTAGCAACATTTTATTAATTTTTTATTTTTTAAACTTTTATGCCAATATAAATTGAATAGCACAATGATTAGATAAATTGAATAGCTCATTTTTAAAACATAGATTCTCTCTAATGATCAAATATTTTTATTTTATGTCAATTTTATGTTATATATAGCCATTTTGTGTCCTATGATTTTTAAAATCTGTCATAGTTGTGTTGCATGTAATATTCACACTTCCTAGACTGTAAGGAGTCAAAAAAGGTCACCGCATAGTTTGGATAGGAGTTTTGTAGTTTCACCATTATAATTTTGCATTAACAATTGCCAAGGAAGAAAAGAAATCATCAGTAGTCATTTGATGAGGAAAAAGAAATGTATCCTACCTATAATGCTTTGTTTGGATGAGAGGAAGAAAATTAAGGAGAACACAGATAATGATGTATATTCTGTAGTTTAGTAAAAGACAAAGTGAAAGGAAAAGAAAAAAAAATTGACTTTTCAGAGATAAAAATTCAATTTTTTTTCTTCCCTTCAATTCAAATTTCAATTTCCCCCCTTCTTCTCACATTCTTACCTATCAAGCAAACAGAGTGGTAATAGCATAGTTTTAGAACATATGAGATTATGCAATAACATCTTAATTGTAAGTTAAGAGTATCTTAGGATTAGTTTTAATATCTCTTCATCATCTCTTACAATTGGTTTCTATATGTCCTTATTATCTCACGATTTTTCCCTTATTTAACTAGGATTAAGAGTTTAGTTCAAGAATAAATAGGGATTAGTGTAACATAACCATTACATGAAAATGTACACTGCATATAGTTTTTATTCCCTCCTTTTCCTCCCTCAATACCTGCATCCCCATAATTTCAACATGCAGCATAAGCTTTCTTACAAATATATGGCCCTGATAGAGAAGTTGGTAATAAATAAAGGAGAAAAAAATTACCACATCATTGAATTCATCATCATGTGATCCAAATTTACTCCCATTAAAGTTCATCTCCAAGTCAACCCCATCATAACCCTGCATATGATTACACCCAATATAGAAATTAGTGAAGCAAAATAAATAACAGAGGTGTAGTTCCAAGCACAACAGACTTGTGGTTGGGCACTTGGATAGCAGTGAACATAAATTCAACCATTAGAATACCAAGAGAGTTAAAAATAGAAAGAAAAAAAGGTCAAGAAGCAACGCAAGTCCAGGAAAGTAGATTGATGAGTTAGCAAACAGAGAAACAGGACCAACAAAAATGGTGACAGCCAATAAGGAAGAAAATGGTATAGAAAAATTAGCTACACACGAAAAGTTGCAACCTCTTTTTGCTGCTGCAAACGTTTCAAATATGCTGATTGTTTCCGCCGGAGATCCATTGACAGGTTCTGAAGGTCTGTAGCAAGGGAACGCTGCCAAAAGTACATACAGAAAAGCCAGTTATACCAATCTCAAGATATAAGCACAAATTTTCATATCGTAGATTGCCTAAAATTTGAAGCAATTAGCCAAAATAGAGGCAAATTTTGGTCTATTTGCAAACAATCTTTTACCAAGGTATTATTTTCAAAACACATGACATAAAATCAGTGTAGTGAGAAGGGTATATTTGGATGAGGGATTTAAGAGGGAAAGAGAGGAAAGGGAAGGGGTTATGCTCAGCCACTCTCTTATTTGGGAGTCTTCTAAAAAGAGGGGAAGGGACTAAGGCTTTTCATAAGCCCTACCTTACTTTTCTGGGTTTCCCCAAAATTGAGGATTGGGGGGGGGGGGCATTGAATCTTAATTTAACTAACCCTTCATTTCATTCTCCTTGTGAATTAGTAACATCACAAGAGTTAGGGCTTTCCCTTCATTTCCTTTACCTTCCTTTCCCTCCAACCTCACAAACACACCCTTAAACAAAAAATTCCAAATGAAGATAGAATATAAATTCATGTCCAATATACATGAAAAACAAGGAAAAGGGCCAACTGGGCTTTTCAAGGATGGGGGAGGCTAAAGCTAGAGTTCAACAATAAGGCCGATTAATCATGGTTGAATTGAAGATAAACCTTCTGCAATAGCATCTATGTCTTTTGGAGTTGAGACAATCACCAGAGTCCGGACCAAGAGCAAGCAGAACTAAGATTACCCACTAACCTACCTATATCTTTCTTTTTCGCATCCAAAATAAATAATTGCACAAGAGCCAACCAATATCAGCCTTAAGAACAATAATAGTCAGCCTCAACTGAAGAACAAGGTAAAGTTTGAGCAAACTAGTCTGCACTGCATATGACGGTATATGATATTTTTACAACAAAATTACCTGTACATTTTTTCTGACATTAGAATCCTCAGAAGATCCACCAGCAGCAAGTCTTTTCAGCCTGACTTCAGACTTTCTGAGGAGGGACGTAATTTCCTGGGTGAGAGTCTCAATATGACGCTGATCCTCTTTGCCCTCATCACCAAAGGAGGGCATTAAAGCCTTTGCATGAGCTTTGGTTAACTCAGAAATTTTAATCCGAGCACGTTGTATATTGGTAGCAATTTCTTCTGAATCATCCACCCACGAAGGAGGCATGCCCACAGTAAATGCATCCCTAATACAGCAAGACACAACATTGGATGATTGCACCGAGTTCAGTTTAAGGCACGTTAGGTCATTAAGTGAGGGAATTACCCATAAATCAAAAATTAAACTTGCATGGTCATAAAAGGGCAGAGGGAATAAAAATAATGGGCCAAATACTAATACTATTATCCCTATTATGAACACAAATAAAATTAAAGCGAAGGAAAACTTAGAATAAAGAGATATGAATTGTGTTTTGATAAAAAGGGGAAAGAGAAAAGAAAAACCTAGAGGTGGCTGGACCTGGGTCTTCTGTGCTTAGAGGAGCATAGGAGGATCGATTGGAACGAAGAAGCGAAGTGCTAACCATTTCAATGACAGGACCGGTGGAAGTAGACGCCGAGGAAGAGAGAGGAGCGCGCACGCTCTTCACGGCGTCTCTGTGCTTCTTGAACTGTAAAGTTCGATTTCTCGTCGCCATTGAATTCAACTTCGACCACTCTCTGTCTCTGGTTCTACGCTCTGGAACTGGAAATCAACAACAAGAAGTTTTTGGGTTTAGGAATAAAATAAGGGTCAGATTTGTAAATTAATCTCATCCATAGCTTACCCAATAAGAAATAAACCCCTTAAGCAGCATTTCACTATTTCATTAGTTGAAAGAAATTCTGTTCAAACGAAATAAATTATTTTGGATTGCAAAACTTTCTTCATATTTTTTACATAACTACTTAACAACAGCAAATATCTTTCGGTAAAAAAAAACTTTAAACTGTTAGGTTTTGTGCATGTTATACATATAAGTGCCTTAAGTAAGTTCAAACTGATTTTTCAAAAAAAATTGATGGGTTTAGAACATGTTCTGAACGGATTAATTTTGAAAATAATTGTACTTTTAATTTTTATAAAAAATAATTTTAAAAGAAATTAAAGTAAATGCCTTAGTCACCATGATTTCCCCTAATTTTACTTTTATTCTCTATGAAAAAACAAGATTAACTTTTTCCAATAACTTAATTCAGTGACATACCTACAAGGGGACTTCTGAATAAGGTAAGCAAACTTAAATGTTTATTTTTTGCATTAATATAATATTTTTAAAAAAAATATGTTTTTATTAATTTATAATTAAAAGTTGTGAGCTTTATAACTTTTAATTATACATCTAAATAATAAATAAGAAAGTTTGATTGGTAGGAGAAATATCGAATGTATTTAATAATAATAATATTAATATGGGAATGCAGCTTCAGTATTAATATACGTCGTGTTTAATTTTTAGTTGGATTTGCGTATTACTGATATAAAGAAATTCTCCATAGGATTTGACAAATGACCAGGCTGGCAGGCTCATTGAAGGTGGAGAATTTGAATGGGCTTACGCATGCATTGATATTTTTGTGGTGCGTAGTCCTCGAGGGCTTTTTGGTAAATGTAGAATAACCAGAATTCGTGTAGGCTAAGGATCCCCACCACCCCAACGCAACAACCAGTCAACCACGCACAATCTTAAACCGAAAGCTCTTGGTATTTTCCTTGTTCTCTTTCCTTTGACAGTAACAACACTATATATAGCATAGACCACTATCACCCACAACCACCACCACCACCACCACCACAACAACAACATCATCATCAATTCCCGAAACAACTATAACCCCTTTGTTTTTCGTTGTGCTTCTACTCGGTACTTAGCAGAAGTCAATGGAAGACGAGACTTTAAGTTTTGGCCTCCCTACTGCTTCCAGAAGCTACCAATCGAGGCTCAAATCACACTTTGGTGATTCCTTATCTGCAAACATTATTTCATTCATTCCAGTGTTGTGGAAATTCTTTTTCTGGTTTTTGTTTTCTTAGCTAAATGTTTAACTTTTTGTTTAATCATTGAAGCAGAGCTCTTTATCGATTTTGACGAGGTCAATGGGGATGATGAGTTGAGGACGGTTTATCCATGCCCTTTTTGTGCTGAGGATTATGATCTTCTTGAGCTATGTTGCCATATTGACTTGGACCATTCAATAGAAGCCAAGTCTGGGGTATTTTATTTATCTTCCAGCTATTATGTTTCCCTTTCATATTAATTTTTGGATTTGCATAGATTTTTTTTCTAGTACCCTTTACCTTGGTGTTGCTTTTTTATTTCTGCCTGGCTATAATCTATCAAATTTGATTGTGTTTTTATAGAGATAACCATATTTCAGTTCCTTCGCAAGCCTTATAGTGTGAAATTATCTCATTGACATAGTCTAGTGGGTTGTTTAGCTGCTTTTCTATTAAAGTTCTTTCGTTGTCACTGGTACACTAACTTTGTAATTGATTTGTTGACTTCATGTTCCCCATTAAAACAAAATGGGGGAAGGAACAAACCATGTATTTATGTTTAATCAGCAAATTCACAAAGAATCAGGTGTTAGTGATTATATTTGAGATTTAATGTATCTAATAAATATCATCTATATTTTTTTTGAATATCTTGTGAATAATCATTGGCCATTTTTTTGTCTTATAATTTGGGTCAATATCTTCTTTGTCATCAGCGCAGACAACAGATATCAAATTTTCCTTTAGCATCGTTAAATTAATTGAGATGGTTTTTCAAATTGACCTCTGCAAGCCTCTGAAATATTAATTACTGTTATTTCTTTATCAATATATTTTTTATCTTAACCTGAGATTGACCACTGATGTGATTTTTCAAAGTGAAACCTTGTTATGATTTTCTTATTGGATTTTTATATATCTTGAATCTATGCAGAAGCCCCTAAAGATGTAGTTCCTGACAAGATCTTAGCTTGTAGAACCTGAAGTGGTTACTCCAATGTAAACCTAATTTAGGTCTTTGGCACGTCTAGAATGAGCTTCCATGTAAAGTTGATTTGGTTACTTTTTTGGTTATTGATTTTGAATATGATTAGGCAAAATACACACATGTCAGTTGAACTTTAGGGCGATGGCAAGTATTCACCATGAACTTTCAAATCCATCAATTTTGTAGCCCCATCACTCAAAAAGAATTCACCAATAAGCCCTCAAACTGTGAGAAATAATCCAGATCTGTCTAACAATTTCTGTTAATCGCGTGATTGTTAATATGTTTGTCATTGTGTGAGAATTTTCTTTAACGTTTCATACTTAAAATTACTAAAATGATTAAATGCTTCATTAATTTTTTATTTCAAATCCATTATGGGAAGTGTTACAAGTGTATTTAACAGACATTGCATGATTATCACATGATTTACAAAATTTGTTAGCAAGGGGGATAGAATGATCTATTGTAACATTTCTCCTAATTTGAGGGTTCAGTTGGTGGATTTGAAGTTGATGATGGCCACTTGCAATAGCCCTAAAATTCAGATATGTCTATAAATTTTCTTATACAATGGATTGTATTTCTCCTTTAACTTATAATTTGCACTACTATCTACACTTGTGCTTGTTGAATTATCCCCAACAAAGTCTATCTTTGTTTGTACATGCAGATTTGTCCAGTTTGTGCTGTGTGGGTTGGGACAAATATGGTTGATCATATAGCAGCACAACATGGAAGTATGTTCAAGATATCCTTTCCGATCTACATGATAGAAATGCTTTACTTATTGAAAATAAATATCAGTTTGCTGCCATTTTGTCTCATTTTTACGAAAGTCTTTTGCTGTTTATACTTGTTGTTCTTTGTCCTTCATTCAAATTTTTACTTCCTTTACTAGAGATTACAGTCAGCTCAAACCAAAATGCTACAGACGTGAATCCTATCCACCTCTTTCATTTTCGAGAAATCCTATCCACCTCTTTCATTTTCGAGAAAGGATCAACGGGATGAACACTGGCAATCTTTTTCTGCTGGGTTATCTCCTGTAATGTCTACCTCCAAGACGGCAAGCAATCCATTGCTGAAATTTTTATTTGGTGCATCTGCTGTTGACGAATGCGAATATGTGCAACCGGATTCTTCAAGTGAAGTAAGCATTGAAGAAATACACTCAGATGATAAATCGTTAAAAAGGTAAGATGAAGTATCGCTCTGTCAACTACATGTCTTATTACATTCCTCATGTATTGACAAACATCAACTAAGAAATCACAAACTTGTTGTCCATGCTTATGCTCGATCCATCATTGTAGATTTTGTGGAAGAAAGTCATTTTTTAGACCAATAAATCATTATTAGATGATGAACAATGCCAAAAACTTGACTTTCTGAGACCACCTTTCATTTTGTGAAGCAATAATCTGTAAATACTCGAAACAGACACTTACCTGAAATCACTTGAAGCATCCCTCTAATACAGTTGGATTTGAATTTTATTTTCAAGTAATTTTTATAATTATTGATGCAATTAAAACTCTATCTTTCACACCAGTGATGATAATATACTAATGAGGGGGCAATTTAAGCATATTTTTTTGGACCACATCCCTCTACATCTACTATAACTGCATTGATGCAACGATGATTTGAGCCAAAAATTTAGCTGCATATGCAAGTCCCAAAAAGAAGCACTGAGCTTTTTGTTTCTTTCCCGCATTTATTTCAAAGGTTAGGAGAAATAGTTTTTTATGGTACTTGTACCTTTTTAACATGACCTTCATTATCTTCCTGTTGACTTATTCATGCTTGTCATTGTATCATTTATTAAGATATTTAATTTACGTAACTACTTTTATCTTTATCTTAGATATCTGCCTAATATTTCAATTATTGCAGAGAAGTTCTGCCATCTTCATCTGACAAAGACCAAATAGAGGAAGCACAGCACAGTGAATTTGTACAGGGACTTTTGTTGACTACTATCCTTGATCCTGACTTCTGATTTAGACAATTAAGAACATCAGTTGATTTAGACAATTAAGAACATCAGTTTCTAGTTTCAATTCGATGATTTAAAAAAAAAAGAGGAGAAAAGTAGTAGTTTCAATCTTGAAATGACTCGTGATCATAGGATCAATATTTCTGGTGTATGTATAGTAATGCATCAGGTATAGAGAGCTAAGCAACGTGTAGGAATTAAATATATGTATGTTCAAGCAATGCAGTCATTAATTTCAGAGTAATTGCGTACACTCTTCTATTCTCTCTTAGAATTTCGTGCTTCGTCACAGTTACCGGTTTGGTAGCTTACTGCCTTCGACCAAAAAGAAAAAGTAACTTGCTGCGTTTCTCTTACTGTGTGGGCTATAACTGAGATTACGGGAGAAAAATGTGCTTGCAAGCAAGTTGTCAAACTCGAAAGCTCTAAGGAAACTTGTGAAGCTTCCATAAAATCAACTCATAGACTTGATTCATAATCTTCTAATAGTTTACCTAATATAAAAATATTTAAAAACTATAATAATATATTAGAGTTGGATTTAAGGTTTAACTCAATTTTAAAAGTTAGTTAAGAGGATCAGGTTGCTTTCATATTATATATCCATGATAATTTTTACCTCTAGCCAATGTGAGTTATCATTTAATTTAATGTCAAAACTAAGGTCCAGCCCTATTGTTATTAAAATGTTATAAATTGTGGTTATGTTAGATTCTGCAACATTGTATGTCACAGGGATGACAAATTGATAACATAAAGTTTGAAAGCAACAAAACTTCATGCTACGACTAAGTTCTAATTGGTTTGTAGAAGACGGAAGACAAACGAGTAATGGTGAAGGTTTGATCGATTTGTGTAATTTGATTAGAATCCTACGAAAATGTTGCATGTGTATTGGCTTCATAAACGCTGCATAGGCAACATAAAACAATATTGTTGTAGCTCAATTGAAGACAAAAATTGTATTTGATGTCAAACTCGTTAACTCGAGAATTTTACAACAATGCTTTAAAGATATGATGTTATGCCTGATGAGTTCATCAAGCATTGAGCAGCATTGACTATCAAATTGACACCTACTATGCTAATTACTATTTTGACAATTTTTTTGGTATGTTATGTTGAACATCAGTAGCAACAAAGTGTTGTAATTGAAAAAATGAACACAATACATTCTACATCATGCAGTCACATATTTAGTTACTCATTGCTAGCACTTTCTATTTCATATATTTTGGTCCATCACAAATATTGTAAGAGCATTTGGTTTCACTGTAAATTGAAGCTAAATTTTGTAATTCAATAAAAAATATGTTTATTCTCGTATAGCTTTTCATTTTGTCTTTTAGCTCATAAAATTTTTCTTGCAATATATTATGATAACATATCCTAGTTTTGTACATGTCCAATTCTGCAAATTTTATATAAGAATGTTCAGTTCTACGTGTAAAAAGGTGTATTGCAAATATCACACATCCTATGAATTAACTTTTAAGACTTAAACCTACTTTTCAACATGGTAGTGATAACCTATGATATGAGATACCCAGCAGACATTGTTAAATAATAGAAAATTTGTTATGCCTTATTAATACTTGGTTATCAAGCAATAATTCAAGTACCTACCTTATGCAGTCATGTGATAGTTGCACATTTTTTCCATACATTTAGGCCCGTCATAATTATCGTAAGAACACTTAGTTTTACTATAAATTGGAACTAGATTTTGTAATAAATTCATTCAATAAAAAATATATTTATCCTTATATAACTTTTGAGATAAAGTTGGGGTCAAACCTAATTTTTAACATGGTAATAACAACTCAAGATTTGAAAACACCAATGTGGATGGATAGTAAAAAAATTGTTGTACCTTGCTAATACTTTACTTGATATGTTTTCAATTCAACCGTCAGTTTCTTGATAAACCCATAAAAAAAATCATTAAGCAATGATTTGAGTATTGAGGTGCTTAAAAAGAACTCTGATTTTATTGAACAACAGCAGCAAGGCATAGTGGCAAAGCATTGTAACAATAACAAAAAAAGAACACAACAAAGGTTATCTCATGCAACTAGATGAATTAGTTACTCATTGCTAACATCTATTATCCCATACACTTTGGTCTATCACAAGTATTGGCAGGAACATTTGGTTTTACTATAAAGTGGAGTTTTATTTTGTAATAAATTTATTTAATGAGAAATATATTTATCCTGATGTACCTTTACATTTTGTCATTTAGTTTATGAAATTTTTCCTACAATATACTAATTAACTAATTTATTGTTATGTAGTAGAATTTTTTAACACTTATTGATTCTATTAATATAGTAAGATATAGTATAACATTATTCACATAAAAAATATTATATTATCTTTACATCTGTATAGTTGGATGAACAAGAAAAAAATGTATTAAAATGTATGTTTCCAGTATTATTATCTAAAAAGAAATAATAAAAATAGAAAAATGTAAATATCATTCCAAATATATAAAATGAGGGATAGATATGTAGAATAAATATTTGTATTGAGTAGGGTTATCACTAAGTCTGTGTTTGAACTTAAGCACATCAAAATTTCCCAAAAACAATAGCTCAACGATATTTGACAATCTTAAATGGGATAAAATATACATATAATATCATAGGTTTTTTGCTATTATTTTTCAATCAACATTAAATTTTTTATCGATAATTGATATCAGCCTTTAATGTTAAATTTCATATCCATTATCAAAATTAAATTTTAATTTTAATTAAAAAACAAAATCAAGTCACTTATGATATTTTTCAATTTTAGTTGATCACTATAATAGTTATACCTAAATTTTGTCTTCTAAAATAACACACTGGTAGTTACTCTACATTTCAAAATATTTTAACAATATATTTTTAGAAAAACAACCATCATTTTAAAATTTCAATAATTTTTTTCAATTTTTTCCGTAGTTCTTTTTACAACAATAATTTTTCCCTAAAATATAGTGAAAATTAATAAAAATAGTTTAATAAATTTATTTTACTCATTAAGTTATTTGTTATTTTTTTAATACT
Organism: Canavalia gladiata; assembly: GCA_037954105.1. Classification (NCBI taxonomy): domain Eukaryota; kingdom Viridiplantae; phylum Streptophyta; class Magnoliopsida; order Fabales; family Fabaceae; genus Canavalia; species Canavalia gladiata. The sequence goes on along the minus strand of CM075661.1, from coordinate 15,286,093 downwards.
TGTGAAAAAAACCTTAAATGATAATCATTCTAAACCAGAGTATGAAATGTGATGATAAGCTTTAACGGGTATGCTGCGGGACATACAAGTAAAAGACCCCTAATTGCGGGGCTTGAGATGTCGGTTTGGGTTATAAGGATCGGAGCGAGAGAAAGATTGGGATGTAGGGGGGAGAATGTGGGGTAACCATTGAATTAGTGTTGGAGCCTTTGAGCAAATTGGTGCAGCCTGAGTGTTATGCAGTGCTTTAGCCTTTGTTTCCTCGTTTTGTGAGTGATTCTCATCTTTCTAATTGGAATTTATCCCTATATCCTTTTAGTAATTAATAAATACCAAGTTCCTATCAGATTATCAATCAATTGCAGGCCGTAGAGTTTTTAAGCATTTTCCATCCACATAACCTGAGTATTGTTATATATATATATAGAGAGAGAGATAATTTGTGCAGTCATTTGTCAAACATCTTGATGAATATAAGTTTATTTTGGCTTCCAAAATACAAAATACAAGTTTGATTCAACTTGTTTTGAAAGATAATCGCTGACTGTTACCAGCTTTGTGAAGAATTTTTGAAAAATAATCGACTATTTATATAAAAAAAAACTAATCTAAACATGTACTAATCTACTTACAAGTTAGAAGTTAGAACCACTCCCCACTACCAAAAAAATCCAATCAACCTTCTAAAAGAATATGGACCAAAACCACTAACCAATAAAAAAAAGAAATTAAGAATAATAAAGGGGGCACGGACTACACCTGTGTACGAAGTTTCCTAATCAACCATTTCTTTCTTAATTTGGCATCCAATGCAAGAAATGTTTTGGCTTTTCTTTCATCCTCCAGGAAATCGCAAGCATCCAAAACCAGATCTTCATCCATATCAGGCAATGCTTGTACTGCTTCTATGACATTCTCTATTGATATGGAATTATCATCATTCTTTTTTGTAGACAGAGTTGAAACTAGAGCTGCCATCTCATGGAGAGCAACAGCCATGCCTTGTTCATCGTTCCTTGATTTTTTAGGACTGGTAGAATCAGAACAGTTATCTAATTGGCGCTTTTGTTTCTGACCTATGTGAGCTAATTCATTGACACCAGTAAACTGGTCTTCATTGGAATTCAATGTAATCGGAGAATGACCAGTTTTAGATGTCCAAGGACTCACAGTCTTAAAATCAACTCCATTTTTATGCTTATCTTGGAGCAGAGAAGATTCTTTTTCATCAAAATTTGGATCACATATAACACACAAATCTTTATAGTATGGCAAAGGCCGGGTCATATATTGTCGTGCATCAGTATGAACCTGCATGATCACATCAATTGTTTTAAACCTGGTATAAACGAGAAGACTAAGATATCATCAGAAGTATTGAAATTCCTTAAGGGCTAAGGCATGGTAAGGATGAAAAAGGGAAGGTTGACATTAGAAAATTAAATCATTGCATGGTTTCTAAGTACAAGAATAAAGGAAACTGAAGCAAGTATCGTTTTCATTCAAGAAACATAAAATGAATGAAATGTCAAGAATCCAACCACAAAATAGAAATTACATGCTTAACTTGTTTAGCCCGGTATTTGCTCACAATCACAAGCACTGTCAAAGAGAATAGTATGGTAATTCTTGTAAACTTTTTAGGATCTCAAAAAACTCTGCATGTTTGACATGTTAAGGGAGAAATAAACACAATATTCCAAGCAGAATTGTGGGACTAAGTACAGGGATTTGCTCCCCCTGCACAAGATATTGAGTCTATCTCTCTCTCGACACAATTCAATGACCCCAACCCCACCTTCTCATTCCTGGCTACTAGCTTGGAACACTGAAGAATGAGAGGGGGGGGGGGAGGGGGTATCTTGGTTGGAAGAATAAAAAAATATTGTCTGGATCCTATTATTCATCTTCCATGACTAACGATCGGCAAATTAAAAGTAAAACCTCCCTACTCCTTTCTGTTTACACCTCTACTTCAAGGCACATCCTTGAGCTTTGCAGAATTTATAAAATATGTAGTAATTTTGCTGTTTTAGCTTGAAGAGGAAGGAAGACAACTATTCCACATTGATTACAAAAATGTATGGACATAAAAGAAAATGAGTAGATGCAATTATTTTTCAGGAAAGATAAATGACTGCCGAGAACCAAAAATAAGACTTATGTCCTTGACAAATCATTTTCCAGAAGCATTTACTCCAAACAATCATCATAAAAGGGAACTCGGAGGAAATCAAACAGACAATTATCATTGGCAATATAACCAGTTTTATACCTCTAACTATAGAAGTCCAAAGAGGTTTAATTTCTTCTTATATAAGTACGCACCTGAATATAATCTTGCCAGACACAATCATCTGCAGTAACCATCTGGCGTGTTTCATCCCAGGTAAATCCATCCAACTGAAGGAGACTTTTAATTAAATTGTATTGCCTTCTCATAGTTTTGTATCTATTTTTAAGAATCTCCAAACTGTAGTCAAAACCAAATTTTTCATTGAATGTTGAAATCATCTCCATCCATGCTTGTTTACTGAAGACTCCATCAGACTGATTCCCTTTGTGCACATGGGCAAGCATTAAGTTAATGAAGTAACGATCCATCGGCGGCTGCCAATAAGTCCGAGTTCGGGAACAAAAAGTGGTTGCTGTTTCATTCAATGTCTTTTGCTCACAATCATCATTTGCATTTTCCACGGTACAGATTCCACACTCTTTATCAACCTTAACATCATGAGGAACATTATCAACATCCTCACTACCATCCTTGGATGGATAGGGCACAATTGCTCCATTTTCACCTGAATTAGATGACCCTTCTGGTGCATTATCACCTGGCCCTGGGGATTCATACTCATTGGACATTGAAACATATGTTAGACCTTCGAAGCATCAAGCATGACATATAACAATTGGTCTTCGACAATAAGAGCTACCTTTTCCTTCCATCACCACATGTCCATAAATAGTACACAAATCTTTGAAATAGGGAATGCTTTTCACTCTGCATGATCGAACACTTGCATCTACCTGCTAATATTGTGCATAAGATAAAATATTGAACTTCTCCTGCAAGGTTGAGAAGATTTAAAATAATTTCAAATTCTGATACCTTGATATATTCATCCCAAGCATGATTATCAGCAACGACCATACTTCGCTTTTCATCCCAGCTAAACCCTGGATGGGCAAGAAGGTTTTTAATACCCCTGTATAAATTCCTTAACGTTTTGTGGCGATTCTTGAGAACATCTTTTTCATACTGAAAATTGAACTTGGCATTGAACATTGAGGACATGTGCTTCCACCCTCGCTTGCTAAAAAAATGATCATCAAATTTTTTGCCATGGCCAACCTGCTCTAACATAAGATCAATGAAATATCGATCCATCTCAGGTGTCCAAATTGTTCTGAGGCGTTCACTGCCATTTTGCAAACCCATTTATCTACAAGGTGACACAAAATGGCGTATATCACTGTCAAGGTTGAAGATTAGTTGACAACAGAATCATAACCGGTGCACAAGTTTCAAAGCATACATAGTTCATGGCCTGTACACAAAAACTGAACACACAAACATTTTAACAATTAGTTATAGGCAGTTATTTCAATTTAAAGCTCATACACACACGCGCAAAGATTAACATTATAATCTTGTGGGGATATATGTTATTGTACAGTTGTATTTATAACTAAGGTTGATAATAAATTAATTAAGTAGTTTATTAATGGTGCGAAAGTGCAAGGTAATCGGAAGTTCCAGAGCAAAAAACAGAAAAAGAAAAAAAAAGTTGCACGTATAAAGAGTTAAGATAAGAGTCATCGTAATCCGATAAAAGAAGAAGAAAAACGCGAATGATGAATATGAAGAAAAGTGATAGAACAATGTCTGTCACAATTCTTCCAACACAGCAAGAACCCAGCTCGTGCCAAATTTTGTTACCATCATTGATAAATAAATAAGTGCTGAAAATAAAAATCAATAATAGGCAATGGTAATAACAAAAAGAGCACCTTGGTAGGATTTTGGAGTTTGCTTTTGTGGGGATAAGGTTTTCCAGAACAAGGTTTGATCTGCTTCGTCGAGGGAATACGGTTGCACCCTAACCTTATTAGGGTTGTCACTTATTCACTTCGATTCTGCTGTTTGTTTGTCTCTAGAGCATTATTTGTTTGGGAGAAATAAAGAAGAGATAAAAGTATATTTTTAATGTCCGGATGTATATGAAAATACAAAAAATAAAATATTTTTAATTTTTTATGGAATTTATTTGAAATTTAATCCTTAAATAAGAGAGAAAAATAAAATGAAAAAGTTTAATTTTTTTAAATATTTTAATTATTACATATTTAAAAATAAAATAAAAAATATTAACTTAATAAAAATAATATAATAAAAAAAATTTTAAAATTTAATTTAATTAATATAAAATAAAAATTTTATTATTAATTTATTTCTTCTATTTTTAAAATTATTTAAATAAAATAAAATAATTTTTTTTATCTATCTAACAAACTCATTTACTTTTATTTTATTTTTAATTTACTTTTTACTTTTATGTGTTTTTCTATCTTATCTCTTTTAATTTTTATTCCATTAACAAATCTAACTCAGATAAAAATATATATTATTAAGAATAAAATGTACACATAAATATTGATTGAAATTTTAATTAATAATATATTTACGATTATTTTTTATTATTGTTCTTCTTATTAGATTTGTGTGTTAAATTTAAGATAAGGATATAAATTTTATCCGTATTCTAAATTTTATACCATAAATTGAAGTATATATTTTAAAATTAGGTGGTTTTTATAAATTTTGATAACATTTAAATTTTTATTAAGTTACGTGATTTTTCTTAAATTATTTAATTATTTGTATTTTTATTTAGTTTTTATATTTTTCAAAATGTTAATTTTTAATTTATTTTAATTTCATTTAAATTTTAAATTTTATACCTTTATCAACACAAATCTAATTAGAAATAATGATATGATTATTAAATAAACAATTACATATTAAACATATTTTTAATCTTATAAATATAGCAAGTTTTATTTTTTAGTTCTTGTATTTTTTCTCATGTTTGTCTTTAAATTTTTTAACGTTTTTATTTTTTGAAAATGTATATATCAGTTTTACGTGTAGCTTAAACAAAATTCACAGGTTATGGTTTTTATTATTAAATGTATAACGACCATTTTATATCTTATTTAAATTATTTTTTAACTTTTTTTTATGTACACAATATGCAGGTTCACCAGACAAATCAATTAAATCAATTTAATATTGATCGGATTCCTTTAGTCCAATTGTTGAACTTTTTTCAGTTCTGAACCAAACCAATTAAATATAAACAATTCAGATTTTATTTTACCCCTAAACTCAATTCAAACTAATATGTAAACACTCTTACATTTCTAGTATAAACTTTATAATTACAAAAGTTCTTCAAATTCTCACACAACTTGTTTTTAACATGTAGCATAAAAGCATATTTGGCATAACTTTAATCATACTACAAAATTTGAAAAATAAAATTGAGACAAAATAAAAGTTTAAGCAATTAAATAAGTGTTTTGTTAATTTTTTTAATATTTTACAATACTTCATTTTTTATACATGAAACAACGTAACCAATGTATTTGATAAAATTAATAAATAATTAATTAAAATTTAAAAAATTAATTAAAAATTTAAAAATATAAGAAGAATTGAGAAATTAGTTAACAAATAAAAGATAAAAATTGTTAATTAATATAAAAATTAATAAAACTAATTTTAAAATTAACTGATTAAGATATAATGATAAATAAATACATGATTATTAAACTAAAGTTTAACTGTTATAAATTTTTATTATTTATAAATTTAATATTTTATTGTTTAAATTAAATTATTATATTAAAATAAATAAAAAAATTAAAATTATTTTGATATATATTTTTATAATATTTTATAATAAATTAAAAATTATCAAAATATATCAATAATAAATATAAAAAAATAAATTTTAATTAATAATTAAATTATTAAACAATAATAAAATAGCATATAAAAAATGTTATTAGCTATATGACTATTATGTTAAATAGAATTGAAATAATTTTTTAAAATAAAACTAATTAATTTCATCAAACTGGAAAACATACTGTTCAACATACTGAAAAACATTAACCTAATTATTATATTTTATAAATATTAAAAATTATACAAATATAACATACAAATACAAACCAAATTAATATAAGAAGATTTAAATTCCTGTTTTTTAAAGGAAAGGAAGACGGTTCAAAATATTTATTTGAGTAATGAAATAAATGCGTTTTGTATGATATGAAGGGACATTTTAAATTGGTTGATAATTATTTGATTGGTTTTTTTTGTCATAAACAAAAAAAGAAAGAACGTTAATCTCGTGTCTTGCATAGATCTAAAACATCGTTGAAGAGGAGCAGTTTGAGGTTTGCATGAGCTTCCCAAACAGTGACCAATCTCTGATCCTGCAGGCTCCCTTTTGGGCAAAGAAATTAATTATTACAAAAATTTAGATATTATTTGATTTTAGATAATGTTTTATATTTTTATTTTTATTGATAAAAATATCACTTTTTAATAAAATATTAAAAATATAATAAAAAATAAAAACAAAAAATATTTTTGTTTAAAACTAAATACCACCTTTTTTTTTTTTCAGGACGTGTTTAAGTATAAATGTTTACGATATTAATGATAGTTCATAGATCATCATGAAAATAGACTCATATTTATAGAAGCAAGGTGGAGCTTGAAGCAAGTTGAGGACTTCAATCCAATCTGTAAAACATCAAATATGGTTAATTTATTCATCCCACGTGACTGTTAACCCTTTATGAAGAAGGCCACAAGTTCATTATAAATGGTGTAAGGTATGTTAATATTGCTATAGAATCCTTAAATTCATCTCCTATATATGTATGAAAATGAAAATGGAATCTTTAAAATTTTAACATTTTAAAAAATTTAAAATATTTATAAATTTAAATTTTTTTAATTTAATTTTTTTTTAAATTTTATATTTAGATTAAATAATATTATTTGTATTATATATAAAATTTGACATTTAAATATTTATATATTTTTTAATTTTACTATTTTTTTTATTTACTAAAAAATTTAAATATATAAATATTTATATTATATAATATATTTAATCAAAATAATAATCTAACAAATATATAACTAAAAAATAAAAATATAATTATATTATTTAATATTAAAATTTTATATTTAGATAAAAAAAGATGAAAGAAAAAAATACGAATAAAATAGTATGAATAAATAATAATAAAAAATAACAAATAGATAAGATTTCAAGATTTAAAAAATTTTAAAATATCATCCACTTTAAAAAAATTAAAATTATTTCATTTTAGTTAGTTAAAATACTATTTTATAATTTATAATTTTTTATAAAATAATATTTAAATAAATTATTTTAATTGTTAAAATTTTAAAATTTTTAAAAAAATATCTTTTTTCTTTAAAATATTTTATTCAAATATAAGGTAAAAAAATCAAAATTTTCAAATAAACTTCCATAAGTATTTGACTAATTTAAACAGTAACCCAATCAAAATAAAATTATTTTTTTAAACTATCGAAATTATCTGGTAGTGAATAATCGGAGATTCAAGTAGTTTTAGATTTTAAATTCAAATTTTATAATTTTGTATTATATAAAAAATCAAAATAAAATTAATTGACAATAATAGTAATGTTTATATTAATTATTATTAATTTTTAAATTTTTTGTATGATTTATGCTTTTTATTGTATTTTTATTGTATTTTTTATAAATCTGTTATAAATTCTTATTATGTTTATCATTATGAAATTATTTTTCATAGTGTACTATTTGTTTTAATTAATATTGCATTATTTAGTTTAATTTTATACTACAATATTTACTTTTTATTGAAAAAATTTTAAAATATTAAACACGATCAACATTTTCTAAAATATCGTTATTTAAAATTAAAAATGAATAATTTTAATTTTCATTAATTGTAAGTTTATTTAATTTAATTAGGATATATTTTTTGTTGAAATGGTAAAAAACGTCACAAAACATATAATACAAAATAATAGTTATAATATTTTTGCAAATCAAAAGTAATCGATGCCTGTATTATTGAAAATGATTCGATAAAATATTCACATATTATTTTTATAATATATAATAATGAAAAGTATACTATAAATTGTATTATATTTTTATTTTAATAAATTAATAAAAATGAAAATAATTTAAAAACTATCATCCAAATTTTAAAAGATATGAAATTATTTAAAATAAATAAAAACATTAAAAATAATTATTATTTTTAAAATAAACACAGTGTAAAAACTTCAAGTTATGATTAAATAATTAGACATATACTTCTTTTTTTTTATATTTTACACTAATCAGTTAGCTTAAAAAATCAGTATTGTCAAACCTATTTAATCCAATCAACTTTAGGTGTATAATTTTTTTTAATTAAGTTATCCACTTAAACACATTTACAATATTTTTTCATAATATATATAATCTTTTTATTTTTTTTATTATATTGTTCATTCTATATTTTTTATTTTTATGAATTGTAAAATTGCTATAAAATAAATTTAAATATACTTTTAATTATTTTATTTGTAAAATTTTGTTTTATCCGTAATGATGAAAATAATGAAGTTTAAATTCATAGTTCCATATAAATTATCCTAAATTTTTATTATTAGATAATCATAATGATTTATATTTTAACGATCTTTGAATATTAAAGCTACTATTTTTAAAATAATTTTGATCCTTATATTTATATAACTTAGTTATTTTATTTTTAAAAAAACATGAACAAACTTAATGTTCATAAGCCAAAAATTCGAATTCAGAAAAAGTTAATAACTTAAGCACAGAAAGGAAAAATAAATTAAAAATAAAAAAAATACAAGGATAGGAATATATTTAATTTTAAAGAATAATATTAAGAGCAACATTATCCTATCCATTAACGATTGTTGTTAAAGTAAAAAAAAGTCAAACAATTATTGTTAACAAAATCAGTGATCCCGAGTTTGTCTCTCAAGTCACAACTCAAAGTTCAAGCAAAAATTCCGAACTTTGTCCATCAAAGCATGCGATTCCGTCGGATATAGATGGATAAAAAAGTTATAATATTTTTAAAATTTGACTTATTTAAAAAAAAATTAAATTTATTATAATATATTAATATTTAAATTTTAAAAAATAAATAATTAATGCAATAGCATATAATTTAGTAAATAAAAAATAATTTAAAAATAATTTTATTTAAAAATAATGATTTCGATTTAATATATAGAGGTTGATTGAAATAATTTTAAAATTCTTAAGCAAAGTTTCAAAGAGTTGGGAATTGAAAAAAAATATACATCCAGTATGTTACTAATTTAAAAAATGCATCCTTCATTATTATTTTTTATGAGTTTAATTTTAATATTTTATTGGTGTAAATTTTGTATAGGGTTTAGGGTTTTAATATTTATTGACATATATTTTAATATTTTATTGGTATAAAATTTAAATTAATTAGTATGAATTATAAATTATTATTTAAATAAAAATTTATAATTAAATAATAATATAAAAATATTTGAGTGTAAATATATTTTAATAATTTTTTAAAATCGATAATAATTAAAAATGTTTAAGATTCAGTTTAAATTACCGAACCAATTGAATAAAATAAAAAAAAAATTTTACGTGCTTTGATCTTTAACTTTTGTTCAAATTAAATTGAATTAGAGATATACCAAAATTATAATAATTTTACTTTTTTGAGATTTTTTTCTAAGAATTAATATTTTTAATAAAAAATTAACAGTTACAAAAATTATATATCGATTTAAATTATATTTTTATTTTAATTAATAAAACACGTATTTTTTAAAAAGATAAAAAAAAGTACAAGGCAAGAATTAAATAAGAAATTAAATTTTTGATACTACTATTATTCAGACGTTTCAAACCGAACTAATTTTGTTTTTACCATAAAATGGGATTTTTATTGAACTGTGAACGCTATTAATAACAATAAACATTCTATTAGTTTATAGGCGAGACCCAGCTAGAGAGAGAGAGAGAGAGAGAGAGGGAAGAGAGAGAGGAATGATATTTGTGGTTTGGTGATGAAGGAATGCACGAAGGAGAGGCCATGAGGCGATTTGACTGGCGTTGCTGGATCTGATCGAAACCCTAATCTAATCTGAAAGGTTTAGTCTCGATCGATTGAACGAGACTCTGTTCCTCCCTTGCTCTCTCAGTCTCAGGCCATGCGACCCTGTTTTTCCCCCATCGCCCTCTCCAGAGAGGACTCCTTTTTCACTTTCGCCACTTTCTTCCTCGGTTTCTCCCACCATGTCGGCCGATACCCACGCCGCTCCTAATATTAATCCCAGAGGCCTCCTCTGCAATGCTGCCGCCGGTGCATCCGCCGGTATTCCCCGCTCCGTCATTTTCCTATCACAATTGTTATATTCTAATTCGTTTTTTAATTTTCCATTCCAGTGGATTGGATTGGTTGTCTGTTTTTATTTTTTTTATTTTTTTGGTTTAATTTGATGCAGGAGTTATTGCTGCTACATTTGTGTGTCCTTTAGATGTCATCAAAACTAGGTTTCAGGTCCATGGTCTACCACAGCTGGCCAATGGAAACGTTAAAGGTATAACCCGTACCTGCCTCGTGCTTATTGTATTTTTGTTTGATTTATTTTTAACTTTGGCATAGAAGAAGGCAATTTACTCTTGAGAGTTTGAATCATCGTTTTTAGATTTGACCTTTTCAATATGATATGAAGGATATAACAATTTTGTGAAAGTATGTTAGGAGGACTACTGAAACTGAGTGCTGCATTTTTTGTGTAATTGTGTTTTTTTGCCAGGAGGTAGCATAATAGTTGGCAGTTTGGAACAAATATTTCACAAGGAGGGGTTGCGTGGCATGTACCGTGGGCTTTCTCCCACTGTGCTGGCCCTTCTTCCAAACTGGGCGGTGAGTTGTTGCTCCTATTCAATGTTCTTTTCGCATCTAATAATTTTTGATGGAGTAAACGAGGTATAGGATATTGACAAATTCATTACCTTCCTTGTCCAAGATTTGTAACCTCCTCAATTCTAGCCTCATTTGGCTATGAAATACAAGAATATGACCATTTTATGTGCTCAACAAAGAATGGATTCAGTTCACTCCCTCCCCCACACATGTGCGACTTACCCTAGAATACAGCATCATTATGCCCTTGATCAAATATTAACTAACCTCTATTTTTATGGCTGGTTCAGAGGCGCTACTTGGCTATGCTTTGCTATTCGAATGAGAAATAGAGTATGTTTGCATGTTAGAATCAGAATTTTATTGAAGAAGGAACTGAAAGTTCAATGATAGAAGACAAAATTCTCCACTTTTGTCTTATAATAAGGAAAAGCAAAATGAAGATGAGTGGAGTAAATAAAAATAATAAAACCCCCGAACATCATCCGCTATCATTCTAAGAAATTCCTCAAAATGCTTCATTATCTAGGACCGAATGGATGCCAGTAATGTTACTGCATGGGTTTTTAATGGAATGAAATTTGACCTTGATAGTTATTGATTTTTTTTTTGCACCATACCCTGCATCCCTCCAAAACTTTTGATTTCCATAAAAGTATAACTGATGGGGGTGTGTTACTTTGGGTTGCCATTTTTTTAACTCACCTATCATTTCATCACACAGATATGCTTTAGAATCTTGAGAATTTAGACTTAGTCAAAGTAAGATTTTAATGAGCAAAAAAGTAAGGGGAAGAAATATTGGCTAAGAATAATGAAAATTTTGATAGTTGTGGTCTTGTGGACATAACTTAAATGGGATCAGCCAGAATTGCAGGCCAACCTTCATGGCTTAGGTCCAAGTTAAAATAACATGCTATTAGTAAACAAGATGCACAAAACCATATTACTCAAATGAACTAAGGAATGGCCCATAAATAGAGCACATACATGGAGAAGACTGAATACTGGACTTGAGACATCATCTAACATTACTAAAATTCCTCTGGACCAAAGTGATATATTCTTCTTAACTAAAGTGGAACTAATGGGCCATGTACAAAGCCTATTAATTCTTGATAATAATGACATGGTAGAGCTATGGGTGTTACAGTGAGCCCTAATATTAATTTTAAAGCCAAATTAGTAGGATTTCTTTTTGTTTAAGCATAAGCCTTTTGTGTTTCTTGTTGCCTATTAGCTTATTATTGATAATTTATTTTATTGGGCTGTAGAAATTTCTATCTAGCATGTCTACATTCTCTTTGAAAGCATAGAACTGTTATATTCTGTTACGATGTGATTTGATAGAGTAGTTTTAAATGACTAGATTATGTTTCTGGATGATAAAGGAAAAAGGTTTTAATAATTGGATAATTTTTATATCATATAGAAGGAATTTCAAGTGACATCGCTATAGAGAGAATTTAAAAATTCCTCTGATATGCTTAACCCTTTTTGGATTATCATTCATAACTCCTCTTATACTTGATTCTCTTTTTAATCATCCCTCATTGTTGACTTCACAGTTTTTGAAATTCTAAAATTCTCCATCCAAACATATGGTTAGCATTCTAACTGTATCAATTTGTGAACATGTAGGTTTATTTTTCCATGTACGAGCATCTCAAGACCCTTCTTCATTCTGATGGTTAGTCTATTAATGATTATTTACTATTGATTCCAATAAGGGATTATTGGAAGCATTATTCTGTTTATGATGACATTAATCCGCTGATTGACTTTTTCTTAAGCTGTCAATTTGCTGTGTTTTGCTCCCTAATTATGTAGATGCATGATTTATAATAGCTTTGTTATTTGTGCAGATGAAAGCCACCATCTTCCTATTGGAGCTAATATGCTAGCTGCTTCCGGTGCTGGAGCTGCAACTACCATGTTTACAAATCCCCTTTGGGTTGTCAAGACTAGACTCCAAGTGCGTTTCTCCAGTTCTTGCTAAATTTATGCTAATCTATTTAATTATGGTTGCCTATCACTTATGGCATAATGCACAGTCAATTAAATTCTCAGCAATGCATGCAATTAGTGCTTTAGTGGAGGGTGAAAAGTTCATTTGATTGCCTTTTTTACCTTTAGTATCTTGGAGTTTGATATTTATTGTTTTCTTTTCTTCTTTTTTGCTGCCATAGTTTCTAGAATGATGTAGCAATTAACAGAGAAGGAAATGAAGGCACCATAAATTTGACTTTGTATCTTTCTGCATGGTCTTTATGCAAGATAGCATGACCTCTATCTAATGGATTGGGAAAAGATTGAACTCATAAAAACAGCTAATTTAGATTTTTTTTTTTTTGCTGTGGGCAGACCATGTTATCTGTTTGAGAGCAAGGGTTTATGAACGTTAAAGGCATTGACTGTACAAACTTTCCTCCTATTAGTATTGATGAACTTCATCTTACATATACTGTGTTGAAACCATATATTATAGACAATAGAACTACAGGGCTTCTTTTACCTTGCTTATCATCAATGCTTGTGTGTGTATTCTGCATTATAAGTTTGCTGCTTTTTTTAATGCAGACCCAGGGAATGAGACCTGGTGTTGTGCCATATAGGAACACGCTATCTGCATTGAGGAGAATTGCACATGAGGAGGGCATTCGGGGTTTGTACAGGTTGGTGTTGCTTAACATAAATGTGACAGGGTGATCATTGTATGTGTCATTTTAACCAATGATTTAATGACATTTGAGATATTATTTACCATAAACAGTGGCCTTGTACCTGCTCTCGCTGGTGTTAGTCATGTCGCCATCCAATTTCCAACTTATGAGACAATAAAATATTATTTGGCAAATCAAGGTAATTTCATGCCTATCTTAGCTCTTTGTGAACTCTTTAAAAGTTTTGGCAGTTAATTGGTGTCTTTTACATTTTGTATTCAGATGATACAGCAGTGGATAAACTTGGTGCACGTGATGTTGCAATTGCCTCATCAGTCTCCAAAATTTTTGCATCCACAATGACATATCCTCATGAGGTATGTTGCTGAATGATTGACTTCGTTTTAGTTTGGGATACTGTACCTCCAGTTTACTAGTCTTGTCAATGAATTACCTGGCCAGCGTGATTTCAAATCCATTTTCACTGTTCAAAGCATCCTAGAATAATATTATCTCAACTGAATTTAGTTATTTCTTGAATATTTTGAGTTCACTCCTTGTCCTTTCATTTCCAACTTTGAAACTACAAAGCCATATACCTATTAATTGGGGGGGGGGGGGGTGAGATTCATGAATTCCTTTTTTTTTAGTATTTCTGTTCTTTGAGCAAGCAAGAATTAGAAAGTTCAAAATATCTTTGTATCTTGTTTGCAGGTTGTACGTTCCAGACTGCAAGAACAAGGGCATCATTCAGAGAAACGATATTCTGGTGTGATTGACTGTGTTAGAAAGGTTTTTCAACAAGAAGGTGTACCGGGCTTTTACCGGGGCTGTGCCACCAACCTTCTGAGAACTACACCAGCTGCTGTCATCACATTCACCAGCTTCGAAATGATACACCGATTTCTTGTTTCACTTTTTCCTTCTGATCCACAACCTCATATTTTGTGATGATTGATCTTGGTGGTCATCTTGTATTCTATAGCAATTAGATTCCAAATACATAATCTAGTCCAGCAGAGTAATCCATCCTGGCGATGCTGATCTCATTCTTTGTGATTTTTAGTTGTCTGTATGGTAGTGTCCCACATCTTTCAACCACACAATTGAGCCCGGTTTCCCACGTCAAACTTGTGTAAAGTTATTGTCTTTGTAGGGAGTGATAATGATGATAAAGATGATAATGACGATAAACAACATTCGAGAGTGATAGTGATGATAAAGTTGTACGAGGATGACCCTTGCTGCTTATTTTATTTGGGAACCGCCGAATAATCATATCCTGTAAAACATACTTAGCACAATCCGTTGATTCACATTTGCATATGGGGTCCTGAAATCTAGATTCGTAGTTCAGGTACTCATCACATCATAAAGGTAGATTTAGAGCTCAAGTCATTTTTTATATTTCTTAAATTAAGCGCAAAAAAAGTTGCTCAAACTAATAAGCGGCTCTAAATAATTCAACTCAAATAGGTACCAGAACTCTATATGTTGTATATATAACATTCGTTATTGCATTACGGGGATGTAATATGTTTTGGATCTTCGTTTGAATTTGAAAGGGTCCGCCAATCCGCGGGATGTTATTTGTGGGTTGGGTTAGATACCGAAGGTGCCCCATTATCATAATGCTTTGATGGCAGTAGACGCTGTTATGAAATATTGAAAGCAACTTCAAATTACTGCATAAAAACTATATTATTGTGGGAATAGATTGGATCGATTATTAGAGGTCTATGGTTTATTTCATGTCAAATTCAGATTATAATATATTTTTGACTAAATGACTTGGATTAATGCTTTTTTCAAAGGCTATTTAGTTAGAAAAGTTAAGTTTAAAATATTTTCTTAAAACAAATTTAAGCAGGATAGACTATCTAAAATAATAGCAATAAAGATGATGGGCGATAACGATAATATAGAGCTGTAATGATAATTTAATTACTAGTGGATTATATTTATTTATAATGTTTTGAAATTATATATTTTTTAATCTATTTAAAAACTTAAATTCATTAGTATTCATATAAATTTAAGTTTATTAGCTTATCTGAAGGTTGTTTTTTTAACCTGCTTAAGACGCTTTGTTATTAAATAAATTTTTCTATATTTTTTTTACAAGTCAAGTTAGATCTTAAAAATAAAACTTGTGTTAACCGGTTAAATTTAAGCATTGGGTTAGGATTAAGTTTTGTAAGACGTAGCCTAATTCAATTCATTTTATTCTTATATATCATATAATAAAGTATTATGATATCTCCTTTAAAATTGGGAATCTTCTCCATTAGATA
Source organism: Canavalia gladiata (assembly GCA_037954105.1). NCBI lineage: Eukaryota > Viridiplantae > Streptophyta > Magnoliopsida > Fabales > Fabaceae > Canavalia > Canavalia gladiata. Next base: position 15,270,075 of record CM075661.1, on the reverse strand, counting down.
AAGAGGTCTATTTATAAGAGAGATAGAAATAAGTGTATATGTAAAATTTAATATGTATGTAAAAAGAAAAAAAATTATAAAAAAATAGATAGAAAGGAATTAAAAAAAATGTAAAAGAGAAAATGGAGAGGAACTTTATTCCTCCTTTTGAGGGCAAAATTTAAAGGTTGAGAAAGATTTAGAAAAAAAATTATAAATTATATGATGAGTGTGATATTGGTAATATATTATACTTTTATTTTTCATATATGCATTTTAAATTAATACACATACGAAAACTTACGCTCATGAAAATGACAACTTTAATATTCATATTATTATCTGTTGGGTATCAATATATTTGTACTCAAACTCATTTTTTATGTTTCAGTTAACTTGAATATGATATTCAACAATTGATTAGTTTGACATATCAAGGAAACATGCTTGTTATTATAATATTTATATCGAAAAATATCCTCCCACATATTCATAAGAGCTAACATGTGGGTGTAAATCCTAGAAAAAAAAAATCACAGCTGCAGAATGAAAGGTGTGAGGAGGTGGAGGAATTTTTATTTTTATTTTTTATGTATATGACTATGGAAGCTCATACAAAAAATAAACAAAAATAAAAAATCTACTAAAAGTATCGTATATAACTTAATTGAAAAAATGTTCAAAAGTAATATAATCCTTAACTATAAAATACTACAAATAAAGTTACATAACTATATTAAAAAATATTTATTTTTATTTTAATTAGAAATGTAAAAAATCCTTAACTATAAAACACTACAAATAAAGTTATATAACTATGTTTAAAAAGATTTATTTTTATTTTAATTATGAAATGTAAAAAAATATAGTATCTATATGAATATCCACAAAAAATTTGGTGATAATTATCTAGACTCGTTTGATAAAAAAAATTCTACCTGTTATGGTAATTTTTATAAGCGCCCATTAAATTTGGATTGAGTTGTCAATTGTCATAACACAGACTTCATGTTACATTATAAAAAAAAAAAGTCTAATTTAGTCCAGCAAAAGGGACTGTTCTATTGAGTTTTGATCTTTTTATTTTCAAAATTGTTATTTAGAATATTTTTAAAAAAAATTAAAAAATAAATATTTGATAATATTTTTTAGCTATACCCCAAATATTTTTATGAAAGATAGTTTTGTTCAAACTAAAAATATTTACAATATGATTTAGGTTTGGGATAGCAAAATTACCCTCACGCATGAGTATTCGCAGGCAAAAGCTCGTTTTGGGTAAAACTATTCATGCCTTTGGGCATTCTTGGATTTACATAATGAATTTTTTTGCTAACCACTTGTTCGCAAGATACAAACGAGAGTTATGATATCCATACCCACGGATGCCCGTATTGATAAAATTACAAAAATATTTTTAAAGGTATTAAGGAAACATAACTCTAATATTGTTCATTTAGACATTTTACCTATTTTTGTCCCTATTATTATTCTTTAATTATTCATTTTAAGACTTTATATTAAAATATTTTAAATCAGGTCATTTTTAATATTTTTTTTTAATAAATACCAGGTCTTTGCGAATACCAGTACATCTGATTAAAGCTTGTTTAACATATGCGTATGGGGCAGATTTTCACTGTCCCATTGATACCCCCAGTTGAGTCAATTCTCTCATTGAAAATTTTTTTATACATAAAATTCAAGATTAAGATCTTAAAAATAATTTTAAAAGTTAGAAAATAAAAACCAAAATTAATTTCCATCAAAAAGTTGTTTGGGTTCTTTGATTTAATTTAATTTTTTTTAAAATAGTTGTTAACAAATCTTCAAACGTCTATTTTTCAAAAACTAAAAGTAATTTTAAAAAACAGTTATCAAACAAGTCGTTAGTCTTTAAGCATACAATTTCTCAGGTTCCTACTATTGATTTTTGAATAAAAAATCTCACCATAAAAAGAAATGAAAAATAAATTGTGAATAATGTCTCTTGCTTTTATTTTTATGTTTTTTATAATGTAGAGAATGTATTTATCGAAAATGAAACGAAGATCCATAGGGACTCAAATTGAGGTTTGAGGCATTTTGGAGCGTTACTTTTATCTTGTCAAATTATATTAAACAAGGAAGAGCAATGGATCCAATCCAAACATAGTATTAAAGGTGTGAATTTATTAGTAGAAGAATTGATTATGTGTCAATTTATTAGTAGAAGGCTTTATGTAAGTTGAGTGGTCAAAATCAGAGAGACTTTGAATACCAAACAAAACGTCCAACAGCAGGGATGTTTATCTCTAGCGAGAGAACACGTCTCTATCAGATTCCTAATTCCTTGCGGAGCATTGGAGCATGCTATCTTTCATACTGCGGGTGGGGGTCATATAGTTTAAAGGGAAACATATGCCTTGTTATCCCACAAACCTTATTATTATTATTATTATTTTCATGGCATAAAAGAAAAAAATAAAAATAAAGCTTTTGAGATTTACCTTGGATCTCTATTACAAAATTCATGTTTTCCTCTTTCCATGAGAATGCCAATTAACATGCTAATTGAGATAATGATGGCCCATAATTAGACAACTCATTGGTGAATACAAAGTGGGTTACTAACTTAGTAACTTAAACTTACCATAAGATTAATTAAAGGCTAAGCATTAGCATCCAAAGTTGAAGACATCCCTGGACGGCAGGACATGACACGTGGGATTGGATTCGTTTGTCCAGTTTATTCTATCAAATCAAAAAGAAAACGACTATATATTGCTTTAATTTCAACTTCTACTAGTTCTATCAAAATGATTTCTTATTATTATTAGTACTAAGTTACAGGACGGAGTTAGATAAAGACAAAGTGTGTACTAGTTGACTGTGAGTGGCGTTACTCTTGTTGTGATATGTGAAACAAGATGTGATCACAAGTACATAGGAGAAAACATAACCGGGGCTGGGAGTGGGATATAAGGATCAAACACAGGGTACAACACAAGTCTTTTTGAGTTTCACATTCACATTCACCTTCATGATAATTTGGTTGGTCCAAAAAGCCTAACTCCATCAAAGGAACCGGGAGTGCTATACTTTCAATCTTTCATTATTCATTTTTGAAATGGTGGCGACCCCCCTTAACTTTCTTTTCTGGACCATTTTAATTTAATTTTGACCATTAATTTAATTGTACAATGAACCCTTTTTTGCCTTCCCAGTTTAAACCCACCAACTCTACCGGCACGTTTTGGTAAAGCATCAACACCTTACACCGCCCAAACAAAAAAGAAAGAATTGGTTAGGCTTCCCTTTCGTTTATAAAATACTACTTAGTATTCAACTTTTTCACAATATATAAAATCAAATTTTTAATCTTTCATTCTATATTTAATTTTAATTTTAATTTTCTATAACTTTTTACGATTTTTATCTCTTATTCGTTGAAGTTATTAGTTTTGATTTCTACCATTAAAATTATTTTTACTTTTAATGCTAAAAATATCAGTATGTATAATTTAATTTCTTAATTAATTAATTAATTTGTTTATATTTAAAATTTAAATTTAAAAAATGAAATTTTATATTTATTCAAATAATATCAGTATTTGATATAAATTTTTAATAATAGATATCAAAATCAATACTTTTTATAAAATAAATGATCAAAATATAAAAAAAATAATTAAAACTAAAATTAAAATTAAATAGATTATAAAATTTAAAACTTCATTAAACCTTTTTTTGGGGGGTGGGGAAAGGGGTTTATTACTTGTAATTATGATCACCTTGATGAATGCGTTAACTTTGACAGAAAAAATGGGCTATCTTGATCCTTTTACCTTGTGGAATCCTTTTTACGAAAGCCCAAGTTATCCTCCAAAAGGTCACTGCTATGATGAGTGCAGTAAGTGACAATCTTCTTATATTTTGGGGTCATGGATCATGATAATGACCAGATTAAGTTACATTATATTACATAAAAATTAAAAAGGATTATGCCATATTGAGTAAACTTATTCACTTGGCCTTTCATTGATGACAACATTGTAATTTGAATTTGAATTAAGTTCAGCCTTTTATCAATAAAAAAATGACATAATTTTATTATAATTTCTAGATGGAATTAGTAGTTTGTCCTGACATTCAAATTGAGACAGCTTCTTTTAATTTAAAAAACTAAAAAATGCCAACCAGATTGTAATAGTTGACATGTTTGTCCTCTTTCAACCATTTTAAATTTAAACAAGGGTGTCATAGTCATATATAGTCATAGTCACATTCATGAATTAGCAACAATTTTTGACAGAAGAATACACGGATGTTTCCAAATATCACATTATTGTTTTTATTTTTAAGGTAAAAAAAATATTTGACTTTGTACTGAATTGTGGAAGGAAAAAGATGAATTAAGGTATGTATACATTTATATGCAAGAGTATTTAGTTTGTGGGGGTCTGGTCCGGAGATTGAGTATTGCTTTGCACAAAATGAAGGTGCATGTGCTTCTATTCTATGATGTGGCTGGCCATCTTCAGAGTTGACAGCATGAATCTGCACATTTTTGCACCGAAGCTGATGTGAACCTCACAAAGAGAATTCACGAATATAATCATAGGTAGCACCTGGGCTCACTTAGCATGTGAAAGTCATAAAGAAAAAGCAATAACATCTTAACTTTACCCTTTCTATAATAACTGTAAATAACAAGTTTTCTTAGATTTCTTTGTATTTCAATTTATATTTGAAAATTAATTACCTCTGTGGTTGGATACCTTTAAGAATGATCATCATTTAAGAATTCTAGCAGGTCCCATATGCGTATGATATTGCGTATTTCTGCTTTTAATTACAGACATGTTTCAATATGTTTGATATATTCAATTTTTTCGAAAATGTTATAAATATAGTTAAAAATTTTATATCTTCATAAAAATTATAAAATTTTATTTTTTTTATGAAAATATCTTTTTAAAAAATATAATAATTTTTTATTTTAAAAAATTCATACCAAATTAAAAAATGTATTCCCAAGTTAAATTTCTTTTTAAAAAATAAAAATAAAAGAACACTCCCTTAAAATTCTGTTTTTATAACTTCCCAATTGTCAATGCTAGTGTATCTAGATTTTATATGCTACTACTAACAGGTCAAAAGTTTTATATGCATATTTACAATTTTTTTTCTTCTAGTGCGCATTGAATTTTATTTTTTATTTTTTATTTTTAAATGGAAGTATTAATTAATTGCCAACCAATTAAAGCAGAAAATTAATTAATTTGTTAGTCCCCCCTCCCCCTCAATATATAATTCTTAATCCAACATACATCTAATCTGACTAGAAACTCCATAAATCAATGCAAAGAAGGAAATGCTAAAAACAATTACGGTAAACTTGCTTATAAATTATAACTATGCGCATCACTTTTTTCTTTTTGGAAAGGAGAAATTTCTTTTTAAGAATTAATAAGTACATGTTGTTTATTATAAACACATACTAATACTAATATGTATAAGCATATGCCATATTAGAGATGTATCTGTATTGAAGGAATGACATATGATGGTGTTACCATTAAGTAGGATTTGTTCATATTAATTTCTTCCCTTTGGGGTAGAATTTTGAAACTATATTCGAGGAGATATTTGCATTACAATAGTTAATGAGAAAGTCGACTTTAAGTTCATCTAAAATTTAAAGATTAAATGTAAAATTAACATTAAAAAACAATGTTATATTCTTTTATAGTATTTAATATTTTGTAAAAAATATTGAATGAAAAATAAATATACTTAATATATTTAAATTTTAGAAATTATTCAATATTTTATTTATTTAATAAGTAAAAATTATAGAAAATATTTTCAAATACAAATTGGTATTCTTATACAGTGGCTAATGAAGAAAAAGTTGTTTAAGAGTATTGTTAATATACTTATACCATGATTTTTAATATATATTAACATAAATTTTAATATAATTTTATTTATGAAAATTTTAATTAATATTCTTAAAATATTGATTAATAACATCTATAAAAGTCTTAAACCTTTTATTTTAGATAATGATTTGTTTAAAAATATTTAAAAATATGTTATAATTAAAATAAATGCTAATTAGTATTCTTATGTATTCTTTAATTAATGAAATTTAAAAAAATTATTAATAATTTTATATCATAATTTTAAATATATATTAGCATAAATTTTAATGAATTTTTATCAATATTCTTGTCATAAAAATTTTAGAATGATTATTTATGATAATAATTTGTTTGAAGATATTAAATTTAAAAAATGTATATAATTAAAAATAAAAGTAAATATATTTTAAATTTAAATAAATATAATTAATTTTGGTTTAAATATTTAATTTAAAAAAATATATTTTTTAAAATTAAATTACATCATCACTTAATAATCATGAACCTATATTTAAACGTGTTATATATGAAATGTTTAAATATATTTTATATTTGCAATAAATGATGATAAATTTTTTAAAATTAATAATTTTAAAAAAATAATTTAATTATATCCACTAATCACATATATTAAATATATTTAAATTTAAATGTATAATTTTAAGGAAAAGTGATTCATGATTACTAATTATTATATGGCTATTGGATATGCCACGCGCTTAGATGTGAAATGGTTGTATGAAGGATTGGATTGAGCGGGTCACCTGCAGGTTGACACAGTTGCCGGTTGAAGGCACGCCACGTGGACAAATATCATGGCTCACTCCAGCTAGATTGGCCGTCCGATCATTTTTTGTTCTGAATGAATAAACTATGACTGTCGATAAAGTGGGTCCCTTTTAAGACGCTCTCGTGGGCCTTCCCGAACCTAACCGCTTTGGGTCCGAACGACCAGTTTGAATTTTTTGAACGTTACAAAGGTGCTGTTGGCTCTTTCTCTTACCAATTCACAACTATGCCCTTTCTTCTGATGTCACGTTTGTCCTCCCTTATCCCTACTCTCAACCCTGCTAAACTATCTGAGATTAACACAGAATATAATAAAAATCAATTCTATGCATAGTAAATTTTAAAATTAACTATAGTTTTAATTATTAAATTTTTATTAAAAATATTAATATATTTTATCTTTTAAAATGTAAATATTTATTTTACTTTAATTCTACCAAAATATTTTGCCTCCATTGTGATTAAATGTCATAAATTATATATTTTGTTAAAATTTTAAAATAAATAAATATTTATTTATTCACTTTAATGTTTTTTTAGTTAAATCTTCATAAATGGTTATCTACTCTTGGAATTTTCTTTTCTCTGAGAATGAAAATCAGTTTAGGAAATATATTAGATTGTATATATTGAGAGCATTTTCAACTGTTTCATAGTTATTTATATATTTACTTTGTCTGTAAAATTTGTCCTAATTGATAAGATTGGATATTACCAATAAAAAAATTTGAATTTATCTTAAGGGTCCTTTATCACTTGTACGCGAGCATGGCCGTGAGAGTTTTTGAGCAATTGAGACCGTTTCTTAATATTCTGGAAAAGCTGCATAGGCTTTTTAATTGTTTATCGTTAATTTAAATTATTAAGAATAAATATTTTTAATAATTTATTTTTAAAATTTTAATGTCACTTTAAAGTAATTTTTTTACTAACATAATTATTATTTATTTTTTTAACTATCCAAAATTTTAATTTCCTTTTTTTTATTAAAATATTATTTTCTTTATCTCTCGACTCTTTCTTAAGGAACTTTTAAGGAGTTGCTTGAATATAAATAACTAGGTTCTATCTTTTCTGTTTTTTGATATAATGTGTCTATTTCTATCTTATTTTTATTGGGTTTAAAATTTTAAATTTCATTCATATCCTCGATTAGGATACCAAAAATTCGTTCGGCATTTATTTTTAATTTTTTATATTTTAATTTTAATTATTTTATTATATTTATTAAAATTTATATAATTTATTATTTTTATATAATATTTTTAAAATAATAAAAATATTTTAATAATTTTATACAACAAAACAGATTTAAAAACGAAAACAAAACATATATCAGTGTTCTCATATTATCCAAACTGATCTCAAATTTCAATCAATTTAAATTTTTTCTGTCAAAAATCAAGATACAGCATAATCGGATGAAACAGACATAAATTTTCTTTTCATCCTATTGTCTATCTTCCAACTTCTTATTTATGACATCAATCATCTTCACGTACAGTATAATACATGTTTCTTCAAGCCCCTTTGATTAAATTGGATATAAAACATCATAGTTAGATTGGTAAAGCTATTTATCCAATAAAATTATATATAAAAAAAGTTTTGGAGGTGATGCTCTCACTGTCTTAGCTATAATTAACTACTACATTCATATATTATTTAATTATTTTATCTACATGCAAAAGTTTGAACAAACATATGCATCATGTATGCTTCAAATTCTAACTATTTAATCTACTCGTTGTTTTACTGTTTCTATTTCACTATGATTTTTTGGGTAATAAAAAACGGTTTATTAGTTTAGCTTATGTATAATTTTAGGTTACACTTTTTATCTAATGAAGTCATTCTTAAATTAAATAATTTTTTTTTCTTTCCTTTTTTTTATCTAAATATTTAAGAGTTAATGATAGATATAGGATATACAATAGTTTCAAAGGTTTTAACATAAATTTAGTAGAAAATTTGATAAAATTTGAAGAATTTTATATGCTATAAATTTAGGATTTGAAGAGAGAGAAAAATTATGCTAGAAAAATTTAATATTTTGCTATGTAAATTATTTAAATAATTTAATCAATTCAATTAACGAAGAGTTTGAATAAAAATGGAGAATTTAAAAATTCTTAGTTAAAAAAATTAATAAAGATAATGGTTTTACATAATTTAAAAATATACAGGAACTTAATTAGCAGATAAAAAATTGAGGAGTCAAAATCATACACAATCTAAATTATAATTTTATCGGGTAAATAAAAAAATAATATCTCAAAACCTCTAAAGTCAAATAGTCCATTATGAGATGGTAATACTTATAATATTTTTATTAAATCAATAGTGTATTTGCCGCGTTATTTATTTTGAATAAAAAATTATAATTACCTAATTATAAAACTTTCATTCATAATTTTACAACTTAAAAAACTAGAAGAATAAAATAAGGATGGATCGATTGTGTTAAACTAGGTTTTCAACATATATAATTTTGTACAAGATCTCAAAATTTTTATACATAACCTCGTATATAAGTATTGTTATAAAAATTTATTAATTTTCTTACATACTTGAACTTTAAAAGAAATATTTTGTTTTTGAATTTCATATAACTAATACAATAATGAAACAAGAACATATATTGTTGTATCGTGCCTATGCTTTTAGGCTCTGTTTGGTTATCCATGTAAACGAAATTTATAAATTTATCAAGATAAGAAAAATCATGGTAGAAATTAAGTTGTCTCAGTAAAAATTTTCAAGGTTAGTATAATTTCCTTGGGAGTATCATACAAACATGCTCTTATAGGTTAGGGTTTTTAGCATTTTTCATGTTAAAGTGACCTAATTTTAGTAAAAATTAATCTCACCGACCATAAGAAAAAAAAATACAACTTTTGGGAGCAAAAGCATGCGAAACAGACATAATTTACTTGGATGAGATACTCAGTTGTTGCATTGCGTTTCACTTTCTTGGTTTTAATTTCATCATTATAATTTGAAGCCCGGGGAGATAACTGTTTACCAACAACCATTGCACTAACCGAAAGAGAACGTCCACCAACTTGTGTGGTTCCATGGCCTATTCATTTTCAAGTTACCACTAGATTACAATATACGATGTGAACTTTATGAATGTTTGCTTTCAACCTTTTAACTTGCTCAAGCCAGTGTTGGAGCTACGTGTCAAATTCTTTCATAACTTGGAGAACTTTACCGCATTCAACACATTGGGGCAGAGGGCACCTAAACATGGAATGCTTATCTCAACCATAAAACCAAACACGAAAATCTTAGAGTATTTTTAATGGAAGAAATAATTATGCATATAATTAATTATCATACTACATATAATCAGGTTAATTTTTATTATTTTTTTTTTGTAAATCAGAAAATTTGATCTCATGTTGTTGTGTGATGATTGATCAAAATCATGTGTGTAGTATAATAATTTATTTTTTAATAAAGTTATGTGGCAATTACTTATTTGACACTTTTTATTATGATATGACGAGAGAAAGTTACAACTATTTATATAAGCAGCTATTTTTTTAATGTATGTAACTAATAAGAGAGAGAGAGCATAGCAAGAGGAAAGTTACCCTTAATTAATGATGCAAAATCATCATTATAGTTATCTTATTCTTAGTATTAGAAAAATTATGTTTAGTTGTCTCTTAAGTTAACTTAATTAGTTAAATTGATATAAATTATTAAGTATATGGATTACTTTTTTACAATACATTCAGCCTTTCTCTCATTCTCTTATCTTTCTCATTCTTCCTTACAAGATTTATTATAAGTTTATTCTAAAAAAATTAATATACTTAATTTAAAATACCAGTGATTGAAACTTAGGAATTGGCAAGATAGTAATTGTGAAATGAAAAAAGTTTATATTGGTCGACATTATTTTTCAAAATATACTTAATTATTCATAAATTTTACATTGATCTGTTAAATAGAGAGTAGAGCGTGCTTAACTTATTTAATAAAATTTATATAAATTTATTTACGACTAAAAGTATATTTGAAAAAGAGTATAATTTCTTATCGCAAATGCATGTAAAGTTAAACTCGAAGTATAGTTTAGATAATCATTTTAGTTACCTTATGATTTATATTTGATTAATTTATATGCTTATTTGGGCAAACTAGAGGCATTTTATTTCACTAAGTTATAATGTTTTTTCTATCTCAATAACACATAAACATAATATATTATTATTATTATTTTAAGACAACCTACTTAATATTTCATACTATTTACACTACTTATTTATTTTAATAATAAAATATTTTATTTTTAAACAGAAAATAACAAAAACCCAAAATTAACTAACAAACTTTAAATTATAATAAGAAATATTATAAAATAAATATTTTTATTTACATAACAAAAATACAATTTGTATAAAAATTATATTATTATATCCGTTTATATCATTTTACATCAATTAGTTACTTTAATCATTAATTTTATTAAATATTTCTAATTTAGTATATTAAATTAATATTTTTAAAGTGTAATTAAAAAATAAATTTCAAAAATTTATTTGGTAAAATTAGTATATAAGTTAGCTAAAGTTAAAAAATTATTTAAAAGATAAAAAATGAAAATTAAATATTGAAAAGTTAGATGAAAATTAAACTGATAAACTACGATTAAATTATAAATATTTGATAAAATTAGTTGTAAAACTAAATCATAAATAAAAAATAAAAAATAAAAATATAATTAAAAAATAAATTAAAACATGATAAGTATAATATTTTAAAAATATTAAAAATTTAATTAATATAATTTTATTTTTTAAAATAATTTTTTTTTAATTTTTATATAAATAATTTTTAAATAATTTTTTTAAGATTAATTATTTTTATAATTTTAATTTGTTATCAAATAGTTCAATATTTTTAATAAAATAAAATAAGTAATATAATAATTAAAATAAAAGGTATATATTAAAATAGTAAAATTTAAAATATAATATTTTATAGTAATATAAACCTAATCTATCAAAATGAGTAATATTGTTAGAAAAAAATAAATAATGTAAAATTTATAAAAATAAATAAATAAAATATTAAATTATAAAAATGTATAAAAATAAAGATGAACAGAATATTTTAGTAAAGAATTAAAAATATAAAAATACTTCAAATAGATTATTAAACAAATACTTAGAATCGTATAAAAAATATTAATATATACTAAAATAAACTATTTTATCTAACATAATTAAAATATCTTAATAAAAATTTTATTTAATAATTTAAATTTTTAACTAGTTAAAATATTTTACTAAACATCCGGTACATCTTATCAACTATTTTTACTTAACACATGTGATTAACCAAATGTGATGCTTATGAATCATGGGTAATGAGGAATTGGACAAAGCCAACCACCCCCAACCTCTCTTGGAAAATATTTTAGGTGTTATAGATTCTTTTTTGAATCCCCAAAGGAAGGTTTTTATTCCGTTAAGTTAGGCACTTCATTTTTCTCTTTCTCGATTAATTTTTGTTTTACTTTACTTCTCACACGGTAGCACATTACATAGAATAAGGAGAGGATGATCTAAGCGGTTGTGAAATTAAGTGACTGTCATCATGTCTTAACTCTTAAATTATACACTTTCGATTTGTTTAATACTTAAGAATAAAAGGTTAAGTGGACAACCAATATAACCAGAAAGGGTGATGCCCCAAACACATTGTTTATACGTGCAACATTCATACCTTACTTTTTTCTACGAAATCTTTAGACTGGAATCTTAGCATAGAAGAGAAGAAAATAATTTGGGAGGGAACAATGGCAAGTATTCATGTGACCAAGTTGGTTCTTAATAGAGTTGGTGGGGGAATGAGAGGACAGGTTCATGAGTCTTAATGGAACAGTGAAAACGGAACACATAATACTAATAAGATTGACCTAAAATCAAAAGCATGATCATTAACGGCTAATGGTTGGCCTGCCCACTTGATATTAACAAAATTAAAGCATCATCTAAATTATTGATATTTTAGTATAACCAAAAATAATTATTCCTTTAATTGGTTAAACAACATCATGAAGATTGTTTCAAATAAATCATTGCATGCATTTGTAACCAAAAATTGAATCATTGGGTTTCCTTTTGAGAAATTATAATTGATGATCTTTTTCGCTTTGTATCTACTTCACAGCTGCAGCCTGCAGGTCAAATAAGGATTTGCTTATTTTAACGATGAAAAATCAATCTTTGTATTTTATGATATAAAATATATTTTAAAAAATATGATCTAAATTAATTAATACACATATTTATAAAATATTTAATAATATAAAATTAATTTTATTTATATTAATTCTACTTAGCTTTTAAACAAAGCGACACCAAATAGTTTAAATTTTTAGAAACGAGTTTGGAAATAAAAGTGGAAGTAATTCATTGCAAGTTATTTCCCTCATACTAATTTTAAATGTGAATTTAACAGTTTTTTTTCCTTAAATTATTCATCTCTTTAAAATAAGGTATTAATTTTTTTCAATAATATTCTTATTAAAAATAATTCTTACCAATTAAGTACTATACTAACTCAAGTATACATTTAAAAATGTTAACCAATATCATAAAAGAAATTAAATAATTTTTTAAAACTTCTATTAGAAAGTTTTCCACTTTTAATTTCATAGCCAATATCTTAGACGTTGGTTAGCAACAACCTTACCTTAAAAAGTAATAAAGTATAGGCGCTTAGTTGATATAATCTAGTAACTTTAATAAAATTATTTTAGTAAAAACTATATTTTATGATAATATTTTTTTTATTTTTTATAAGAACTAAAAATTATCTTATTTTTTTATAAGATCTAATTTATAGTGTCTATTATTTTAATTATTTTTAATACAAAAATATCCCATAAAGAAAGATTTTTAAGGAAAGATGCAACTATTAATCAAATAAAAAATGCCTAATTTATATTATAGATAATTCTAAAAATATAAAAAAATTATTAATTTAATATTATTAATTAAAACAACTACATTCCTTAATACTTTTACATTAATTAAATCAATTTTATACATAGAAAAAAATAACTAGCAAAACTAATATATATTTTTTTCAAAATGTGCACATTAATACCAATCAATGACCCTTAAAATGAGACATGCAGCACAACAAGCCTGAGCGGAGAAGATCTAGTTAATTCTACTTCCATACGATCCTAAAAATCCGACCAGAATATCCGTTATAGGCACACTAGTATCCAACAAAAATCACCAATCAAGATTCAACAGATCATTTTTTTTATTTTCTCTGGTTAGCAAGGAGAAGGAAAAAAAAAGAAAAGCGAGTGAGGTGCACGCGCCTTGAAAAGAAATGAGAAAAGTTAGGAGAGAAATGGAAGGGAAAACATAAAATTATAATATTTAGTAGATGGAAGTTTGAAAGAGGGAGGTATGGGCATAGGTTCGGAGTTGAGGTGAGGGGGGAAAAGAGAAAGTGATGAGTATAAAGCGGATTTGGATACCGAAAGAGAACTAACCACTACCTGTTATTGTGTAATGTGTTGTACGACTACTACCACTACTTCTACCACTTTGTATTTGTAGGGATAACAGAGAAAAGCTAAAAGGTAAATGGAGAATGTGCCAATGTGGGTTTTGTGAATACAACTAACAAGGAAAGAAATCTCAACAACACTCACAACTATCATAAGCCATAATAATAATTTCTCACACAACAAAACCATCACACGCTTTTTAAAAACCTGTTGTTTTTCTTTATTTCTTGTTTGTTCCTCTCACCTCATCTTTCTTTTCTTTGCAAATCCAGCTTTCTCGTCCTCCTCCAACTGATGGATCAGATTGTGCAATGTCGATGAGCTTGGTCTCTGGTGAGAGATACTATTGGTTTGGTTACTTTCTGGTGTTCATGTTATGGCGGCATTGTCATTTTCTGTGGCATCGGTGGTGGAGGATGTGCTTCAACAACACGGTCCTCGTCTCAAAGATCTTGATTTTGAATCTAGGAAAGCCGAAGAAGCTGGTATTTTCCCCATTATTTTTCTGCCTTTCCATGTTTTGGAATTGCTGTTAATATGTGAACTCAAATTGTTTATTATCAAACAGAAGTTCAATTCCTTCTCAAAGAAAATCTATTTGGATTTTTGTTTCACTTATCCTGAAATGGAAAAATCTTTACTGTGCAGCATCGAGAAGATATGAAGCTGCTGGGTGGTTGAGAAAAATGGTTGGAGTTGTTGCAGCTAAAGATTTACCGGCAGAACCATCTGAGGAAGAGTTTAGGCTTGGTTTGAGAAGTGGGATTATTCTATGTAATGTTATTAATAAAGTTCAATCCGGAGCTGTACCTAAGGTTGGTTAGATCATAGTTTAATTTAATCAGGTTTCGGTTGTTGCTTTGTTTGTTTACTATGTGTTCTTTTTTAAAGGTGGTGGAGAGTCCTGTTGATTCTGCATTGATCCCTGATGGGGCACCATTAACGGCATATCAGTATTTCGAAAACGTGAGGAATTTCTTGGTGGCTGTCCAAGAAATTGGACTTCCTACCTTTGAGGCATCTGATCTGGAACAGGTATATAGATAAAGCATTAGATACTTATTACTATTTTTTGTTTAAATGACCAATTTTGTATCATGGTGGATTCAATTGTTGAAAACCACTTCGAATTTGCAAACGCTGGAAATTTAATAATGTTTTGTTTTGGTTTTCCATGAATTATTGGTTATTTTGTAGGGAGGAAAATCATCTAGGATTGTCAATTGCGTCTTGGCCCTCAAATCTTACAGTGAGTGGAAAATGAGTGGGGCAAATGGTGTGTGGAAATTTGGCGGAAATCTCAAACCCACCATCTCTGCCAAATCTTTTGTGAGAAAAAACTCGGATCCATTTACCAATTCCTTGTCAAGGACTTCATCGGCGAATGAAAAATCTCTGACTGCTCTTAATTCTGAAGTTGACTCTAATAAAATGGTAGGTAAGCTTGGTTTTTGGCTATACCTGCTCTGGATTTGTATGGTTGAACAGAAAGAATAACTGATAGAATTTTTATATTTCTATACATGCAGTCTGGTCCCCATTCTTTGAGTATGCTTGTTCATGCAATTCTATCAGATAAGAAGCCAGAGGAAGTTCCAACGGTATGGGCATATGTAGCTCTGTGCTGAATTTCATCACAACTTTACTAATCAACTTAGACCTTGTAATTTACAAGTCTCTTACATTACTTGAGACCCTTTTTCTCTATTATGATAAAAAAGTTTTTGAAAATTATAACATCATCATGAAACATTATCAAAAGTGTGTTTTGAAACTAGTTTTTTTTAAGTATACATTTTGCTTCTTCTGCATGGAACAGTTGGTTGAATCTGTTTTGAACAAAGTTGTAGAAGAATTTGAGCATCGAATTGCAAGCCAAGGCGAACAGGTATGATAAAATTCACCTTGTAATGTTTTAGGCAATTGGCTGGTACATATTATGAGCTATTTACCCCCAATTCCTAGAGAATACTTGTCCTTGCTTAAGTTAATTTTCGCCAGGAGCTGTTCTTGATTCTTTTTTCCTTTACCATGTAACTTCTCAGACAAAAGTAACTTCGAGGGATCCTGTTTCTAGAAGCAACGGATCAGTATCAAAGTTTCCTATGACAGATAAAAAGGTAACATGCTTCGTGTTTAACATATTTCGGGACCTTGATGATACTTGAAAATGCTTTAATTTTTATAGTCACCAAATTTGTGATCAGGGGGAGAAGAATGTTCACATGGTAACCAAGAAAGAGGATCACGTTCACAAAAATCAAGTTGCTACCGAGGAATCACAAAGGCAACTTCTGAAGCAGCAAATGCTCTTTGGCCAGCAGCAAAGAGAAATTCAAGTAGCGAACCTGAGATGATGTTTACCATGTTTATAATCTTTGCAATTTTTTATTACGTTAGTTAGACATTTCCTTTCCTTATGTTATTGTAGGAACTAAAGCAGACTCTTCACACTACAAAAGCTGGTATGCAGTTCATGCAAATGAAATTTCATGAGGAGTTCTCCAATCTTGGTAAGGATTTGTGTTTAGTAAAGTTTTTGGCTCTGTTGTTCTTCTGTGGTCATTGCGGTGGATGAGATGCTGTATCTTATTTAACATTTTCATTATTTTTTTTTGTAGGCATGCACATTCATGGCTTAGCTCATGCTGCTTCTGGTTATCATCGAGTTCTTGAAGAAAATCGTAAATTATACAATCAGGTCCAGGATCTTAAGGGTAATAAATATCACTGGTTGGCTGGTTGCCTTTGGTTCAGGCCTTTATACATTTGTAATTCATTTTTAATCCCAAAATTGAATTAAGGTGGGTAAATTTGTTTGATCAGGAAGTATTAGGGTGTACTGTCGGGTAAGACCATTCTTTCCTGGACAATCAAACCATTTGAGCACTGTGGGAAGTATAGAAGATGGAACTATCGCAGTTAATATTCCTTCAAAGAATGGGAAGGGACGCAGATCCTTCAACTTCAACAAAATCTTTGGACCATCTGCAACCCAAGGTTGGTTTGTTTTTGGTTTCAATTATCCCCAGGATTTATATTTTACAGTGTGATTGAAAATTTCTCTCCTGTGTTGCAGCTGAGGTTTTCTTAGACATGCAGCCACTCATTAGATCTGTTCTTGATGGTTATAATGTTTGCATATTTGCATATGGCCAAACAGGCTCAGGGAAAACTTACACTATGGTAGGATCCAGCTGAAATTTCTTGAAACAAAAAAAAAAAGCTTGAAATTTTAAATGACTTTATGCTGATTTATGTTTTTCGAATGTAGACTGGACCGAAAGAGATCACTGAGAAAAGCCAAGGTGTAAATTACAGGGCTCTCAGCGATTTGTTTCTTATAGCAGACCAAAGAAAGGACGCTTTCCACTATGACGTTTCTGTTCAAATGATTGAAATTTATAATGAGCAAGTCAGGGATCTATTGGTCACTGATGGAACAAACAAAAGATATCCTTTTACCAGTTATTTGATTCTCGTTTGGAAAAGGCTTAAGTTGAAGTCATATATAACCTTAAAAATTATAGAACATACAGTACATTGATTGCAGCCCTTGATAATGGAAACAAGATTTAATCATGATGCTAGCTAGCCCTTAACCATTGATACGTTAGAAATTCGCAGTAGTTCTCACAAAGGGCTCAGCGTGCCAGATGCAAGCCTTGTTCCTGTATCATCAACTATTGATGTTATTGAACTAATGAACCTTGGGCAAAGGAACCGTGCAGTTGGAGCAACAGCCCTTAACGACCGCAGTAGCAGATCTCATAGGTATATCCTATTCATTTTCCTGTTATCCACTCTACTCTTGTTTTTGTGATGGTATTTCTTGGACACAGTTAACCATTGTCTTAAACATATCAATGTGGCAGTTGCTTGACTGTTCATGTTCAAGGAAGAGATTTGACAACTGGAACCATTCTTCGCGGATGCATGCATTTGGTTGACTTGGCAGGAAGTGAGAGGGTTGATAAATCTGAGGCCACAGGAGATAGACTAAAAGAGGCACAGCATATTAACAAATCTCTTTCAGCTTTGGGAGACGTCATTGCTTCCCTTGCTCAGAAAAACTCACACGTTCCTTATAGAAATAGTAAACTCACACAATTACTCCAAGATTCACTTGGTAAGGTTTAAGAAGTTGGTTTGCCAGCTGTGTTTTAATGTTCTTGAATTCAAAATTCTTTTGAATTCTTATAACGTTGGTTGGGTTTGTTTCAGGAGGACAGGCTAAGACACTAATGTTTGTTCACATAAGTCCAGAGAGTGATGCCATTGGAGAAACAATTAGTACCTTAAAATTTGCTGAAAGAGTTGCTACAGTTGAACTTGGTGCTGCTCGAGTAAACAAAGATAGTACAGATGTCAAAGAGCTGAAAGAACAGGTTGATACTCAAATCTAAATTTTCCAGTTCTCTTCATAATAGTTTTTTTTTTTTTCAATTTTCAATTGTATCAAAGTCAGGTATTAAATTTTCAACTATTGAATTGAGTTTCAGATTGCCAGCCTTAAGGCAGCTCTGGCAAGAAAGGAAGGAGAATCAGAACATTCTTTCTCTGGCAGCTCTGAAAAATACAGGAAAAAGGCTAGTGAGCTATCACCTTATCAGATAAACCAGCAGGATGCAGACACTGGGGATCAGCTTTGTCGGCGACCAATGGTTGATGTTGGCAACATAGAGGTATGTGGTTCTTATGCTGATAAAGAGTTCTAATTTCTCGTCTGTACAAAGTGATTTGTTATATAGGAAAGCAGAAATACCCTTAAATTTAGTCTAGAGAATTTATTTAAACAATTTTGATATGAAGGGATGATATGATGTTGGAACAAACAAATGGTTACTGATACTTTGGTTAGGAACAAACACATTTGCTATTAAAAGTTGTGGGCCAAGCCATGCATAAAATGTTCTGAGAGACCATTAATCGTTTTACTCTTAGATATTGGATTGAGAGAGGATTCATAGAATCATTCACTGATAGGATTTTTGACTCAAGGAGTGGTTGGTCCTCAAGAAAATTATTTCATGCAAAATGTGTTTGGTTATCAATTTAAACTATTCATCCTGCAGCTTCAGAGCAATACCACATTGAGGCAAAAAACTCAGAGCTTTGATTTTGATGAGATATCAGCAAATTCACCACCGTGGCCCCCGGTGAATAGTCTTGGACAAAACTATGGGGAGGATGATAAAGAGCCAGGTTCAGGAGAATGGGTTGATAAGGTCATGGTAAACAAGCAAGATGTAAACAAAACTGAGAACCTCTTGGGCTGTTGGCAAGCAAGCAATGGGAACTTATCCGAGGCCTTTTATCAGAAATATCTCCAAGATTCTTCCAAAATGTACTCAGAACAATCCTATAATGTGTTCATGGGAAGCAACCAATTTAACATTGTGGGTTCAGATGACCTCGATGAACTTGATGCTGCAACCAGTGATTCCTCGGAACCTGACTTACTCTGGCAATTTAATCATTCCAAACTTACCAGCGTGACCAATGGAATTGGATCAAAGACTATGAGATCTATGCCAAAGGCAGCAAAAAGCCCTGAATTGAGGTAATGCAAAAATGGTATCCTACTAACAAGTTTTTTTAAATAGTATATATATATATATCCAGTTTTGATAAAGAAGAAAATAAAAAACATAAGATGAATCACTTCTCCCATGAGTTAAAATCAACTTATATACATTAATTTGTGAAGATGTTAGATGGAAAATTTTCTGAAAAAGATTATGTTCATAAATTGATTTTAATTGATGGGAGCAGTTTGATTTATTTTATATATATATATATATATATATATAAAGTTTTTATAAGTGAGAAATTTATCTAAATTAGGCCATATTTTATCTATTGGGTGCTAATAATCATTTTGCAAATTTTCCAGCAAGAATTCTGTTCATTCTTCTTCTCTTGGTCCTTCACCTTCTTTAAAACAATCAAATGGTGTCTCACATCGAACAGGAAGGCATCCAGCTCCAGTCGACGTGAAACGTAGAACTGGGAGTAGAAAGTAAATGTGTAATTGAAAATATAAAAAGAGTGATTATTTTTTGTATTTTATTTTTTCAAAATTTTTTCAATTTTTTAGATGGGGGAGAGAGAGCGTTTGTTATACTTTTCTTTTGGTTTGTAATTTTTGTAATTTGTAATCACACAGATAATGGAGCAATAATGCCTGTTGCTTTGTTTGTACCGTGACATTCTTTTGTTTGACACTAGATTTTAGGGGATGTAAAAAATTGAAACTCATAACACTGCAATGATTTTTTATTTGCACAAAATCAATTTCCTTTTCTCCGATATCACCCCTACCCTTCTTTCGTTAAGCGGTTTTCTATATATATATATATATAAGTTAATCTCCTTAGAACAGTGGATGAGAATCCTTTTTTGGATCATGCAGATGAGAATGCTTTTATTAACGTGTCAACAACAGATAAAATATATACTTTTTTTATGAACTAAAGTCCGGGGAAGACAAATTGGTAGAATAAAAAGCATATGCTTGATTTTGTACGATAACAGGATTTGAATCATGTTGATTTAGTCTATATACTGTTTGTTCCACCGCTTATGCTGGATGATGTGAGAAATAGAATGAGAAAGGAAAAAAAATAGAAGTATAAGGCTTTCTGAAACCAATAGGTTTATTGAAATCTTAATAAATAAATAAAACTTTATATATACTGTCGCGTGATATTCTATCTCAATAACTCTGTAAGCTCCGTTAATTGACACATTAAGCTAATGATTGTCCTATTTGACCTTGGTGTTATTAGGACAATTATTAACAGAAGGTAACCTTTTTTTTCAGAGAAATTATATTTATATAATAAACATACAACAGAGGGAGAGTACACGATGTAATGAATGATGGGATAAATTTTTTTTAAGAAATTGTGTTTATAAATTTTAGTGTGATTTGGTATATAAATAATATATCTCTTTTCTTTCATTTTATTAATTTTCACATCTCTTATTTACTTTTCTATTATTTTAGGTCCAGCATTATTTTTATTATTGTGTAATACAGTAGGATTGTGTAATGGAATGATATCTTTTATTCTACTTTATAATTGTTTTAGTGGAAATAAAATATATATATATATATATATATATCTAGATATAGATATAGATATAGATATAGATATATATACTTTTTAACTTCATGTTGTTTTTTACAAATATATTAAGTATAAAACAGTAATGATTTATTATATGCGGTTTTAATCTAAATCCGTCCGTGAAATGTTATTTTTATGGCTTCCAGACCTAACAAGAGGAGAAGGATTGGTCAAGTTACAAGTAGAATGAATTGGTCAAAGTACAACTAGAATGGCTTAATTATGTATGATAAAATTAATTGGTAAATTATTTGAACAAAAGTTAATTTTCAGATCAAAGTTGTGAAGTTATTTAATTACAAATATTTAATAAATTAGCTATTAAACTAATTTATAAATTGAAATAATATGTTAATATGATTTTTGTATTATTTTAAATTTTTAAACAAAAAATATTTATGGGTAGTTATAGTTTTAAGTTTTTAATTATTTTTAAAGATAAAATGTTTTATTAAAAAATTAAAATAACTAGAAAAGGCAATGTAATATTTAAAATAAATAACACAATATTAAAAGGAGATAATAAATAAATTTTTATTAAAGTATTGAGAATAAAATAAAAAATAATATTACATTATATGTAGTAAAGTCAAACATTACTTCAAGTAATATATAAAAAAAAATTATCTAAATAAGCTCATTTATCAAACACTTATTTTGAATAAACATAAATTATTCAAATAAATTATAAGTTAACTAAAATGACCCATCAAACCAACTTTAAGTAGGGCTCAATATTTTGAAACCCAATAATTATTGAGAGAGCTTGATGTCACCTGAGGAAGGCCTTCAGAGTGATATACTTTTCTCATTATTCATTAATAATAAGCAAACAGAGAAATTTGTAGCATGGGTGTTAGTGTTTTATAGGGAGCCAAATTCGTATATTAGAAAAAAAAATTGGGTTAAAATATTCTCTAGGATGATAATCGAGGCAATTTACTGACATAAAATATAGTTTTCGTTTTTTAGTTTGGAGAAAGATTTTTAAAATGTATACATAAAAAAATAATACAATTATATGTATATTAAATAAGATAATAAATTATCTAATTAAAAATTGACGGTAATCGATGAAAAAAAATGTAAATAAAATGATGAAATAAGATATTGGATTGTGAATATTTTTAGTGAATGGACGAATTAATCAATCAAATGTAGGTTTAAAAAAAAAATTTAATGAAAGTCAAATTCGATGGATGATGGTTTGATCTTTGTCATGTATAGCTTCCAAAGCTTTTTTATTGGATTTTACAGCTTTTGTGGTTATTGCACACCGAATCCAATTCAAAAGTATAGTTTAATTCTTTTTTTTTTACATTTATTTTATTTTTTAAAGTTGTTTATCCATTTTTTCTGTTTATCTTCTGATTTCTTTTATTATCTTATTCGTTTTTCCAATCATCTTCTTTTCTTTTTTATTCATCTTCTTCTTTTTTATTACGTCTTTCACTTTTTATAGTTATATAACTATTAGTTCGTTGGTTAAGTTTGTTGCTTACTTTTATAACTTTCTATTCCTGTATATCAAGTATCACCCTTTAGTAATAAGATTACAATTTTCAGGCTTCATATTTTGTTATGGTATTAGTTGTTTTTTTTCTACTATGACTACTTGTCTTCTTTATGATCATTTCTTATCTATTTTTCATCCAAAACACCCAAGATCCTTCCAACCCTCTTTACATTCATCCTAATGAAAGTTCAGCTGCAATCCTTATTTCTCCTCCTTTATCCAGCATCAATTAATATAGTTGGGCTCGAGTTATGCGGATGAGTCTTCTTACAAGAACAAAATTGGTTTCTTAGATGAAACTATACCTACTCCTCCCACCATGGATTATCCTTCTTTTTTTTTTCGACAATGTTGCAACACCCTGGTTCTCAATTGGATGTTCAAGTCCATGAGTCCCAGAAATTGCACAATCTATTCTCTAGCATGATAAAGTTGAAGATGTTTAGCAAGAACTACCTGAAAGATACTTTCAAGCTTATTTATTTAGAATTTGAGTTATAAGAAGATGTCCATAACTTAAGATAAGGAGATTCTTCCATCATTAAATATTACACCACAATGAAGAATCTCTAGAATGAGTTGAAAATCTTAAAACTCATCCTCACCTATATTTACAATGTTCATTGCACGTATGATTTTCTATCCAAGCTCCAAGTCACAACTTTGATTACATTGTCAAATTATTGTGTGACCTTGTTGATATTTTTTTTGATATTGATTCTTTCAGATTTTATAGCTATATAGTTTTTAGTTTGTTTTATGTTAAAGTGGTTAGATTTATTGCAAAATTTATTGTTTAGTTTGTAATTTTCTGCTTTTGTATATAAGGAATTATTTTTTATATTACAATTTTTAACGTTCGTATTTTATTACTAGCTCATCTTTTTTATTGTCAATTTTTTTTTTCTTCCTTCCTCTCTCCTCTACATCTAAAATTAAAAATACTTATTCGATTAACTTATAATCACTGCAAACTAAAAATTCGATTAAACCGTCATATTAAAAAAGACTTCATACATTTTTCACATTGATTTTCGATAATTTTCAATTTCTCACTCAAAATCGTACAAAATCAGTTCACGCCCACCTTTAATATCGAATATAACATCAATCATGTGATATCTAGTCATTTCATGGATGTCAACGTTACTTAGCCCAAACTGAAAATATATATATATTGAAAATATACGTTGCATGCGGAGTTCAAATATTGCAGTTTACCACACTAAAATAAAACATCATGGTTTGGACCAGACTATTACTTCGGAGCTTCGACTTTTTTTTTTGGTCTTGGATGCCTAGATTAATAGAAAAAAGGGCCAACCCCACTACTTTACCAAGTTAGCTTGAAGTTGGATGTGTCCAAAAACAATTTGGAGGAGTCCAAAGCCTTTGTCCACCGCCCACAAAAATGAATGCATAACTAAAAGTTGATTTTTATTCTTTTTAATTTTTTTCGTAGCTCTATTTTTTGTTCAGGTACCATAGTTTAAATGGCCAGTGTTGAAACATGGCTGGGTCTAAAAAATTAGGAATTGGGCTTTCAATATGTGGGCTTCAAAATAAGCGCAAACCAAATAGAACTAAAATATAATCACATTGACTGGAAAAATTGATCCTAAAAAGTTGAAGGTGCATTCTCCAGTAAATTTGAAATAAAATGTTGAGACCTTTGTAAATTTGAAATAAAATATAATCAACGGACATAAATATTATCCAGTTACTAAATAATAGGACATAATCACGTCAGAGAGAACAATATATGCATCAAATATTATTAATGAGTTTTATAACCAGGGAAAGTAAATTTTAATCATCCTTTTCTCTCCAATGTAAATATATGTTTTCTCAATAATAAAAAAAAATCCATATTCTGAATAAATCATGAATTAAAAAAGATATTAACTCCTCAAAGCTCATTTCCAATTTCCACAAAGTAATAATAACAAAAAAAAAGAAGGTAATGCTGCTGCATTATATTACTACATACATACATAGACAAGCTTACAGTGGGTTAAAAGTCACAAGTAGCATACTGGGAAGATGGGGACTAAGCCTTAGATTGGGAGATGCGAGCCACATAAATAAATAACTCACACGGACCACTGCTTTTTCTTTTTCTGTTTTTCCATTTGAAGGCGAATGAATTAAGGAGAGAGATAAATAATTCAATTTATGTGGTTAGGCATTGGGCAATATCAGTGTGTGGTGAAACCTTAGAGTTAAGTCATACAACTTGTGGATGTCAAACATCCAAAAGAAATCTCTGGAACTTTCTGGGTGGACAATGTGGATCTTTCACTTACAAACCTTTTTGACAATAAACTACTGGGAAAAAATTGAAGCTCCATTACAATATATTATATATTCTATACACCGAGAGGTCCCATCATATTTATATGTATATATTCTGTCACGGTTCTATCTGCTGACTATTAACTACAATAGCGAAACCCAAAAACAGAGGGGCAACAAAAGGAGATTTCCTTGTCTGTGTATTAAGCAAATTTGGTTTCATTGTTGCTAACATGTCCGGCATCGTCGACTCTAACGGTGCCGTTTGTTATTATTCAGTGCTTGGGATTGCTAAACATTCCACCCACGACGAAATCCGATGCGCTTATCGTAAGATGGCTCTGGTATCTCCATATATATATATTCTATGAATTTAAAGGAAATATACTATTAACATGTTTGATTATGTTTAAATTTAGAGAAATAAGGGATTATTTCTTTTGAAATAAACTTAATCAAACATACACTGTGAATAGTTTTATTATTATTTATTATTTAGTTAGGATCTGAAGAAGTGAATTTGTGTTGCTCTTTTTGGATTACAAGAAGTGGCATCCTGATAAGTGGATAAAGAACCCAAAGGTTGCATTAGAAGCCAAAAAACGGTTTCAACACGTTCAAGAGGCTTATTCAGGTGCTTTACGTGAACAAATTAAATTTATGTATCGGTAATGCAATATCTATTATAATGAAGCTCACATTTTCTTGTCTCTACTTTCCTTTAAATATAGTTTTGTCCAATAAAGGGAAGAAAATGATATATGACGCTGGTTTGTTTGGTTTGATTGGAGAGGACGAGGATGAGGTGCGTTTCTCCTTAGTTAATCCTATTCTTTCTTCGATTTTGTAAAGACTTAAGACCATTACTTTTTGTTCGGATTATTAATTAATTATCATATGAGATTTGGTCACCGAATTCGCAACTATATATCGAAATTACAGGGACTTGTTGATTTGATGCAAGAAATGGTCTTGATGATGCAGAAAGTGAGACCCAAGGTACTATACATATCAATTCCTCTTTTATTGTATGTATATGCCGTTAGTGAAATCTTTGGTTTGCATATAAACTCGCTGAGAAGAGCTTTTGCTTATTAATTCCTTTTTGCTTAATTTCTTTTTTTATTCGTCAGTTTTATTTATGTATAATTTTGGTTTTTTAATTTTTTAAAATAGTATTTGTTAGTTGTTACTCAATTTTTAAAATTCAGCAAATTTTTTTATCTAAAATTTATAATTTTTTATTTTTTATTCAAAGTATTGACAAAATAAATTAGTTAAATTATATTCTATAAAATTTGTTAAGTTGTCTTATATAAATTTTAATCTTTCATGTTATAAAAATATTTAAATTTTATCATTTTTTATTTTAAAATTCAAAATTATTTCATATTCTAATATTATTATAAATTTCTCAAAGACTTTGGATAAAAAAAATAATTTTAAAATTCTAATTTACAAAAAATGACAAAGATTAAATTTGTTAATTTTAAAGGTAAAAACATAGTTTGAAAAAAAAAACTAAATTATACATATGTTAAATTATAGGAATAGAAATGTGAATTAAACCTCTTTTTGGCATAATAGCTCTAAATTATATTTTGGATCTTAATTATTTTAAGGATGAGAAAGGCATGTTGGAGGATCTTCAGGGATTGCTAATGAACATGATGGCAGATAATGAAGGGACGGGGAAGTCTGGGTTGAGCTGGAATTCTTCTCCATGTCCAACAAAAAAGACACGAATCTTATGATTCTTGTTTTACAAAATTCAATTAATTATTTTGATCATCACCTTTTATCAACCTTCAATTTTATACAGTCGTTTAGAAATTATTACTGTTGTCACTGTTCAAACGGTAGCATATCAATTGTCAGTATGATCTCATCGTTTCTACCACTGAAAATCCGTAGAATATACACATATGGGGCGTATATGTAGGCCATTACTTTGGGGAAAAAAACACATACACCCAAAAGATAAGGGAACAGCACAGAATGTAAAACAAGCAAACACGTAATAAATAATACCAATTTAATTTTTCCTTTGTCATCAAATTATGATTCGAATATGTAAGCAAATAATGCTACTATAAAATGGAGCCCGGCAACTACTGATAAGTGTACTAACTATTATCAATTAATATAGAATAAGTATTGTTTTAAGCCATTCGTGAATCAATTATCAATTAATAAATTTATTACAATTTAAACCTACTCTTAAAACAATGAATTTGATTAGGATTATGAATATTAAACTAACCGAAATTAAATAAATATCGAATTGCAAGTAAAGATCAAAACAAGTGTACGACAATGTATGAAGTTTTTAGTATTTGAAATGAGTTAAATAAGGTTTAATTTCTCTTAACTCTCACTCGAGTAACTAAAATTTGCCTCAACATAAGTTCTAATTTCGTATGGCTAGCTCTAACGATAACGTTATGACAAGAGAAAGTTCTATTTTTTTTTAAATAGTTATTTTAATTTAAGAAAATTTAAATTCAATCATATTTATCTTTAAAAGATAAGTATTTTTATTTCTAAAGATAAATAGTTGATCATTGCAATTTTAAAAATAAAAAAAATGATTATTTTAATTTTTATAAAAATTATGATGATCAATTTTCTTTTGAAAATAATAATGTTAATTTTTATTTTTGAAAAACTAATATAATCAATTTTAGGTCTTTTAGAGATAAAAAAAATTATTTATTTTATTTTTCTCGAAATCACGATGGAAGCCATGGACTCAATGAAGCTTCTGGTTTAGGGTCAGCTGCAGATTTTAATAAGTGTTCTTAACACGCCAATTAAAGAATTAAATATGTGTACCCAAAAAAAAACACCAATTCAGGAATTAAATATAAAAAGTTTCTACAAAAAATATTATCAATTCTGTCTAATATAGCCTCATCATAATTTTTAATAAAAAAGTTTCTATTTATAGACATTTTTAATCAATATCATTGTGAAGAAAATTTTTGTTAAACTAGAGTACAGAATAAGCTACTAAGGTTGATTTAATGAGGAAGGTTGAACATGAAATTGTAGGTTTAAATCTTACCTCTTTCATTATATGCATAATAAAAAATTAAAAAAAAAAAAAAAAAAGATTAGAGTACGGTGTCCGATTTTTGCAGGGAAGAAGTCCGGATTCAAAAAGTGTAACTGAAAACATTCATAGTTAAGCAATAATGTACATAATACCATCAATAGTTAAGCTGGAAAAATTCACACATGGAATTATAGACGAGTTGTCACGAGTAAATTACGTCAAATTAAAGTAGTTGAATCTCAAAAATGAATGTCACTTTTCAAAAGCTGTTTCTATTGATGGCAAGTTTGGAGCAGACTTAATGGATGGAAAGCTTCTTTGTTGAGAAACATGTATAAAATGACAAGTGTGTTACAATTGAACTTATACTTGACTTTATATACATAGGGAAATGTGACTAATAGGTAAATTCTAGGCTCTAGCTAATGTCATAATTCTGCCTAATTAACTATGTAATATTCTGTTTCCTAGTTTTGGAGGGTTCTGATTAGTGCCCATGATAAAAATTGATGAATCCTGTAGGGACTTTATTTGGACATCTTGTGAAGATGATAGGAGGTTCCATGGTATGAAATGACATGATGTTCGCAGGCTTGAATCTTTTTCAGCCAGTCTTTTATGTTGATATTACAAGTGCGTGGCCAAATGCTTCCTCAGCCTCAATTTTCCTCTAGCTTTTCTTTCAATTAGTTTTATGCTGACTCTAGCAGCCTTTTGTTTTCCCTTCTTAGTTGGTCTAAATGATGTCCCGTCATTTATTAATCTATCCAATTTTTTATTTGTTATCAATTAAAAAATATATATTTTAATCCATAAATTTATAATTTTAATATAATTTTCATTATATTCCTATCTTACACAAGAATATTAATTAAAAATATAATAAAAATTATTCAACAATTTCAACTCAGCCAAGGGTTATTAATTGGTTTTTCTTTAATTTATAAAAATAACCTTTAAACACAGATAAAAAGAACCGGTATAAGAAACATGTTATTTGTATTTATACCTACGCAATCAAAGTTGAATAATTGTTTAAGTAACAAGAAGTTATTGCTTGATTTAAAGCACACAACAGAAAAGGATCTGTTTTTTATTTTGGAAAATCCTTACAGTTAGTTACAAGGTGTTTTCCAAAAAAAATCATAGTACTACATATTTGTGAATGCAAATGAGGAAAGTAACGTATCGGTTGTGGATTTGATGATGAGGATGATCACCATGTTTTGCGTGCCAATTGCTGGTTTAGTGGTGATTCCATTATATGGTACATAAGAAAGTTGAAGTGATATAAGTAGCTCCTTGGGGTTCCCCAGCTCCAGGTTGGAGTGGGACAATGAACTACCATTGATGGAATTGGTGACCACTCGCAATTACATCAAATTTAGTTAAGAATAGCTGTCTAGCAACGGGGAAGAAAAGCACAAGAATCAACACCACTGACCTAACATTTGGACACGAACCTTTCAACCTTGTTCATCAAAAAGGTACCTCCTAATATTATTGTCCTCAAATTTTTAACCGCCGCATTAGTGTAAGATTTGCCTATGCGTCCCATGACAACAAAACATCATAAAATTCAAAGTTAATAAATTTCAACTCCATGCTTGCTTCTGCTATGTCAAGCAATTCAACAAAAGCAATCATATAGTGAGAAGTAAAGAGAATAATACTGTCAGCTTTATCAAAACCAATACACTGTGTACCCCAATGCCAATTCATGGACAAGAAATCAAGGTAGCAAGCACTCCATGTTGTAATTGATACGTCCAAAGCAAAAAGGTTCTTGGGCTGTACACCACTCTCAAAAATTTTCTTACACGAATCAAGAAATTGAGGCTGTACATGAATATACTATTTGGACTTGACACCAACAATGGAAGGTCTGTTGAAAAGAAGGAACATATTTGCATCAAGAATATTTCTTTATTGGAAAATTGTGATGAAGTTGAAGAAGATCTGGATGGAAGTTTAATTTCGTATCTCATGTATAGAGTGAATGAAATGAGTGACTATAATTCTTGTGGATGATGATCAAAAAAGGCTGAGACATTACCAAAGTGTGGTGGATATAGGAAAGAAAAGCAAGAAAAATAAAACTTGGAATACGAGCTCTGGAGATCAGGACATGGCTCAGGAAACACCTCTTCAGAGAAACCAATTACATTAGAACAGAACCATGAAAGGGATGACTCAGAACTGATAGAAAAAGTCACGTTTGAAAGACAGATTGTTGTGAATGGTGATTCAACTATTCCTGAAAAATTTCCGGCAACACTAATGTTTGCACCAATCACATTCTTAAAAGTAATGCTACCAACAAGTGGAATTGCACTTGTGTCATACTTGTCATCTGGATGGTAACCGGAGTATCCTGTCATGCTGATACCCAAGTAAATGTTTTC
This sequence comes from Canavalia gladiata, assembly GCA_037954105.1. Lineage (NCBI taxonomy): Eukaryota > Viridiplantae > Streptophyta > Magnoliopsida > Fabales > Fabaceae > Canavalia > Canavalia gladiata. The sequence continues at coordinate 15,239,433 of CM075661.1, read as the reverse complement.
CAATTCTGAATCAGAAATGAAGATGTCTTTCATATAGCCGCCTCTACCCCTAGTTGTCTTGAGTTCAATGCCAATAGGCGAGTTTAGTATATGAAACTTCTCTGCAATAATATCAGATATTCCACCAGACATCTCACTCCCAAATGCCAAGCCAGCGCCTGATGCTGATTGTAGGTAAACATTACTGATGTGGACACTAGAAGTTGGTTTTCCATAGGCCATTCCATACTGATCCCAACCACTCTTTAGTACAATTGCATCATGACCGGTGCTAATGTTGCTGTTGTCAATGCAAACATGCTGAGAAGAGTCTGAAAGTTGCAAAGACTAATGAGTCTTGACACCCAATAAGATAACAAGTTTACAGAATAAGGTCCAAGGAACTCAATGCAAGTGAAACTATCATTGCATGACTAAATTGCACTCTTATTGCTTGCCAAATAAAAGTTTTAGATAACTAAAAGTCATTAATTTACCTGGAACTATACCGCTAGTGTAAGGAGATTCAGCTGGTGTACGAACAGTTATGTTCTGAATTTGAACGTTGCTGCATTGTGAAAAGAAGAGATTAAAAAAGAAAAAAGAAAACAGATTTCTTTCAGAAATCAGTGGGTGAGAGCACCTATATGAGAGCTATTGGTACCTGCAATATACTGGATGGATGTCCCAAGCAGGAGAGTTTAAAAATGTCAAGTTGGAAATTATGAGATCCACAGAATCAACAAATTCTACAAGATTTGGTCGACTGTGATTTAAGGAATGAGAATTGAAGAGCTCCCACCAGATAGAGCCTTGTCCATCTATAGTTCCATTATCACCTGGTGCATTTATTAAATATATCAATTTAAGTAAGACAGAACTAGAACTACATTACCCATCCTATGAGAGAATAAGTTAAAACACAAGATGGTAATGAAAGCAGATTCTTACCTGTAATCACCACATCACATAAATTCTGTCCGTAGATCAAGCTGCGATATCTCCCACCTGGAACGTCAATTCCTCTACCATAAGAAGGAAGGGAATCCATTACATCCCAGTGAGCATAATCCTGAAGTATATAAGATAAAAAATACATATAAAGATTTTCATGAGTGAGCAAAGTTGGTGCTTTAATAAAATGTTGTTAATTAATAATATCCTTAAGGAGGCAAAAAAAAACCACATAATCTTCACTATATCGCTATAGGAGAAGTGTATGTATCAAAAGGATAACAACTAACAACCGTAGGCAAGACATAGGGAGAAAATTTTTTATTAATGATTTGATTCCACTATGTTACATATATCTTTCTTTGCTGTTAAGAAGGAAGAGACAAATAAGATTTGCTTGGAAATAGAACACACTACCAAATATATTAACTGCGTGAATTTCTCACCTTGGCTGAATTTCCTTTAAGACTTAGTTTTGATGTAGATTATGAGAAGCAAGTTTTTATTGTTTTTTGTATAAATTTCATAACTCTTTACTTTTTTATGCATTGGAGTTGTTTTTTTTTTTATGGAATGGCCAAGTTAATAGGAAAGGGGCTATAATTCAAGTAGAAGATTTGAACCTGGGATGCAATGATGGTAGCGCCTCTCTCAAGGAACAGAGTGAGGTGGCTGGTGAGGTTAAAACTTCCAGTGAGCCATCTACCAGATGGAACATATAGTTGAGCACCACCTTTGTCAGCAAATGACTTGAGATAAAATATTGCATTTTGGAACGCAACTGTGTTCAGTGTTATCCCATCTCCAACCGCTCCAAACTCCAAGATCGACACACTGTGAGGCCTAGCATCCAATGCTTTCTGTTTACATGGGCCACCATTTTCTTCTCCGTTGCTTTCCAGAGCAGTGCTTAATGCTACAAGTAAAAGCACCGCCACCTAAAAAGAAGATAGAAAAGGAGATGTATAAAAGTGCAATTGAAACTTCATAAGAACTGTGTGAGGGGTGAGCAATAAGAAAGTATCTTCAACAGCAAAATAAATATTCCATTTCAGAATAACAACTATACAATTTAATGTTAATATTCTCAACAGGTAGGCAACCAGAAAGTGCTTCTGAAACGCTATAAGAACCTATTGAGTTGGATATAATTTAAAAAAAAAAATAACCTACACTACACTTCATCGGAAAGCAAACTGAACATGTAAATCAATCAAGCTAACAATTGAATAGCGAAATTCCACTTTCCAGTTGGACAATATTATGAAAAGGCCAGGATAAAGCAATAAACCATAGTACTATTCTAGTGAACTACAAAGATCTCCACATCCATTTTCACGGACAAGAAAACAATGTCTCAACTAACTTACCTTAGTGTTGTCACCAATCTCTAATCTCTCAAATTGTCTCCGCAGAATTTTTATTAAAAAAATTGATCTTTACAAGATATTGAGGTAATTTATGATTGCTACACACAGACATTTCAATAGGAAGATATTAACTTGGAAATGTACTGCAAAAGCCAAAAACTGGAAGAAGAAACATGAAGATTTATCGCAGGTGTCGAAGTTAGTCAAACAAAAGATTTTGCGGGCTACCTGATATTAAAACAAACGAACCCAGCATAAAACAAGAGTAAAAGACAAAACTTTACTTTAAAATTTCTTATGGTATGACAAGATAACGTACTTACTAGCCCCTTCATGTGTCTTCGAGTAGCAACAAGTTGAAATTGCAATGAAGCAAGAAGGTTCTGAATCCAATGCAGGAACAGTTGCATGAAGTTGGAGAGAGAGAGGATTAGATGAAGGAGCATAAAAAACAGAACAAGAGAAAGAGAGCACGGTGTGAAGACGTATATAATGCTAGGGAAGTGCACGAAACAAGAAAAAAAAAAGGAGGGTGGTAAGAGAAAGAGACAGCTAAAAAGGGAATGCCAGCTCTGCGTTTCTACAAGAATAAATTGTACATCTCAAAGTAAGTGGAATATGTAAAGAAAATGATATGATAGAAAAAAGTATTAAGAAATAAACTAAATTAAAATAAAATATTAGATAATTATAATTTTTTAAAAATTTATCATCAAATTTATACGCATTCACAGAAAAATTAATATTAAATAATATTTTAAAGAATCTTAATTCTCATCAGCAATTTCATTTGATATACAATGGAAATATATCAAATTAAGATCCTCCCGTTGCCTTAGCCGACACAGATGGCGATTGCAGAGGGTCAATGTGAATGTGCCTTGGGGATGTTAAGAGAAATAAAATTGTACAATCTTTGATTTGATTAATCAAGGAAACTAACTAATTACGTAATTTGCACTTAAGTCATGTGCAGTGTGACTTGTGAGCAACTTACCTGTCTGATCACTGCAAATTTCTTCTATGAACTCGTTATTGGGAATGGTATTCATTATTTTATTTTGGATTTATTTTTTATGATGTTAGTAAAATATATATATATATATATATATATATATATATATATATAATCAACTAATTACTTAATTGTATACATGCCATTAAAAAAATTAATTCTTACCAAAATTTAAGGCTTGGTTTCACTAGTTGTGAGTTTTTTATGTTTTTTAAATTAAAGTTTAGAAAAAATATATATTTAGTTAAAAAGATATTAAGCTATTTTTTAATATATGTTTTAAATTAGTTTATTATTCTTAAACCTACAAAACTTATTTATTATTTTAAATTTTAAAAATTATTCTTAATTTAAATTTATTATGTAAATATTATAATTTTATTTTAATCATTATCATTGTTATTGTTAGTGTAATTTATTATTATTATTATTATTATTATTAAATTATCATCTTATAATAATAGTTATAGTAATAGTAATTACAATATTAAAAATAATATTTTAAAATAGTTGAATAGTTATTATTTTAGAAAAATAATTAATAATTTGTATTTATTTATTTTGAATAAATTCAAAATATAAAATATAATCGAGTAAATTCATTTACTTTTATAACTATATTTTAAAAATTAAAATGTAACTTACTCCTAAATATTAAATATTATTAGGTTTGAATTATTTTTAGTGAAGGCTGAGAATATTATAAGGAGCTCATTTGAATATTTTTCACGTTATCTAAGGTGTATTTTGGACGGGAGGGCACTTTTTTTTTCATTTTAATGTTTCATGTTTTACAATATTTTATATAATATACAAATTTAAAAATTATCTTTAGTGAAAGGTGAGAAAATTTTACATGGGGTGATTTGAATTTTTTTCATATCATATAAGGTGTGAGTTTGTAGCGTTGAAAAAAAAATGAAAAGTGCTAGAAAACAAGATTTGGGGAATTTGACAAATAAGTTGAAAAGATATTATTAATAATTTAATAATGTATAAAACAAGCTGAGAATTAAAAAAAATTATCTAAAATTTTGTAGGTTTTTAAATACCTTACAAAGGTTAAGATTGAATTTCAATTAAAATATTAAATAGGAAGAAAGTTATATCAATGATTATTTTTTTTCACCAAAACAACAAATTCTGTGATAGAAAAAAGGAATATATTTTTTTATCGAAATAAGCAAATAACAAAAATATAAAATTTTTGATATTTTTCAAAAAAGTACAAGTACGAATAAAAAGTTTAATTATTTGTTTAAGAGGAATTGAGAGAGAGAGAAACTTGTTCTCATGATTTATATGAATTTTTTTTTATATTTATTTTATATAAAAAACAGTAAATTTTAAAAGATTCAGAGAAATATTTTCACTTTTAAAAAAGAGAAAATAGAAGGAAGTTAAATTTTTTTTATTTATTGTTAAATATTAAAAATTTTAAAAATATATTATATTAATAAAAATAATAATAACAAAAATTAAATTCTTTAAAGATAAATTTTTAAAAAAAATTATATTACTAACATTATTTATTTTTTCATTTATCTAAACAGTACAAAAAATTATTTTTATCAATTCAAACAATCTATTTTTATATTCAATTTTTATTTTATATTTTATCCTTTCTTTTTTTCCTCCATTTTCTTTCCTTCATATTTTTTAAATCATTCAGACAGAGTGAAATCTGCTCAAAAAGAAAATGTTCCATTTACTCGAGGGTTTTAGTTTGTAAATTCAGGCAATTCTTATATACGTGTGAAGCAAAACAAAATATCTGCATTATTCAGATTCTTATTTGTTCTTTGATTAACTATTATATTAGTTATATTGAATATTGCGTATTAATAAAACTTGAAATATGTAAGTTATTTTGTAATTTTTAAATATCAATAATTTATTGATAATTAAATGTACAAAAAATTGAGAAAATCATCATAAGATAAATTATTCATTTTTTTCATTACTATGCTTTCTTGCTGATTAAACCAAGAATAATAAAAAAATAATTTCATTTTGATAAAATGTAAGAAAATAAAAAATATCCTGAAATATATTCACTATTTGATCTTTCAATTAAGATGGTTTTAAAGACGAAAAAGCAATAATAATTGTAAATTAATAATATTTTATTTTGCCTTTAATTTAAGTTCACTCTAAGTATTTTATTAATTTACACTTATATACAACATAACATATTATATTATTATTATTATTATTATTATTATTATTATTATTATTATTATTATATAATGACTAACCAAATATAAATGTCAACATTTAATAAGGAAAACTATTACAAAATATTAAATTTTATTTCTTACTTAAAAAATAAAAAATGCAAACAAGACATACACTTCTCGTGGCATATACGATGTGACGATTGCAACAAAACATAATAAAGACTGGAGAATTAATATTTGTTAAAAGATTAATTAGAGAATGAAATTAGGACCGTTAAATCTTGTGCAATTAAACAATGTATCTTAATGCTTATTGTTATTTTAAATTTATAAATATTATCTATATACTATTAATTGATATATTATTATACAACTATATTATTTGATCAATATCTTAATGCATTCTTTGATATATTATATAAACATTCTGAAATAATTATTATCGCTGGTTTAAGCATTTTAAGCATAATTAGTCAAATGAATTCTAAATATTCCAATGGTTTATTAATTATTTTAAATTCAAAAATATTATGGCTTGATGATGCAACTTTATAATAGAACACTAATATTTATATATCTCGGCAAATTTGAAATTATGTGTGTATGATTTAAGCAACAAGAAAAAAAAAAGTGTATGCGTTTATATTATTATTATTATTATTATTGAAGACTCGTATTAACCTTAACAATAAAGAGAGAAAGAGTAGAAAGGGATTAACAATAAAGAGAGAAAGAGTAGAAAGGGATATAATAATAAAGAGTAGAAAGGGATATAATAGATTGTGAAAATTGAACTTGCAAAATTTATATCCGTCATTTAGCCAATTAAATTAACGATAGGGATATTCACAATTTTATCAATTGTGTTGTGTTCAACAAATATTAAACAAATATTTATCATTCCATTAATATCAATATTTAAAATTGATACTAAACTAATAAAAGTGGATTTGTAATATAAAAATGTTTTTTATTATATTAAAAACATTAAAATATTATAAATACTTTATTTTTAATTAATTTTTATATTAATAATTTAAAAGTAGTACTAAAAATTAAAGACTAATGTCAAACAAAAATGTATAATAATTTAAGTTGTATTTTTTCTCAACTCAAACATTTGTATCAATATAAACCAAAATATAAAGTTCAACTGATAATTATGTGGAGATAAGTGGTCATGGAGGCAATTGCTGGAAGCAGATCGCAAAAATTGAGAAGGTTAGTAGCTGCTAAGGGTAGCTTGCAACTTGCAATGCATTTTATTAAATTTAATTCGGATCATTTCGGTGCACGTGGAAGTACCAGTACAAATCCTGCAACCGTAATGCTGACTTTTTTACACAAGTGGCAAAATTCCTCTTTGAAATTATTAATATTTAATTCAATGCAACATTTTTTAAAAAATTATTAAAATAGAATAAAGTTACTTATATTTGATGAGTATGACTTATTTATTTATTAAAAAATTCTAATATTTTTAGAAATATTTGTAGTAATTTAAAGTTGTTAGAAATGTTTATAGTAGTCAAAATGAAATTGTGTCAAAAATCAGAACATTAATTTTATGTAGAAAAAGATAAAAACTTACATGAGTATAATTTATTCTATTTTGATAAATTTTTTAAATGTTGCACTAAATAGATATTTTTTTAAGAAAAAGTTACCCCATTCATATATAAAGAAAGCCCACTAATGCTTATTTGATTAGGAGATCAGAAAGTAAACTATTTTTGGTAAAAAAAAATTGCAGCATCATCTACTATTAATATAATTATTAAAAGTTATTATTATTTAAATAATTATTTTAAAATTTATATTTATTATAATTTTAAATTAGTTAATAATATATAAAATGTTATATTAACACTATATCAAAATTAAATTAAAAAGTTATAATAAAAATATTAAATAAAATTAAACTTTAAATATAATTTTAGCAAGCTTTCAAAATCCTACTCACCTAAATATTTTGTATAGAATGTAAAACAGCTCTAAATTATGTGGCAATAATTTTAAGACTATTAATGTGCAAATTGAATAGAGACTTTATTAATGAAATTAATTTTTTACCAAATTTAAATAGAATATTTTATATTTGAATGATTTTAATGTTATTTTTAATTAAATTATAATTTCATATAATGACCGGTACAATAAAGATTAATATTAAAATTCATTTCTAATCATCCATGTAATATTCTAATTTAATTAAAAATATTTAAAATATTATACTTAAATTAGTTCCTTACTTTTCCTGAATTTTAGAGCACTACTGTCAACCTATGGTGCCCTTTACTTAAAAGGTAATCAAACATGTGCTTACCCGACCCAAGTGCACTTACACACATGTGCGTCATTATAGATTTGGCAGTGCAATGCATAGGCTATTTGCCCATTTCTTGCTGCTGCGAAGATAATGTTCATTTTTTGGTCAGAGAAGAGGAATTAAAGATGGTAGAGTATAGATTGAATATCTCCCATTTTAATAACTAGTAACATTGCCGTTGTTAAGGGTGAAGACTCTGCCATGAACACCCTCGCTGGCCGACCTGGCTAAAAGATCACTGCAATAATTAGCCTTCGAATTATGGACATGTTTGACGGGGACGCTCCATTGACGTTAGAGGAGGCTTTGCAGGACTGCAGCACGTGGAAGTGGGTAGCATGAGTTGACTCCGGCCCAGATAAACTTAAAAATAGAATGGCCCATTCTTTTATTTTCGATGGGCTCCCATTCAGAGAATATCTCATGATCATGTGGCCGAAAATAAAACACAACATCAATTCACACTAGCCAATAGCCATCACCAATGCCTCCCTCCAAAACAAAACAAAAAATGTCAACAGCCACTAAGTCCAACCAAATAAAAATGAAATATTTGCATCGTTTCGTACCCTGTCTGCACTTAATAATGATATTTAAACTCTTTGAAGCACTTTTTTTTTTTTTTCAAAAGAAAACTAGCCTTTAAATATTTTAAAGATTATATAATTTACAATCTTTTATAAAAACTAAAATGACAATAAATATGAACCACTTTATAAATATGATGTTTAAAGATGAATTTGAAAGATTATAGTTGAATTCGAATATGGTGCTGATTTGACATTGTATATGTATTTTAGTTCAATGTGTATTTTAAAAAATGATTTATGTACTATGAGCATGATATACTTACCTATTAAAAATATGTGGTTTAAAATCTTGTTTGTAACATTAAAATAAAATTTTAAACAAAATATATTGATAATATGAGAAGTTATTATTATTTTAATTATACACTGATAATATTTATTGATCATATAAATTTTTATAATAAATTTGTGGTCTTAATCAAATATTTTTTTAAATAAATTAATAAAATTAACAATAAAATAAATCAATTTAAAATTAGTTTAAAATTGATTTAACCGTTAACTAGTGAAATTTTATTTATTAATTAATTAAATTGAATGTAAGTTGAATATTGAACTCATTTGTTTCATAAATCATTTTACTATATGTATATATATAAATTAAATTTATGTAATTAACTTTATTTTGTATAAAACAGATAGTGTAGTAAGAAGTTATGTGTTTAAATAATCTATTAGTTTTAAATTTAATAACAAAATGTAAATTTGAAATTTTCAACAAATAAAGTAATTATTTAACTTGTTAATTATTAATAAAAATTAAATATAAAAAATATTTGTCTTGTATAAACTATGAGTATATTTATATTTTTTAATTAGATAATTGTTTTATTTTAAAGATATTAATAAATTGTATATTTTAAATATCCATAATATAAATTATTTTCTTTTAATGTGCATGATGTCACATTTTTTTAGATTATCTACATTATTTTTTACCTTATTCGTCTACCATCTATTACACAAGCATACTATTTAGTAATGATCGTACTAACAAAATGTATCAAGATCAAAATTTAACATTGGATTAAATAGTTAACTGCATATATATATATATAATACACATTTAATTTTATAAGTTCAATATACCTATGAAGTGTTAACAATCTAGAGAACTATAATAGGATGATATAGTAAGATACAAAATAAGGAATCACCCATAATTCGAGTTGAACCATTCCATCTAGATGCAACCTCAATATTATAGAAAATTTTTGTAAGTTACTCATTATCTTATCGATGATAGAAAAAGTTTGAAACCTTAAAGAGATCTTCATCTACATCATCCACATCATATCCTCCATCTATATCCTCTATTTCATTGTCATATCCTTTTCTTTTTAAGGTCTCGGATGTGTATGAGAAGGACCTGATTCACCGTGGGAATGAGCAATTTGTGGAAATTATCGTAATGTTGTTTTTCTCACAGTTTAACAAAAACGAGGCATTCCCCTCTAAGCAAGTATGGGTGGCATTGCACAAACTTCAAGGGTGTCTACTGAAGTAGAATGTGATCCATGATATGGAGGAGTGTTCCCTGATGATATAACTGAAGGTGGTGAAATTGTTTTCCTACGATATACCTACCAAGGAATAAGTACGGTGACGTTTGCATGCATAACCATATAAAGTCGTGGCAGATGATATATTGGAAAACATGCATCAGTTATCCAGATGGTTGTCCTACCTCTAACTCACTCCTCGTTCTCCTCATTAACCTCAATCTCTACATCGAGACGAAAACGATCCATCGCGTAAGCTTGATGAAATAACATACATAGAAGTATAATAGTAAGGGAATGAAACATTTCATTCAAGTAAGAGGTCCTAAGGAGCAGTATAATATAGTAAGAAACAGAAACAATATAATTTATCAAATAATAACTACAATGAAGTATCATGATATGAATTATGAAATTTAATATCTATCATCCTACCTTAAGTTTCTAAGACGATTAACTTAGGATTAGGCTTAGACTTAACACATCTCATTCCACATTAAGTTTCATTGATCTGAAATTAATTATCCCTATAATATGCATGATGCAAGTGAGCCCAAATCACTATTACTTTATCAGAATAATGAGATACTTGGATTCAATTTCAAATCACATCATGACTTTGACAATACTAAAATCATCATCATTGTTTCATAACATTACAAAAGTGCTTAACCAACACTCATAGTTTTCTTCTCAAGGTTCATGATTTCATAATCTTCAATCAATTATTTTATTATTCAACTCAATATATATATATATATATATATATATATATATATATATATTCTCTTAACACTAGTTAGACACATTCTAATAAATCAAACGAGGTTTCCAACCTCCAATAATTATTTTTTAAAACTTATATCAATAATTTTATAGAAATTATTTTTAAAAATCTAGAATTAAATTATTATTAATAATTTTTTTTCTCTAATTTATTGATAAAATGTTTAGAAAGAATAAAGTTAATTATTTTCGCTCTATCTAATCATAGGACAATCTAGTAAGTTAACTTTTAACAATTTTATAAATTAATTACTAATATAAATTATTTCAATATTTTCATATTTTATCCTCTTATGTTAAGGCTTAAATATAAAATTATATATATAATTAAATTCTAACTATATATTTTTTCTATTTATTAAAAATATACTGGAGGAAAAAAAACTATTATAAGGTATTAGATTTTGAATATTTTTATAAAATAATAAATAATTTTATTTTTTTACTAGACTTTTTAATTGAATATTTACTTATATTTATTGTGTGAGAATATATTTATATAATTTAAAAGCTAGTCAATGAGTTCTCTTTTAAAATATTTTTCTAATATCTCCGCATTTAAGTATTATCACTCTTATAATTTATATAAATTATACAATTATTTAATAACTACACAAATTTATGGATGTAGTCCACAATTATATATTACTGAACACCTAAAATTTTATATCCAATATCTCACATATAAATAAGAATCACACAGATAAAATTCATAGTTTCAATATACTATTTTTTAAATATACTATCTTACATTAATTTAAATAGTTTATCAATTTAATCTCTAATTAGTTCGATCACCTATCAATAACCATACAAAATTTCATCCAAATTTAAATTCAAATTTAATCAAATATAAATTTTAAACTATCGTCCAATTAGAAAAATTGTATTCTATAGCAATAAGCTCTAGAACTACTTTTATAAATAATTAAACTTTATCCAAAATTAAATTTAAATATAATTAAATACAAATTTTAAATTTATCAAAAAATTAATAAATTTTATTTTAGAACAAAGGAGCTCTAGAACTACTCTTACAGTCCACTTGAATCTCCTTCGTTTACCTGAAATTGATAACTGATGTAATTCTTTAATTTTGTTGACAAATTTTCTGCTTCCGTCGTAGTTTTGTATGCTTTATGCTTTGTCAATTTGCAGTAAGAGTGATTGTTATTTTTTAAAAGTATCTCAAATGCACAATTTTGTTTTGTTGAATGTTTTTTAGATAGGAATGGTATGTATGTGGTGACTTTGTTCATCAGGTAAAAACATGCATGCTGCTGTTGAATTCCCCTTTTTTAAAATGGATATTATACATTATTTAAGCTGACAAGCTAAATGAGTTGTTTGAGTTTGATCGAGATAAAAAAGATTTATACTGAACTCAGATCAAATTTCAAGTCGAATAAATTTGTATTGAATGGATCAATCTAAACTTAACTTAAGCTGCTCAAACTAATTTATAATCCTATGAACCAATCAGTAGTGCAATTTTAGATAACAAATACCTGTTTGTAAGAGGAATGTTGTATAACCTAATATATTTTATTAAATAATTTAACTATTTAAAAGTTAAATACAAATATTTTCAATATAGCAAAAAAAAATTTTAAAAAATATTAGGTAAAATATTATTTTAAATGTATAAAAATATTAATCTAATAATATTAATTTCTTATATTGAATGTAACTTTTTGGAAGAATTTTTATTTTAGAAAATGAACATTTTTATAAATATCTACTTAAGACATATTTTGAGAAGGATGGGAATTCAAATATTTTCTAAGTGAAAAGGTTCTAACATTGGTTATAATAAAGTTTTTTAGAATATTTTATAATACATTTTAAAAATTTTCTCAATATTTGTAATTTTAAAAAATATTTTTTTTAAGAATGAAAATTATGTATCAAAACCTTCTAAAATACATATATATTAACTTCAATATTTTAGAACTAATTTGAAGCATTCAATATTTTTTTATAAAGTAAATATTTATGTCATAAAAAAATTCATTTTAAATAAAAAATTTATGATATAAGAATTTAAATAGTAATAAGATATGATAAGAGTAACCTAAATTCTTATCTATTATATTCTATGTTCGATATACATTAAGATAGTTAAGAGTATAGCATGATAAATGTTATTCTATTTATCATTCAAGGTGAATAAACATTAATAAAATAAAATAAAAAATTATGATAAAATGATCATTTTTGTACAAATTAATATTTTTTAGTTGATTTTTAATTTAATTTTTTGACTTTCTATTAGAAATGCATACATAAATTTTCAAGAATATAAATATTTAAAAAATTTGCAATTTTTTACAATAAAATAAAAAATGAACTTGTAATAAATTATAATTAAAATAAAAATGATATTATGTAAAATGAGTAGATATCATTTATAAAAATAAAATATAGTATTTTTAAATTCTTATAATATTTTTTATATAAATATTAAAATTATATTTTATAAATAATAAATAATTCAATTATATTTTAAAATCATTAAGTAAGGTATCACGTAAAGAGTAAAACGGAAGAAAAGGAAATCTATTATAACTTCATAATTTCTAACTGAATATGCCATCCGATAGTAAAATTAATCAATTGAAATAAAATATGATAATTTAATACGATAAATTATCATATCATATTAGTTTATATACCTAAAAAAATAATGATAAAATAAGTTATTATATATTTTTTTTTACTTTTTAAGTTTATAAAAAAAATAAAAAATAAAAAAATGAATTGTTTGAATTGATAGAAATAATAAAAAAAAATTTATATTTGAATGGATGGAAAAGAGAAAAAAATTATATTAGTAGAATAAAATTTATTTATATAAATTTTAAAAAATAAAATTTAACTTTAAAATAAATTATTTTTTTATTATATTTTTATAAATATATATTTTTTAAAAAACATATATAATAATTTTAACTATTTTAAATAAAAAAATTTCCATACTCTTGTTAAAAACTTAAAAGAGGGAAGAATAACAAAATTATTAATTTTTTTATTAAAAACAAAATAAACCAAACACATAAAAAGTTAGTTTTTTTTTATTTCATCATTTTTTAATTTTTTTTCATGATTGAAGTGTTTATCTAAAATATTAAATAAACGAGATATTTAAAATAAAATCTTAGAACTAAGAAATGGGATTAACAAAATTGTTTTATTAATGCCTTTGAATTTTCTTTTATTAATTAACGTTTTGAGGACACCCGTTAACATTTATTTTATTTCTATTCTGCATGTAACTGAATGGATTGTCCGGAGGTAAGCCTGGTTCCTTTGAAAATAATCAAATATTATTGCGTAAGAGTTATCCAAGGTAACGGAGAAATTTTCAAAATTATTCTGAGATGAGTAGGTGAATGGTGAGTAATCTCACAGGGTATTATTTGTAGATCCCAGAGCTAATACGCTGTTCACATCCATGAACTAATGAACGTAGTTAGTTTCCACCTGGCCTTTGTTGTTTATTGTCACACTAAATTTCACATTCTTAAATTGATTATGACTTTATTGTGTCTATTTCAGGAAATTAGTTATGACTAGGCAGCAACCGTTCCCAAGAAAAATGGATAAAGAGGAACAAGTGAACAAACTCTTCAGGAGTATTTATTGCCAGTTGGTTTGGCATACTTCAGTTTTATCCTCTGTCAAAACATATCTTTCTCTAAAATGTTCAATTATTTTTTTAAATGATATATCTATATGTACAGAGAGAAAAGGCGATAAAATATAGAACCTTAATCTCTTGTTCTTGAAATTTTCTTTTTCTGTTAATTAAAGGAGTGAAGGATATTTTTTTTTAAACTTTTTACAAAATTACATATTTCAAATTAGATAAATGAGATTGTAAGTCAACATAGGCCAATTTCAACCCAGCATCCCTACTAGTCCTCGTCTATCTATTTTAAATAAAAATATTATTAAATAAAAAATATATATATTTAAATAAAAAAAATTTATTATTAAAATAGAAAACTATGGGTTCATGTCAAATCATTAAATTTTTTTATTTTATTTTGAATCCGATCTCAGTCTTATTCCGACCCAAGTATATGTGCATAACAAGTTTCCTTTTTGTTTTAACTTTCTTTTTATCTCTCTTTTTCAAATAAGTTTCATTTTAAAATGTAAATACATATCGACCCAAATTAATTTTAATTTTTTATTAATTTCTTCAAATTATTTAAAAATATTTACAAAACAAATTGATTCAAAAAATAATAATTAATTTGATTTCTTTACATCGAATTTGTTCTAACCAATGCTCCGATTACCCTTATCACGGAAAATGGAATATATTTGAGAAAGAAAATATAAAATAATTAAAAATGTAATTATGCCTAGAGGTACATATAAATAAATATTTGTTGTATTATTTATTCGTGCAAGTATAAGTATTTGCATTTTTATTCTCTGGTTGATGGTGATGTGATTTGTGGAATTGTATTTGTAGTGCATCACTCGAGGGTGACGGTCACTGAAATACATTGTACATGGACCAACATTCCGATACCGGAAAATGAGGCGATGGATCCTCCTTTCCACTCCCCGTTGCTTTAGTTTGACTAATACCAATATAATGATAGCTTGTGTTGTTCTCTTTCAAAGAATTAGTACTGTTTTTTTAAGTTAAATTCAGTGTGCATTTGAATTTATTTATTATTTATCAATTACATTATTAAAAATTTTACTGAAAAGAAATTGTAAAAAACAACTTTTATATTCTTTTCATTTTAAATCAAATGGCATTTTTTAATATTTTTATATTAAATTGCATTTTAAAAATTTAATAAACTATATTTTTATCCCAATTTGGTTTTAAATAATTAATGAATATAATATTTATTATTATTGTGAACCGAATTTTTAATAATTAACATTAAAAATATATTTTATTTTTTAACTGGTTATTATTGATATTTTCTTAATTTTTATAACAAATAATTAAACGTCTGTCAAATTAAAATAGAAAAAAATTATTAAAAAATAAAATAGTACATATAAAAAATTAAAATATAATTAGTTAATTCTTTTAATACACTGTTTAAAGTACTTTTTTATTAGTTAATTCTTTAAGAAATTAAAATAGTTTTTGAAAACACAACTATAGAATTTTTTTTTTTAAAAAAAAACTTAACCAATTACAAGAAACGTGTTAAAAAATACATTTAAAAACATGTTACAAGCATTCTTTCTTAGAGACAGAACAACTAAGTCAGATTGGAAATCAAACAATCAAATCAAACTGAAAATCGATTTAATCGAAAATTTTAAAAATAAAATTTTTAAAAGCTACATTTTTTATATGGTTTAAATTAGTTTGCAATTTAAATTTTGAAAAATTAAATGGTTTAATTTAGTTTGCAATTTGATTTTGAAAAATTAAATCAAATCATATATAAATTTATATATTTTAAATTTATTCTTATTTATTAAGTACCTTCTAAATAATATTTTTTATTAATATTACCTATTTAAATTTTATTAATATTTTACTTAATATAATCTTTAAATTTATATATTTTAAATTTTATTCTTATTTATTAAGTACCTTCTAAATAATTTTTTTATTAATATTAGCTATTTAAATTTCATTAATACTTTACTTAATATAATCTTTAAATAAAATTGTGAATAAGCTATAACTTTTTAACAAACTCTTACGATAAGTATGAAAAGATATATTACTTTTTTAATTTTTTTAAAAATAAATACTAATAAGAATAGATTTCTTTCTTAAAAAAAAAAGAAACACATTCAATAGTTAAGAAATTTAGTTACAGTAACATTCAAAATAAAATAAAATATATATTTTATTTCATAATAATAACAACCTTTTACTCATATTGTAAAATTCATCATATTAAATTATGAGATATATAATTTTATAAAATTATAATTTTTATTAATTTATTTTTAACTATTTATTGTTAGATTTAAAAGAGTAAAATAAAAAATTAAACGAAACTAAACTAAATCATAAATATGTATTATAATCGGTTTGAATATTTTTGTTAATTAAATTAAAGCGCATCGCAAACAAAACAGCAATTTTCAATTTTTGTAAATACTATTTTTTAGCATATATGAAATAATATACAATAAAATTCTAATATTTTTAATAAAAATTGTAAAACTAATATATTAATAATATTAATTATTATATTATAAAAAATATTATTAATTAATTTTGATTATATGTCCTTATATAAATATTAAAAAACCAATAAAATAAACCTCGAATTAGGAAAATTTGACCAGATGCAATGGATTTCACAGAGAATTGTCTGGACTCATTTGTCAACAATCGAAAGAAAAGTTAGAAGAAAGGGGTAATAGGCCAAATTTAAACAAAGTTAATGATAGCACGGCAAAAAAAGTTACTAAGGGACATAACAAATGAGAACCCGGAACTTCTGTATTTGTACCGGAGCTTGATATTTTGTGAACGGTGAACGATCAAAGTTTGAAAATTATATATAGCCTGAAAAAGGGAAGGAGGGTAGGCCCAGCACCGTCCATGAATTGATAGCAAAAACCAGACGAACCAATGAATTTTCTTTTCCTAATAAGAAAAAATCTTAGCCTCCAAACAGAAACCAAATAGATTTAACTTTATACGTAAATATAAATGGAAAAAGAAAAGATATAATAAGATGCCAACCAATACGAAAATGATGTGGCACGTGTGTAAAGTGAAAAGTTAAATGAGAGAAGCATGGAAAAAGGGCACGGCTTAGTAGGAGTAGGAGTATGCCATCTTTTGTCCGTGAGAGAGGGGTTCATGCTTTTAACTCATTTTTCTTACTCTCCCTCCTTTCTTTTTCTTCTTCTTCTTCTTCTTCTTCTTCTTCATGTCTCCGCATAACCAAATGGCCTACTCTACCACCTGATCTACCTCTCCGTTTCCTCTTCTTTTGGTAATCACTCCTTTTTCTCTTTCCCCCCCTACTTGGATCCGTTCCTGAATCTTCTTGGGGATTTTCTCTGCTATTGTGTTATCTCCGACAAATACACTAGCCTCGTTTCCAAGTGTTACTTTTACTGACTATGTTTGCTTATATAGATTTGTTTTGACCATTATCTCTTACAGATTAAATATATTGTTATTTTATTTTTGGTTTATTTTATCACCTGATTGTGTGATTTGAGCGATTGTTGGATATAAATAATTTATATGTAAAATCTTGTTGGAGAGTATTTTTGAAAGTATTCGATTTGGGTTCCTTCAATTTAAACCTTCTGTCATTAAATGCATGCATGTTAAGAGCTCAAATTGGGTTTATTTATCCAGGTAGTAGTTGGTGTTTTCCGCTTGTTGATGTTGATTTTGAAGTTTGATTGGATACAAGATGTGAAACATTAGAATAGATACAAAAGAACCTTTTGGGGGGAGGAATAGGGGTCCCTTTAACTTTTTGGAAACCTGTGATAACAACCTTTGCCTTGGTGTTGACAGATCCGTTTGTACGGGTGTCAAGATGATGGAGTCCTGCGATTGTATAGACACACAATATCCCCCGGATGAGCTTCTTGTCAAGTATCAATATATCTCGGATGTCTTAATTGCTCTTGCTTATTTCTCAATTCCTGTGGAACTCATCTATTTTGTTCAGAAATCGGCTTTCTTCCCATATAGATGGGTGCTTATGCAGTTTGGCGCTTTTATTGTTCTATGTGGAGCAACTCATTTCATAAATTTGTGGACGTTCTCTGCGCACTCTAAAGCTGTTGCTGTTGTCATGACAATTGCCAAAGTGTCTTGTGCTATTGTGTCATGTGCGACTGCTCTGATGCTTGTCCACATTATTCCTGATCTCTTGAGTGTCAAAACGCGTGAATTATTCCTTAAGAACAAGGCTGAAGAGCTTGATAGGGAGATGGGACTTATTCTCACTCAAGAAGAAACTGGAAGGCATGTTAGAATGTTGACTCATGAAATCAGGAGCACACTTGACAGGCATACCATTCTGAAGACTACTCTTGTGGAGTTAGGGAGGACTTTAGCCTTGGAGGAATGTGCGTTATGGATGCCATCAAGAAGTGGCCTGAATCTGCAACTTTCCCATACTTTAACCTACGGTGTACAAGTTGGGTCTACAGTACCAACAAACCTTCCTATTGTCAATGATGTTTTCAATAGCCCTCGAGCAACTCGGATACCACATACCTGTCCACTGGCCAGGATCAGACCTCTCGTGGGAAGATATGTACCACCTGAAGTTGTTGCTGTTCGTGTGCCGCTTTTGCATCTCTCTAATTTCCAAATTAATGACTGGCCTGATCTTTCTGCAAAAAGCTATGCAATCATGGTTCTCATCCTCCCTACTGATAGTGCTAGAAAATGGCGAGACCATGAGTTGGAACTCGTTGATGTTGTTGCAGATCAGGTATTTGGTTCATATCAGATTTCCCTTATCATATTGGTTGTCATTTTTTCTTGTGCCATTCTTGTTTTTTATTGTATGTTGTCTGTTCTTATTTTCTTTACTCTCTGTATTCCTTTACACAATTTTCTTAAACGGTTATTTTTGTTGTCATTGGTTGTTGGAAGTTCTGTGTTACTGTCATAGCAAACTTGTTTTGGAGTGTAGAATATTAAGAGAATGAGGAAATGGCTATCGATCATTGGTCACCTGACCCTGCCCTAAACGGTAATGATTAGTGGTTTGTAGATATTTCTCAAACCACCAAGGAAGGAATAAGACAGCGAATGATGGTAAACACATCACAAAAGCTGGCATAAGAAGGGAGGCCAAGTCTTATAATTACTAATTACTATAATTAGGATATATCTGATCTTTGTTATTATTAATTTTCTATAGGATTCAACCTCAATTGTGCAGTCAACACGTGGTTTCTATCATTCTGTCTCTTGTTTTATACTTAGCTGATGTGGGATAACACACCTCTCATGCATCTGCAGTTAGCCCAACAATAGACTTGGGATAAGCGTTGATACTACATTAGAATTGAGAATTGATTGGTGCTAACTTAACTTTATAAGCTAGTTTAAAGGATGAAATTTGCCTGAGTCATTACGAGGAGTACTTTGGCATGTGGGATCTTAACAAACCCCATTTAGTAATCAAAAAAGGTGAAGCAAGCACATGGCATTATCTAATGTTGTGCTAATCTGATTAAGCTAATCTGATGCAGATCTATCTAGCATAAATTTAATCAATATGAGTGGGACCTGACTTTGAATGGTTTCTTCCCCGCCTCCTGATATGAACAACATATAAACCACATGAAACTATCCATTCCATATTAACAGTTTGAAATCTGTTTTTGTGACATTTGATGTTACACTGGAGTTTCCATTTCAAAATTTTTCTGCCACTTTATAATGTTGCGTTGCAATTTATTTCTTTATATGCACCTCAAAATGTGGAGAAACAACTGTGTTATTGTTATGAAATTTCGAAGTTTTACATTAAGAGTCTATTCCTCTACATATTGAATTCATGTGTAGTTTCCAAACAGGTAGCAGTTGCTCTTTCACATGCTGCTATTTTGGAGGAGTCCATGCGAGCCCGTGATCAACTCATGGAGCAGAATGTTGCTTTAGATTTAGCTCGGCGAGAGGCAGAGATGGCAATTCATGCTCGCAACGATTTCCTTGCAGTCATGAATCATGAAATGAGGACACCAATGCATGCAATTATAGCATTATCGTCACTTCTCTTGGAGACTGAACTGACTCCAGAGCAGAGGGTTATGATAGAGACAGTATTGAAGAGCAGTAATGTTTTGGCAACACTTATCAATGATGTTCTTGATCTTTCTCGACTTGAAGATGGTAGTCTTGAATTAGAAATGGGAAAATTCAACCTTCATGGTGTTTTGGGAGAGGTAATTGCTGCAGGATTTTCTGCTTCATTGTTCTGAAATAGCAGTAACATTACTTGTTAATCGCTATCATGAACTGCCCTTGCATATTGTCTTCATGTTTTTCTATCTCAAATGTAGGTTGTTGAACTGATAAAGCCTATAGCATCTGTGAAAAAATTACCCATTACTTTAATTCTGGCTCCTGATCTGCCTACCTATGCCATTGGTGATGAAAAGCGGCTTATGCAAACTCTTCTAAATGTTGTGGGTAATGCTGTCAAATTCACCAAGGAGGGCTATGTTTCTATAAGAGCATCTGTTGCAAAACCGGAGTCTTTACAAGATTGGCGGCCTCCTGACTTTTATCCAGTATCAAGTGATGGCCATCTCTACATTCGCGTCCAGGTTATAACTAGGGCATCCAAATATCTGAGCCTTAATTGTGTTAATTTTTGGCATATAAGTTTTGTAAAAATTCCATGTGTTTTATATCCAGATAGTGATGTAATTGAATTCTTCAGTTCTCCATAACTAATTAAGGTCATCTGGAGCATCCATACATAGAAGCTTTTTAATTTTTTTAGCTATCGTGTGAATATAGCAACTGTTAGATTATTCTAGATTTAACTTGTTTATTATTGATCCAAGCATCATTCTTTGTGCAGGTTAAGGATTCTGGATGTGGGATTCCCCAGCAAGATATTCAACATCTCTTTACCAAATTTGCTCAGTCTCGGAGTGGACCGGCACGACCTAGCAGTGGTGCTGGTCTGGGGCTTGCCATTTGTAAAAGGTAGGGGGAGAACATCTAAAATTGCTTGAGCCTCATTTTCTCAATTCTCACAATTTACAATTATCTTGATATTGGTTATCCAGTAAAAGACTACTGTTGCATCTATGCTAGATGGGTTAAGTTCTTGACTCTTCTCAAAATTGATTCAGATTTGTAAATCTCATGGGAGGTCACATATGGATTACCAGTGAGGGTCTTGACAAAGGAAGCACAGCTACATTTATAGTCAAACTTGGGATTTGTGGCAATCCAGATTCATCAGCTCATCAAGCTACAAACAGAGGCCAAGCATATAGTGGAAGTGGAGGTCTCGCCAGATTTAAACCCTTCGTCAAAGATGATGACGACACAGGATTTTCTAGTCGACGCAATCAAAGAAGTTTCTAAAATGCAAAGCACCTAAATTGCATACCTTTCAATCACAGTCGACTAGATATGTCAAATTGTATAATTTGCAGTTTGCCCATAGATTAGGATTACCGTGTCAAGCATATTTCTAACAAACAGGTCTTATCAGAAAGCCCTGTCATATTAACTAGCATACAATACAATGAAACAAAGTTAAGAGATGATCCGTAACTTAATTTGATTTAAAGCACCTTTTTTTAAAGATATTTGGTATTTAGAAGTTATATTATATTTAGACTAATCTGGGTCGAGTTTAGGGTCTTACTTAAGGATAGGGACTTATTTAAAGGGGTAAAAACTCTTCCAGCTCCTAGTTTTTTCAATTCGCCAGACTTAAATTCAAGATGTTACTTAAGGATGAAGTTTTCCTTTAGCTGTTGCATTGGGGATGCGGGTCGCTATCAATAAACTATCCGTTATCCTCCATGTGACGGTTTGCTGCCTTTCATTTGTTTTAAAATTTAAACTATTTGGGGGAAAGTTCTAGTTCTAGTATCCCCATAAGAATAATTTTAAATTCTCTTCTTTAATTTCTACACGTTTTCTTTAATAAATACTTTTTATGTCCTCCAAGTCCTTTACAAGAATAATTTTTATTTTTTATTTTTACAATTTTTCTTAATTATTAAATAAAGTGTTAATATTTATGTTTTAAGATAATAATTGTATATATATTTTATTTAATGTTTCTTTTTTATAAATTAAGAGAGGATTTGTGGCAGAATAAGTAGAAGGATATAGCAAAATTTTATCCCATATTATACAGTGATATGGTAATTAAGAGCTTAAATAAATGAACAAAATGGATAATTCTTGATGGATCAAGAAGCTTTTTTTCTTTAGATGATAAATATCTTTTATGAAGAGCAATTTTATTCAAAATATTTATTAATATTTTTTATTTTATTTTATTTTTTATTATATATTATATTTGTTGTTATTATTTTACTATATTTTTTAGTGTATCCCTCAAAGAGTGGGTATACAGTATTAAATTTTCATTTATGTATGAGGAAACATTTATAGTACAGTGACATTCTTCAAACAAGTATTTTTTTTCATATATAAGACACGTAATTAAGGCATTACTTAATATAATCATATTTGTATCTTTTAAACTAATTAACTATTGGTGCGATTAAGAAGTTCTGATACAGAATTTGGAGCTTATATGGCACAGCTTTTGAAAATTTCTGTGGAAATACCTAGTTACTTTCTGCACTTGCTAGTTTTTCTTACGTCCATATCAAGCACCGTTCAGAAACTAGGGATCTGATAGATTTGTAGATTTTTTATTTTTCTTATGGGATTCGATTGCACAGCAAATATATAAAAAAACAAAAAATATATATCCATGTGATAAACTCAATACCATAAAATATTAGCTGACACATGAATATCAAACTTCTATGCATGTATACATTTCCAAACTTGATTATTTTTCATTTGCGTGGACTTAGGCTGCTTTCAGAAAACCCTTAGCATTCAAATTTCGGCTAAACTTTCAACGTCATCTCAGTTGTACAAATTATAAATTTACAAATGTTTTAGCACTGAAATATTTACCCCATCAATTCGTTTGAGGATGTTGACAAAAAAAAATTGTTTGTTATTTTTTTTTTTCAAATCCAAACTTATTCTACTTTTGTCCAACTCAATTTTTTTTTTCCGAATTGGCGAATCTCTCTGTCCATATGCCCGAAGTTCAAATGATTTATTTTATAATTAGTTGATAGAAGGTTTGATAAAGTTCTTTACTCCTTATTTTTTTTATTTTAATTTTTTTTCTAATTTTTATAATTTTAGTCTCTTATTTTATATAAATTGTTAGTTTAAATTTCTATATTTAAAATCTTTTATTAAGTAATGTTGTTTAAGTAAATATATAATTTATTCTCTGAAATTTAAATTTAGAGTGCTCAAAAGTTTCAATATGCATAATTTAATATTAATTTAATCGTATTTTTCATTAAAAGGATGAATAATATACGAACAGAATGGAAATAAAAATACTGTATTCACGTATCAAAATGTAAAAAAATTGACATTTTTGAACTAAATAATTTCCTAAAATGTTATAAAAAATAATTTAAGAATGAAAGTGTGTACACTGACATTTATAGTATGAAATTATAGAAAGTTTTAATGACAAGTTAAAACCAACAAATTTTATAAAAAAACAAGTAAAATTATAAAAATTAAAAGTAAAATGAAAAACTTAAAACTTAATTAAATCTTGATAGAACCCATAGGTTCTCAAAATTTTCATTTGAAAACATGATAACTCTTATTATTGGACGACTGACTTCCCAAAATCAATTTTTTAATAAGTTTCTTTTGAATAATTGTCAAATTTTAATTTATGATTTCGAAATATAAATTTTAATATATAAACATATTCAATTAAAATGAAATGGACTATTTTTTAGCATATTAAGCTTAGCTTTTTATAATTGAAACAAGTAATTATAATTTATTTTGAAATATAAAACTGGAAACTCTGAATTTAATTTACAAAAATCTCTTCAGACGTAACATACAAAGCCTCGAATTGAGGTTTTGCCATAGTTACCGATTATACTCTACCATTTAGTACCTCAGCTTGGTCGTATATTTGATTAAGGAATATATGCAAGGCTAGAAATTTCCTACAATTGCATGAAATCTCAAATAATTTGAGTAGAATTGTTTCCCCAATAGAAAAATCAATTCAATTGGGGTTACGAAATTGAGAACATTAGAGCCCATAACTAGAACGGGATTAACATAAGTATTTCCGCAACAATGATCATATCCATACCAAAAACCAGTAAAAAAAACGGAATATTATAATTTCATATACTTGAAATAAAACTAAACAAGTTCTAAACCAACAAAGAAACGCGTCAAAACTACTTTTAGAATAGTATCTCACGATGCCAGACCCAAAGATTCTACCAGCCAATCTCAGAATGTGACTCACTTCTTGGACTTCTTTGGTGCTCTGCATAAAAGATATCCAATTAGAAAATACATAGAACATAAACATGGCCAAGAGGCAGTAAATACAGGACAAGCATAAATTGCACTACTCACTGGGCTGGCTGTGATGCTGTAGCAGGTGGAGCACTGGATACAGCAGATGGCCTCTCCCCAGGGCCCTAAACATTTTACAAAGAGGAAAGAGAAAATTATCAAAATTTTCATGACCAATTTCAGTGAGAATACTTGTTAATGCAAATAATCCCTAAGCACAACGACCAAGAAATACAAATGCACTATATACACATGTTAATAGATTCTCAATAAACTATGGAACTTACTTGGGCCAAACGCTCCTCCCTTCGGGCAATTTTCCTTTCTCTGCTGGCCTTGTTCTTGGCACGTTTGGCCTCAAACTGGTCAGACAAGGTCTTCTCTCTTGCCTTCTCAGCCTTAGACTTGTGTATGCTCTCCATCAAGACCCTCTTGTTCTTGAAAACATTACCCTTAACCTTCATGTACATGTCATGGTACATGTGCTTGTCAATCTTCTTAGACTCCCTGTACTTGCGAAGCAAGCGTCTGAGCACACGCATCCTCCTCATCCAGAGGATTTTAGTGGGAAGCCTAGCCTCCCTTGTACCTTTGCGCTTACCTAGTAGTATTCAAACAAACACTATAAGCAGTCACACATTTCCTCCCAATCAAATGTTTCATATAAATTTAGCATTTAGGATAACAATTACACCTATCAATCGAAAAAAAAAGCTAGTCGGTATTGAATAAATCTCGAATGAGTGTGTGACATAATTTATAAAAAGGATTGAATCCCCAAATCATGAGATAGAATCCATTTCACTTTGACATGAAGGAAATGAAGTTGGGAATGAAAATACCATATCCAGAGTGACGTCCTTTCCTCTTGGCTTCCTTCATCCGGCGGGCACGTGAGCGGGAGTGAATCTTGGTGGGTTTCCTGATAATAAACCCATCCTTAACCAGCTTCCTTATGTTTTGGCCTGAAAAACAAAATCCACAATAATATATAGAAGCTCAAGACTGCAAGCGCACTTTGATGTCCCCGAAAACTATACAATCAATGGAAAAATCGATAACATTTGATGATAACAGATAAAGTGTATAAATATCATATTTTCAATCTACATATATAGTGGCTCATGTTCACGACTGAATCCGCTTATTATCACAAAAGCTCAAAAACAGAAAAATAAGTTCAGATCTTGGGAAAAGTAGCCAGAACAAAAAAGCAAAATGGATTTATAAAAATCGAAGTGAAACAGAAAGCATAATAACAGATAAACGTGGGAGGAAGAAGGAGTGCGTACGAGAATTGGCCATGGAAATTTCGTTGACTTCATTAGGGTCAAGCCAAACCTTTCCTCTTCCGCACTTGAGCACGCTGGCGGCCAACCGCTTCTGCAGTTTGAGGGATACCATGTTTTCCTGCAACGGTGGTAGAAGCTAAGGCTATCGCCGAATGGGAAGGGAAGCACTATATAACCCTAGGGTTTGGAATCAACCAAGTATCGTAATATTTGCTGTTGGGTTTTTGTTTGATGGCCCATTTTTTGTCGCATCTTGGGCTCAATATTTGTCTCAATGGCCCAGTCTAAATACTATTTTGCATCTTTTGTTTCTGGACCAAACTTTTCTTGATAAACTGCAACTTGAACACTATCCAAGCGCGCACACACATACACAAAAAAAAAAATCATAGGACCGACGGCAAATTGAAACAGACAAAAAAGGTTTATCATGACAAAAAAAATTATAAATTTGAAAAAAGGCATATATCCTATTTTAGAATATAATCACTGCGATTGAAAAAAAAAAAAAAAACTATAGGAATGGTAAATGTTAAGAATCTATTTTGTACTAAAATACAACGGATCTCCCAATTCTGTAGAGATTTTTTTTAATTGAAACAAGCTGAGTAGAGTCTGGGTTAAAAAATGTTTTTTAAGCTCTTGCAAAATATGAAAGAATTTATAAGAAATAGACTTGCACGTTACACTTGTGCAAAGTACGATAGTCTATGTAAAAATTGGGTAATACACCGTTATATTCTTAAAATTGTGAATGGAGTAATGAGAAATAAAATAAGATTTGAGGATATTTTAGTTAGTATATTCTAAAAATTATAAATCATTTTTTTTTCAAACCTCTCAATTTAGAAGGGATACAAAAACAAGGTTAGCTCTTTTATATATATATATATATATATATATATATATATAAAGAATTAAATTATTTTAAAAGTAATTTTAGTTGGAATTATTTCATTTAATAATTTTTATAAATAATTAAATTTTATTAATCTAACTGTTAAATTAATAAATTATATAAATTATTTTTATAAAATTTTAAAAAAAATTAAAATTTAAAAAATAAATTTAAATTAATAAATAATATACCTTTTATAATATTCATTAATTTAAATTTATTTAATAAATATTAATTTTTAAATTTTTATAAAATTTTATAAAATAATTTATATAATATAATTTATTAATTTAACATTTAAATTAATAAAATTTAATTATTAATAAAAATAACTTTAACTAAAATTATTAAATACTTTTCTGAGCTGGATCTCATCAAAGCTGGATCCAAACATCCTTTAAATAAATTTAAGTTCAAATTTAAATGTCACCCCCACACATACACACGCAGATATATGTCATATTAAAAATCAATCTCAATCATTCAATAATTACTATTATTATTCTTAATTTTTATAATAATTAAGTATTCTTTCTTATCTTATGCATAAAATTAGTATATCAGGAAGTTAAATTTTGATCGGTTTAAATACATGTAGAAATATAACTTGCTAAATACCATTTTTAATAGAACAAAAGATAATATATTAATAATTATAAGTGCTAATATATTCACACTATTTATCTTTTTTTAGAATATATTTGTATATTTATAATTTGTTTGGATGGAGAAATGAGGAAGAGAATAAAAAAAAAATATAAACTATAAAAATATTTTTTGTTATGTGTTTGTATAAAAAATAGAAAAATAAAATACTTTTTATAAGTTTTATTAAAATTTTGTTTTTTAAATTGGAAAGAAAGTAAGAGGGAAAATTTTGTTTTAAATTTTAAAATTATTTATTGTTTAAAAAATTAAATTTTATTTTTTAAAATTATATAAAATAACATTTATACTACTAATATATTTTTTATATTTTTTTATTCATTCAAATAAAATATATATTTTTAATTTTTATTTATTTAAATAACTTTTTTTTTAATTTTCTTCTTTTTTTTCTTTTTATTTTTTTCCATTAATCGAAACAAAGTTATAAGATGCGGGCTGTCATCCATTTAACTTGGTTGTTTGCATACTTTCATCAAAATGATCAAAAAGTTAGACAAGATTTCGATGTATAAGAAAATAGATCACTTTTTAAAATAAAAAGTTAGACCTGAACAGGTCCTAGGAAAAACTTGGTTGTCTATTTATCAATTTGTGAGCGCTCTGAATCTCCTCACTTTTGAAAAAAGAAAATCACATGACATTAGTTAGGCATGATCCATGTGTTTTACAAAGTTTGCTTAGGAGCTGAAAAGATAATAAAATATTATTTTTTTATGAACAATAAGAATAAAAATAAAAATATATTTTAAGTAATAATAAATTTTAAAATTTAAATTTAAATTTGTTATATTTTTTATTTTGTTAATGTTTAAAAGTTTACAATATAAAAAAAATTAATAAATACACTTAAAATTTATATAAATTATAAATTAAAAAATTTTAAATTTTAAAATTAACAAAATAAAAAATTCATAAACTTAAATATATAATTTTATAATATATATATATATATATATTAAATACTAGTTATATATAAATATAATAATATATATAAAAAATATAATGTATGTACATATAAATTTAGATAAATATAAAATTAAAATAAACTATAAAATATTTTTTTAAAAATTATAATAACATACATAATTTTTATAATAAATATTAAAATTATTTATAAATATAATTTTTAAATAAAAAAATTATTTTTTAATAAATTTGATAAATATATTAATATTATATAAATATAATATATTAAAATAAATATAAATATATAATTTATAAAAATAAATGAAATTTTGAATAAATTAAATAAATTTTTTTATAAATTTAAATCTAATTTATTTATTTAAAAATATTTTTAACTAATATAAACCCCTCTATTTATTAAATAAAATAAATCAAATTAAATTTTAATTAAATTAAATTGTAAATTTGTGTTAAACAGTATGATTCATTAGACCTGTTAAGGATAAAAATATATAACTAAAAAACTTGAGCCTTGATTAAAAAAAATACTTGAGCGTGTATTCTTCTTCCTATTCTTTTTTCTAAAAAAAATAATGTTTGATTTGAATTAAATTACGAAAAATCACTTTTTAGAAAATATTTCTAATATCCTTTTAATTTTGAATTAAAAACAAGTTAATTTCAATATATTTTTAGTATTAATTTCGTGGTCCAACATGAATTAGTTTGAATTACCTATATTAATTTCTCACCTGCCACTGTGGTCTGGTAGATCGGGTTTGGATATCCTCCTAAAAGAAATGTTGCTATCAAACCAAATACTGATACATAAAAGTCAAAATTTAAAATATCTTAAACACGCATAAAATCAATTAGTTGTTTTTTTAACCGAAAATCAATCTTAAAAAGTAGGGAAAATTATTAAGTTTGGGATGTTTTGTGCAAAATCAAATTCAGGCCTTATCATCGTATTATTAAAGTTATTTGACCTTTATATAGTTATCATCGTAATTAAACCATTACAATGTTCTCACAGAATGTGCTTATATCCTTTGCATGAGGTTGATTCTCGATCTCTAGGGTACTGAACTTGTTCTTATTTTTTATGTTTTCTCTTATGCCTTATTAGGAACATTTATAATCCGGTATAATGATATAAAGTGTAAAAAATGAATAAAAAGTAAAGACACAAAATTAAAAGCTGTGAAAAACAATATTCTTATATAAGATCTGATTGATTTTTTGTATAAATGTATAATTTTATCCGTAAAATTAACTTCTCACACAAAGTTTTATAACTATATACATTTAAAAATCATAATATTTTATTACATTTTATTACTTTAAATATTATATTTTATTATTGAGTAAACTGTCACTTTAGTTTCTAAGATTGTTATTGAGTTTCATATTAGTCCCTTACTTAAAGAAATTAACCCGTTCGTTCCTCACTTTTTAAATCGTGATTCACGTTAGTCCCTGGGGTCAATTTCCGTTGACAGCTTGATGACGTGTAACGTTAAATGATGTTAAATGTCAGCGTAGCCAGTCAAGTAGACCTCAAACGCCTTCGTTTTGTTGCACACAAAGATTAAAGAATGCTGCTAAACGTTGTCGTATCAAATAGTATAAGATTTGGGATTTTAGAATGCACCCCTATTTGGAACCCTAGTTTTAGCAATTGATCTGTAACCAGTAGATCATTAATTTTTGATTTGTAATCAGTAAATCATATATATAAGACTTTCATCTAGTATCCTTTGAATTGTCTGCTGTCTCGGTTCTCTGTCATTTTCAGCTGCTCTTGTGCAGTGCTGGATTTTTTCTGTTTTATTCATATGAACTTTCATACAACACTCTGCTGACTGAGATGTGTGCTCCTGTTTGATGTACCATTAATGTTTGTCACCTCTAAATGCATATGTAAAAATATAGTTGTTGTTGTTGTTTGTAATTGCGTAGATGGAAATTTCTGCCTTACTGTTGGGCGTTAAGAAAAGTTTGGCTTGTACTGTGCCATTTTTCTGGTTTGTTTTTCAAAGGTCTTTGATTGAAGTGTGGACTTTGAGCTACAATTTTTTGAACCACATTTCTAGTTCTGGGTTGGGCATGAAATTCTATTTTTCCTATAAAAGTGTAAGTTAATTATTTGAGTGGTTTCAATGATTTGGGGACAATTATGCTTTTTAAGATCTGGATTCTATGAAAAAAAATGTAGTTTTATTTGAATTTTAAGTACTTGGTTTAACTTGGGAAAATTCTGGTTCTAATCTTGGATTTTTGTACATCATTTCTGCTCATGACAGTCCCTAGCTCTTGCACTTTGAAAGCTCTGTGGCTCATGATTCTATACTTAAACATAATCTGGTTTCACAGGATCACCCAAGGCAGAGACATTCACACCATTCCCAAACATATAATAATCATGCCCCCTCTCCACCTATGATTCTCGTCTTATAATTAATAATGTTGCTTAAAGGTATATGAAACTGGTGTAATATAGTATGTAACTACATGTTTATTACTCATTTATAATCTGCTTACCTAAATATTGGTGACCTTTTATCACTAACTGTTAGAGTCATTAGAAATGAGACTTTAACCACTTATTTTATAAGAAGACTTAAAAAACGAAATAACAATGTCTCAATTAAACTCAACACATGGGTCATTGTCCTCAATGTACTTAACCATTAAAAAAACAAAAACCCAAGTGAGAATATCCTGTTTGCGAATTAGAAGTTCGAGTTCTGCATTTAAAAACTAATGTCTTTGGAGACTAATGAGGAGTGAAGGATACTTGCTCAAATGAAAAATATCTTGGTTGAGTGTTGCTGAGCAAAACCCTTGACTGATTTTTACAATAATATATTAACGTTTGGGAATGTATTAAGGAAGTATTGGGCTCGGAAATAAACTTTCTTTAGTCAAAATAAACTTGGGTGCATAACCAACAGGAATTTAGGATTTACAGGTTATAAATCAATTGCAAAAACTAGGGTTCTAAATAGGGGTGCATTCTAAAATCCTAAATCTCATACTATTTGATACAACAACGTTTAGAAGCATTCATTAATTCTTGTGCGCGATAAAACGAGGGCGTTTTAGGTCTACCTGGCTGACCACGTATTTAACGTCATTTAACGTTACACGCCAGCAAGCCGTCAACGGAAATTGACCCCAGAGATTAACGTGAATCACGATTTGAAAAGTGGGAAACGAACGAGTTAATTTCTTTAAGTGAAGGATTAATATGAAACTCGATAACAATCTCAGGAACTAAAATGACAGTTTACTCTTTATTATTTTAATATATTTATAAATTTATTGTTTTTTATTAGTTTAAAATTGTTTTCTAATCTTAAACTTTATATTATATAACTTTACACATTTTTTATATAAAAGAAGTTAGAATTAAAATTAATGTAGAAGAGTTTATTATATAAAGAGTGATTTATGTACTTTAATTTAAATCACCTGTAATCAAAATAAATTATATTTTGTTTAAAAATTAAATTATAATATATTTTATAATCGGTTAAATTTTCTTTCAAAAATCATGAAAATTATTTACAAATATTTGTTTGGCGATACTGAACCTATTTTGTTTAACAGTATATTTTTACAAGTTTGAATAGTACAGAATAACTATTTATTTTATTCTACCAATAATATATTTAAAGTAAATTAAACTTAATTATATAAAAATCTGATATCCTTCAAATATTTTATAATTAACTTATATTTGTAGTATTTTATCCTTCTCACAACAATAATGACACATTTAATAAAGTTTTGTATTGATCGATGTTAATTTTCTTTTAAAACTTATAAAAGACAGATCCACCAAACGAGCTATATCGTATTTGAAAATTTGAAACTTAATCATAAAATATTTATGTACGTGTGGATTATATTTTTTCTTTATATATATAAATGTTTATTTTTAAAAATTATCTTATAAAATTGATAAAAGTAATTATTTTATGAAATAAAATTGTATCAGAAGATGTAGAGAGAAGCTCACACAAAGTGTTTTGGTTGCCGAAAGGGAAATAAACAGCAAATACCTGTGAAAAGAGAGAAGGTCAAGTGTGAAACAACGATTTTTGAACAAGTTGATGCTCACTTAATGAAAATAAATAAGAAATTGGTATTCTTTTATTTAATAAATATAAGATTCGAATTCAGAATTTTATAAAAATTATTTTAATTTTTAATCCATCGATTAAAATGGATAAGTTAATTCTTTCAAATTTAAATATATACTCATAATTATTAATTTAAAATTAATACTTTAAGCTTGCAACGATTATATGTGGGAATAATAAGTTACGAAGATAACAAATTTTTGGTTAAATTTTTAACTAATGATTTTTTTTAATGTAACTCATTCTCAACAATTGACATTGACCTCCGAATATGGGTGTTTTTGGCCTTTTTTTTTTTTGTCATGATTGGCATGTTCTTAAGTAGCATTTTAATTCAGTTACTAGCTTGTTTTATTAGATTGAATATCAGTGTGAACAAAATAAACTATAATACTAACTTAATTTAAAAAAATTGACATTTTATTTGCGAACATATCTAATTCGTATTGAACTTATTTTCCTTCACCGTATATTTTTACAAGTTTGAATCGTGCAAAATAACATTCTTTATTTTATTCTACAAATATTAAATTTAAATATGTAAAAATTTATTATCTTGCAAATATTATAATTATCTCGTACCTGTATTGTTTAAACCTTTTCTCAATGGTAAGGATATATTTAACAAAGTTTTGTGTTAATTGATATTAATTTTCCTTCAGAACATATAAAAAATAGATCCATCACACGAGCCAGATGATATTTGAATTTTTTAAGATTAACCACGAAAATTGATACGAAGGCACACATACACATACAAAGCATTTTTGTTGCAAAAAGAAAATTAAAAAGATAACAAATAGTTTTATAGAGAGAAATCAACCGTGAAGACAATAACTTATTGCTTTTTTAAAATTACCTAGAATAATATTTGTATTCATAAAATTTTAATTTATCATTTTTTTAAAAAAAATCCTTTTTATTTTATCATATTATATTCTTCATTATTTTTTTTTACCAAAATTGACACTTTTAAAATTATTTTTTTAATAAAATAGATTTATTAAAATATAATACAAATATATCTATATCATTTAATTTTATTTGATGATTTTTTTTAAAAATGAGAAATTTTTTTAAAATTATCATTCTATTTTTTAAATAATAAATCATTCTAAATAAATTTCAATAACAAAATCCACAATTTTTAAAAAAATATATATAATTTGAAAAATACATGTTATGGCTAATTACTTACATGTGTTGTTTTACACTAATATTAACTACATCAATAAATTATTAAAAAATTTTAATTTAATCCATTAATTTATAAGTTATAACTTTAAATTTTTAACTATTTTTACACCTATAACTATTTTTGTTTAATTATTTATCTATTAATTTTTCTAACTACATCCTATATAGATCAACCAGTAGAAATTATTGTATCTAAATTAAAAGGTCATGTTTGAAATTTTTTTTTTAACTTTTTCTAGACCAAAATCACAATGACAGCATTTACAAGAAAATATTTATGACACTCATAATAATTTATCTGAATTTAATTTGAATTAGTTAAATCGAAATCGAATGTCTAATATAATATTTTTATGCGGCGATTCTAGAACAAATTAAAAATAGAAGTTAATGCAATGACATTGATATATGTAGATAAGAAGAGTATTGTAATTTTGAATAATGATAATAGCACGTGACTGGTTGGAAATTGATAGTATTAGTTAGTAGTTACCACTTACCACCACCGTTACTGACACGCGCAGAAGCACTAGTTTACTTTTTTCAGGCCAAACCCGTAGGCGCCCACGGAGCGCCGCGTCTGTTAATACTACCAATTACCAAATCCAGCGGCGTCACTAGATTTCCATCACTACCTTCTCTCCTTTTCAGTTTCCACTACCACCTACCTTTAACACTTATTTTATTTATATTTTAAAAAATAAATTTTATATCAAAGATTCATTTATGTTTAAAAATAATTCATCCGGTGAGATTCTTTTTGGAATAAATACACGTATGCTTTTAAAAAATATGTACATTTCATACTTCAAATTTAATTTTAGTTAACGATAATATTTAAAACATTTCACTGATGTCAAGGATATTATTCTATTGATAGCAACTTCACATGTATGATGATGTGACCTGATTCTATTTAAAGTAGGGTGTGAGTTGTTCTGAGTTTATGAAGTCATTCATGAGAAGGTTAACTTATAAGTAGAGATTCTTTATTTAATGCAATATTTTAAAAGTATTTATAAACGTTGTTAGTTTTTAAAAATTAATATTCTCATGTTTTTCATAATTTTTATTTTTATCAGAGGCCAATACCTGATTTTTCTACTATAATATATTCAGGTATTCTGTAATTTAAACCCTTTTTGTAAATTATAGATATCTTTTGAGATTATTTTATTTGAGCTAGATAAAATTATTATAAATAATATAATTATTCTTTAAAATTTTTAATTTACCTGTATACTTTTAAATTTATATTTTTTATTAAATAAACCAACTTATACCGGTAAATTACATGCTAATTTTTTAAAAAAATTAAATTTTATTTATTTATTTATCATTTAAATTTTAAAATATTAAAATTTAACAAAACATGCAGATTTACATTCTTACTTTCAACATTACTTAATTTGTTATTCCTAATAATTTAACCATATATCTTAAAGCAAATGTCTCAGCAGGAGTAGCGAATATACATGCTTGCATTTTAATTCACGTGATCTTATTTAATATGTTAATTAACAATTAATATTTATTTAATTATTTCATGAAAGATAAAGGAGAAACGCAAAATATTCAGTTCCGAAATCTTTATAATAAATAATGACAAATTAATAATATAATTTTTTAATAAAAATTGGTTGGTGGCATATTAAAAATTATAACTGAAGTACATTAATAGTATTTTTAATATTTTAATTTTAACAAATATATTAAAATTAATATTTTTAATTTTTTTATTTGTAAGAATTAGATTCATAAAAATGTTGTTTACTATATTTAAAAGCTTCTCGTACATATTAGAAAGCACCTAACAATTTCATTACCTTTACAAAAGTATTTTGTCGAAAAATATAATTTAGAAACTTTTTTAAAAAAATATTAGCTTTTAAAGACTTTTTTTTTTTTTAAAAGTATATAGTAAAAATAAAAGTTTGGCAATTACAACTTAAAAATGTAAATCTCCATGCAAGATAAGCTACAAATGTAAAGTGTAAATGTACATGTTTGTTGTAAGAGTACAATAAGCCAAATACCGAAAGCATATCTATGACTAATTAGGAGAGGGCCCGATAATGATAATCTAAAAAAGTTGAAGGAGACAAAAGAAAAGAAACCAGGTCACCACATAAAATTGTAATTGTAATTGTAATTAAAAGCTAACAGAGACAAGTAATCTTATAAGAGAAAATTACAGATTTTGTGAACAGAATTGAACATTTTGAAGCAGTACATAATGAAGAGAAAATTGGAAGTGGAAAGCAAACAGTTGAACCCATAATAATTTACAGCGGCACAGCAAGATCAGAGAGCTGAAGAAGAAGTGACAGAAGCAGAAATGGCATCAGCATCGAAAGACCAAAGATCCCCAACCACGTTTTCCTGAACGTTGTTATTATTAGGCGCAGCCGATTGGCCTTCGTAGTACGGAATCTGATCATAAAAACTGATGTAGTTGTCGTACGCCATAAGCTCCTCCGAAAGCTTATCAACTTTGTTACTTTCCTCTTCTTCACGAGCGTGTGTCTCGTGAAGAGAAGCAGCCTGAGAAGGAAATGGCTCAACTTGGTTCAGATCATAACCAAACTCCAAGTTGAGAGTTTTGGCGTTCAAATTGGTAGAGTATTGTTGTTGAGGAAAGGGAGGATGATTTTGAACGGAGTATTGGGGATCCTCATTGGGGAAATTGACTTTGGCTTTCTTGCCGCGGATTTTTCGGGCTTCTCTGTCGTAGGCTCTAGCAGCTTCTTCAGCGGTGTTGAAGGTGCCAAGCCAAACACGAACCCCTTTTCTTGGATCACGAATCTCTGCGGCCCATTTGCCCCACGGTCTCTGCCTTATCCCTCTGTATAAGTTCTTCCTCTGCCTCTTCACGGGCTTGGGCTCGTTATTAACTGACTGACCTGGGGGTGGGGGAGATTGGGGCCTTTTGAGAGGATGAGAAGAATGATGGAGTTGCTCCGATTCGGCGAATGTGTTTGGCCAAAGCTCGGAGGGTGTAAGACGGCGAGAACGATGGTGAGGGATGAAGTCTGCAATGATAGCACCGCCACACATGACTTTGTTTCTGTGTTTGTTTTGGAATCAGATGTGAGATAAATGGGAGAGCCAAGACCCCTTTTTGTACCTGCAAAATAACATGACGTGGCACACAATTGAAATTCAATGCGTATACCAAACCCCTTCTCACAATTTTGCTTTTACCACGCGCCTCTCTACTCTCTACTCTCTCTACCTATACATTCTTTGCTTTAGCATTCCGTTAAATTGATATCATTACATTCATATTTAATAATTCAAATTTTAAGTTAATATTTTTAATAATAACAAATTTAAATAATTATGCATCATTAAATCTTTATTTAATAATTACAATTTGTTAAATTAGATAATTCATATAATTTTAACTGTATGGAATCCACTCCATCACGAAGGGAGTACCTCCCACACTTTCTTTGTTCCACATCATCAATCTTATGTTTTCGGAAGCAAAAATGTTTTTTGAAAATTTCAAATCAGATTTATTAGGATAATAATTCTCTTATCATATATATTAATAATGTTTATATATTTTTTATTATATTATATATTATATCTTAAATTTTTTTCCTATTCAATATATTTTAATTAAGATGTATAATAAATATTTTTCTTACGATAAAAGTATATTTAATATGATAAAAATATAAAGTAAAAATATAAATATAAAAAAATATATGATAAGAAAATTTGATTCAAAAGTATCTATTATCATCCATTTAAATTGAAAGTTAACAAAAATTTTCAATAAATGGAAATTTACTTAAAAAATAGCAAAAGATAATAAAAAACGATGACAATCAATTTTTTTCTATAAATGAAAAGAATAAAACTAAGAATAATATATACATATATATTATTTACTTTGAAATAAATAAAAAAATATTTAAAGGTTAAATTTAATTTTTTTATTTTTATTTCTTACCAACTAAATAGATAGGAAAACCAAAAAAAAAAAACATAACTGAAGTTAAAAAAGAAAAAGAAATTATAATTAGATTGTTTGTTTAAAAAAAAGGATATATATATATATATATATATATATATATATATATATATAAAGATTATGCATATTGTTATTGCAAGAATATTAGTTAAATATAAAAATATTAAAAAGTATGGTAAATGGATATTAATAATATTTTTAATTAATTTTTAAATACTTAAAATATTGATAAATATAAAAGTAGTAAATTTAATTTATGCTTTATTTTAATATGGATTATATATTTTTTATTATATATTAAAATAAATTATAAATAAAATAAGTCATATCACAAATATTCTAAAATATATATATATATATATATATATATATATATATATATATATATATATATATATATATATATATATATATATATATATATATATATATATATATATATATATATATATATATATATATATATATATATATATATATATATATATATATATATATATATATATCCAGCACATCGTATACCCAACTCGTGGGCATAAATCCATGTCGATTATGCAAACTTAAACGAGCCACCATCCAATGGTGATTGTGACTTTGAACATGAAAGACTATACTCAGATATGCTATTATATTGTGAGCTTTTTGCATTGATTTGAAATGCTACTTTATTGAAAGTTAGTTTGTCAGGCTTTCTTTTATCGTTATGATAAGAATATATTTGGATCAGCTTATATACCAATGAAGACTAATAACATATTTAATTCATTTCAGAGAAATAATTATTGTTTTTCTAAAACCTCAGTTAAAAAAACTGAAAGAAATAAGCATGTGTCTGGCACACGTTACATTAGCTAAAGACTCATAAATTTTGCATTTTAAAAATGTAGATAAAATTTATACATCCAACAAGAAAGCTAGCACGCGCGCACACACGTATGCGTGTGTGGTATAGCTCAAGTTTTTTTTTTATTTAAAAAAAGCATGTATGTGTGAGAGAGACATAGGTTACATTGTTTAAGGACTCAGTTTTTTTTTTCTGAAAAGTATATATATAATTCATAGATCCAGAATCTTTACAAGGAGGCGGGCGTGTACACACACTATATATAAAATAAATTTTGTATAGAATTTATTTATTTTTTAGGGTCAAAACATAAAAATATTTTTTCCCGAAGAAAACATAAATACCTTGATTATAATATCCATTTTTTTTTAATGGATCAAAAGGTGAATGGCATGAAGGCCCTTAAGCACACAAATCCAGAGGTACAAATAAGGACAAAAAAATGTACAAGCCCAAAACAGTACTCACAAACATCTTAATTCTACGACCCCAAAAAGAAAACTTAATTTTATTTTTTATTTTTTTAATCTACTCTGACCAGGTAAAAACCAGCCGAAGACATCGGTCCAAAAGCAAAAATAACAAGAACGTGATATTCTAGTTTTCAATTTCTTGCCAAAATTGGTTAAATCTATTGGGTGGGCCTAAAATGTTAATTTGGACTCGTGCACTAGCGATCTATTATCCAACTAAGTCGAATTTAGGCCCATTTTCACACGTCATGGTAAAGTACAATAACGCTGGGGCTTCATAGGATTTGGGTTGAGTGTGATTCAGTTGTGGCGGTCCAGTTGATTAATAGTGAATGTCCTCTTTTCCACCCTTGTGTTCAGTTGTCATTTGTGAAACTTATCATGTCTCAACCTTCTACATAGAGATAATTGGTATGTGTTTATCTCCTATTGCTATGAGGAAGGTAGCCATGTGACGGATTGGCTTGCAAATGCTTCACATGATATTGATATTGGTCTTCGCTATTTGATGATTGGGGATATACCGCTGTTTCTTTTTAGTCAGTTTATTCCTTATTAGTTTTTGTTTCCTTTTGGGGCTTTATTTCCTCCATATTATATAAAAAAGGATGTCCTATCATTTATTCTATCAACGTTTTGTTTAAGAAGATGAATATGCTATTGACAAAAAAAAAGGCACAAAAATACTATGACAATTCTTTTTATTTACATTTTTTTGGGCGGATTAAGCTTTTGGACTTCATATTTTTATCACTCCTTTAATTGTATATTATGTATTTTAGTCTCTTAATTTACTAATCAGATAAACTGTTGATTTTGTGATAAGCTTTCTCCAAATTATTACGTTAAAAGGAGATATGCTACTTTTCAGTCCCTTAATTTACTAATTACATAAAATGTTGATATTAAGTAAACTTTTCATCCAAAATACTACATTAATTGGAGATAAATTACGTTAAAATTATTTTTTTAAATAAGATACCACTTTATTCACCATTTCCCAGGTCCCTGTTTTACAAAAGATACAAGGTTGCCTGAATTAATATTTAATTTTTAAATTAATTTAAAAGTTCTTTATTTAATATTTTTTATTTTTGGACTAATTTAAACAATTCTTAAAATTTTCGCAGGATATCATCCAACTTGTTTCGTAATACATAAAGGTGACCTGGACACTACAATTCGGTATCGAGCCGTGATATATGAATCTATTAACAATGTTCCACATTTTCATACATCTATAGTCAACGGTTTAATATTTTATTAAAATAAATAAATAATTTACATCCAAATATTACTAAATCAAGATGCTGTTGGTATGTAGATGAACTTTTTTTGGTTTGCAGCCCATGTTATTAAAACTTTCCATTTAACATACAAAAGTTTACATCCTACCTTTTTTCTTTTCTTTCTAAATTCTCATCACTTTATTTTTATCATTGTAGAATTTTATTTTTAAAATATATTAAACACATTTTTAACATGTTAATTTAGAAAGTTATTTTATAAATTATTTTTAGAATTAAATTTTCATAAATGATTTAACATAATTTTTGAAAAAATATTTAGCGTATTCAAAATTAAACTTTTCAAGATAACCGAAAAAAGAGTGATGTAAAAATTAAAAAAAAAAAAGTTTTAGCCAGCCAGTGATAGATGGGGTTTAGCTGGCCCACATTTTCTTCCATAGACATATATACAAATGAATCTTAATTCTCTTACATGTGTAGAGTGCCCCTACATTTCATTACTTCCGAATCAAATGGTTAAATTTATTTACTTTTAAATAAAAATAAAAATAAAGATCAATGACTTACACTAATGTACTGAAATGTAAGCCTTGAGATATGTACCGATCATTTACGTATACAAATACAAGGTTGGTTTTGCATCAGATAATGTTAACGGAAAGTATCAAATTTAACCTTAAAAATATATCTACAACTTCGAGAGCATTGATCGAGGGTTTATAAGGTAAAATATAATTTAAATTGTTTTGTAAGCATTCCTTCTGCTGTCTGTCTTAAGAGAAAAAATAAAAAATAACGATAAATGTAATAAATAATAATATAAGAAAAATACAAGAAATAAAAATATTAAATAAATAATAATATTATTGGACGTATAAAATTATACTTAAAATTTTAAGAATATATCTTATTATTTTATTATATTTATAAGTTTATTAATTTTAAATTACTTTTATATTTTTTAACTAAATAATATATAAAAATATATGGAAATACCTAATTCTATCCAAACTATTTTAATTAAATTAAGGATATGCTTGGTAAAATTAGTGGATAAGTTAATTAAAAAATTTGACAGTTGAAAATTTGTTGATTAAAATAAAAAATATTTAGTAAAATTAATTCATAAAAATAAAATAAAAAATAAAAACATAACTATTAAATTTGAGTTTAAGCATAATATTTTTTAACTTATTATTATTTAAAGATATTTCTATTAAAAATATTATATAAATAAATTTATAGTTATTTTAATAATTATATATTATAAAAAGAGTTTGATAATTTTATTTATTTATTTATTTTATTATTTATGATGTATTTTTAATAAAAAAATTTAAATAAATATTTTTATTTAAAATTTAAAATATTTTTAAAAATTTTATAAATAAATTTTAAACAATATTTCTATAAAATATTTATTTTATCTTTAAAAATTTATCAACAAAAATTAAATTTTTTATTTAAATTATTTAAAACTAAATTAAAACACTGTAACATTAAATAATAATATAAAAATAATATCTAATAAAAAATAAAAATTATCAAATATATAAAAAAAATTAAAAATATAAATAAACATAGTTAAAATCTTAAAAATTAATAAAAATAATGTTAAAAATACTAATTATCTCATATAGCTGTTTCATCTTTCATATAAAATACATTCACAAAGGTATTATAAGTTTAAAACTTTATTTAAACAAATCCATACTAAGTCGCAATATATTTTTTTCTTCTTAAAAATGGATCCAAACCAAATTATGAACATCCCTGCTCTCTGTTACGGTTCATGTTTCTTTCTCTTTATTTGATATATAATTTGTTATTAATTTATTTCATAGTAAAAATGTAATTTGTGTAAATGTAACTATATTGACTCCAAATAGTAAATGCATTTACAAAAATAACTTGTGCAAATTAGAAAAAGGTGGGGAAGATGAGGCACGCAACAGGTAATCAGGGATCGTGTACGAGTCTATCTCATTCTCTGGAATTCTAGTGCACACCAGGCACCATTAAGTAGCTTACTATTATAATTGGAATATTCATGAACAAGTTTTAGTCGATGGTGTGGTGTTGATCCGAAGTAGCTAGAATTGCGGTGAGTTAGAGTAAGAACAAATCATGGCCAATATGCAAACATGTGTCCTTCTTGACGTGTGGAAGGCCAAGTAACGAATCCGGACAAAACCGACAAGAACAAGCCCGCTTCTATCTCCTCTTTCTCTCACTCTCACTCTTTCTATATAACATCCTTTGTTTATAACATGTTCAATCATCCCTTGCCTTTGCGTTGTGTTGCACTTTGAAGAAACAAAAGAACAAAATAAGTGCGATATCGATGGAGGAGGAAAGGACCGGAATCACGAACAAGCACGGAAGGAAGAAAATCCACCCATTAGGCAGCTTAAGTATTGGTGGCGAAGGAGGGATTACAGGGCTTCTTGTGTTTGGTGGAGCCTTGGCCGTTGCAGGTTTCATGGCAGTTGCCTCTTTTGCCAGCAACAAACGTAAGGCAAAGGGCATCCATGATCACCAACCTAAACCTATACCCCAACAATTATTATTGGACGAAAATGGATGTAAGACTCAAGAAGATCATCAAACCAACCAAAACCTCACCTCTCTTCTTCAACATCCGAATATCCAACATGAGGATGCTCCATGGTAGGCCATATAAACATTTGGAACATCATACTTCGTACTGGAAAGAGGAAGAAATAAATAAATTTTTATCATATAATCAAGGACCCATCATAATTAATTTTAAAATTTATTAACTAAATCTAGTAAAAATCATGTTTTTCTCTCTCCAATCTAATCGTATTATATCAGTTAGAGAGGACCCATAAATATATTACACGCATACGCAGCTATGTTAATTAGTAGCCATACCCTTTCATTTAGTTAACTTAATTAGGAGGTTCATAAATGTTCCTGTCTTTGTGACCTTGTTCAATTTGAATGCTTCGTTAACAAATCAGTTGCTGCAGCTGTTGGACATCCGATATGAGCATTGACCAAGAAACCTCCGAGCTGCTATCTGCTCAACCTTCGGTTCTGGTAATTCATCCTTCTTTTTTTTTAATGCAGTTGCTTGAGTTTGCGTGTGACCTTTAACTTGTTACAAACAACTTGGATGTTGAATATGGTTGCTTCAGGAGAAAACTGAACTTAAAGCGAGTAATGTAGAGGAGAGCCCAACCCGGTTTCACCATCAGGAAATTGTGTTTTCTGACTACTCGCGGCCAGAGAGTGCAGTGTCGTCTAACGAAAGTGGGGTTGGGGAAGAGAACATGGAGTCATTGTTGAACAACTCAAGTGGGCATGCACAAGAGGTGGAAAATGATGAATCTCAAGATGGGCTAACAACCACAGAAACAGAAATGGAGGATGATGAAGTTGAGGAAGATGATGACGACATGATGTCTGATGAAGATAGTTCAAAAGTAACAGTGACCACCTCGGAGGCAATATGGCCTGCAAAGCTGATACAAAAACCAGAGCAAAAATTCAAAGGAGAGTTCTGCGATAGCCATGTTTGCTGCGACTCTG
The DNA here is from genome assembly GCA_037954105.1 of Canavalia gladiata. Classification (NCBI taxonomy): domain Eukaryota; kingdom Viridiplantae; phylum Streptophyta; class Magnoliopsida; order Fabales; family Fabaceae; genus Canavalia; species Canavalia gladiata. The sequence continues at coordinate 15,195,422 of CM075661.1, read as the reverse complement.
ATGGGGATGGGTTGGACTATGTTGGTGACGATGAGGCCATAATAGGGGGAAAACAAGTAACTTTGAACCAAAAAGTAAACTTGTCAATGGTGCGGAATGGTAAATCATCACTAATCACGAACTGGGTTTATCCTTTGCTGTTGCTACCGCTGCTGTCGCTCCTTCTACTTCTACTCACGCGTCGCTCAAAAGAAGCATTTTATGTCCTTGATGATGGTAGTTCAATAATAGTGCCGTGAAGCCAATCAACCATCCATATGTTCATTTTATTTATTATTACTATTGTTGTTATTATTTTGCCAAATGAGTCCGCAAGTGGACATTGCTATTCTCATCTTTATAGAAACATATACCATGTGGATTTGAAAATGGAGATAAAAAATTGTTATTAACATAATGCATTTTTTAACATTTTTTTATTATCTATTGAAATTTATGAAATGATATAACTCTCATTTGAATTAACTAATTCTTAATCATAATTTATTTCATGCGTTATAAAAATGAATGTTTCACTAATATTTTTAATGGAGATAAGTCATCAAAAATAATTTTTTGTTAAAGTTATTATGCTTCATAATTTTATAATAACGTCAAATTTTATTAATTTAATTATTAAAATAAAAAAATCTATTGTACAAATAAAAGTTACGAAAACTTTCATTAAATTTTTTTATATTTTATTGAACATTTTCTATTTTGTATATAATATATTTTTTAATAAATATTAAATATTTTAAATTTATAAAAATTTACAATAAAAAAATTTAATTTTCCAATTGAATTGATAAAATTTAATTTCATTAAATAAAATAACTTCAACATAAATTATTTCAAAATTACTATCTCCACACTATATATACACATATTTATATATTAAATAATTATTAAACTATAACAAAACATTTTTATTTTTATATATTTTAAAAATATATAATACATTTTTACTGTATATAAATAAAATATCAAATATTTTAAATTATTTTAAAATTTTACAACTATAATCTATATAATATAAATTTTTAATCTAACAATTAGTTGTAAAATAAAACTATCTAATATATATTATCAAATAATATAATACTTAATATAACTTGTACCAATATAAATTTATCGATTCTTTCTTTCTCACATACACACATTCTGACCTAATATGAACACCATTATAATTAGCATTTTTCACACGCTTGGTAGAAACTGGAAACTTAAGCTGACAAGGAAAAATGATGCAGGAATAGCAATTTCCTTGGGTAAATGCTTAGTTTCTGCATATAAGTACTTTACAGTGTATAAACCTTTATCCTATCACTCTTTTCTATATACAATGCCTTGAGTTTCGAGTCTGTGGCTCAATAGGCAGCTGCCGGTTTATTGGGTTAGTAACTGGGAACAAATATATAAGAACTGTAAATCAAAATTTAGACACATAAATGTCTGCGTTGCTATAGACAAAACTTAATTCCCTAGTCTGATTTGTAATAGTTGGGCAAAATGTAGTCGGCGCCTTGGACGGTCAAGTGCCACTGCAATCAAATCAACTAGCATTCGAGAATGCCACGGTCTTCCATCAAGCTTGGCCAGCTGCAACCGGTAGACCATCCTAAAACTCCCAGTATTAGATCTACTCTTGAGCAAGCACTGACCTAAAAAACAAATTATTTGTCTAAATTAACCAAGAACACGCTTGATGAACTAACGATCATAGATTAAGTATCAATAATAATGAGTGATTTCGGTCACGATAGAGTACCAAATGTTCTAAATTTCCTTCTACATGAAATAGCATAACAGCCATTCCCCTTCCTCCATCAATCTCAGCCTGGTCGTTTGATAAGGTCAAGTGTTAGGCATATGCCAAAATAGAACCATTATATAATGTCAAAGACGTCTTATCTGAGAACTGTACAGTTGCCCGGGTTTAGTTTAATCACTTACCACACATGAACATATGGTTATGCCTGCAGTGGCCAATGCGGTAGTGACCTCACCCATCATGCCTGAAATAATTGTTTACCAGGTTACAATCAAGAAGGTGGAATAACGTCTGTTTATTGCCAGAGAGATAAGTCATCAACCAGAGAAACGCATGGAGGGTTTCTCACTAGATGGAATAAAAAAAAGCAGCAAATGAAACACTACTAAATATTCATTTCAGCATTGGAAAATCCCATCTCTAAGCCATTTTCTGACCAGATGGGTTTCACCTCCATGATATCACTCTACTCTTGCATTGCATTATTAGAATGGAAAAGTTGCAGATACCACAATGTTCATTGGCCACTAGGTGTAAAGCATCCATTTTATGAACATGGATAATCAGTATAAGATTATAGATTAACATGTAGTATCATACGTAAACAGCATATTGCTATGATTACTGACTACTGCAAAGCATATCCTCTATCAGCAACGTTCACTTGCATTTTGCACATCCCGGCAAAAGCAGATTCAATCAATATTATCAACAAGAAAAGCTTACCTCTTCTGTCTATACATACTACCGATAACCATTGGATGGAGTGCCCTTCTATATTGTGCCAAGAGGCAATTTTCTGAGCTTGCCAACTTTCTAAACCCGGCAGGACTTCCCTATATCTTGGAATGTTGACTTGAATCATCTTTGCAACAAGGTTTCCCTGCAACAACTCCCCTTTGCCCTTGAAACTTTCATGCTGTATATGCTTATTATGTTTTCCATTGATCTTAGGGGTCCAAACACTTCCATTTGTACTTTGGAGGATAGTCTCATTTCTTCCTGGAGTTGATATTTCCACTCCATTCACGAACATTTTCCCCCCGACATGTTTGGAACCACTGGACCCATTTGGAAGTTCTTCAGATTCACTATCCCCTTCGGAATCAATGACAAAGTCATTGACTGCTTCTGTAGTAATATCACCAGCAGAACGTGCAGCTTGCTCCCTCAGAAACTACACAAAATATAAAATGTTTATTTAAAGCTCAACTTTTTCAGGGGTAGGCCTTCAGATGAAATCCTACCTTCATTATTTTGTGTCTCGCACTACGTGTTTTAGCATGTTGCAACCACTGCTTATGCCTCTGGAAAGCTGATTTGCTAGAAAGTGCCTGGAACCAAAGTTAATGTATGAGCTCCAACAAAGTGAAAAAGGTATACACGGTAATTATGACTAACCATTTCTTTTTATATATATTCAAGAATAATTTCCTTAAATAACAGTTTAAAAAGGGTGTAAACAATTTATCATTGTCAATCAAGAAACATACAAATCATTATGAAGTGGTTGAAATTATAGGATTTAGGTAGGGAGAGAAAGGAAGAGTGAGAAAAGAAATGCTCAACACAGGAAGATTTTATGAATATGGGATGAAATGACTTATGTTAAAAGTTAGGTCAAATATTAGCATAATATTACAATTTATGAGCCAAATCCCTCTACTGCAATAAGACTGCTAATCCTAATTAAATAAGGAAACATAAATATTTGACAACTTTTAAGAATGCTTCCTTAATGAGATGATAATTAATTCTATTATATAGTCTAAAGCTATTGAAAGATATAGTAAATATATTGATGTTATGCTAAGATATCCTAAAATGCTCTCGAGATATTCTAACAAATAAAAATGTGTAAAAATGTATAATTTAATACTGAAGCATTTGGATAGCAAAAATGATCATAAGTCTGAAACTTGAGAACAGTAGATTTTTTTTGAAAGGCAGAACAGTAGATAGTGAATCATACAATTCAATAAACATAGCACAGTATCTTCCTATTTCTTCCATTGCAAAGTAATTTATATCAGCACATATTCAAAACATAATGACTTTCCAATTACATCAAGTCTATCAAACGAAAAGTTAAACATATAGAATGAGTTGAACAATACTGACATTATATGTGATTATCTCCACAACTTCTGCATTTGCAAGTACATGAGCAGGAGAAACAAGATTGCCATTGACCTGCATTTACACCAAATGAGCCTCTAATATTTTACTAATACATACATTTTATTTTGTCTTTTCCTGATTGATACTTGATTCCATTAGCATGCAAATTAGGGGAGTCATACCTTTGCAGCTACCATCTTGTTGCCTATTTCAGTGTGTATCATATAAGCATAGTCAATGACAGTAGCACCCTGAGGAAGATTCTTAATCTGCATATAAAATGATAAAAAATATTATCAAGAAACTGCAGACAGTATTCAGAAACAAGTTTCGTAATTATCTTCTTCTAAATTGAAGGGGGGAAAGTAGTCATATAGGATATGGCATGGCCAACCTACCTCGCCCCTTGGAGTGAACACAAAGACACGACTGCCCAGCAGATCTCTTGTAACAGTGTCCACAAATTCCCTAGAGCTCATGTTGCCAACAAACTCTTCTTGCCACTCTCTGATTGCATTGAGCCAGCCAATCTGTAGAAAAGGAAATAATTGAAGATCCTTTTTTTTTGGGGGGGAGGGGGGGGGGGAGGCCAAGGCTACCACAGGATCAACAGCTTAATGGCATCAAAATTGAGTTTTTTTATAGAAATCTCTTTAAAAGATTATTTCTATCATAACCTATCAAGGACAGATAACATACTCTGAGTGCAATATTGGCATTGTTAAGACAAACTGTGTTGCCTCTAGAGCTTTTACTACGGGGCATCCCACTTCCAACCAAGCCTGTGACAAATTCTCTCCCACTGTAATGAGCAGCAATGCCCCTCTCAGCTATCAAATCCATTTCTTCTGTTCTAATCTGCAAAGGTGACTCAAAAAGGATACACTCAAAAGAAAATTATCTGATGATGTTCATTAGGACCAGCTAAGCTTTATATGCTATTAGCTGGTGAAAATGGAACATACAAAAGTACAATTTAAAAACAAAAAAAAATACCTGGACTTCTAGCCTAAACATGGTCTCATACAAAAATGGAATCACAGTGGTATGAAGACTCTGATAGCCATTTGGTTTAGGGGTTGCAATATAATCCTTCACCTAAAACAAAATAAATCAAATATTTCTCACCAGTCAATGAAAATTTGTTTCTCTCAAAGCCAACACTTTCTATTCTCAAATAGAATAAAAAATAATATACTTACAGATCTAGGAATGGGGGTCCAGATTCCATGGATCAATCCCAGAACATGATAGCAAATCTACAAAAAACACGAAAAGTGAGAGAGATGCCTTCTGATATATCAAGTAAAAAGTATAGTGGAACACACTCATTGCTATCGCCATGAGTAGATAGGTACCTGCTGTGCACTGCATAAAGGCCCAACCCCAATGCATGACTTTGGTTTAATAATAACACGAAGCTGGGTACAACAAACAGTTGATCTTCAACAAACAGACTTAAAATTTTATCCAAAATCTTTATAACACTTAAGTACTTCAAGGTATATATCAAAAGCAAACCTGTGCAATCTGGTTAATCTCACTGATCGAACTTCTTGATTTGAGAACAGCTTTATAGATACTGCAAATGCCCAGCAATTTTTCTTAATAAATAGCCAGAAAAGTACCTCAAATTACAAACCAAAGCTTGCATATAAAGTATGTGGAAGCATTTTAATTTTTAAGTGATATATGGCATAATATAATTAGTGGAATTTCAAACAAATCAACCAACATGATCAGTTGGATAAGCAAAAGGATGGCAATGACAGTAAGATTAGTGGCTTAACCTGTAAGGCTCTTTACACACAGCACGGACTTCTGTTTTAACAGTTAGAAGGTCTAAGAATTGATCATCTTGGATTTTCTCCCTCAATATTTTGTTTGCCTGTCAAGAAAGGGAGAGCAAGGACACTTAATCAATGGACATAAAGATGGCTAGCATTTAAAATTTTTCATCCTGTCTATTTGAACACCAATTTAAGATAGACAGGCCAGCATTACCTCCAGAAGTTCTTTCTCATGTTCTTTGTATAGCTCTGCTACTCTTATCTTCACCTTAGCATAGTCTTCCGCATTTGTGTACATAAATGATAGATTTTCTAGTTCAGACTGCATCATCAAAATAGCATAACTATGAATTATGACATATCGGAATTTCCCTTATGTGAAGAAATATAGATATATTATAATAAACTTAAAAGAATTTTAAAACTATAAATACATGGACTCATGGCATTAAAGGAAAAAAAATCACTACTAGTCCTAAGTGATTTTGTAATTATAGGATACCTTAATTTGATACATCCCAAGCAATTTTGCCAAAGGAGCAAATACCTGCAATGTCTCCATCGCGATGCTAGTCTGTACACAGCATGTTAATGTTAGGAAAACATATAGGACTATGCTTATCTTACACTCAACTCACTTGATATACATAACAAGATAAACAACAATACTGCTATACTCAACAGTGGTAGCTTTCAGTAAAAGTCGACTGAGACCCCAGGCAAAGTCTACCTGCAATATTAGGGGTTCATGTCCTGCAGTCATCAACTTTTCACTTTAGGGAGGGCTTTACCTAACCACCACCCTAGGCCCGAGAGTTAGTCTTAGAGCTTCCCATGAGGATATTCAGTCAAAAAACAAAAAAAATGGTAATACTCTATAATGTCGAAGACATAAATGTCTTGGGTGTATTAAGTACTATCAAGTATCAACCTTATGTCACCTTTTACCAAAAATCAATGAAAACAACATAATGAAGTAAAGGCTACTCACAGAAAAATTTAGTTCTTCATAAACAATGAAATTCACTTTTTTAGTTTCAACTTCAAGACATTGAAGATTAACAAAAATTGGTCTAAATGGTATGAAGGCCCGTTTCAGAGGAAACAAATGTTGCCAATATGAAATATTTCTATCAAAAGGTCAAAATCCCTAACTTTACTTGGTTTCAAAGTCATTTTTTTATGGGAATGGATCTTTTCATGTCAGATTTTGACATGACAAGGTCATCGGAAAACTGTGTCTATCTTGCTCTTTATAGACATTCACAAATTTTCATATGGACCCACCTATTTAATGTTTTGAAGAGAGAGATTGACAAAATAACATGAGAAGATCCATTCCCTTTTTGTATTATCTCAAAATAAAAGAACTGCAAGGCCATAATAGGTTCCTTCCTTTTGGCAGAACAGAAAAAAGTCACTATTTGCTGATTCAAACCAGTGGCACTAACCTGTTTACGTGGAGGCATATGTGATAGAGTACGCATGTTATGCAACCTGTCTGCTAATTTGACAATTATAACACGGACCTGAAATGACACATTTATTAGTTGTCAAACTGCTTTCAACATAATATACTGGGAATAGTCAAGCATGTATAATGAAAAGGAGATCACCTCCTCTGTCATAGCCAGAAACATTTGCCGAAGATCCTCTGCTTTCACATCTTGAACGGAATCATTTTCATTCTTATACTTCAACTTTCCCAGTTTTGACACCTAGTTAGGATTTCAAATGTAACATACAACCAATTTATTTGGTAAATTTATGAATATGGCACCAAATTTATTGAGGATTTTAGATCTTTCTTTAATGCATTTCAGTCAAGATTCAAGAATAATAAGTACCTTGGTCTCTCCTTCCACGATGTGGCGAACAGTAGCACCAAATTCTTCCTCTATCCTCTCAAAAGTAACTATATTTGTATCTTCAACAGTATCATGAAGTAATCCAGCAACAATCGACTCCCAGTCAAGTTCCTAGACAAATCATTGGATCTATCATAAATATAACTTGTTATACACACTAATTATGTACAATTTTCCAAAAGAGGAAGCATTTCTTCATGACTCACAAGTTCCCCAAGAATACGTGCAACCTCAACTGGATGAATGATGAAGGGTTCACCACTACGTCTTTTCTGACCATCATGAGCTTCAAATGCCAGCTGTAACAACAGGGAATAAAACAGAAACAAAGCGGAAAGATAAATACTACCATGTTGAAGATATGATTTTGCCAGAAAGAGCATGTTTAGTCTGCTTTTTGAGCTAGTCAACTTACCATAAAAGCACTGTGGACTAACTCCAGTTCTTTAGGAGACAGGTACGAGATTGTGGGTTTAAGATCCTGAGGTAATCAGATGATATATGGTATGGCTCAAACACTAGCAAAGAGGATGTCCCCATTTGCAGAATTATATTCAACATCACACATGATTCCATAAAAAAATTCAAGACTGTACCTCCCACAAATTTTCTGCAGAAAACTCGGTAGCAGTATTCAAAGAGAAGGCTGAAGAAGAATGTACTTGCCATCTCCTATGAGCAACTCGAGACAAGATAGATCTAGAGAATCCTTCAAGAAGTATGGTATCAAGTGCTTCATCAGGATATGAACCTAATACACTAAAGGCTTCGCATCCCTGTCAAATTTGCAAGATTAACAGATAACCTAATTAGTAATTAAAAATTCTTTGTAACCATATTGATTTAACATGAAAAAAAAGGCAATAAGGGTCCAAAGAAAAGGAAAATGATAAATTAATTACTCCCACAGTTGGAAACGCCAAACGCCAAGGGAAACTGCAAAAACTTACAAAATTATACCGGTTCCTTCTTCCGTTACGCCCGTTCGACAAGTACGAACACTGATGAGGATGAGCCGTGCTCGCAAGAAACCCGGTGAGGACCCTTGGAGCCTTCCACGCGCACGATAGAAGACTACAGTCGAATCTTCCACTTCCATCCCCTCTCCACAGCTTGCACGCGTTAACGCATTCTAAGGAAACTACAGCATCACACACACCATCACTCAAAAACCACACTCGCAAACTTTTCACTTAAAAGAAACAACAGCAACGATGAATGAACTAAACGACAAAAGGAACATTCGGTAAGATAGTAGAAAAATTCACAACGCTCCGATTGTTCGGGCGTGAATTAGTCGAGAGAAAAAAGAATTCTATGCGGGTCAATAGAGTTGAACCTAGACATGAAGCAAATTGTTTGAGTGTTCGTTTGCATTTTTTCGGCAACGAAGAGACCTGGAGGTAGGTGTTTTTGAAGGTGCGGGTTTATACGAAGGTTTAGTGGACGTACCTGACATGGAGGGTGCAGATGCCATGTTTTGTTGGAAGATAACAATCTCATTGAATCTTGAATCCCATGAGCGTGTGGAATTGGAAGCAGAAAGGGAATGAAAGGGTCATTTGAGTTATGGAGGAAAGGGGAATCGGAATTGTGGGGAGTGGAGTGGTTCGTTGTGTTGTGTAGATGGATGAAAGAAAGAAAGAAAGAAAGAGGTGAAACAAAAGAGAGAGCGATAACAGACACGGCCACGAGGGGATATCGAGTTTAGCTGAGGCCACACAAATACCGTTTCGTAAAGATATTTTCCTCTTTCTCCTCCTTACATAATAATAACATTATTATGAGTTTAACTTTGATATATATTTAATATAATATTTTTATGTTATTGCTGAATTAAAATTTATAATTAATATATTTTTTAAATTTATAAAATTAATAACTTTTAATAAGGCAATAACTATTACATTTAAGTTACATTAAATTATTATTTATACTAAAATGAAAAAAATAGTAATTATTGTTCCTTGTTAGGTTTAGCAAAATAGTTATTAATTAATGAATATTCAGTGACCCATGTATTTTTTTTTTTATAAAATTAACGTATAAATTAATTTAATTTTAAAAATTAATTAAAAGCTAAAAGCTAATTGAAAATTAAAAAATTAATTAAAAATTATAAATTAAAAAATTGTTGATCAAAATAAAAGTATTTAATAAAATTAATTTTTAACTAGCTATAAAGATCAAATGATATAAGAATATAACCATTATACATAAATTTAAATATTATAACTTTTTATTAATGGTAAAATTTTAATATTTTTTATTTAAATTAAATTATAATATTAAAGATATGATTAAAATTTTTATTAATTCTTTAATTTATATGTGTTTTATTAAAAAATTAAGGTAATATAAAGAAATTTAAATTTATTTATATATAAAAAAATTGATTTATTTACTTGTTTATTTTGTTATTAATAAAATATTTTTCTTCAAAAAATTATATTGTTAAATATTTAAAATTAAAATATTTATTTGTAAGATTTTATAAATAAAATTTAAATAATTTTATAAAAAATATATTTTATTTATTTTTATAAAATTTTGAATTTTTACCAAAAATATCAAATAATTTATTAAATAATTAAACTAGATTCTATAACATTGAATAATAATATAAATAAAGGAAGAAATAGCATGCAAAAGTGACAAACAAAAAATTATCTAAGAGTTCAAGAGATAAAAGTAGAGAAAATTAACTTTCATATACTTGTGAATTTGTGAAGGAGATTAGGGTTTTCTCTAACTAATAGAGAGTCTATTTACGATGGATAAAAGATATATGTACATACAAAATATTATAAAAACTGACATAGAAAAAAAAGAAATAAAAAAAATTAGAAGTTTTATTTATGTAAAAATATTATTAGAAAGAATGTTAGATGTTATAAGATTAAAAATGTATTAGATAAAATTAATAGATAAGTTAGTTGAAAATAAAAAGTTGATTAAAATATAAAAATATAGTTAAAGTTAAAAATAAGATAAATCTAGTAATTAAATAAAAAATATTTAGTAAAATATAATTAGATTAAAATTTAAGTATTATAATTATGTTATCAAGTATAAAATATAATATTTTATTATTTAAATTAAATTATTGTCTTAAATTGAGGATAATATTTTAATTTATGCTTATATATTCATATAAAAATATTATATAAATAAATTTATAATTTTTTAATAATTATATATTATAAGAAATGAAAATTTGATGATTTTGTTTATTTATTTATTTAATTATTTTTTATATATTTTTAATAAAAAATATATTTTTTAAATAAATAATTCTTTGTTTGAAATCAAAAATATTTTTTAATAACAATATTTATATAAAATAATATTTTATTTATCTTACAAATTTTATCAACAAAATCAAATATTTTGTTATAAATAATTTAAATAAAATATTTAATAAATAAACTAAATATTATAATAAAAAATAATATTTTATAATAAATAAAATATTATCAAAATATATAAAAAAAATTACTAGTAATTAAAATCTTAAATTTTAGTATTAATAGCTTTAAAAAATGTTAATAACTATTAAAAGAATTATCATATCAAATAAAGTTAAAATAATTTTAAAATATTTCAGCTAATTTTTTATCATTTTATTTATCTAAAATATATTGTTAAGCACACTTTAAACATACCGTTTATTTAGATAAATTTTAAAGATGAATTATAATAATAAAGCTAAACATTAATAAATGTCTGATTATGGTAATAATTGACAATATCAGTTTCTAAAAATAATTACATTTATTTTTTTTATCAAAACTTATCTATATTATCGTAGATAACCGTTAAATCTGGTAATAATTAAAATCTTTTTGTTTAGGGATGGAAGTAAATCGAGCTGACCTAAGTTTTTAATGTCTGTTTAGAAATTTTGAGACTTGAGCCTGAATCTGTTATCTATTAAAGACTTTTTTTCTGTCAAATTCTGATCTAATTTAAAGTTTACAATACCTGTAAGTCTGTTTAAAAGTTTATATTACAAAAAAATTAATAAATAAACTTAAAATCTATATAAATAATTAATTAAAAAATTTTGTAAATTTAAAGCCTACAAGATAAGAAGATCATTAAATAGGTCTAAAACATATATATATATATATATATTAATATCATGTAATAAGATATAAAATAAATATTATATAAATATAATATATTAAAATAAATATAAATATATAATATATAAATATAAATAGACTTCTGAATAGGTTAAATAGGTTTTTTTATAAACTTGGGCCTGATTTGTTTATCTAAAAAGACTTTTTAACGAGCCTAAACCTGTCTATTTATTAAATGAGCCGAGTTTAACAACACTTTAAACGAGTCAGTCGTAAACCTCATCGAACGGCCTTATTCACTTTCATTCCTATTTTTGTTTTATACCTTATTCATTTCCATCCCTACTTTTGTTTTATATTATAAATATCTTTCGCATAAGAAGCTTAAAATATTTATAGTATGTTGTAATGTTTTGATTATTTATTGCGAAGATTTACCTCTCACAATTATTTTAATTATTCTCAATAATATATATATATATATATATATATATATATATATATATATATATATATATATATGAAAGAGTCGTGTTTAATATTTTAAAAAAAAAAATCAATACATCCAATATCTAATAGTAATATAATATAAAATATGTTTAAATTTTACTTTCTTCTATTTTTTCTTAAAAGATCAATGTATTTTATATTTAAATATATTTTAATAATATTATATAGTTTCTTTCTGCAAAAGAAAGGAGTGTATTCAGCTCTATTATTAATGATACGGATTTACATCTTCATGACTTTAAAATTGTAGATGTATCAACTCTCTTAGTAAGTTTTTTTTTTTATTCGTATACAAAATTCAAACTTAAAATCTTATTTAAGGCAAATCAAACATATATTAATAACAAAATGTTACTTTGATTTGGATGGTTAAAATTGCTAATAACTTTTAAGATGGAATGACAACTATTAATTTCAAGAAAACACATTAAACTCTCCATTAATTTAGGTCAAGTGTCCTAAATTACTATAACAAGTTGAGATGATAAAATTGTGTATATAAACGTATATACAATTCATTTTGGGATAAAAAATAAATGTTTGATGAGTAAATAAAAATACTACCATACTCATTCTTAGATGTTTATTTATTTATAAAGTTATTTTTTAATATTATATTATTATTTTTTATCATTTTAAGAGGAGAACAATTTTATTTTCTATTATTTTTATTTAATAATACTCATGAATATTTACTAGTCATGTTATTTTGGATTCAGATTAATCCATCCTAAGCCAAAATCAGCCATACACATCTCTCTAATCAACATTGTCAATCAAACATTTGGGTCAACTTACTCAAGTTCCAACACTCATGCAGCTATAAAGACATTTCTTATATTCTTACACATCAAATCAGTATTTAAGGCTCCCACCATTAATATTAATAATTTAAAATATTTAGCGGTTAAGAAGTTCATCGCAACTTAAGATGTATGGTGTTTAAACATTCCTTGATCAATGTTATTACTCTCTTGTAATGAACTTTTATATAAAAAACATTCACACATTATCCAATCCAATATGTTTTATACACTATTATTTTATTAAAATATTTATGACTTGAATATTAAAATCTCATTATAAATACTTTCATCATTAATTCAAAACTTTCTAATGAAATAACAACTCTTACTATCATCATTGAACTTTTAAATCTGGTTAATAAACTTTACAATTTTTACTCCGAATCATATATGAATATGTGTAACTCAGTAATATGAATAAATGAATATGGAAAAAAGAATTACTCAATCTCGCTCCATCGCTAACGCAATTAGATAAAACTTTTAGTGTCTAATTTTTATTTGTGTTTTTACAAAATTAAAAATGTTATTAAAAAAAGTCTTTATCACTTAAACAGCTAAATCCACAAAAATTGATAAATTTAACTGACTAAATGATTAAAAAAGTTATTATAAAATTACATAAAAATAATAATTTACCTAAAATAAACAGAATATTCTCCCACTTTTTTAAAAATATTGAATTCTAAATATTAAGGGAAAATTGATTTTAACGTAAAAAAAATCAACAGATTGCGAAAGTATTTAATAATAGAACAGAATGGATTAGTATAAAATATAATGACATATAACAAAGTAATAATATTTTATGTACTATATTTAGTGTGGAAAAAAACAGAATCATATATTTTATTTTGCGCTTGATGTTTGTTAAACAAATATAACATTATGTTTAATTGTTTGTATATTTTTATTTTATTTAATGTTTAATTAAGTATAAAAAATGAGCGATGATTCTTTCCTACTCTAAAAGTAAAAAGACAGTCTCTCACATCTCAATCTAAAGATTAATAATTTTTTTATAAAAATTAAAAATTTATATCTAAATGTACTCGAATACAAAAAAATTCATGCATAAATTTTTTTAAAAAAATTAAAATTTAATAATTTATTTATATATAAAATTTATCTTACATTCATTTATATTATAAATATAATGATTGGTAATTTTTTCATTTATATTATAAATATAATTATTGGTAATTTTTTTATTTTTTAAATATATAAAATAGGATTGTAAAATTATAAATAAGATAAAAATGAATGTAATATATTTTTGATATGTATGAGAATCATTTTATAAAATTAAATAAAATAGAATAAAATATTTTTAAATATTATTTTATGATATATTTATCATAGAATAATTTTAAAATTTAATAATTTATAAAAAATAAATTTAAAATATTTTATAAATATAATATATTTTTTATATTTTGTTAATATTATATAAATAAACGGTTTCAAATAAAAAATAATTTTAAATACAGTAAGCTGCACAGTAACAAGAAAATAAAATATTACAATATAAGTTAATTGAAAAGGAAATCTGGATACTTGATAAATTTAAATTTTTGTAATATCAGCTTGACAAATGAAGAAAAATCGAGTGAAAATAAAGAAGAAAAAAAATTCTTAAGTCGATGATTGCAGAAGAGGGATTAGAACTGTAGTATGAGATATTTCTGATACGAATATTGTTAATGAAAAATAAAATATATAATGAAAATTTTCTAAATAAAATATTTTTTCTTTTTTATTGGATATCACTTTTTAATTCTACGTTCCATTCTATTTTTTAAAAAATATATTAAGCAGTACATATAATTCGTATGTCCTGTCTAAATCTTAATCAATATGTCAAATGTTTTTTATTTGTTGTAAAAAAAAGGCTTCATTAATTTATTTTCGTACTATATTAGGAATAATGTTATTTTACACCGAAAGAAATTTTCACAAAAATTGCACAAATTAATGTGGTTAATTGGCTATATTTAGTAATTACGTTATTACTCCCGATATTGTACTACATTATTTTATAATAATTATCGTTTAAGAGGATTCGCACCATTTAACACTATTGATTATGGTATTTACCATTACTGATTGCTAGGGTTCATAGAAAAGTATTTTTCAATTTTAAAAACTACAGTCAAACAAATTCTTTTATCTATATGTATAACTATTTTTTAATTTACATAATTTTTGTCTTTATTTGATATAAGCAAGTAATAATTATAAATAGAATGAAATTTTAAATTGATATTTAAAATTATATGGATTAAACTAATTAAAATACACATTATTTTTTAACAGTAGATATTATTAAAAATTAAAAAATTCAATTTATATAATTTTCAAAACTAATTTTATGACTTATTTATTATAAAAAAAATAACAAATGACTACACAGTGGCACGTTTAATAGCTTTTAAAGAATAATGATTATTATAATAAAAATAATATGCGTTAAAGGCTTAAAGAGAAAAAATGCAAAAGTACCTCTTCTTCCTCGAAACCTTTTTTTTTTTTAAATATTCCGCTGATGCTTTACATAGAGTTTGTGAAAGAGAAAATGTTAAAGAAATACTATCAAGCTTTACTCAATCATTAATTAATGTTAGTGTGACAATAAAAAAAAGAGCAGCGAAGGATTAAAAGGTTATGCAGAGATTGTATTGTGGCGCATTTGCCTTTTGAATTATGTTTTCTATTGGTGCTCGTGACATTCCAAATTTTCAATCTTCATTCATCGACAAAAGACAATGTGCTGGGCCAGAACTCAAATCTCAAAAGTTTTGTTTCATTTCCTGTTTGGAGCTTATGTAACTCGTTTAAATAAATCGATGCTACTCAACCTGATTTGGAATTAGTGTAATCTTCGTTACGACAGCATCATAGACCAATATTTATTCTAATTCTTATTTTTTTTAAAATAATTTATTTAACCTTTTATCGTAATTTATATAAAAAGGTAAAATAAATATTATTTTGTATAAATAAAAAATAAAGTGAAATTCTACAAAATAAATTATACTTAAAATTTGAGGAATAAAAATTGAAGTTTAATATAATTTTATTATATCTTCTTGTAATTTTTTCTACTATTAATCAGAAAAATATTTGATAAAAAATTATGCATTTATTATTTTGCAAATATAAAAAGTATTTTACAATTTCTTTATCAGCAATGAAGATAATTTATAAAAGAAAAATATAGAATATATATATATATATATATATATATATATATATATATATATATATATATATATATAGGAGGGGAGAGAGAGAAAAACACGAAAAAAGATAAAGA
Organism: Canavalia gladiata; assembly: GCA_037954105.1. Taxonomy (NCBI): domain Eukaryota; kingdom Viridiplantae; phylum Streptophyta; class Magnoliopsida; order Fabales; family Fabaceae; genus Canavalia; species Canavalia gladiata. Next base: position 15,179,170 of record CM075661.1, on the reverse strand, counting down.
TTAAAGTTTATGAATAAGCAACTCATTTAAATAATGTTTTTGTTAAAGTCAACATGTTTAATAATTATTTAAGATGTTAAATTTTATTTATTTAATTGTTAAATTAAAAATTTGTATTATGTAAAATTTTTTTATATATTTTTTAATATATTTAATATTTATTAAATGAAATTAATTTAATGAATACTATACATTTTTATCACATACATTAAACTGAATTTAATTAATTAAGTATTAAATATTTTATAAAATTTTATAAATATTAAAATTTTGAAATTTATTTATGTTATAAATTTTTTATAATACATTTAATGTTTTAAAAAATTAATAAATAAAATAATGTAACCAAAATTTATTCTTATAATTACTTTAACTACAATAACACAATAACTTATATTACAATTATTTTATTCGACAACTATTTACAAAATATAAATTTATATTTATCTGTTAAATTAAAAATTTTATTATATAAATTAAATTTATATAATTTTAAATTTATTTAATATTTTATGTATTTATATATTTATTTATATACACATGTACCTAAAAAAATTCACTTATTCCAAAAATATTTTGTATTAAAGCTATTTTTTATATTTTTTTACAAAATATGGATTTGTTAATTAAATTAAAAAAATTTATTATATCGATAAAGTTATAAAATTTATAATTTATTTAATATTTTAATTAAATAATATTAATTTAAATATAAAATTTGATATACATAATTATATTATTAATAAATTTATCAAATTAATTTTATAAAAATTATCAAATAAAATATTTAAAAATATATTATTCTTAAAATATATTAATTTCTAATATATATATATATATATTAAATTTATATCATGTTATATTTACTTAATTAACTTATTTATGATATGTTTGAAAAACTATTTCAACCACTTCGAAAGTTTAAATTATTAGTTAGTTTTTTAACATATTTTAATTTTAATTGATAAAGTAGTTTATTTTAATAATTATTAATTTTAAAAATAATTATTAATGTTTCTTAAAAATTAATTTTAATAACTTTTATATTTAAATTTTTAATTGAAATATTTTTTATTTTTATATTTAATATATTTGTATAAAATTTAATTTTTCTTTTTATTTTATAAATTTAATATTATTTTATCTTTTATTGTAATGTTACTAATATTAGTTAGTTTATTTTTATATTATCATAAATTATTATGTTTATATATGTTATCTATTATATTATTATATTATTAATTTAATTTTATTAAAAAATTAATTATTTAATACAAATTTAAAATTATAAAATAATTATATTAAATATTATTAAAATTTATTTAAAATTATTTTTATTTAATTAATTTTTAATATATTTATTGTTTTAAAAATTAAAATTTATTATATTTTTATCTATTTATTTAATTATATTTTATTTATTATTTTATATTTATCAACTAATTTAATAATTATTTGTATAAAATATTTTTAATTTAATTAATAATTTATCAACTTTGAATTTCCATTTTTTAAACTTTTAATGACCGGTAATTTTAGTTTCAAAAATTTTTAAAATTTAATTTAATTTTTATTTTCAGTTTTTAATTTTAATTTTTAATATTTAAAAGTTTTTAAAAATTTGACTTTTGTTACTTTATTATAATAATTTATTAAATAGATAAATAAAATATTAATTTAAAAATATTATCAATAATAATAAAATATATTAAACTAATATAAATTTTAAAAATAATATATTTATTATTATTATTGTAATTGTAACTATGATTATAACAATTATACTAACAATAATAATAGTAACTGTGATATTTATAAGATAATTATAATGAAAATAGTAATAATTATAATATAAAAAATATTATATAAATATATAAATTTTTATGTTATATATTATTTAATAATAAATAAAATAAATAATTATATATATTATTATTATAATATTTTTATATTATTTAATATTTATATTATATAAAATAATATATTATAAATAATTATATAATATAAATTTATGTTATAATGTTATAAATTTAATATAATTTATATATTAAATAATTTTTTAATATATAAATATGAGATAAAGTAATAAAAAAATTAAATTTTTTTAAAATAATAAAAATTAAAAAATATATTATTATTATTATAATTATTATTATGATAATAATAGTAAAATAATGATGATGATAAATTATAATAATAATTGTTGTAATATAAAAAATATTATATAATTATAAATTTTATATTTTATATATTATTTATTAATTAATATATAAAATAAATAATTTATATATTGTTTAATAATTATTTTATATAATATAATATATTATAATATTAAAAAATTATATAATATAAAATTATATTATAATATTAAAAATAAGATATAATTTTTATATATTAAATAATATTTATTATTTTATTTTAAATGTATAAAATAAGATAAAAACCTAAATTATTTTAAAATAATAAAAATCATATTATTATTATAATAATGATAATAAAAATAATAATAATTATTATTATAATTGTGCTGATGTAGTTTGGTCAAAAGTAAAAATATTTTAAAATTATAATATTGAATAATTTTTTTAATATTTAAATTAAAATTATTTTTAAAATATTAAAAATTAATTTAAATTTTTTTATCTAACTAATTTTATTTTTAAAATAAATATAAAAATAAAAAATTCAACACTTCCAACGATCCAAAACCAGCCTCAACTTTCAGGTGTTTAAGCTAATTTTATTAATGACATCCTTACATTCACCTCCGTTTTTCCCTGGAGAGTTGGTTGCTAAATGCTAAAAGATATCTTTGGTATAGCCTGTATCAGTAAATAATTAAAAAAACTTAGGGCGCTCATTTAGATGCTTCTTGTCTATGTTAGGAAAGTTAGTTATTTAAATATTATTCTCCAATTTTAAAATGAAAGTTCCATGAATTTTAAATGACGGTTGGTCTTTAGATTTCATTACAAAATAAGAGTTTAACCTAAGAAAACGAGCAAATGCCCATGGGCTGTTGGCTTATGATCCCCTCTTGTCAGTGAGTGTCAAAATATACCTTCCATAATAGATAGCATCTATTCTCCACCTACTTGTCAACAACTTTTTACTTAGTTTTTTCAACGTCATTTACTTCATTGTTCTGTATTCAATAAATTTTATGAGCCCAAGAGGAATTTATCCCATTTAGGAATGTCACTTCTTGTTTTACAGAATACCTGCAATAGTAAAAAGGATTTGTCAAGTAGCCATCCTGGACCATTCCGCTCCTCACTTCCCCTTTATTCTTTATCTCTTTAAACACATGGAAGCACCATAGGTAACCTTCAAGAATAATATTTTTTCTTCATTTTTCTAATACTTTATAATGAAAATATTAAATAAAACAGATGTATTTAAATTTTTTAAAATATAAAAACATTTTAATAATTTATTCCATAATAAGCAACTTCTTTAACATAGTTAATATTTTTCATGGTAACAACTATAGGGTGCCACTTCAACTGATTTATGTGTCACAGATATTTTCATTAAGTTAAATCTATCAATTAATAGAGAGTTCAACACGTCTCGATTTTTTTAAAATTTTATAGAGTAGTTTATTTGGGATCAAACTGAGTTGATTTGTTTTTTTTTAATTAACAAATTGGGTTTGTATTTATTTATTTTTATGATTTTCTTAACTTTGGGCTTTAAGACTAATTTTAAATATATAAAAATAGTAAAATTGATTAAAAATAAAAATAGTTATTATATTTTTATATAAAACTTTTATATTTTTAAATGTTTAAGATCAACTTTAAAGCTTAATGTTAATATATATATATATATATATATATATATATATATATATATATGGAAATCTTTCCGAGGGCGGAGGCAGAATATTTTCCACTCTTTTTTTTTTTGTTGATACATTTTTCATTGGGTATTACCTTTCACACCCTTGTCAAATGAACAGGTTTTTGCGTCTCCTGCAAAATTGCATTTATATTTTTACTTTTCTGAAATTTTTTTATCTTTTAGAATTAAGATTCTGGAATGTATTTTTTTATTTCAGAATCTTAATTTCAAAATATATTTTTATGTTTTGAAATTTAAATTTTGGAATGTATTTTTATTTAATTTTAAAAGGTAAAAGATACATTTCAGAACTTTAATTTCAAAATGTAAAAAATATGTTCCGAAATTAAAATTTCAGAATGCAAAAAATATATTCTAGAATTAAAATTTTTAAAGTTTTTTTATGTATTAAAAAATAAAATTAGAAAAAAAATGAAGAAAAAACAGAGAGGTTCGAATAGAAGAGAAAAGGTGAAAAAAGCAATATCTTTTTCATTTAGTCTTTGTTTTCTGATCAAATCTTTGTCCACCAATGTGCAAATTTAGTTTATAGCCACAGGCCGCTCCAAACCCAATACTCGAAACTCCTCACTTTCAGGTTCTATTTGTGTCAAGCAAAGACAAAGACCCAAAGGACAGTTGAAACTGGAAGGATAGCCCATTTTCGGCCCAATATTGACGCTAACACACTTTTGCGCTATTTTACCAACAAAAGAAAAATGTTAGTATAAATGTTTTCAACAAAAAAGGGGTTGAATTAAGTTTTTTTTTTAACATGCATGTTTAGTTTAATTTTTTAAGACAGTAATTATTTTTAGACGGTTTATTGAAATATTTTTACTAAAAAATAATTTCTCAAAATTAATTGCTTCACAGCAAATTTATTATTATTATTATTATTATAATAATAATAATAATAATAATAATAATAATAATAATAATAATAATAATAATAATAATAATAATAATAATAATAATAATAATAATAATAATAATAATAATAATAATAATAATAATAATGGTAGTTGTATAGGAGCGTATTATAGTTTTGCTAAAAAACAATTTATCTAAATTAATTGTTTCACAAATACGTGCAAACGTATTATATTATTATTAGTAGCAGCAATGGTATTGTATTAGTTGTTTGGATCTAATCATAAATGTTGATTTTTAAGCTTAAGTGTAAAGGTTATGGAAAACTGAATATTTCCAGATAGTTTGTTAATAAATTTAAAATAAATTTTAATATCATATTAAAATTCGAGGTTAAATCTAACTCAACATCAAAATAGGTTAAGATTTACTTTTATATTCTATATTTATAATTGATTTTACTTCTAGTCAATATATAATTTATAATATATTTTGTAAAACTCAAATTTTATCCTATTTCGTAAACTATGTTGAGACAATAAAGGTAAAAAAATTTATCGAAAAGATTTTGTGAATCAACCTCAACTTTAGGTGCAAAATGATTCAAGGGTTTTAACTTTTAATTTTCCAAGGGTATGAATATGTCTAATTGCATTTCCAACACGAATTGTTTTTTAAAAGAAAACCTACAAACTATACATATTAAATACCAAACATGTTAGTTACCTGTAATTTTAATTAGTCACCTTTGTTTTTTTTTTGTGACAAAAATCTAATTAACTTCCCTAATTAATAAAAAAGAATGACCTTTCTTAGCTAAAGATGAGAGTGAGACACGCGTAGCTTTATTGTCAACATATGGTGCGTGGATATTTGGTATTGATCAGTGTCATGCGATGCTCCCTTGGGCACATTAGAGGAGTGTACTATTTAGGGGGAAAGTTACCGTTGTCATTATTGACAATGACTATGCTTCCAGAAATATCGATTTGCTTGAAGGAGGGGACTGAAGAACATTACATTCCGAGGCTCCATCCACCAAAGAAAGGAAAAAACATCGAAGGAAGCCATAAATAAGAGCCATATGTTCAAGAGAGATAATGGCAAAGGAATTGGATAAGATTGACATGCGTGAACGAATATAATTAGTTCTCAACTGATTCTTCGTTTTTTTTTTTCTTCTTACTGTGATTATTTGGTTGTATGGATAAGATTGCCTTTTGTCGCATTATTACGAAGTTTTTTTTTTTGGTCTAATGGTTATTATATAATAAAAATCATATATTTTTATATTATAAAAGCATAAAACTAGACATGGAGTAATTTAATGTCTTATAAGTTTTTGCAATATATATCTTTTAATTGTTAAAAGTTTAATTGAATTAGATTAAAACTAAAAAAATAAATTATTACTATTTTGATTATTATATTTTAAATATAATGTTATAATAATTATTTTAAAAGGAATATTTATTATGATTTTTAATTTGTTCATAACATAAAAATATTTATATCAATAATATATTAAAATTAAATATAATTATTAAATGCAAAAATATTTAATTAATCTCTGATTACCAATTAAATTCTTAGTATATGTTAAAAGTAATTAAATTATTTTCATAATAAATAATTAAATGTTTCCTCTGATTCTTTTTATAAATAATTAATAATATTTTTTGTTTTAAATATAATAAATATAATAAATATAATATAATTTTTTGTGTATTATTTATTAAGTTTATTTTATATTCTTATTTTATTGTAAGATTTATAATAATAAAATATTTATTTACAATATCAACAAATTGTCTATTTAGCATTATAAATTCTTTTAAGAATTTAAATTATAATATTTTAATTACTTTTTTATATTTGATAAATTAATTATTCAGTTTTCATTTAAATTCAAAGAAAGTATGAAGTACCAGTTGACAATTTAAAATTGTAACTTTTATATTATTTCATGTTAACTAAATAGAATAAAATTGATTCTTTTCATTTAGGGTACAGTATATTAACTATTTTTTTACTCAAATTTTCGGTTTTATATTGTGTCTACATGTATATTTGTATGTATTTTCGGTTTGATGACCAGGGTTTCTTATTTAGGTAGGATTTATGTTTTTGGCTTATTGCTTACAATTTAAAAACATGTGTCTGTGTTGTTTTCGATTTTAATATTAAACTACATACCATATATGCTCTATTGAGTTATGTTTATTTAATAATATGAATTATTTTTTAAGAAAATATTTTTTATTTTCAGTTTTTACATTAATTATAAATATTAATGATAAATAATGATAATTTTAATTTTTATATTTTTTTAACAAATCTATATTTATAAAAAAAAATTGTTAAAATATATTTTAATGAAAGTTTAGAGAGTATAATAATCATGATTAATTATAAATTTTTATTAAATTATATAACTGTAAAAATAATTATCACTAAAAATTAATTTTTAGTGTTTGTTTTAAAATTTATATAAGATAATAAAAAGGCCTTTAAAGTATATTTTAAAATTTTAAAAAAAAACCAAAAATGCGTAGCAACAATAAAGCAAATTTACATTAAATTAGCGAACTGCTAAATAAGAAAGTCCTTTTTTAGAAGTAAAGAGCTTTTATGTGATTATTTATCAAAACTCTTAACAGCGGTCAATACATTTTTTATTTTATTCTCCCGTTTATTAACTGCAGGATTGCTTAAATCCTATTTCTAGGCATTCGTAGTTTCTATCAAATTTGAATGTATACATAGAATTTTATTTGAATACCGTTAAATTAATAATTTTTATTATATATATTATTTATAAAATTTTAATATTTTATTAAATAAATTTAAATTAATAAATAATATATTTTTCATAATATGTTTAATAAAATATTAAATTTTTAAATTTTTAAAATTTTTTTAAATATAATATATACAATAAAAATATTAATCTAATAATTAAATTGATAAAATTTAACTATTTATAAAAATTATTAAATAAAATAATTGTAATTAAAATTATTTATTAAATAATTATATATATATATATGAAGAGGTATCAAATTATTTAAAAAATAATTTTATTTAGAGTTACTAAATCCTATTTCTACGCATTGGTAATTTTTATCAAATTTAAATGTATATATAGATTTTATTTGAATACCGTTAAATTAATAATTTTTATTATATATATTATTTATAAAATTTTAATATTTTATTAAATAAATTTAAATTAATAAATAATATATTTTTTATAATATTTATTAATCTGAATTTGTTTAATAAAGCATTAAATTTTTAAATTTTTTCAAATATTTTTAATGTAATATATACAATAAAAATATTAATTTAATAATTAAATTGATAAAATTTAACTATTTATAAAAATTATTAAATAAAATAATTTTAATTAAAATTATTTATTAAATAATTATATATATATGAGGAGGTATTAAGTTATTCAAAAAATAATTTTACTTAAAGTTACTTTATTTAATAACTTTTATATATAATTATATTTTATCAATCTAACTGTTGAATTAATAAATTATATTATATAAATTATTCTTACAAAATTTTATAAAATTTATAAAATATTTAATATTTCAAAAGATAAATTCAAATTAATAGATAATATACATCTTATAATATCTGTTAATTTAAATTTATTAAATAAAATATTAAATGTTTTTTAAATTTTATAAAATTTTGCACAAATAATTTATATAATATAATTTATTAATTCAACAGTTCAATTGATAAAATATAATTGTATATAAAAATTATTAAATGAAATAACTTTAAATTAAATTACTTTTAAAATAATTTATCATATATATATATATATATTCACGAACAAGAATAGAGTATCAGTGGTTCTAGTTTATTTGGTAATGGTTCAATACACCGAGACAACGGTTGTCGGATATTTTGGAGATTAGGTGATTCCAATGGATTGGGTTAGGGTTGAAAACGAAGTGAAAGAACAAATTGGATTTTTTATTTTATTTAGCATTGCAAAGATTATTTTGGTGAAAAATTATAGGCTTTTAGTTAGGAGTATTTACGGTTCGATAATTGTTTTATGTTAATAAACACAAAAACTGGATTTTACTATACAAAAGTAACAAAATGTTATTTTGGGATCAAAAGCACGTTTCGCTCGCGAACCATTTTGCTTTAGAATTGCTAAACAATGGAATACATGCACAACGTTTAAGGCTATATACCTGCATCAACGGAAAAAGCTATTAGTATTCAACTTATTCCAATAGGTCTAATATTTTTTGGGTAAAAAATATATATATTTTTAAAAAATTGAAAATTGTTTTATTTTTAATTTTGAAATGATGAGTTTTATTTTTTATTTTTAAAATAAATTATTTTTAATCTTTAACTATTATTTAATATATGATATATATTAATATTTGATACATTATTGATAAAATATTAAAATAATATATTTTAAAAAATAGGAGATCAAAATTATCCTTTTAAAAATAAGAGATTAAATTAAAATATTAAAAAATTTAAAAATATATTTTATCTTTTAAATATTAAAATACTAAAAAATACAAGGTTTAAATTACAAATTCTGATTATCAAACACCATTACATATTATGAGTTTTTTTTTTAATTTCATGTTTTTCAAATGTCATAATTAGCTTTTGCAAAAGAATTCATTTTTCCACATTTCCTTTCTTCTTAATTATTTATTTATTTTATATATCAAGTATAATTTTTTGTTTATTTTTTAATCATTTAAATATCATAAATTTATTATTGTGTAAGAAAAAATATTTAGCAAACCAAATATAAGAATAGGATTGTGGGCATGCTTGTCAACTAAAAGATGATTTTAAAGTGTATTAAAAAGTAATTTATATTCTGGAACTCATATTATATTTCGTTACAATTACAAACAGTTTTTTTTTAAAAAAAGATAGTTATAATTTTCAATTTGTTCAGAAGCTATTCAAAATAATTTCTCCAATAATAAAAAACATTTTTTAATATTTATTTTTTCAAAAGCTTAAACAAATACACTAAAACCTTTTCCTCGATAAAAAAAAATGAAACAAAGAGGGTCATATATGAAAAAGGAAAATATTCATAAAAATTAAACAGATAAATGCAATTTTAACAATACTTTATCATGTTATATTTTAGAATAAACGAAGAGATAAAAAAATTGCAGTTCAAATTGAATGATGTACATGATCAAAAGAGAAAAAAAATTAATTATAGAAAAATATTGTAAAAAAGTTAAGTAAAAATAATATTATTCTTTCTGAATATAAAGTGAACACACGTAAAAAATTTGTAATATTTAAGAATGCTAATATCGTATATGATATGATGATAATTATATAATTTGAATTGTTTGTTCAAATAATGTAGTCTGCTAATTTATTTGGATCGAAGACACACCTGGTGCATTCCCATTCATTAAAGTGGATGCATGATGTATCTAGTTCTGTTTGTTTTTTCAATAAATTATCCAGCTCTCAGAAAAAAGTAGTCTAAGTTGAAATTTAAAATGTGAAGTAGTCAAATCTCAGAGCATTAGTGTGTTGTTTATCTCTAAAACAGTAGTACGATGTACAATTATGGCACACAGAATATCCAAGCTGATAGAACCATGGGCATATACCAAAGCGAATGGATAAGATCGTGGAGCATTTACCCTAAGCAAGCACATTGGAGTATAAATAGTATTAGTTGATGGCTTCAATATAATAATTGGATAAAGAAGCCGAAATCAAGTCAAATTTTCGGTGCAAGCCAAACCAAATCAATTGATTCCATAGGTAATCATTAATCAAAGCAGTGTAAGGACAGAGGCACAAGGTTTTGTAAAAGTTTAGGATAAGATGTGGCCCTCTAGTTTTACTTTTCAAATTGTTAATTGGATAACTCATGATGCTAAACAAAAATATAGTTTGAAGAATTTATAATAGACTCATTCATGAGTGATTGTCCATTCGTCGGAGTAGGTTTGATGACCTAATGTGTATCTGTCTCTATTAGAAGTTTATTTGACAGATGGAATAACCCAGATCCCACCTCCAGAGTATATATCCTTATTAAAAAGAGTTAAAGAGATTATTTTGAATTACGTGACTAAAAGTATATTTTCTTTAAAAGGACTTTTCATGGATTTAAATTTTGAAATGTAATTTAATTTAAACAAAAAATTAGTGGATTTAAATTTTGAAATACAATTTAATTTCAACAAAAAAATATATATCTTTACAAGTCAATTATAAAATAATAATGTCTTGTATTTTTTAAAGTGTAAAATAATTCTTAGAAACACAAAATTTTGTCGTTGATTTTTTTAATTGTAAGTACTGTTTATAGAATTATAATATTACCATTTTCCAAGAAAGTAATTTGTTTATTAATGGAACCAATGCAATGTATGGCGCTCGGCCGCCCTTGATATTGATGTGAGTGTTTTAAGCAAACAAAGCTGTCAACGAAGAGAGATATAAAAAAATTAATTTTTAAGAATTTCACTTATTTTTTATTTTTTTATATGAAAAGGAGAATTGAGACGGGTGGGAAAGTTTGTTTTATTTTAAATTTTAGTACTATTATTATTATTTTTTAATTAAATAATGAAAAATTATAATATTAATAAAATAAAATATACTAATTTTTTAAGTTTAATTTTTAAAATTTATATTATTAATATTTTTCATTATTTAAATATAATTTTTTTAATCATTTAAATAATTTATATTTATATTTTTATATTTTTTTATTTCTATTTTTCATATCGTCTAAATAAAATTGATGAATAATTAAATTTTTTCAGGACATCATTTAATTGATGAGTAATCAAGATTTTTGTGGAAAAAATTATTAAAAATTGATAAACAATTTATGATAAATTTTCCAACTTTTAAAGAACTTTTTGTGAATTGATATTTTTTTTTCGTCTTGATGTATTTTTAGATATTCCAACGAAAAAGTTTTATCATCTTCAAAACTTATAAAACTTATGTAAGAAATAAAGTATGTTGTTTCTAAGAAAGATAGTTTGCATTTGTAAATTTATTAAAATTATATTAAAAATTAAATAATGTAACTCGAGCTCAAATCATGAATGTTGAGAAGTTTTATATCATAAAAAATTTAAAAAAAATAGTTAAAAAAAATTGAGAGAAAAATAGAAAAGTTGAGAATTAAGAGAAAGATTTTAATATTAAAAATATTACAAATACTATATATATATTTAAATAAATAAAAAATTAAGTTATTTTAAAAGTAATTTTAATTAAATTTGTTTATTTTAATAAATTTTACAAAATAATTAAAGTTTATGAATTATAATTCAATTATTAAATTTTATTTACAGAATTTTGTAAAATTTTAAAAAAATTTAATATTTTATTAAATAAATTTGAATTAATGGATTCTAAAAAATATATTATTCATTAATTTAAATTTATTTATTAAAATATTAATTTATTAAAATTTTAAAAATATAATCTATATGTTAATTTAATTTTTAAATTGATAAAATTAAATTATTTATAAAAATTATTAAATAGAATAAATTTAAATAAAATTATTTTAAAAATAATCTGATATATTCTTTTATATATATATATATATATATATATAAGTTAACCGATAAATAATAGAAAACTAAAAATATAACAAGTTGCAAGAGACAACAGACTATAACCGAATCTATTATACTTTTAAAGTTGTTTTACTTGATTTTTAAAACTTAAATTTTTTGTAATAAATTTAAAATACCATACAATTATTTTTAGAAGTTGGTTTTAAATGTAAATTATTATTAAAAATAATATGAAAAAAATGTTTGTTTTAAAAAATAATCTGATAATGCTTATAATTACTTTTTTCATCACAGAAAAACATTTTTTAACATTTTAATAATTTTATCATACATATAAAAAGTTTTAAATTTTTACTTTCAAGTTTTTAAAATAATCTTATTATGAACAGTATAATTCTCTCTTCAAAGTGTTAACTGAACTGAATATTAAAGACTCAAATTTAAAACTCTAATATTAAACTAGTTGATTTACGTGTTCAGGGATAACCGAATAATATATCTATGCAAAGATTTGTATTTTTTTATATGCTTTAAAATTATTTTTAAAAATAAAATATTTATCTTATTTGTATAATTAACTAATATATACCACCTCATTACAACATTAAAATATCAATTAATTGAATAATATTATTTACAGAACTTTGAAAAAAACCAATGGATAATATAAATTATTTTTATCTTTTAATAACAATAAAAATATTTCTCTATCAAAACTACTAAAAAAACAATTAAAATTTTGTTCGGTATATTATTTTATACTCACATATTAAGACAGTGTCATATTATTTAACAAATTTAATTATACTGATAGGTACATAAAGTATTAAATTTCAGAAATAATATAACATTATAAATATAAAATATTTTCACTCAACGACAATATGTAATAAAATAATGAAGGGTGGCCACGTACACAATCTTCCCTGATTTTCTATTACTATATAAACTCTGCTCTTTATGATCCGCTCTACACGTCACAGTTATCACTCTCTAACTTTAATGCTTTTTCAGTTCCAATTCTGTCGAATTTGTGTCTGTTCCGCAGCTGAGAAGAACATAACATACGCGTACACATATACATAGTGATCGTCATGTCTACGCAACCAAAGCTTGGTCGGATTCCCAGTATCAGAGACCGAGTTGAAGATACTCTCTCTGCTCACCGTAATGAACTCATTTCTCTTCTCTCCAGGTTCTTCATCAACCCCAGTTTTTGTTTTTCTTTCTTAATTGATATTACTTTTGATGTTTGGTGCACGTGTGTGTTTCTCTCTGTTTCAGTTTTACTTTTATGTCTTTGTAAGAGTGAGTTGATGGGTACATACTTGTTATTTCGTTTCAAGGTATGTGGCTCAAGGGAAAGGGATTTTGCAACCCCATAATTTGATTGATGAGCTTGACAGCATCCCTGGTGAGGATCAAGCAACACTGTATCTTAAAAGTGGCCCCTTTGGTGAAATTATTAAGGCTGCACAGGTCAGTACCCTTTCGTTAACTTGTTGCACATTAATTTTTTTTAGAGATGTCATCACGCTTTTTTGATAAAAATTTCATGTAGGGCCCATTTTTAGAAAGTGAATCCGGTTTATTCAGTGATATCTATGCAAGATTTCAACTGATAATAAATACTAAATTTTTTTGGATAATGTGTTACTGTTACTTGTCTTCGTGATGAAAAATTTCACCCAATTCTAGCCTTGTTGTACTCACTTCATACGTTATATAGGACAATTACAAATTTCACCGTCTAGAAATATTTTTGGACCTTGATTGTATAACTCAAACGAAAAAGGTTTATTTACATATTTTATCTATTCGAAAAAATTGCATTAAGTTGGAATTAAATATCATATAGTAATTGCATTGCAAGTATGGCATTCAATTGACCTGTCTGCTTAACAATGATCGGGAACATTAGTACCAGTCTACCAGTGGCTAGATACAGTTAAATAAATTAAAAGCGGAATGTTGACTTATTGTCACCTTTTTTAATGATGTCATCCAAGCATTGCAACATCAATTTAAGGGGAAAAATATCATTCATGCTGTTGTTGGTACTGTCGAAGTTACTTAACAATCACATTGGAAAATTTAAGATATCGTGTGATAATGCATAGCATTATCTTTGTGACAGGAAGCCATAGTTTTGCCTCCTTTTGTGGCAATAGCAGTTCGTCCAAGACCTGGTGTTTGGGAATATGTCCGTGTTAATGTCTTTGAACTCAGCGTGGAGCAATTAAGCGTTTCTGAATATCTCAGCTTCAAAGAAGAACTTGTAGATGGAAAGTAAGAAATCTACTGCTTAACTTTTATTATCGAAATCAACTCTAATCATGTACTGTTACTCAATCCTGCTATGTTGACTGTGTTTGTTTTGTATTGTGCATTAGGATTAATGAAAATTTTGTATTGGAGCTTGATTTTGAGCCATTTAATGCCACATTTCCTCGTCCAACTCGCTCATCATCCATTGGCAATGGTGTCCAATTTCTCAACCGCCACCTTTCCTCAATTATGTTTCGCAACAAGGATTCATTGGAGCCCTTGCTTGATTTCCTCCGAGTTCACAAATACAAAGGCCATGTAAGTTTGCCGTGTTATGTACTTCTTACTTCTAATAAATTTATTACATTATATGACAACAGCTACAGTTTCAAACCTTTCTTACTCCTCCCTCGCTAAAAGATATATACTCTTAAACTCAGTACTCAATGACATATTTCTATTTTTTTATTTTGCTGCAAGGAGTCTATAGATTGTGAAAATTTTCTCTCCCTTATTACCATGTTACAGGCACTGATGTTAAATGATAGAATACAAGTCATTTCCAAACTTCAGTCTGCTTTGGTCAAGGCTGAGGACTATCTTTCCAAGCAACCACCTAATACACCCTATTCTGACTTTGAATATGTGTAAGCTTGAGTTTTATGATGGGTTTACATGTCTTCATTTTGCAATTAGAGTATTTGTAGGACTTTTTAGTGTGATTTTTTTTCCTTTGACTCTTCTGTGAATGTAGATTACAAGGAATGGGTTTTGAGAGAGGTTGGGGAGATACTGCCGAACGGGTATTAGAGATGATGCATCTGCTGTTGGATATTCTTCAGGCTCCTGATCCTTCTACACTTGAGACTTTTCTTGGGAGAGTGCCTATGGTGTTCAATGTTGTTATATTATCTCCTCATGGCTACTTTGGGCAAGCCAATGTCTTGGGTTTGCCTGACACTGGTGGGCAGGTATCTTTCTAGTCCTCGTTTCCCTTAGTTGTTTCCATCCTCTTATCTTGGATTGTTTATGTTACATATTATATACAAGTACCATCCATCATGAAAGGTTTTATATGCAGGTTGTTTATATATTAGATCAAGTTCGGGCCCTTGAAAATGAGATGCTGCTTCGGATCAAGAAACAAGGACTGGATTTCACTCCTAGAATTCTAATTGTAAGTGCAACTTTTTGGGTCCGATTCTTCATATTGATAATGCATATGTAATTGCTTGTTTTTCGGTTCAAATCAAATTAAAAATTCTCTGCTATTCTGAAGGTTACAAGGTTAATACCCGAGGCAAAGGGGACAACATGCAACCAGCGGCTAGAAAGAGTCAGTGGTACTGACTACACTCATATTTTGCGAGTTCCATTCAGATCAGAGAAAGGAAACCTCCGTAAATGGATCTCAAGGTTTGATGTGTGGCCTTATCTAGAGACTTATGCAGAGGTAAATGTCCATCAATGTGTATAGTTTGGGTTGTTCGCAGGATCATGAACCATTATTAGGAATTAAATGGTTTCTTGGCTTAGTTTAGGCATGGTAAAGAGTTCTAGTAATGCGTAATGTATACTGCACGTGGTAGCACTTCCCCTTAACATTGATGGTTATGTACATCAACAGGATGTTGCCAGTGAAATTGCTGCTGAGTTACAAGGTTATCCTGATTTCATCATTGGAAACTACAGTGATGGGAATCTTGTTGCATCTTTATTGGCTTATAAAATGGGAGTTACACAGGTTCTTGTCCCTCTTTGTTATCTTCTTACTTTGCCTTACCACATGTGAATGCTCACATTATCTTCTGCTAATAATCCAACTTAATCGATTTGAATGTTCGTATGTGTAGTGCACAATCGCGCATGCCCTTGAGAAGACAAAATATCCAGATTCAGATATATATTGGAAGAAATTTGAGGATAAATACCATTTTTCATGCCAGTTCACTGCTGACCTAATAGCCATGAATAATGCTGATTTTATCATCACCAGTACATACCAAGAGATTGCTGGAACGTAAGTATTTTTTTCATGTTAAATGGTTCACTTCATGATTTGTGATATTGCCAATTCTTTAGATACTACTTTTTACCCTTTCTTCCCTTCATAATATTTGGCTTCTTAATATTATCAACTATATAACACGATTCTTTCATTGCTTTTACAAGCTCCTGACTATTTATTTTGTGGATAAAATTATGATACAAATGATTGCCTTTTGTTTAACAAACATATGCTCCAAAATGTTATTTTGAATGTTATTGACTTCATTCATGGAACCCTGCATGCCCATTCAACATACGTGCAGGTATCCTATGATTGTCCCGAGAAATTTATCCTGTGTTTGGCATAACACAGTTTATTGTCTCAAGGTTCCTAATTATGTATGGTGATTGTGTTGTGACTCTGGTGGCTTACATAAATCCTCACAGTTATTTGATGCTATACCTAGTCATTTCTATTGTCTTAGAAATCTCTGACGGGCTTATGGGCTAGTTACAATTTTGCTTAAACATCCTCTTAAAGCTTCTCACATATCCATCCTGGGTTCCAAGTAACTTGCATTTCCTTCTAATTTTTTTCTTAGTAATTTCTCTATATGTTTTTGTTTTCAATTATGCTAAGGCTTCTCATTTCATTTTCTTGTTATCTTTCAGGAAGAATACCGTTGGCCAGTATGAGAGCCACACTGCTTTTACTCTTCCTGGACTCTACAGGGTTGTCCATGGCATTGATGTTTTTGATCCCAAGTTCAATATTGTCTCTCCTGGAGCAGATATGTCAATATATTTCCCCTACTCTGAAAAACAGAAAAGGCTAACAGCTCTGCATGGTTCAATTGAAAAACTATTATATGATAATGAGCAGACTGATGAGTACATGTGAGTCTATTTTAATTGCATAAATTTTTTATTTGGGTTATTTACTTCTACAACCCATATCTTCATAAATAACTGATCTTCTGATTAATTTGATAATTCTACCTCCCTATCCATGGTCTAGAGGGTTAACATGAATGAAAGTCGACTTAGCTGTCTGTTATGCTTCATGCAATGACCTATATAAGTATGGGCCATTAGCTTCCACTTTCCAGCCATCACTTGTCCTTCAGTACCATGCCTTGTTTAAAAACCCATTCTAAAGCCATTTGTTAGAACTGTTAAGAAGCATGTCACATTTGTCAGATTTGAATGTGATTATAATTAACAGTTAATGAGTTTATCTTTGTCTCTCTGTGGCAGTGGTTCACTGAAAGACCGGTCAAAGCCCATAATTTTCTCTATGGCAAGGCTAGATAGAGTGAAAAACATAACTGGATTGGTAGAAAGCTATGGTAAGAACAGCAAATTGAGGGAACTGGTCAACCTTGTGATCGTGGCTGGTTATATTGATGTAAGTAAGTCCAGGGACAGAGAAGAAATTGCAGAAATTGAGAAGATGCATGATCTCATGAAAAAGTATAATCTCGATGGAGAATTTCGGTGGATTGCTGCCCAAACAAACAGGGCACGTAACGGGGAGTTGTATCGCTACATAGCAGACACAAAAGGCGCATTCATTCAGGTATTATACTAATGTCTCTTTACTGTTTGATTGAACCACGAAGGTATCGTTTGTAACTATTCCTCTCTTGCTGCAGCCTGCTTTCTATGAAGCTTTTGGACTTACAGTTGTGGAGGCCATGACTTGTGGACTCCCCACATTTGCTACTTGCCATGGTGGGCCTGCTGAGATCATTGAGCATGGTATATCAGGTTTCCATATTGACCCTTATCACCCTGATCAAGCTTCAGAGTTATTAGTTGGATTCTTCCAGAAATGCAAGGAGGATCCAAGCCATTGGAATAAGATATCTGATGGAGGGCTTCAAAGAATTTATGAAAGGTATGTAATTTTGATTAAAAATTGGTTGTTTTTCTTGTGAGACACTAAATGCTAAATAAAAAATAAACAGGTATACATGGAAGATTTATTCTGAAAGGCTTATGACCTTGGCCGGAGTTTATAGTTTCTGGAAATATGTTTCCAAATTAGAGAGGCGTGAAACTCGACGATACCTTGAAATGTTCTACATCCTCAAGTTCCGCGATTTGGTGAGTGATATTGGATTTGTTCCTTCTTTGGTTTTAGAAAAAGGGCTGTGAATTGTGACGCTGTTATGCAGGATTATGAACTTTATCATTCTTATGCTATATGTCTTCTTAATTTATAGCATCTACAACTTTTTTGCAGGCAAATTCTGTTCCACTAGCAAAGGATGACGCAAATTAAACCAGCTATATATTTTCACCAGGGGTTGACAGCAGACAATTTAAGAGTCGTGTGAGTATATAAAAGTCCGCTTCACATGTTTTAAAAATCTTGTAATGTCGATCTGAGGAGTTTCATGAAAGATTTGTGTATGTTAATTAACTTCAGACTATGATGTCAGAAATGCCGGGCACTGGTTGTTGGGTTTGGACGTTTCTTGTTTTCGGTTTAATTAGCTGTTGTCAATCATCTAGACCTGAAGTTACATGTGAGGATTAGTGTCCTTGCAGATGGGTAAGAATAAACCATGACGAATCTTGTGGCTACTAAAAAAAACCCCTCAACTAGTGAGTTCACTTTCAACGTGAAACGGTATTACTTTCGATCAAGGCCTCATGATCCGTGATTCTGTTTATTGCGCTGCTGTATATATGAAATAAAATTCCTCTCTATTTCCTCTTAACCGTTTCCTTTTTTTTTTTTTCTTCTATTCTTTCCCCTAAATGGATATCTCCTCTCCATTGATAGGGAGGATCTGGATATATGATGAAAGGTTTAAGTCCATTGATCCACTGTTGGGTGAAAGCACCGCACTCTAAATGGCCTTGAAACAAACTCTTGAATTAAAATCATATAACAAATGGAAACTCAGGAAGTATGGATATGAGGTACAAGCTACATATACGATACCATATAGATATATAGAGATATGAACAATTTTAAGATACCACATAATTATAATATAATGTATAAAATTAATTTAAAATTAACATAAATAACATATAATTGAACTTGATGTAAAAAGAATTTATAATGACAGTGGATGACAGTTAAACTTTTATAGGAAAAAATTGAAAAGTATAAAATATAACAAATGACTTTATAGAAAAAAAATATTTTTTATAATTATGGAATATTTTTTCTTAAAAGTAACACATGACATATCATAGAGATTAGAAAGTGGCCCAACCATATACGCGCTGGTCATTTTTATCTGTCAGACTGGAGGAATGTCATTCCGTTTTTGGGGAGGTATCCCTCCTTATCAATAATGTCAAGAGTTGCTTTGCACTTCTTACTTACTTCTGACACCTATGGCAGAAAGTAGCAGAACCAGCTTTTTTGACCGTATGAACCACAATCCCCTGTACATGTTCACAAGTATGGCGTATGCCACACAAATTCTTCGTTCTTCCTCCCCCTTGCTTTGAACGGTCAAAACTCGATATTATACACTACCCAGTAAAATATTAGGATTACACAGTACCCAGTGAAATTTCCTATATCCACTAGTGCTAGGCTAGTATTAACAATGGATTATTTCCAAGTTTCAAGGAATAGGCTCTGTTAATTAAACTGGTATCTGGGTCTCTATTCCAGGAGCTATTTTTTCTATTTTGCCTTTCCATACAATGATATTCCTTTAGTTTATTATTATTATTATTTAACATTTAAGATAATCTATATTTTTAAAAATATTATTGCACTACAAAAAAGTTGTTATAATTAACTTTTGTTAATATAAATTTTTCTAATAAAATAAAATTATTAGTATAAATTTTATATATTTACACTGATAATATGATATATTACATTAATAAATAATTGAAGTATAAAATATTAAATATTATTTGTTAATATATATCATACTATTTGATTTTAAAATGGGAAAGGAGGGATGAGGAAAAAAAATTGAATTCTTAATATATCTGGTTATTCCAAATCTGACTAACTAGAACTTTTGCTCAGAACTGGAGGGAGGATCTTCATGGTTAGATATCAGATCGTAGAAGATTTCAAAGAAAAGATGCTATTTGAGGAAACATTCCAGCTAGGATTGTCCGTATCTTTGTCGCAAGAGGATACTACTAGTTAATCTAGCAGGGAGGAATTCATTTATCTTATTCCAATCCCAGACCCCACTAAAGGAATAAAAAACATGATAATCCTGCTCATCTCCAGGAATCGATCTTAAGCTATGGTTCATAAGGTTATTTAACTCCTTGACCCAAGGGTCTTCTCAAAATCCTAGTGTACCCGTCACCAATATTCCAGTTAATGATATAATAAATAAATATATTAAATATAATTGAAGCAGAATTCTAATCTTAAGGTCATAAATGTGGTTGGAACTAAACTATAGTTAGCTCAAAGGATGTCAAGCTCGTTGTGAGAAGTAATAATATTTAAAGTCAGTCTTAATTCTTTTTGTTGAACAATTCTGAAAATTGGTTTTAAGTATCTAAAAATAACATTTTTATTAAAATTTATCATTTTAAAATAACTTTTTTAAAAAATGATGCATCCATAGTTCTTAGTATAATAAATATAACAAATGTGATATGAACCAGATAAAGCAGAACTTTCCACACAAATTAACGCCATTTCAGACCGAAATTAAGCTCACAGCAACATGTTAAACCAACAGTAACAAAGTTTAAAATAAAACATAGTCTATTTGTCTATTTTGCCTTGAGCAATGTGCTTCAAGGTAGGGGGCATGCACCATATAGCTCTTTATCCCCTCTTTACCTTGTGCAAATTCCAAGGAATACAAATTAGCCAAAGTGATTAATAATTAAAATTTAAAACAAGAGAAGAGATGCAAGAGAGTGATCCCTAGAGTTGGCCAAATGAGTGGGCGAGATAAGCAAGTGCTCCTACAAGAGGTGCGTTAATATAAGTGGCTGGTTCTGATTGCTCATAATCTGACCGTTCATCCGGGAACCTATCATGCGCATCAGGTCCTCCAACAACGGCACCCACCAGAATGTTGGGGTTTGGTGATTGTGAGTTCATAATATCAAATCCTGCTGAGCATTGGATCTTCCCAGGGTGAACAGAAATGGACGGAAGCGATGAGCCCCTGTGGTGTATCCTTTGTGGGTACCTTGGACCATACCCCACCATATATGACATCTTCAAAGGGTTCTCCCCTAGCAAGTAATCCACCTATAAAATAAAAATCAATAAACGAGAATCAAATGTACATTTATATTAGCAAGTTAATTAATCAATAAACTTTGTTTTTTGTAATTTGTACCTGTTTTTTGGCTATAGCCCGAAGCCTCTTTGGAGTTACAGTGGTTCCACCACAGTTCACAACCGTATGGGCTGAGGTCAAGTATTTAGCGTAAGTTAAGAGTAAGAAGGAGGTGGATGTGACATATTGCATGTTGCTATCGCTCATCTTGAACAGAAGCCCACCTGCGTGATTAGTTTCCGAAGGTAACCGTTACACATTGGACCACAAACTTGAGACTTAGAGAGAGTTGGAGAGTGAGAAAAGGAACCTCACCTGGGGTGTATTGGGCGGAAGAGAAAGAGGCACCAGGGATAATAGAACAGATAAAATTGTCCGCGTGACCCTTGTAGTCGTGCAAGGATTGCACCTTTTGAACAAGAAATTCCTAAAATCAAGAGCACAAGTATGAGTTGGAAATCATCATTGTTACAAGCCCTGCAAAAAGACGATATAAGAAGAACCATAATGAAATTAGAGACCTTAGAAAGCAGTATCCTTGCTCCGACATGCTTGTTATCCCATCCGAAGGTATTGTCAGACTCGGCAGCCCCAAGGGTGTGGCCATTAACCTTAATGTAGTTTAGGTACATTGGGTTCTTAGTAGCCTTGTGCAGCCAAGCAGCACCCCACAACAGCTCATCCTGTCATTTTCCCAACCCATTTAGTCTAATCCCCACAAAATGCACAATATCAAAATGTGCAAATTCAAATATTACAACTTTACCTGATAACCGGAGTAAGAACAATAATAGGGGCATACAATGGGCTTTAACCCATTGCTGTATGGTCCCCTGTACTTATCGGCAAACTGGAAAACCTATATCCACAAACAAAGTTCGAAATCAGATTTTGAGCATTAGTTGGGAGAACTCGAAAAGTTTTTTCTTTTTCTTTTTGTTTGTCGAATAAAATACTTACACGAATAGCCCTCCTAGCCAAAGTTTTGGAGTAGGTGGGGTCAGTTTTTTTGAAAGCTAGAGAAGCAGCTGCAAGAGCCGCAGCAGTTTCTGCAGCCACATCAGAACCGGGGTTGTTTTTGTCAATCTTAAAGACACTTCTTGGGGTATCCATGTCTTCAGGTCTCTCCCAACAAGCGTGGTCCTTCTCAGCATCTCCCACCTGCAAAAACCCCACTCAATAATAATAACACTTTCCCTGCTTTCTCCGTAGTCATATGTATAAAAAATTAAAATAATAAAAAAAGGCAGAACGATTATTCGGAAGAGAAAACTAACCTGAACATAAATGGTGTCAGGATGTGCAGTAGCTTTGAGAAGATAATCTGTGGCCCAACGAATGGCCTCTCTGGCATTCAGCAATTCACTTCTCATTACCCCACCAAACTCTACAACACTCCACGCAAGCATGGTGGTAGTGAAAGCCATGGGAAAACCAAACTTGACATTATCCCCTGCATCGTAGTACCCTCCAACCAAATCAACCTGCATTGCACGTTTAAACCGAAATAAGCAAAATGCACAAGCACACAAGAACCGAGAGTGTAAATGTGGTATTATCTATAGGTATACATACATGCATGGTGGATCCATCAGAGAGAGCAGAATCGCTCCTCCAAGACATCCTTTGAGTAGAAGGGAGCTTCCCTGACCTCTGACCCTCAAAGAAGATGATGGACTTGGAGAGTGCATCTCTGTAGTTGTGTGTGGCAATGCGAGGTTGGTGGTGGGAATGAGTAGCAGCGGAGAAGAGAGGAGAAAGAAGGAAAAAAAGGAGACAAAAAGAAGAGGAAAAAAGGGAAATGGTCATACTGAAATGTCCAAAGTAAAATGACCCAACCAACCAACAACCAAACTGCAATGTTATGCCAACACTTGTTTCTGCCTCTATTTATAAAAAGCAAAAACTGCTTCTGCAACGTCCTGCTTCTGCTTCCTTGGTTACCCTACAACAACAATAATTAGGTCCACATCCTACAACACCACCATTTTCCCTTTTATTTTTGTCCTTCTAAACTAAAATAGCTGTGGGGAGTTATCTAGTTCTCCGTGCAAACCTAGCTAGTGTGCATAAATAAGCCCATTATCAAATAGAATTTTAAGCAAATCTAGACACATTGGGTTCGTCTCCAGTATCATAACCAAATGGAAAATTCATGTTATTTCAAAATAGATAGGAGAGGATGAAAAAATATATAAAAAAGAATAAAATATATTAAGATTTTTGTTTTCATTATTTGGTCATGGAGGATGGATTAAGTCCAGATATAGTCACTCTGTCAATTTATTTATCTTTCCAGGGAAGAAAATGAATAGCGTTATTAAACAAATATCACTAATTTGCAGGGTCGCTGTATCCAAATTATTGGTTTGGCTACTCAGTATTATCCCATCAATGAATAGACATGCTCTAAAAAGATGTATAAGTTGTATCCCTCTAATTTTTGAGATATCGCTTCTTGTATAGATCGGCCGTGGACTTTAACTTCAACAGGTTAATTTTGTGGTGATGATCACTTGTTTATATGATTGTGTCACGCCGCCAAAAAAACAAAAATCTATATCATAATTATGTCAAATACTTAAAATTAAGTTGCAATAAATATCTTAATAAATTTCTTAATTTGACATAAATGATATATTCTTAACCATACCAGAAATTAATAATAATTGAGAATTAAGTGCAAATTTACTCAGCTACAACAAGAGGTGTTAGAAATTGAAGTTATAAAGCCTTTTACAAATCTTTCAAGAAAATAGTGTGCCTCCAAAGTTAGTAAAACAATAATAAAATTTCATGGCTCTTTATTTTTAATTAATTATTAATAACATTTTTATTTTAATATATCTTATTTTTATTTATTTATTAATAACATTTTCATTCTAATACATTTTATTTCATAAAACATGCCTAACCATCTTTAAGAATACACTCATATTACATTTTTTATATTTTTTATCATATCATATTACATTTTTTTACTAAAATCTAAAACAAGAAAAATAATTGAAATCACGAGATAACAAGGGCTGTAGATTCTTACAAACAAACAAACAAAAAAAATCTACAAACGGCTTGCACCGTGCAGCTAGGAGAGAAAGGTGTATAAGAAAGGAAAAAGGTGCTACACAAAAAAGGTATGCGTGTGCCTATGCCAATTACAAGGGAAAGAGGATGCATATAACTGTTATGAAATGTGAATAAAAGAGGATTGTCATAACCTGCACTCTGACTTAGTATGTCCCCACATATCCCCAACAAAGGTGATCAGTGTTAGGAAATCCGGAGTTTAAAGAACATTGATAAGATTTGGGATTGAAATTGCTCAAGTTGCTATCTTGGAACTTACGCTTAGCTTATATTTGGTAAAAAAATAAATAAAGTATGATCTATTTACTAAATAAAAAGTTTATCAAGTATCAAGATAATCTTTCTTAATATACACTTTATCTAATAAAAATTGAATTATTAATATTAAGTTTGGTCATTTATACTAATAAATAATACATTATACTAATATTTTATCTGAATGTAAATTTTTTATAATTTTATTTAGTTAAAAAGTTAAGTTTCAGATCACATAAATTACTTTTTAAATCTAATAGGTTAACATATTTAAATAAGTAAAAATAATATGATAATAATAGTATAAGCTATTATTGTTATTGTTATCAAATTATATATATTTTCAAATGATGATTCGATTTAAGGAAAATTAACTGATTTTACTTTCAGGTTAATTATAATTTTATCAAATGTATTATTTATTAATAACATTTAACTTGTATACCTCAAATTAGAGTTTGAGCTTGCCACATTATAATATATATTCTAGACCCATGGTATGAGTAATGTTAATTGCGATCTAATTCTAACTTCTAAAAAAAAATTAGGAATCTCATTATAGAGAATCTCATAAAAATTCAAAATAGATTCATTTAATAAATGAAAATGGGCTGACTTTTTTTTAAACTCGCTGAACTATTAACAAACTAAGCTGAAAGTCCAATCATAAGTTCCCCAATCTCATTGTCATCTCATGTCACCATCATTAATGCGTTTAAAAGAAAATCCTTTTTTTTTCCCACTTTCAACACCAACAAAAAAAGGAAACAAAATCTTTCTCTTATTCTATGTACTGTATTATTAAACAAATTAATAGTGATTTGCCAAATTCTTTAAGTCTGTTTTTTTTTTCTAATTGCAATATACATTTTAATGTAAAATCTGTGACTAAAATTAATATAAACACATGTGTCAATTATACTTAATAATTTATTATGAATTTTATCAACATTAATTTTACCTTACTTTTAAAAAACCAATCCTTAGACTAATAAATATTGTCATTCCATTGTGTATCATTTTCTCTCTTGTCATCCTTCATAACACAAACTTAAATTTCTAGTTTCAGTCAGTGACACTGACAGTTGAACCTATTTATGAGAATTATATTGTGGTGACAAGCAGATTAAAAGCACTGCGGAAGTCTGTTTCTACTTGCAGATGAGAAAATTATCTTCAGTGGTATGAGCAAATTTTTCAAACATGTTACCAGAGTCCTAAGTGGCCAAGTTCGTGGTGGAAGCTATATTTCATAGTCACAAAAGCCTATCACAGCACACAAACATTCTATGAACACCATAAATGCGACTAACACCATTTCACGTGCTTTGAGCAGTATTGTTTTTAAGAAAAAAAATCAAAAAACAAATATATTATTTTCTTTCTGCAAACAAAGATTAACGTGTAATGTTAAGCACAATAACTGATGCGGAAGTTTGTTTTCCATGTCATTTACGAATTAAGATGATGCTAGCTACTCTTCCGATCCTAAGAATTAAAAGAAATTATCTCGATCTATTTTATAAAATTCAATATCTATTGCATTAATTATTTTTGTTATAAAAATAGCTCCCAATCAAATGAAAAGATTATTAAATAGAGATATAATAATTAACTAAATAATTTTTTAAAAATATATATCTTAATCTTATTAATATTATAATAAATATAATTTAATAACAAATTTAATACTACTAATTAAATTTCTTAATTTTTATCGATTAGTTAAGTACATCATATATTTAAGAGCAGAGTACATAATTGCTTACAGTATTCAGGTTTCATTTACATCCCGTGATCTCCGCTTGGTTCCCGGACATTGTTATTAAACGAGTCTTTAAAAAGAAACATATTACGACACTTTGAGCTTTGAGATGTGGGCTCTTAGGGCGGCTAATATCTAAAAATATGTCGACCAAAAACATAAAATAGAGGGAATTTTAAAATGAAAAGTTTAAATTAATTAAAATATTTTATTAATATTATTTCAATTTTATCTTTCAAACAATTTAATATGTAAAATTACTCATTAAATTATTATAATTAATTTCATTCAACATTTTTTAATTGATAATAAAATCAATTTCTTATCACATTATTAATTTCAAGTAAAATTTTATTAATCTGTTTTAAAATCTTTTTTTTACTCCATTAACTATTACTAATATTGATAACATAAGTCTACAAGAATTTGAAAAAATTCATATTTTCTTATTTAATTGATCGGGTATTCTAATTAGTGTATCTGACACTTATCATTATGTTAAAATTATCAATTCTTAAAATATGAGTAGTAGTAAAGAAACAAAATAACATTATAACAATATTAGAAAAGTATAATAGGTAATTAACATTTACAGCACTTAGCACTTTGCACTTTGATGACTCTGGTCTACTAATTCTAACGTTTACAGTATTTTTGATTGGATTAGTAGGAAATGAAAAGTTAACCAATGAAACAAACAAAAGGTTATTAATTAATATTAAGCTAAGTGGCCTATTATTTAGAAGAAAAGTATTTATTTATAATGTTATTCATAGGCTAATCAATAACTTTCTTTCATTTTATAAATAAAAAATATTATTCATTTGGCATATCAAAGTGGTTCCTTTTTTCTTTATTATTTTGGGTTCAATTGCCTTCTTAAAATTGATGGATGGCTTTTAGCCCAACATATTAGGCATTTTTTTTTTGTATTACAAATTTTCATTTGGTTCATTAATTTTTTTTTTGTCAAATTTCAGTTTTTAAAGCCTGTTTCAATCCTGTCAATTTAATTATTCCACAATATTGAAGCTAAATATTTATCGTTTAATTAGGATAACACATAATTTATAATTAATTTAAATATTAATAATTCAGTTGAACTTTAAAATTGAGACAAACCACCGTGAAATGAATTATTGTATAAAGAGAATACCATTTATTTATTAAACAATTTATTTCTTTGTAAATAAATATTCTTACTTTTTTGGCCAAACACAACATTTTTGTTTTGTAGAAAAACATAGCTAATTAAATTTAAAAAGGCAACGAAAATAGAATTTGAGTAAACTGGCAGAGAGAGAAAGAGAGTAAGATGAGTATGACCGTTATTTTTGCTCTAAACTTTCAATAGTGATATCACCAATCAACATATAATTAGTCAATAGTTACTGCTCATATTCAGTTTCTTTGTAATTGGCTTGTATGTTTCCGTTGAGCACTTAATTCTGGTATTCAGATTTCTGTTGTAACGAACAAAAAAATAGGAATTGTTTCCTAAATTGGCACAACCATCATAATCAAGTGGAAACTCCGTGATTCTCATAAATATCCCATACAGTACAAAACACTTATTTCTTTTTTGTGGCAAACAACACATTTTATGTTTTATTAATAACGGGGATACTAGAAAAGCATTGGCTAGCTAGCTAAGAATCAATGATTCAACTCAAATCAGAGAAGAACGGAATGTTGGTGGATCTCAACCATTGATTTCCTTGAATAAACTGGCCAACTGTGAATGGGCTTGCCTCAGTGGAATTCTTGATGACCCTATAACCAGGCCAGGTAACTCTGCCACCATTATTGTACTCACCATAATACAATGTATCCAAAGCAAATGTGCCATTCCATTCGGACCACCCTGCAGGGTCTATCAGATCCTCCATGTAAGAATTTAGATAAACAGTTCTGGAATATAGTCTCCAAGGGCGACCCAAGTAAGTCTTGAAGGAAATGCCAGTGTTTTGGTTGGGATCTTCTCTGCTTTGAGCAGTGAACATGTTCTTCTGGTTCACATTTGGGCTTGCGTGCGTACAGGTTGCAGTTTTGGAATACCACTGCTGCATTACCAAAGATGAAGTCTACGGTGCCATAAATGTCGCAATCGCGGTAAAATTGACGGAGGGAATGGACATAGAGAGTGTCTTGGTAGGCAACGAAACTGCATTTGTAAAAGGCTGATAAGTCAGCACCGCTTCTCAGTGCCACTGCTTGCTCTTTCCTTGCCCCAGCTGAATTCTCAAAGGTTATGCCCTTCGCTATGAATCCGTCTCCCACCACAGCTGAAACCAAACCCACAAATATCAAACGCATACATGACAATTTCAACCACATTAGAAAACAGTGAACCAAGAGAAAATATTAAGTTTGTTTATTTATATGCATACTTTTTATAACACATTTTGTGACTTTTTTCGGTTTTATCTATTGTATCAGTTATTTGTTTTATATTTCTCTCTGTTTTCTTCTTATCTATTTTACTCTTATAGAAATAGTTGTACAAAATTAATATGGAAATAGTTTTTTTAACAGTTTAAGTTGTAAACAAAATGTAGAAATTGGTAAAAAAGAATACGATAAAAGAAATAATTGGCAAAGTGGCCTCATGTTCTGAAAAGTAAGGAAGACCCGGAACAGGAATTCCCCTTCATAGTTTGGGTTGGAGCAATGTGGACTGACTCTTTCTGTCACCCTATTCAAAAGACAAATCCTTTATTTAGAAAAAAAAAAAATAAGAAAAATTATAATTATACATTATAATACGGCTTACATTTTAATATTATATTTCCTTGGTTGGAAAAGCATAATAATATAAGACAAATTCTTATCCATTTATCGAATAATTAATTCTTTTTACGGATTGCTTTCTGGGTGCTGTCCAACCTGTAAATCCCATCGATTATTCTTTTGATTTTTAATGAAATTTGCTATATATAACCTTTATGTGTGTGTAATTATATATAATAACATGAAAAAAAATTATTTATATGTTAATTCTTCTTCCTAGATCGTGTATTGATTTCCCTAGATCTTCCAAAAAGCGAAAACACCAAATATTAGTTAAGTAGATCATGTTTTAATTAGTTGCGTAGTTATGATCATGCCCGTACAGCAAGGAACAACCAGCCGCGTGATGTTGTTTGTTGAAACCAAAACACGGGTTATAGCATTTTTAATTTGGATTAACGTGTTTATTATAAATAAACGGTAATTTTGCATGAAACATTTTTAATTTTAGATCTTAAACTTATATATATATATATATATATTTTTAATTTCAGATCTTAAGCTTTTATATATATATATATATATATATATATATATATTGTGCATTATAAGCAAAGCAATATTTTCTCTTTCTTCTTTCAAGAGTCAATGTTAACTAAATACTGATCGATTTTTAGTCTCTTCTACATTATCATTTCTTAGTGGACAATCAAATGTCAAGTGCATGTTTAAAGATTGTAAAAGGGTGCAATAGTTTGTTCCACGTTTCTCGCTTTCAAATCTAAATTGTGTTGGAGAGAAATATAATTAATTAATTATCAAAAATATAATTACAAATATAAATAGATGAATTTAATATAATTATATTCAAAAATAATTGTGTAAGAAAAAATACGATAGTTTACGTTATCATTTTTTATTGCATTTGTTAATAAATCAAAGGCCCGTAAAAATGCAGATCTCTATTTCCTGTTTTCTCTAAACTTTCTAAGAATGGGGAGAGATTAGGAAAGATTGAATTAAACGCACTGTGGTACAATTGTCCAGTTCCTATCAGCATTCACAGCAGTCTTTTAAATTCCATCTTCCATCAACGTTTTCTTTCTAATCATCTCCACATTCTCAAGATATGCCCGAGCAGACATATTTGTTTAACAATTTTTGATTTTTAAGAAACATCTACTATGGAAAATAATCTTTCAATCATTTTTTAAGAAACATCTCATACAATTTATTGTGATTCCTGTCTTTTAACATTGCTAAGCATGTTATGGATTGGGAGCGATGTGGTTTTGAACTTTGTGTTTCTTATCACGTGGATTTATTGTCATGTTATTGTTGTTTTCGCGGTTATGCTAAAATGAGTTATGGGCAAAAGAGAGGGAAAGGGTGGTGTTGTTCTTGAGACAAGTGTTGGTGAAAAAATAAAGGCCCTTGTACTGTTTAAGAAAAAAGATGAAAAAATATTGTTTCTATATAGATTTGGTTGAAGTAATGAATTTTTAATATTTCTATTAGTTGAACGATCAAGTAATTGAGTTATGAATTATAAATTTTATTTCTAAAATGTAAAATTAAAAAAATGAAGATAACCAAAACAGACGTCACAATAACACAAGAATCAATGTACTCATCCCTTGACTAGTTGAAGGTCAATTCCTTGACTCGTCCTCTTTCTCCCAAATTAGAAACCCTATTTTTTTCAAAATTTCTAGTTAGAACAAAAGTACGTTCTAAAATTTCTAGGATCTCATAATTGTTGATCTCTATTCTTAGAGTGTTCTTAGTTATGTTGTTCATCTCAATTCCAAGTTGTATTCCAATTTTCCAATTGTGAATAAAAATCTAAAGTCAATTACAAGTTACCAATTTATAAGAGAACTATCAATCTAAAGAAAATAAACTTAAATTAACAATTAACACAACAAATTCAGGTTACAAACCGGTTCAGACTCGAACCAATTTGTCCTAACTAAGAATCTAGCTACACATGGTAGAAATGAAGAAAATAAGAGAAGGAGAAGAGAAGATTATGCAAAACTCCATGAAACTTGATGAATCTTGCGCTTTGATTTCTCAAATCTGCATGTTCTTCCCTCTAAGAGTCGTCGCACAAGAGAGAAATTGGGATAAAACCCAAATTGTAATCGTCAAAACTCACAAAATATGAAGAAATCGTGTGTAACGTGTTTGTATTTGCATTGCCAACACAAAAGTGGCATAATGCATCAATTTTCCTCGCTTTTGTGTGCTCAACGCGACCCTTTTTACATTCTCAACGCAAACTCCGGTAACATGTTTTAACAAAATGAAAAACACATCAATACTGGAAGAATTTATAACAAAAGCTCTAAAAACTATATTGTTCACCATTTTCAAAATACACTTAAATTTTTACTTATTTTTTTTATAATTTATATTCATTTATATTCAAAATGCTTGTTTAACGTATTTTTGTTGAATCATCCGTGCACAATTTTGATCATATTGATTCAAACGACTGCACAAGTATTTCATCTAAAAGATTTCAATCAAAATTTAAGTCTACAATCAGTATTATCCATACTCTCAGATCTGCCTCATCCTAAGACTATACTCATTGCAAAACTTGCATTCATTACAACTATGAAGTGAGCAAAATCAACTTGTCAGGGGAAGCATAATGATTTCAAGTGCACGGTTAGAAGGAGTTTTTAGGAAATAGTGACATGAATGAAGCCTAAATTCCGAGATGCATAACTGACTTGCCAAAATCTTTGAGCATTGATTTGCCAAAATCCTTGAGCTAAAGAAGGTCAAACGAGTCTAGAGGTATGTTACTGAGTCTATTTCAAGGATGAATAGTGCAGGATTCCCTTCCTTAAGGATAGATTGAGGAAACTTATATGAATGAGGTATGCGCACCAAGAATTTCTATGCTAGTTTCCTTATTTCAAATCCATATGGAACCGATTGGTGAACCAAGAATGAGGTGAGGCTCCAGAATCTCCTCCAACCAGAACCAGTCATGTAGTCAGAGAGAAAACTTCTTCAATTTCCTTTTCAATAATCGGGGGAACGGCCCAAAAGAGAGAGTTCCCAAAAATTTCAGCATGAATCCGTCTTCCCCATCAGATCCACAGAGAAGGTGCATAAATCCCAGCCTCAGGTAGAAAAGCCTCCAGAAACTTATTTAGCCTTCCCCTTCTAAAATCCGTTTTCTATTTTTTTCAAAAGTAACTAATTCTGTTTTTCCTTTCCCTTTTTCTTTTATTATTATTATTTTTTTATCATTACTTTTAATGTTGCCATTTTCTTGCATATATTTCTTTCAGATTTTATTTCTTTTTTTTATTTATTCTTTTATTTCTTTTTTTCTTTTTTGATTTTATTATTTTTCCTTTTTTTTTTCAATTATTTTCCATATTTCTAGATTTTAAATTTTATTATTGTTTCATATTCTGAATTTTTATTATTATTTTAGTTTTTTTATTCTTATTTTAATTTTACAGATTTTTATTTTTCTTTAATTTTTCATATTTTTATTTTTCTTTAATTTTTCAGATTTTGTTTGTTTTTTTCAGAATTTTATTTTCTTTAATTTCTTTTTCCATTTTTCAGATTTTCTAATTAATTTTTCAACTTTTGATTTTAAAATTTTTTTTGACTTTCTTTTAATGCTTTCAGATTTTTGATTTTTGATTTTCAATTTCCCCCTTTTTTTATTTTTATTTTTCTTCTCTTTGTTTTTTCTTTTGATTTTTTGTTTCTTTTTTTGATTTTAAAGGTTTTAATTTTTTTATTAATTTTTCAGATTTTAAAATTTTTTATTTCTATTTCTAGGTTTTTTTATTAATTTTTCTATTTTCTTTGTTTATTCATTTTGATTTTTCTTCTATCTCCATTTTGACTTTTTATCTTGTTTTATTTCGTTTTTTCTTTTTTCTTTATTCCTTTCTTCTTTTATTAATTTATTATTTAAATTATTTAATTAATTTTGAAAGAGAGATCTCAGACATAATTGAGTGTTTATACAAGCGGCAAGTGCCGACTACACTGCTTGCCACCCACACGAGCACACACACCAGCACATGTGTAAATAAGGGGAGAATGCACGACACACATTTTTAAAATTGTTTTTAATCAATTGAAGTATTATCGGGGAGGTAGATGGAAGCAGAAGGTAGCGGGAAAATTTCGAAGGTTCGTCGGAGAAATTAAAGAAAAATTAGACCGGTCTTAAAATTTCAGGTAAAGGGAGGAGATTCAAGTAGAGTATAGAAGTAGTTCCAGAGTCCCTTACTCTAAGATGAAAATGATTAATTGTATGATAAATTTAGGAGTTAAATTTAATTATATCTGAATTTAATTTTGGGCGAAATTTAATTATTGTAGGGGTATTTCTAGGACCTCTTATTATAGAAGAATAATTTATTGAGTATGTGGTAGTTTATATTTATTTGTGATTATATTTAAATCTAAAATATTATATGATTATAAATTGGTGTTTGGATTAGTTAGTAATTAAATTAATTTTAGGTAAGGAAGTGTGATATACTAATTTTATGTGCCTAAAAATATATACGTATTTATTTATGAATTACGTTAATAAATTTTGTAGAAAATATAAAATGAGATACCATGACATAAATTAATATAAATTATAGGAGTTATAATAATTACACGTGAAGTCGTAGAGAATTATTTTAAAATATCCAATTAATGAATTTGGAGAAAAAAGGAAATCACCGAGCATTTTATAAAAATGTTTAAAAATCTAAATATCCTAAGATAGGTATTAATTTTCCCTCTAATATATTCCTACGTTATACAAAAAATATAGCTAATAGTTAACCGGCTTCGTATATGTATATATAAACCTTTATATTTAACCCTTAGTATATAGAAAGTAAATTCCAACTATTGGAGGAGATTATATTAGTAGTTAATTTACATAAAACTGTGGGCCTAAGTTTTAAGGGATATTTACAGGAGGTTGGAAACCTCGTTTAGGCTGGTAGAAAATATAATTAAACGTAGAAAAATATACAAGTATAGTGTTAAAAAAAACCAAATAATTGATTGAGGACTGTGAGGCCCTGTCCCTTGAGAAGAAGGCGATGCCTTCAAGTGAAATGGAGTTAGAAATTAGAACAATTAGTTGACATGCATCCTTTTGCATAAAATTATTTTGTGAATTAAAATGGGGATAATCTGCGAGCCCCTATGTGAAAGGGAACTGGGAAATCTAAGGGTTGGTTCACATGGAAGTAGACTGAAGTTCATGATAGTAGGAACTTCAAAGCCTAGTGGGTACGTGAGCTGAGTTTGAGCCTCCCAATGGCCTGGGGTTGCTCCTTGTCGGCAGGTATGCTCTGGTCAGACTTAGCCGCCTTGACAAGACCTTGATGATTATCATTACCAGTCGAACAATTTCGGAATGTTGTGAAATGCAGATGATAATGATTTTAATGTTGCTAAAGGCACACTGTGTTAAAAATTGGATCCCGGTATCCCTATTATTTTGATAAAGCTGTAAAGAAGTTTGGGTCCACATGCATGTGCATCTGGTAGAGATGACCAACTCTAACTTAGTAGGGATTATTATGGCATACGACGTAATGATCTTTTCTCATTCTTCAGCCTGTCATCATAGGATCGTAGAACCTTAGACTAAGGCAATAGATACTAGATTACCCACATGCATAATATAATTGCTCATGTATTTGATGTATGTATATTACACTATTTCTTGACCACTTCTGCTTGTATGGAACGTCTCACTCCCCTATTCCTCTATTTCTATGTATGATATCACATCACACTAGTGAGATTGCGTGATGTATCGGCCTCATCTCGATATAGAGGTTGAAGTCGACAAGGAGAATAGGAAATGAGTTCGACACCCATCCAACATTGGAGGTTACTATAGAAGTACATTCCGTGGTAGAGCGACTATTTGGATGACAGATGCATCTTCTCGCTACATCCTCCCCCACGAGTTCCAATAATTATGTCAGCCAACGTTACTGTACTAATTCCACGGCAGATATACCGTCGGCGTATGATTCCACCACCTTCATCCACGTTGTCAGAGGGTGGGTATTCCAGGAGTCCGCATGGTATCTCCCATTCCTACCAGCAGAGGGACGCCTCGTTAACAGCAAACGACAAAGAAATCAACCCTAAGACAGCTTCCGCGTATTGCTCCTTGCTATAGCGAGCCAGATTCCTCCCGTACTGACCCCTGGGCCTTCAATGAGCATATATGGCAATGGAGTACTAGATGTGAATGGAAAGACAGATGGCGGGGATGAGGATGATATAGAGGAAGACCCCTCTGAGGCCTTATACTTTTCCCGTTACCGATAGGATGAAAAGTGATATCTCGCTACTGAGAGCAAGTTTGGAACATCGGTGGATAGTATAATGTAGTTCGTATGTGATTTCTTGTATATTCCCTTATTTTAGTACTTTACTATGTTATATTGTTACATTTATCTAGTTTATTTATATTCCAGTAGTATGTAAAAACTTGTATGAGTTATGAGTAAAATATATGTTTATACACCAATATGATTAATTACTTTGTTCAATAAGTAAATTGGAGTTGGATATAATTGTGGAATATCATAAATAATTATAATAAGACAAGAATATAAATAATATAGAGGATTGTGAGAGTATACATCTTAGAAGGTGGAATATTGAGATTAAAAATAATAAAAAATGACTTAATATAATAAAAAAATGTTAGTATATATAATGTTTAGGATTACTTTTGAGAATCACATTCAAACGAAAAATTACATTTCTATAACTAAAATCAATAACAAAATATATAAGGACAAATGAAATTAGAGAAAAACAAAAAATAAATATAAATTGTAATGAATGATATAATAAAAAAATAAAAAATAAATTATATAAATTAAAGTATGAATTTGAATTAAAAATAATATGTTTTTAATTAAAGTGTTATTTGCTTTTAGCATAAGAAGATAAATATTTTTTGATAAAAGATAATTATTTTAAGTTAAATCAAATTACAATAATTGATAATTTTTTTAAATATAGTTAAATTTGTTTGGTGAAAATTTTTATTTAAATAAATTAATGGATTTGTTTGGGATCAACTTGACAAAATTAATGTTAAAATGAATAAAATTAATTTTAAAGTAGTTTTATTTTATAACTCTAGACAAAATTTCATATAAATTTATTTTTAGAATATAATTTTTATACACAAATTGAATTTTTTAATATTAATCCATTTAAAAGTATCCATGTTATCTTTTTTTCTTTCAATAATAATTTAATAAAAATTAGAAAATACTCTTTTTATTAAAATTTTCTATATAACTTATATATTTTTTCAACTAATAAATAAAAAATATATAAGATAAATAATTTAATCAATAATCATAAAAATATTAAAAAATACATATAAAGCTAAAATAAATAATAAAAAATTATATAATAATAAATAATGGTATTTTATATTAAATTTTATTTATTTATTTTCTTATAATGTAGCCTCACATTTAAAAAAAGAAAATGTTTGTCAATTTAGCATAATTTTAAAGTCGTTGAGTTGAGTTGCCAACATCTATTTTAAAACATAAAAGGACATTTTCTTATGATATTTTCATCGGTACCTTTGTAAATTTGGGATATCGTACCCTAAATAATAGAAAATAGACATATGTATAAAGTTATTAATTACAGTCAACTTTAGTATAAAATTTTTTATATTTATCAAGAAGAGACAAAAATTTTAATATTTATAATTTGGTCTCTAATTTATAAATCCAACTATCATGCCAAGTTTGATGATGTTACTTTAGCACATGCAGTTGCTGGCCAAGAACAAGCAGAAGAACCGTCTCAGAATCGCGAAAGTCGGTGCTAATAATTCCTTGATTTTGCTTTGAGGTGGCATGTTTCTGTGCGTCAATGGAACAGTAATCAAGATTAAGAACCAATTGACAACTGAAATCGTTGGAATTCTTGAAAGCGTAGGTGATTAGAAGGCGCCGACTTTCAGAAGATGCCGTGGGAATTCACCGGATTAATTTGGGGTCAAATATGGTGGATAAGGCTGCGTACGTGTGAGCTTGCTTGTGTCGGTGGGTGAGTCGAAGGGTGCCTTAGTGGATGAAAGAGGGATTCCGGTGCTGGTAGAGATTGTGGAGGTAAGATCGCAGAGCAGAAGGAAATAGCGGCGTCGTTCCTCACCAACATAGCCTGGACAACATTCGGCCTTGGCGTCGCCGTCGTCATTCTCAACTCCACTCTATACACGGTCGACGGCTACCAGTGCGCGATCCTTTTTGACAATTTCCGTGTCATCCTGGACGAGGCCGTGGGCGAAGGCACTCACTTTCTCATCTCCTAGGTCCAAAAACCCTACATCTTCGACATCTGCACGCACCCCCACACATTCTCTTTCTTAGTTCAACGATTCTCGTTTTTGTTGAAGAAGTCGCATCTGAAATGAGTTTCGCAGCGTCACTTTCTCCTTCGGCATGTATAATTGTAGTCTTTACTCTTGTTCAGCTTTCATAACAACAAATTTAGATTTCTCAATCTCCTGCTGCACCACTTGATTTCTTTGGTGACGTGTTTCCATTCGTCAATAGAACAGACTCAAAATTGAGAAGAACCAATTAATGGATGAAAAAATGGATTAAGTAAAATATTTTAATGTTAAAGAAGTTAAACTATAAATAAAATAAATTTTTAGTAAAAATAGAATTAAAATATAAATATTTTATTTTTTATTTTTTAATATAAAAATTAATTATAATAAATAATTTTATACACATATTTATTTTCCATTACTTAGAATACAATAACCCTATTTTTATTTATAAAGGTAGCAAGGAATGCGCCGTTTCTTATTCATCTATGGACTGGTGTGGCTTCGGCGAAAACCATGCATCATTATTCATGAGCTGCTCTTGCCTGACTAACGCCAATTACATAGAACCTTGAATCATATATTCATATCACAAAATAAATAATTTGAACTTCAGCTTTAATGGATTTTTAGGATTGGAATCTTCTTGGACATGGGTTTTACGTTCATGTCAAGGTCCGGCAAAACAAGCTTAATTTAATCATAACAGAAATTATAGTGTAATTTACATTGTTTTGCAAATAATGTTAAAATTAAAGTAATTTAACTTTTTTTTTTAAAACTAGATTGACTTTACGCAGTGCTAACCCTTGACTAGATTAGCTTCTATTTGCTGATTTATCTGGAGTTTGACAGCTTAGACTTTAATTCCTTTCTTTTTTCTGATTTGTAAACAAAAAATATTATTGATTTTAGTTTTTATCATATATATATATATATATATATATATATATATATATATATATATCAATTTTTTAAATGATACATTTTATATTTGAGTTAGCAAATCAATAAATTTTGTTGATTAAAATACAAATAAAATCTCAAATTAAAGACGATACTTTATCATTTAAAAGACAATATTTATTAAATAAAATTTAAATTCATAATAAATATAAAAATATTTTAAATATTAAATTCATCATAAAACACAACATAGTTTAATTATAAATCAGAAGTCAATTTCTTAACAATTCATTAGAGAAAAAAATATAAAATATAATAAAAAAAGATAAAAAAGATATAATATAAATTATTGTATAACTGTATATATAAATATCACATCTTGCTTCTAAAATACACGATCTTTACCCGAAAAAATCATAAAATTAAGGGTAAAATATAGGTGCAGGATTGTATCGCGTTTCAGAAGTTATTTATTAAGCTTTGTAACTGCGCAACCACAACATGGAAGCCATAGTATTGCTAGCTAGTTGACATCCACACATTAAATACACCATTTAATCACGTATCATGTTGAAGTAATTAAACTTAATTCAAATTTAACAGCAACACGCTATATATAAGAAGCCGATGAACCATGCATACTTGTCATAAACATTTTTAATCTCTTCTATTTTTTTATTTCGTTGATCTTTTTACATTGTGGATGATGCTACAATCTTTTTTTATATTTAGTGAATTTTTATCCAATCCTCGTTTACTTTGTTTTAAAGAACATTTTGATGTTAAGAATGGAAGTAAATAATTCACTTTATTTAAGGACACATGATAGAATGGAAATAAATAAGATCAAGTTCGTTCCATCGAAATCTAAAACTCGGTTTGTTTAAAAGTTTAATTTGACTTAATTTGTTTAATAAATATATAAGCTTAAATTTATTAAAAAGTTTTTTTAATAAACAAATTAGATTTATATTTATAAAAAAATTATTTAACCTATTCTAGAGTTTATTTATATATATATTATATTTATATTTATATAATATTTATTTTAATATATTTTATATACATAATATTAATATATATATTTTAAATTTATTTAATGACCTTTTTATCTTGTAAAATTTAAGTTTGGAAATCTACTTAGATTTCAAAATTTTTAAATAAAATTTTTTAAACAAACTTAAATACTCAAAACATAGTCCAACCTTATTTGATGCTCTCAAAAATTGCCAAATATGAAACAAAGTCCTTTTGTTTGGTGAGATGAAATTTTTATTTTATTTTTTTATAATTAGATAAATTTTATTTTTTTATATTTTTTATGCTTGCACCTGATTTATATGAAAAGATGAAATTAACATTTGTAGAGTTTAAGAAAAATATTTTTCTTCTCTTTGGATAAAAAAATGAAAAAGAAATATTTTATCTATTTATTTATTTTAAATTTTTAAAATTTTTAAATATTTTAAAAAATATAAATAAAAATAAAAAATAAAAATTACATCAATAAATAAACATAGTAAAAAACTCAAATATTTTAAATTAAATTCTATTTTTTAAAAATTATATAATTAAAATTTATACTATTAATATTTTTTTATTCATCCAAATAATAATTTTTTTCTATTTTCATCTATTGAAAAAATTTATTTATACATTCTATTTCTATTTTATTTCTTATCTTTTTATTTTTTTTTCCTATTTCTTCCTTTTTTTTAATTTTCAATTTATTGAAACAAAACATACAAATCTGAAGCTATTACTTGATTTTAGTCCGAGAAGGTGCATGCTTCAGGAATACTTGACTATCCCTCAAAACAAGGCATATCTGATGATGATTGGAGATGGAATTAATTGCACATCATCACTGGCAATCGCAGCACGTTGGCATGGACGGGCAACATTTAATTCACCTACTTTGGATAAGAAAACAGTATTTTTTTTTCTAGGTAAAAATGTTTAGTGTATAAATACATATTCAGTATAATAATGTTTGCATAATTTTTGGATAACATTTATTACACTAAATCAAGCCATTTATAAGCTCAATTTATAACTGTTACAATTAGATTATTTCAAGTATACATAGAGACTCATATTTCTGCAAAAAGCACACATTGATATTTCAACAAAAAGACAAAGAATCTAATGGGCACTGTAATTCAGTAACATTTTAGCAATCGACAAAACATTATTGTACAGTTCTTCAAAATTAATTCGTCAATTCATCGGAATCTTCGTCAAAGATAGTGCATATAAGTTTTATCCTTTAATAATTTCAATGTTTTTGGTAACTTCTTATGGAAATAACTATATATACCGTATGTTTTTTTAGCCGTGGTAGCACCAGGGTGTTTGGAGCAGTTAACATAACCTTAACCAAAACACTGCTGGGCCAAGCAAATTCCTAGCAGTTGCATTGAGAA
The DNA here is from genome assembly GCA_037954105.1 of Canavalia gladiata. Classification (NCBI taxonomy): domain Eukaryota; kingdom Viridiplantae; phylum Streptophyta; class Magnoliopsida; order Fabales; family Fabaceae; genus Canavalia; species Canavalia gladiata. The sequence continues at coordinate 15,137,774 of CM075661.1, read as the reverse complement.
GTTATTTGAATAACATAAAACACATTTGAATAAAAAACCTCTAAATTATTTCCATTTTAATATACATAATCTAAAGATATCATAACACATATCTAACGGTGGAATTGATTAATTTTATATTTTATAAAATTTATTAAAATTTAAAATATATATATATATATATATATATATATATATATATAGAGAGAGAGAGAGAGAGAGAGAGAGAAAGCAAAATGATTTTTTTTGTGTGTTGGTATAAAGATTAAAACGAAAAGGTATTAAGTACATAAAATCAAATTTGACATCATTATATCCTCAATAAATTGAAACAATTGATTGGTACATGTTTATGAAATATAGGTTTTTTCATGTAGGGAATCTAAAGCAATGCATCGTTAATTTAAAATAATTTTAATTTGAAACAAAAAATTTAAGAATAATATGTATTATTTTTTATAAGAAAATTCATGAGAGATTAGAGGTTTGTTTAGTATAAATTAAACTAAATAAGAACAAAAAATATTTATTATTAGCATCAATACTTTTCCTGGAAGAGAAGTTTTAAAAGTAACTGTTTTCTACTAAACCACATATATATATATATATATATATATATATATATATATTAGTTGATATTTATCGTGAGGGGAGGCTCTTATAAATGTAGCAGGCCTTACAAAGGTTAGGAAGAGAAGATAAGAAATTGAGAAGGAGTGAATTAAAATTCATAATTTTGGACAAAAAAATATTTTTAAACTAATTTTTAACATACAAAATTCTAAACGATTTAAAAAAATAAAATTAACAAATATTTTGTCTATATTTTCATCTTTAATTTTTATCTTTATCATCTAATTTAAAAACAAATTATTTCTTTACAATCTTTATATTGACTAAAATTTATATGCATCCTATTATTTTGAGACTCAACCCATCATTTGGGGAAGTGAGATCCATACAAATATTAACCAAAATAAGTAAAAAAATGTTAAAACTTATTAAACAAAAAAAAAATCAAAAACTACAAAATTAGATTTTTAATTATGGTCTAGTTTGATTTTTTACTTTTATAATTAAAATTAAACAGAACCAAATTTAAAAATACTTATAATATATTTATATTCATTTTTATATTATATTCTCATGTGAAATTATTATTTTTTCTCTTAACCATTGTCCTACTCTTACCTATTTTTTTTTTCTTTAATTCTTTTCTTTTCCAACAAATTCCAGATACTTTTTTTTCATAATTCCATCCTCTAATTAATATATAACTTTTATTTTATTCATTCTCCCAACAAAGTCACATTGATTTTTATTTTCAGTAAGTTATCCTTCTAATTTAAATTTAAATTTATATAAAAATAGAAAATTAAAAAAATTAATCTAAATCAAACTATAAAATATTAATTCGATTTAATTTGATATTATGTTTAAATCAATTCAAATCAAATTTTATTATTTTTATGTATAATTTAAATTTTTTTGTATAAAAATTAAATCAAACTGAATAGCGAACACCTCTAAGTACAACAAATTATTTAACACCATTAAAAATATTTATACTAATATGTGTTTAATTATATCAATTTATTAATAATTTGAATAAAATCTTTTCTGTTTTTTAAAAGTAAAAGTTAACTTTTGGAGCAATTCTTAAGGAAAAGGAGTATAAGCCATTTTTAATCATAAGAATCAAGGTGATTTTTTTAAATAAATAACTTTGTTATTTAACATATGCTAAAATAACATAATTAAATAAATCCCATTAGATGCAGAAGTAGAAAAGGGGGGGGGGTCATATCATACCTTGTTATTTCATATAACATAATGAGCGGTTTGTCGAGTTTAAATATATGTTTGAATAGTTTACTTTTAATTATATTTTTATTAATAAAGTCAAAATAAAATTTTATACATGTCAAACATAATTTAATTAATTTAATTAGAAACAATTTAAAAAATGAAACAAAATAGACATACTAATAAAATTATACCCTAACTTCCTTTTATAAAATTTGAATAGTTCACCTTAAAAAAAAGGCGGGGGCGGTCGTAAAAAGGCATAGAAAGAAAGCGATTCATACCAGGCCTATATAATGTGAAAGAATGATGCATTCAGGTTCAGGGTCAGGGTCAGCCACATTGCAATTCTACCTTCTAAGTACTGCCCCCACCGATCGCTAGGTATTTCAGATTTATCTTTTCCACTTCTTAATTCTTAATCATCCATTCGGATCCACTATTTTTTATCAGTTATATCTATTCTTTTTCGTTTTATATATTTTTCGTCATCCTTAAACTCAATTTTATTAATGTAATGTATATACTAATAGTAATTTCTCTTTACATTTCGGTTGCTGAAAACTATTTGCGAAATTGGGTTTCTTTACTGAATTGTTATTGGAGGGAGATATTAATATATTATTATATGAGTCGACTTAACTGTAGATAAATTAAACAAATTGCTTCCAATCTACGGGTATTGATTCTTTCTTGGTCATTACTTTGTAATATAACGCTTCATTGCAGTTTCCGTAATTCAAACCGTCTTTTTTTTTGTTTGTTCCCTTGCAGGAGAATTTGTGTATACAAAGAAGGCTAAAGAGTCTCAGGTAATTGTTTTCATTGAGTCTCAGGCTATTTTCATCTTATAATAATAAAAATGTAGGTTAAATAACTTCTTCTTATTATTATACAATTATTTACAGGCGTTAGATTGAATCATCTATCTCTCTCCATTTTATCAACAACATCTTGTGATGGGGAGATGGCGCCTTTTTTTCATGCAATTTATTTTTTTAAATTAAAAGTCAAAATTCTATTTGAAAATTATATTTTGGAGGAAAAGAGAAATTGTTTGTTTTTAATTATTATTCAATCATTAGTCAAGTTATAGGCTTTAGGCGTCGAATTACCCCTCTCACTCCCTCTTATCAACACAACACCTTGAGAGGGAGAAACGTCACGTCTTTTTATCATGCAATTACATTGGTCAATTTTTTTTTTTAATTTGCAGATCAAGACTGTGTTTTAAAATTATATTTGGAGGGAAAGAATTTTTTTATTTTTGATCAATAAATATTTATTAAATTTTTATATATTTTTAAAAATGATAAATTAATATGATTTCAATATGGTAATTTAGTTTTTAAAAATATTATATATATTTAATTTAAAAGTAAACTATTTGATTATCTCTCTTTTTTTTTTTTGAAAATCTAATTTCCAAACATATTATAGAAGTAAATCTTTCGACTCTAATGTTTTCTTTTTCTACATTTAGGAAATATTGTAATTTGGTGTGATTGGTTGCGGCATATTACTTGAAGCAATGGAAGGAGTTTTTCCGTACGCTGATTCGGATATGCTCATTTACGATCCGAGATGGACTAACTTCGATTCAGAGGTTTTGCTTAATGGTGAGCAACCTGTGGTTAACTTGGACTCTGTAATGATGAAGAAATCTCCAACTAGAACAATTGATTATGCGCTGCTTGATGATGAAGAGTTGAACCCATGGATTCAAAATAATGACACTTCAATTGACCACAACAACAACAATAATGTTCCTTCTGAAAATGACTTTGGGAATTGTATGGGCCAAATAGAACTATGGACTAAAAGAGCGATGAAGATGCATAAGGAGCGGGAGTCTGTTCTAGAACATTCTGTTCGTGACCACGATTTGTTACAGCAGGAGATAAAGCAGCGAGATGAAGTGATTGAACGGTTAAGAAAAGAGCTTAAGCGGGAGAAAGCTAGAAGATCACAACAGGTGTCTCGACTTAAGCGTGAGCTCCATGAGACCGAAAAACTTGTGGAGAATTACAGAGAGGAGTTGAATAGTGTAAACTGTCGATTTGAAGAATATAAGGCACGCGTTCACCCATATTTGATTCCTTCAGATCATGCTTGGAGGTACGGAGGCTCTATGTTGAACACCAACATTGGACATGGTCAGAACTAGAGGCCACCCATTCAATGGATTTTGAGAATTTCAAGTAATTAAGATGCATGGAGTGGATTGGAGCTACCAAATCCAACTCTTTTAGTCTCGCACCCTAATTCTAGTTGAAGTTACATTTCATCCAATATAAGCATTTTTGAAGAATGGTTAAGTGATTATTATGGTCATAATTAATACATTGGTGTTTTTTCTTGTTTCACTTCACAGATAAATCGGATATGTTACTTTGCAGATTTATATTTATATGAACCATAAAAAAGTTGATAAACCAGAACATTTGCGGATAATATATATATATATATATATATATATATATATATATATATATATATATTGTTCATTTATTGAGATATATCTTATAAATTTAACCTATTTAAACCTCTTAATGATTGATTTTTATTCGGTCATAAAAAAATATACTTTCTATATGAGGAAAAGGTATGATCATATATATATATATTCTTTACCTTTTTAAGAAGTAATTAATACGAGTGAACAACTCGTCAATGATTCAAATAGATATATTTGTTTTAGCTTAATTTTGAAAACTATGAAAAACTTAATAAAAAATAATTATTATTTTCAAAATAAACCAAATCAAGCATGTACTAATTTTCAAAGGACTTTAAAAAGTAATTAAGACTTAAAGAAACCACAGTAATTAGAGGCCAAACAAATTTAGATAAAGAGAAATGGGCCATATATATTTGTTATTACATACTCATGGAAGGCAATTGGCAAATTTATTATTACTCTTTTTTCTGTCAGGGGAATTGTTGTCATAGAGAAGAGAGGATGTCAACCGAAAGTCTAACATACAATTTAAAATGGAGGCATCTAGGACACATCTACAGTCTGTAAAATCAGGTCATAGAATGTGAGAGAGAAACTGTAAATGGAGTAATGAAAAAATTTATCAAAATATTAATTAAATTTTAAAAATAAAAATTATCCCTAATTATGGTTAATTCAAAAAAATAATATAAATTTTTGGTCATATATATATGAGTCTATTCGGTGGAGAGATGATGGAACTGAATAAATTGTCTTTATATTTTAGAAACCAAAATTCAAAGTAACTTTTATTGGTATTAAAAAATAAATTAAAAATATCTTGAAATATTAAAAATTAAATTAATTTTATTTTAACTAAATGTTTTTATTTTAAATTTTACATTTAAAAACTAAAATTAAAAAAATTTCAATCTTCCGCGTAGCCATAACGTATTTGAATCGCTCATTATACTAACTCACATTCAAATGGGAAAATACAGACGGTATAGTTATATATCTATAATATATATATATATATATATATATATATATATATATATATATATATATATATATATATATATATATATATATATAGAGGTGAGATTACTACTTGTTTTTAAGTAACTTGATACATGTTTGATTCAACTAATTTTCAAAGAAATAATCAATTATTAAGTTGTTCCAAGAAATAACTAATAAAAAATTATTTTTAGAATATGTTGGACGAAAATGTTATATGATTTAAAAAAATCACGTGAATATATTTTATAAGAATTTGATAATCCTATCCCCTTTTTTTTAGGATTGAGTTACCTAAAAATATAATTGTTAATGTTAGAGGTTATTAAAATTTAATATCTATCGGTGTAACTGATAAAAGAAAATATATAGGTGTAACTTAAATTTTTCGTCACTAAAATTTATAAAATATGTTGTGATCAATTTCACTATTAGAAAGAAATTAGTAAAAGAAAAATTCTAACCTAAAGTAATAGTTAAAAGGAAGGTATGAGTATAAATTAAGGTTGAAATAAATAAAGTATGTTAAATAGTGAAGAGAAACATTCAACTTAATTTGATTAATTGGATGATCAGATAAAAAAAATTGACTTGATTTATTGTTGATATCAAGAAAAGTAAATTTGACTCAAGGACGGTTTTGATAAAAGACCAGATAAAGAAAGATTGAAGTGGTTTAAATAGTTATTATCAGACATGTATTGATACTACATTATTTTGGTGATATATGTTGCAAGTTTAAAATTTGACTGATGTAAAATAAAACCTTTAAATAAACATGATCTTGTTATTTTTAATACATCTAATAATATACGAATGCAATTACTTAAAATCTCCTTACTAAGCAATCATAAAGATCCAATTCATTTGATTAAACCAGCTCAATTTAAAAATATATTCTTTTATTCTTACATAATTTTTATGCATCTTTAACTGCCTCTTAATTTTATAGTTTCTTCTTCTTATATCTTAAAGTACTCTTGTTGAGTAATAAAAAATCTGACTTTAAAATTTATAATATAATTTTTTTATGAATGAGTAGCAACCCAATCCCAATTATATTGGATAATTTATACATTAAATTAGAAATATTTTAAACTAATTTTAAGTCCAAATATAAATATATCACCTAAATACTATTTATAAAAATTAAAAAATCTCTCCTCTTAAATTAGCATTGATTAAGTTATACCTAATTTATTTCTAATTAATGAAAAAAATTAAAATTTAATGTTGTTAAATTTAGTGGTTTGTGTTTGATTTATATAAAAGGTTACATCGAAGACGGAAAAATGCTTAGACCATTTTTATTGGTCGTTGCTTAGAGATTGGTCACATAGAAAACAACAGAAAGCAGGCCATGATGAAAATACAGTTGCTTCTATAAGCAACTTTTAAAAAATAACTTTCTTGTCTTTTTTTTTTTTTTACAAAATGTTAGGAAACATTGAACATATAATGCTGCTCTAAAGTTCTATAATAATAGCAATTAAAAGTTATAAGCGATAATTGTGTTTTGTAATGCGAGATGCAACTGGCATATTATTTGAAAATGACTTTTATATTAGTTTGTTTTTATTGTCCGATTCTTGGGGTACCCGTTGAATGACAAAAATGAGCGCACTCATATCATGTAATAAAATGCTCAATTGATTCTATCAAATATAAGATCTAGAGGGTTATCATAAAGATGTGTTGGATTGGTTTTTTAATGGTATAAAATTTGAACTTAAAATTTTATGCAACTTATTTAATTTTTTATTTCTGAGCTGAACTTGTAGTGACTGTGTTAGAAAGGTTTAAATAGATATCACAAATGTAAGAATCCAATTTAATTTTTTTTTACAAAATTATTTAAATCACTTACCTTAAGTTAACTTTGGTGGTTCTGTTAGATTTGTTTGTTTGAATACCACAAGCATAGAACATTTTAAGCGTATATGATATCTACAGGCTGGATGTTAACTTCATTCTTCCAAGCAATCCCTTTATTGAGTTAGAAGTGTAAACATGTATGAAAAACGAGATGAATAAACTAGTTGAAAATAAGTCCCCACATATATTATCACGAGTCCTTAAATCCATGCCAAGTAGGCTATCAAACAACTAGTACTATTGATTATAATTCTAATACTTGCAAACATGCCATCATCAATTGTGACTTTGTATTATATTATTGATGGTCCAAATCTAACCAGCAAATAAAATTCCATGCACTATGCAGTCTTTAGTCTACTAGAAATTTCCGTATCTTTTACTTATTTGAATCAATCTTTTTTTCAAAGTCTCGTTTACATTTTTGTCCTTACTTAAGTGTCAAGCTAGCAAAGGTATCGAACAAACGCGTCATTCCAGGTGTAAATTAAATAAATAAAAGATGAAAAAACATATATTAAAACACGAAAAATAGAGTTCACTAGTCCGTTAGGCTGTTAAACCCCGTCCAGTTGCAGTATTCATATATGTTAACTAATGAATTAATATACATGCACATCAAGCTTGTAAAATGAGTATACAGTATATATTAATTATTGTACCGTGAGCTCTACGTGCCTTTTTCATTGGAGGTAAACATATGTTCGCAAAGAAGCATTGCTTCCAACTTGTGAAGTGTTCACATATTTAAATCTCTAGCTAGTTGTTTAGTAGTTAGCACTTCACTGGTATGCATAGCGCTTGATTTCCTCGTACTTTCATTCAGTAGTCGAGCTTATTTATTTCTTAAGTCAATATATAATAGGAACAAAAAGGTTAAGATAATTTGCGTATGTTAAACTAAACAAAAGTTGTAACAAGTTGGGCACTCAGTTTCTTCTTCAAAAGAAAAAAAATAAAAGAAAATATAATTGACCACATGAATTAGGCCTCGCTGGCTTTGCCCAAAACTCGCAGATTAGATATTCTGATGACTATTTCAACATCTTTAATTTGACCATAATACATGCAGGTACCATGATAACATGAAACAATAACTCCCTCCCCAGAGGTGCCGATAAATGGAAAGAGACACGAGAACTATAGAATATGTGCATCGGGCATATATAGTTTTTAATTTGAGTTGCATTTATTATATACGAATCCACTGTGATCATCAAAGACTGCTGCAGATTCACAAGATGCTTTTTGACATATTACTGTATGGGATGGTGCTATATATTGGTATTCCTTGTCTGTCAACGCTAGCAACTTATATATGGCTTTAATTTTTGTTATTACCTTCGTCGATCTAATTAAAGAAACACTTTTATTAAATGTTAGTCAAGTATTAATATTGAGTGTATTATTTACTTTGATTTTCCTATCAATATTTTTTTTCTTTTTTTTTATACAATATGTTTGAATCTAAGATTTTATATAAATTATTTAAATTTCTTGTCCTTAAATTAATTCTAATAATTTTTTAATTTAATCATAATTATAATTTCTTAAGTAATCTCTTTAAATAACTTCTTATTATGAAAAATATAATTAAGTATAATAATATTCATCATTCTCACCATTTTTGTCAATGATCTTATGCAGTTTCACTTTAATTGTTGTTTTATATTCGTCCCTATTAGCTCTATCTATAGTTCTATAACCGTAGAACTAAGTGTGAATATCGCAGAATGAAAGGGCCGAACTTGGTAGAAATGTCTAAATTGGATCAACTCAAAATCACCCAACTTGGTGGTTCGCATATGCTTTGGGAGTGTGTGTCCTTTCTAGTTTACAAATGTTGTAAAAATAGTTGAGAAATATTAATACTTCCACCAACTTTAAAGCAAAGGAAGAAAAAATCTTAATTATATAGCCTGAACAATTCTTGTTCAAGTTCCTATTTAGAAGAGGAACATATATACTTATATAGTTTCTTAGTACATGATTTATATATAGGCATGGATGCATCGGTGTGCTTGCCCTGAATTCCCTTCTATTCAAGAGTGCATATACGATATCTCTATATTGTTTTGTTCGGATAAATGGAAAAATAGAAAAAAAAAGGAAATAGAAAATAAAAAATAAGAGGAAAAAAATAGAATGATAAAAAATGAAGTTGAAATATAATAAAAAAATAAATTATTTAGATAAATGCAAATAAAAAAAAGAAAGATTTTTTTTTCAGTTGTTTGAATAGATAAAAAAAAAGAGTAGAAATAAATATTAGCAGTGTAAATTTTAATTTATGTAATTTTTTTAAAAATTTAACTTTAAAAAATAATTTTTACTATATTTTTATTAATATAATATATTTTTTTATTTTTAAAAGATATTTAAAAATTTAAAAATAAATAAAAAAACACCTCCCTCCCTTTTTACGACAATCACGAGATAAAAAAAATTTCTATAAATTTCACAGAATAAAAATAAAATACAAACTTTCCGAAATAACTTCTGTCGCCCTCATTTCCCTCTCATACCAGAGGCGTAAGGAGTTTCATTTTTAATTCATAAGACTTGCTTTACTAATAACTCAGCAATCAGGGTGTGACTTAACATACGGTATGCCTCAACTTGGCCAATATGGGTGACTCTGAATTAGATAACTTCCAATTCCAAAAGTGTTGATGCCAAGGAAATGTTAGATTTGAATTTAGATCATAATCTTAGATAAAAGCAAAAGCACTAGTGTTTAAATATTCTTTCTCTCTAAAAGCAAAAGTACTAGATAAAACCATATAATTTGCTTAAATTTTCCCTAAAATCTTTTAAGCGTTTGAAAAGGCTTATATATGGAGATATTATAAAAATAATTTATGATCTTTATTTATTTTTTTAACATTTATATCAATAAATTTTTAATCTTATCAGTATATATATATTTATTCTATTTTAATAAATTTTTTATTCAAATTATAGCATAAACTCTCGTAACAAGAGCAAATCAAATAAGTATTTAGTTAAATTGTTTATTTAAATGCATGCTAAGTCTATAATGACATAGGTGGATGAAATCTTTTGCAAGAAAGATGGGAAAATGGTTTGAAATTGAGTGATTAAAAAAAAAAGAAAAAACCTTCTCTATTGTAGTTTTGAGAACTTGATATATCATATATTCAAAAGACTAATAAATTTCCTTTTTTATATTAGAAAAAACTCACACCAAATTTTTTGCAAGGAAGATGAGAAAATGGTTTGAATTTGAGTGATTTAAAAAATAAAAAAGAAAAGAAAAAACCTTTTCAAGAACCCTAGCTTTTGACAACTTGATATTTAGTGTTGAGTGTGTGTGTAGGAATTTGCAATACTGATGAAATATTATCTAACAGGCGCTATGGCTAATGAGTGAGTATGCATATTCCTAATATCAAGTCTGTATGAGCTGTAATTCCCACAAAGCAACACAAAAATTGATTAAAAAAATGGTTCTCCTAAAAAGATGACAACGACCGCAATCTGCATCTTTCCTATTTGCAGGTTGAACTCCTTTTTTCTTGACAAGAACACCCAAACTGCATTATGCTTTGTCACTTTGCTGTCCTCTTCTCCCGGCCTTATTATGCAGTTTAAGGTTTTATCAAGTATTTATAATAATAATAATAATAAATTACTTAATTAGATATATAAAGACTATCTATAAAAACTAATCTGATTATTGATCATGTATGTCAAAAAATTCGTTAAAGAAACAAAATTTACTTTGATGAATATTCTTATTCCTTTAAAGAATGAGTTGATTGGTATCTTTGAATTCAAATGGTTTTGGATAGCTTGAAATCAGTCCGGAACTAGCAAGGATTTTATCAAGCAGCAAATGCGCAAAGCAATTGCGTGTTAGAGTAGCAATCAGATTGCTTTTTTTCTAATTTCAAGTGTAAGTAGTTCTTTATTACACGCTTGGCTAGTGGCTTCTTTTTTTCTTTACTACGCTTGGCTGGTGACTCTTTTTCCGTTTAAATTAGAGGTATATTCTTTTTAAAAGATAATTCTATTTGAGTTAAACTATATAATATTTAACAAAAAATCTATAAATAATATTTAAATCTAAAATTTTTATTTAAAAAGAATTATCCATGCAGCAGTGGACTTACTTCTATATGAGACTGTGAAAAAGCACCTCCTTTCTTTTAAAAAAAATACAAATAGAAATAATAGCTTTTTGTATTTTGCACCTAAAGTTTTATAATGCTGGACCTACTAAAAACAAATACAATTATATTTAAATTTATTTAGATTTATAATTTTTATCTTCATAATTTTCAATGTATTAAATTTAAATTTAATTATATATTTAAACCATTCAATTCAAATTTATTTTTTTTATTTTTGTTTAAAAACTAAATTTATCTTGAAAACACACATATATATAATTTCTAAATTAGGTGAATATATAATACGATACATAATACGATAAAATGCGGGGAAAAATGTAGATTGCAGAAACTAAAAAATATATATTTTAAGAACCAACATAAACTACAAATTATATAATAAAAAACGAAAAAAATGTGCGGTGTAAGAAATAATATAATAAATTATTATATAATTATAATATAAATTTATACGGCAATTATAAGAAAGGAAATTGTACCATAATCATTGTGTAATTATAAATTATTATCGTTAATTACCTTCTTACGGGTCAGTGTTTCACGTTGCGGTTCTGGTCAAACTTGACCATCAGACGTATACAATGACCTTGGATCTTGGTCGAATAAACAATGACTTCGTGACTTAATTTTCTTTTTGTATATCATTGCCGGAACCAACCCCACAGTTGACAAACTAATATTCGGTGTATCGGACTAAAGGAACGAACAAATTTTTTTTTCATAAAATATAAATTAGATTTTTAAAATTTTCACTATCAATTAATTTGATTTTTAATATTAAAAAATTAATTTTAATACAGAACATCCGCTAATTAGTTTGCCCTTTGAAATCGACATCACTGTTAATTCGATCTCTAACAATTGACATTATGAAGTAACAAATTTATTATTTAATATTTGCTAGTTAATTTAGTCTCTCATACCCATCAATGATAATAGACAGTTTTTCCAAATAAGGATCCAAATTGATTGTCTTATATTAATACGAGGGGTAAATCATGTGAAGTAATTTTAAATTAGAGGCTAAATTTGATTTATTATAATATTAAGGTTAAAATTGATGGATAATGTCAATTTTAAAGATTAAATTGATGCCTTCGTTTTGTAATATTAATAACCAAATTAACCGTTAACATTAATTTCAAAGACAAAAGATATTTTAATTTTTTTTTGCTAATTATGCTAATAATATTATATATATCCTGCAAAATATGTGCATGCAGGTTTAACTTCACCGGCGATTGTTATCAAACATTATAGAAAGGTAAATTTGGTTCATAATTTAAAATAACATTGGTTGATTCGATCCATAACCTGTATTAATATTAGTAATTAAGTAAATTGACTGATAAACATCAACATCAACATCAAAGAAAACAAATCTAACGATTACTAGATAAAATCAGGAATTGAATTTGAATTTTTATAATATTATGAAACAAATTTATACACCAACACTAATTTCAAAAACCAATTAATTATTTTATGAGCAAAATAAATTTATTAAAATAATGAGTAGCGCCCAACCAATGAATGTGGTTAATTAGTATATATGACTTGATATTTTTAAGTAATATTTCCATTTTGAACTTTATGTATATAAAACATTTCTGTTTAAAGAATTAGATATACAATATGTTTATGTGAAAAAATTAGTTTAGATTTTTGACCCGAGTGATTATACATTTTTATTTAAGATTTTTTGGAGTTGGATTAATATTATCAAAACACTCAGTTTCTTTTATTGAAAAATAAATGCTTATAAATAAAGAATAATTAAGTGTAAACAACAATTAGATAAAAACGAAAAAAGCAATAAGAGAAGCAAATCATTGACTTAGATTATATTTATACTCATAAAAATTAATTAAGAGTTTTGTATATTAAAAATGTTCCCTTCAATTACAACTGAATTATGCCTATTTATAAATATTTACATATAATAACTACCTAACAGCTAATAACTACCAACACATATACCTATTAACCTCCTAATATTAAATAAGTATGCTATGTGCACTAACTTACATAGCTAGTAGGACATTACCTTTTTTTTTTTAATAAAAATTCACATAAATTCACTAATTTTTTTGCCACTTCCTCATTCTTAAGTGAATTCTCCTTTACTTATTATCAATTTCATTACCATAGTAAAAAAAGCTACCTTCTCTTACATCAACATGTCAAAATTGAAATTATTCAGATATCAACATAATAATGTAAATATTATTTCTGTAAAATATATATTATTTAGATCAACGAAATAAAAATTAACCAAAAGGTAGAATTATCAAAATAGGTTGGTTCAATCAAACCAGCCCGATAAAATATAAAGTTTGTATTTAAATTTTAAGTTTAAATTAAATTAAATTTTTTAATTTGATCTAATCAAATTCAACGCAGGTTTAATCCAAAATAAAAAAATTATTTCTCTTTATTTAAATATTATTCTAAAAATTTAAATTAAATCCAAACCTATTTCATTAGATATGCTAAAATTTATGATCTACATCAGATTGATTCAATATGGGTTGGATAGTCCATTTTAACCGCTCTATTAAAAATGTAAGAATATAATTAAATCTCTTTTATAATATTAAAAATCAATTTGGTTAATAATATAAATTTCAACAATTAAATTAATTTTTATTTAATTTTTTATTGCAATTTGTGCATAAAATCATCTTAAAAATATTTGTATCAGTTATAATTTTGTATACTTCAAAAATATTAACACATTAAATATTTTTTATTCTATCATGATACATCACATTTCATATATATGTATATATATATTTTATCAAAATGAAAACGTGCATGTGAAGGATATCTACCCAACATTTTGAAATTTGCATACATGCACGATTATCTAAACCCGATGAATATTCTACTCAACTTCTTGGCAAACATTTCTTAATTGCGAGTTGGTAGTAAGTTGACTAGCTACCACATCAACATCAAGCAGGCAAGTGCAAATTCCATGTAGTTGACTTTTATAATACGTGTGATGCCTTCATTCTAATTTCAGATTACCATTAATGACCAATCATTTTAAAAGATCATATTCATCTTCATCTTCATCCTATATATAACTCACCGCAACTGCCATGAACACCAATGACCCATCCTAAACATTCCTTAATTCTTTCAGAAAAAACCAATGGCTTTCAAGAACTTGTCCGTTCTTACACTCTGTGTTTTCCTTCTTCTTTCCACGTTGGCATCGTTATCCATAGCTGACAACAACAATACAGCACCCATCATTCCACCAGAAACCGTTTGCCACTCTACAAAAGACCCTTCCTTCTGCAAAACGGTGCTTGCTAATCAAAACGGCAGCGTATTAGACTATGGCCGAATCTCCGCCCGAAAGTCCTTGTCCCAGTCCCGAAAATTCTTGAACTTAGTAAACTCATATCTTCAAGATACATCCTCTTTATCTCTTCCTACAATTCGCGCCCTTGAAGACTGTCAATTCCTTGCTGAGCTAATTTTTGAATACTTATCAAACATACATGACATTGTTGACCAATATAGCAATGTTCTTCCAACTTCTCAAGCCGAAGACCTTCATACCATGCTTAGTGCCGTTTTGACAAACCAAGAAACATGTTTAGAAAGCTTAGAGACAACAGCTTCTGATCAAAGAGTGAAGAACGATCTTTCTTCCTCACTCTCCGATGACACAAAGCTTCACAGCGTGTCCCTTTCCTTGTTCATGAAGGGTTGGGTTCCCGAGAAGAAAATCTTAACATCATGGCAATCCAATGGAAGACATTTGGGTTTCCGCAACGGTCGTTTACCGTTGAAGATGTCAAACCGTGTACGTGCCATTTATGACTCTGCTAGACGACACGGGAGAAAACTACTTCAATCATCGGAAGATAGCGAAAGCGTAGTGGTAAGTGACATTGTGGTTGTTAGTCAGGATGGAAGCGGAAACTTTACCACTATCAATGCTGCTATTGATGCTGCACCAAATAACACAGTTGCTAGTGATGGCTACTTTCTCATTTTTGTCACCGAGGGTGAGTACCAAGAGTATGTATCTATAGCAAAAAATAAAAAGTATTTGATGATGGTTGGAGATGGGATCAATCGAACAATTATCACCGGTGATCACAATGTTGTCGATAATTATACAACATTCAATTCAGCAACATTTGGTAAGCAAATTAAATCATTGCGCACACGTATCTATCTTGCTAGAAAAGTTTTCTAAAAAATATTATTTAAAATTAATTAGATCTAAACATGTTATAACATCTAAAAAAAAAAACATTTTTACTGCTTTCTTTATAAAACTTTAAAAATTAAAATAAAAAAGAAAATAAGCAGTAAATATTAACAAGGTTTTGATGTATAAATTAGAAGGAAGGGAAAAGCGTTAATCATATATTTTATGTGACTTGCAGCGGTGGTAGCACAAGGGTTCGTAGCAGTTAACATAACATTCCGAAACAAAGCTGGGCCAAGCAAACAACAAGCAGTTGCGGTAAGAAATGGAGCAGATATGTCGACCTTTTATAGCTGCGGGTTTGAAGGGTATCAAGACACTTTGTATACTCATTCTCTTAGGCAGTTTTACCGTGAATGTGATATCTATGGCACAGTTGACTTCATATTTGGAAATGCTGCAGTTGTTTTCCAAACATGTAACATGTATCCCCGTCTCCCCTCAAGTAAACAATTCAATGCCATCACTGCTCAAGGCCGAACAGACCCAAATCAAAACACTGGCACTTCCATACATAACGCCACTATAAAACCTGCTCCTGATTTGGCTCCTTCGGTTGGTACCGTCAAAACATACCTTGGGAGACCTTGGAAAGAGTACTCAAGGACGGTTTATATGCAGTCTTTCATTGATAGTTTCATAGATCCTTCTGGTTGGCATGTATGGGATGGGAATTTTGCACTAAACACCTCCTACTATGCAGAGTATAATAATACGGGACCTGGTTCAAATACTACCAACCGAGTCACATGGCTTGGTTATCATATTATCAATGTTACTGATGATTCAGCTAATTTTACCGTCTCTAACTTCTTGAATGGGGATGTTTGGCTGCCTCCCACTGGTGTTCCTTACTTGAATGGATTGATATAGTCAAACAACTAAAGTTACCAGCTAGTTACATGTAATGGAAGCATAATTGCTAAATAATTCTTTTAATTCTAGTGCACGTGTTTCTCAGATGAATTTATAAATTAATGCACTGCTACTCTATTTAGGGTTATCCTTGACTTAATAATATGAAAAATCTTCTTCCACGTCTTAAAAATGTGAAATGAAAAAAAAAAGCATACTATATTTTTTAAATTAATTATTATTTATTTACGTAATAAATTTATACCTATTCATATAATTTTTAGTTTTTAGTATCATGTCTTTTATCTCAATATTTATCTCCACTTTATACTTCTTTGTGTAGGTTATTTATCTCTTTTTTTTTTAATAAATATATACATTCAAGATCGGTGTAAAATGTTCTTTAATTATAGATAAAAAAAGTAGTCATCACTTAAGTATTTTCATATGTAATATAATATTCAACCATATTTGTAGATTATTGATGATATGATAGTTTATTACTTGCTTAATTTTATTAATCATGTTATGAATTAATTAACTACTATTCTAAAACTATCATATTTAAATTCTTAAAAACAGAAGGGAAACATTATTCCACTTACAAAGAGAAACAATCGAAATCCTTCAATTTAAACATTTTTCGTATTGCAATACTCCCTTGCAGGATTATGATCATTGGCTTAATAATATGAATAGTATTCTTCCACTTCTTAAAGGTATGAAATAAAAAAAAATTATATAATAAAAATATATATAAAAGATTAAAAAAATATATTATTGATATACATGATGATTAAAATCTTTAATAATAATAATTACTTGAATTAATATTTACATTAATGACTTTCAATTATTTACAAATCATTAACTTTTGTTTTGAATAAAGAATGAATAATCTTCCAAGCTTCTACAACATGGTTGCTTTAAATTAGGTATTTTAAATTAATTTATTTAAATAAAAATAATTTTTTTTTAACTTTTAAAATAATATATAAAAAATGAAAACATTTATTTGTGAATTGATGTGTGTGAAAATATGTCACAAAATCATAAATCATAGGTTACCATAATAAAAGGATATACAAAAAATTGAAGATACATATGCATATATAATGCATACATTCAAAGATATTTTATATTTTGGCTATTTAATTTTTTTAAAATATAAATTATTAAATAAAAATATATTCAGATGTTCGAACTATACATGTATAAAAATATCATATATTAAAGATATACATTTATATTTAAAGATTAATACAATAAAAGATTTAAATAAATATCCTCTAGACATTTGCTTTATATTTTTATGTTTCACTTTTGTCTTATAAATATTAATGATTATTTATTTACATAATAAGTTTTATACCTATTCATACAATTTTTTATCTTTTATTATCATGTCTTTTTATCCTAATAATTATATCCACTTTACATCTTTTTGTGTAGGTCATTTATCTCTTTTTTCATAAATATACACAATCAAGACTGGTATAAAATGTTCTTTAATTACACGATAAAAATAGTATTCATCATTTAAATTTTTTCTTATATAATATAATATTCAACAATGTTTGTAGATAATTGATAATAAGATAGTTTATTACTTGCTTAATTTTATTAATCATTTTATAAATTAATTGACTAATATTCCAAAACTATTATATTTAAATTCTTAAAAACAGAAGGGAAGAATGATTCCACTTACAAACAGAAACAAAAGAAATCCTTCAATTTAAACATTTTCGTATTGCAATATTCAATTGTAGGATTATAATTATTGACTTAATAATAATATGAATAGTCTTCTTCCACTTCTGAAAGTATGAAATGAAAAAAAAAATATAATTAAAAAATATATAAAAGATTAAAAAATATATTATTAATATACATAATGAATAAAATCCTTAATAATAATATTTACTCGAATTAATATTTACATGAATGATTTTCGATTATTTACGAATCATTAACTTTTAGTTTGAGCAAAGAATGAGTGTCTTCCAAACTTCTACAACATGGTTGCTTTGAATTAGGTATTTTAAATTAATTTATTTAAAGAAAAATAAATATTTTTTTAGCTTTTGAAAATAATATATAAAAAAGTAAAAACATTTATTTGAAAATTGATGTTTGCAAAACATATGCCACAAAATCATAAATCATAAGTTACCATGAAAAGGACATAAAAAAGTTGAAGGTATATATGCATATATAATGCATACATTCAAATATATTTTATATTTTAGCGATTTATTTTTTTTCAAATATAAACAATAATTTAAATTGTCAAATAAAAATATATTCGGATGTAAAAATATACATATATAAAAATTTCATATATTAAAGATATACTTTTACATTTAAAGATTAATACAATAAAATATTCAAACAAATATCCTCCACACATTTGCTTTATATTCCTATGTTTCTCTTTTGTTTTATAAAAATCAATGATTATTTATTTACACAATAAGTTTTCTACCTGTATATACATTCAAGACCAGTGCAAAATGTTTTTAATTATATGATAAAAATAGTATTCATCATTTAATTTTTTTATATAACATAATATTCAACAATATTTGTAGATTACTGAGAATAAGGTTGTTTATTACTTGCTTAATTCATTAATTAATTAACTACTATTAAAAATTATCATATTAAAATACTTAAAAATAGAGGGGAAAAATTATTCTACTTATAAATAGAAAGAAAGAAATATTTTTTTAAACATTTTAGAATTGCAATACTCCGTTGTAAGATTATAAAAAGTGACTTAATATATGACATATAAAAATATCATATATTAAAGATATACTTTTACATTGAAATATTGATACAATAATAGATTTAATTAAATTTCCTCCCCACATTTCTTTATATTCCTATGTTTCTCTTTTGTAATATAAAAATTGATGATTATTTATTTACATAATAAATTTTATACCTATTCATACAACTTTTTTTATCTTTTATTATTATGTTTTCTATTCCAATATTTACCTCCACTTTATATCTTGTAGGTTATTTATCTTTTTTCCCCATGAATATATACATTTAATACTAGTGTAAAATGTTTTTAATTGTGCAAAAAAAAAATAGTATTTATCATTTAAAATTTTCTTATATAATATAATATTTAACAATGTTTGTAGATTAATGATAATAGAGTAGTTTATTACATGCTTAATTTTATTAATCATTTTATGAATTAATTAACTATTATTTCAAAATTATCATAATTCAAATTATTAAAATAGAAAATAATTATTTCGCTTATAAACAGAAAGAAACAGAGAAATACTTCTGTTTAAACATTTTAGTAGTGCAATACTCCATTGTACGATTATGATCATTGACTTAATACATGATATATAAAAATATCATATGTTAAATATATACTTTTATCTTTGAAAGATTAATACAATAAAATATTTAAATATATTTCCTCCCCACATTTGCTTTATATTTCTATATCTTTCTATTTTTTCATATAAAAATTAATAATTATTTATTTACATAATAAGTTTTGTACCTATTCATACAATTTTTCATCTTTTATTATCATATTTTTTATCCCAATATTTATCTCCACTTTATATCTCTGTGTATGTCATTCATCTTTTTTTTTTTTTCATAAATATATACGATCAAAACTAGTCTAAATGTTCTTTCATTATACGATAAAAATAGTATTTATCATTTAAATTTTTTCTTATATAATATAACATTCAATAATATTTGTAGTTACTGATAATAGGGTACTTGTTTCATTTTATTAATCCTTTTTATAAATTAATTAACTACTATTACAAAATTCTAATATTCAAATTCTTAAAAACAGAGGAGAAAAAATTATTCAACTAATAAACAGAAAAAAGAAACTTCTTTTTAAATAATTTAGTATTCCAATACTCCATTTTAGCATTATGATCATTGACTTAATAATAATATAAAAATTCTTCTTCCACTTCTGAAAGTCTGAAATGAAAAGAAAATGATATAAAATGATATAATAAAAAATATATTAAAAATATTATTAACATGCATGATTATTAAAATATTTAATAATAATATTTACTCAAATTAGTATTTACATTAATCACTTTCGATTATTTATGAATTATTAATTTTTGTTTTGAGCATAGACTGCGGGTTTTTCGAACTTTTTCAACATGGTTGTTTTAAATTAAGTATTTTAAATTATTTTATTTAAAATAAATAATATTTTTAAACTTTTAAAAGAATATATAAAAAATGAAAATATTTAGTTGTGAATTAATGTTTCGATCGGAAACATATGTCACTGAATCTTAAATCGTAAGTTAGCTTACTAAAAGAATATAAACAAATCGAACGTACATCTGGAAGTATAATGTACACATTCGAATATATTTTATATTTTAGCTGTTTAATTTTTTTAAAATATAAATAATAATCTAAACTGTTAAATAAAATAAAATTTTGATGTGCGAATTATAAATATATAAAAATAATGATATATGAAAGATATAATTTTACATTTAAAGATTTATACAATAAAATATTTAAATAAATTTCCTCCCCACATTTATTTTATATTTCTATGTTTCTCTTTTATCATATGAAAATCAATAATTATTTAATTACATAATAAGTTTTATACTTGTTCATACAATTTTTTTTTATCTTTTATTAACATGTTTTTTTATCCTAATGTTTATCTCCACTTTATATCTCTTTATTTAGGTCATTTATCTCTTTTTTTTTCATAAATATACACATTCAAGATCAATGTAAAATGTTCTTTTATTATACGATAAAACAGTATTCATCATTAAAATTTTTCTTATATAATATAATATTCAACAATGTTTATAGATTACTTTTTTTTAATTAAATAATAATATTTAAACTCTTTCTTTTATTAATATATTTCAATTAAATTCATATTTGTAAAAGATGAAAAGATGAAAAACAATAACATTAATTTGCTAACTTTCCTGTTTGTATCACTTTCTCTCTTTTCAATCTTTTGTTTCAGCACAGATGTACACACATCTAGGATATCTAGGATGGAAGTAAAATAATCTTTATCATATGAAGTAGTAGTGATCCTTTCAATTTTATCTTTTATGCAATGCAATATTCAATAATGCATGCAGACTAATATTAAGTAGGTTTATTTCTTAAAGCATGCAAAACATTGAATTGACATGTTCGTATTGAGAATCATTTTAAATATTGAATTCTATATACTTGTTTAATATTATCAATCATTTTATGAGCTAATTAACTACTATTCCAAAATTACCATATTAAAATTTAAAAAATAGAGGGAGAAAAATTATTTCACTTATAAGCTCAAAGAAAGAAATACTTCATTTTAAATATTTTAGTATTGCAATACTTTACAGAGAGAAACTTATATATTTGTAAATAAAAATGTAATGGAGTCAATATTTATTAGATATTTGTAAAAAATATATATTATGAGTAGGATAGATATTAGTTTCATAAAATTAATTATGAATAAATATTTATAAAATTTTATAGATAAATACTTGCACTGTATGTATTATAATTAAAATAATAAATATAAAATTAAAACTAAAATTAATATTTTATAGTTTATTTTGGATTAATCAAGTTTTTAATCTCTATCATTAAAATTTCTTACACTTTTAATGTATAAAAATGTTAGCATGTTACAATTTGGTTTCTAAATACCTTTCAATTTTAATTTTATATAAATAAACTTTTAAAATATGAACACTCTTTATGAACAAAAATTCCAAATAAGAGAAAAATCCAATGTTTAAAAGATTTATTTATATACAATTCTAAGACGGCAGTTGATCGCGTTTTTTTTTTTTTAAGATTGTGTTCTTAAACAAAACATAGGACTTATTTTGTGTCTAATCCATGTACATGGACTAATTATTATGTACAGCGGCGTTGGTTGGTGGACGCGTGCAAGTATACAAACGAAAAAGGAACTAAAATAAAGAGACGTAGGCTATTACACATTTCACTTCAATTATAATTTAACGATTATACCAAATTCAGCAATTTAGAATTGGAAAAATATCTGACTATATACATTCCTAAGAATCTTCAAACACTATTCTCTTTGCAATGTTCTAACACTCACCAAAAAAATTGTTTTTTTTAGTCATATATAATCACAACAAAATAGAATGCTGAGATTTTTGTCAAATCACGATCCATGTTATTTTTGTTTAATGTTCCCGTGTCTTATGATTGCTGGGAACCTACCCCACCGTTGACAAGCTTTAAAATCATATCCAATGAATGGGTTATCATTATTATCAGATAAGTCATGTACCAAACAAGTCTTACTAGCCATTTAAACAAATAAACATAGTCTCATAATGAACATCTGCATATATACATGCACGACTACAGAAAACTTGATGAATGTTCGTCCTAAATTCTGAATTTAATAATTGATTTATGTAGCGGTTTAGATTGGAACTGCAGACAAGGTTAATGGTAGCCACGGCATAATCATCATCTAGTACCAGGCAACGAAAATTCCTTTTGATTAACTTTTATCACATTAAGACTAATCATTTTAATTAATGAGACTAAATGGTCTCCCAGCCTATATAAGAAGCCCAACAAGCCATGCATCAATCACACCATCCCTCCAATCTTCTAAACAACTCTTAATTCTTTCGACCAAAACACCATCAATTGCCATGGCTTACAATAACAATTTGTACATTGTTGTGCTGTTTGTTTCCCTTGTGCTATACTCTTTCTTGGCATCGATTTCCGCAGATAATTATAACCATGCTGATGCAGTGGTTCCACCAGAAACCATATGCTACTCCACCTTAGATCCTTCTTACTGTAAGTTCGTGCTTTCTAATGCTAATCAAAATGGTAGCATTTATGACTATTGCCGAATTTCAGTTCGAAAGTCCTTATCCCAGTCTCGCAAGTTCTTGAACTTGATATATTCATATCTTCAAAATCCCTCCTCTTTGTCTCAGTCCACAATTGGTGCTCTTGAAGATTGTCAATTCCTTGCTGAACTAAACTTTGAATACTTATCAAACACACACGACACTGTTTACAAAGCTGGCGATAATGTTCTTCCCACCTCTCAAGTAGAGGATGTTCATACATTGCTGAGTGCTGTTTTAACCAATCAACAAACTTGTTTAGATGGCCTACAGACTTCAGCTTCGGATTCAAGAGTGAAGAATGAGCTTTCTTCTCCACTATCCGATGATAACAAGCTTCACAGCGTCTCACTCTATCTGTTCACCAAGGCTTGGATTCCCGAGAAAAAAGTATGGCAACAACACAATGATAATCGTTTACCATTGAAGATACCAAACAGAGTACATGCCATCCATGATTCCGCCAGAGGCCAAGGGAGAAAACTACTTCAAAGTCAAACATTGGATGACAATGAGAGCATGGTGGTGAGTGATATTGTGGTTGTTAGTAAGGATGGAAGCGGAAATTTTACCACTATCAATGATGCCATAGCTGCTGCACCAAACAACACAGTTGCTAGCGATGGCTACTTCATCATTTTTATCACCGAGGGGATATATCAAGAGTATATATCTATAGCCAAAAGCAAGAAGTTCTTGATGTTAATTGGAGATGGAATCAATCGGACAATTATCACAGGCGATCGCAATGTTGTTGATGGCTTTACAACATTCAACTCAGCCACATTTGGTAAGCATAAACAAATCTTGCTAGTGCATGTCCTTTTGACATGAAAATGAATATACAAGATTTAAGTATAATATGAAATAATTTGTAAATTTATAAAAAAAAGACCCTTTCTTACATGTTAAATTGTTGATTTTTCAGCTGTGGTAGCACAAGGATTCGTGGCAATGAACATAACATTCCGCAATACTGCTGGGCCAAGCAAGCACCAAGCAGTTGCAGTAAGAAATGGAGCTGATATGTCCACATTCTATAGTTGTAGCTTTGAAGGATACCAAGACACTTTATACACACATTCTCTGAGGCAGTTTTACCGTGAATGTGACATCTACGGCACAGTTGACTTCATATTTGGAAATGCAGCTGTTGTTCTGCAAAACTGCAACATATATCCCCGCCTTCCCATGAGTGGACAATTCAATGCCATCACTGCACAAGGTCGAACAGATCCAAACCAAAACACTGGCATTTCCATACAAAATGCATCCATAAAAGCAGCACAGGATTTGGCTCCTGTTATTGCTACCGTGGAAACTTACCTTGGAAGGCCATGGAAAGAGTACTCAAGGACAATTTATATGCAGTGTTTCATGGATAGTTTGATAGCTCCTGCTGGTTGGCGTGAATGGAGTGGGAATTTCGCATTGAGTACGTTGTACTATGCAGAATATGACAACATGGGTCCTGCTTCAAATACTGGGAATCGAGTGCAGTGGCCTGGCTATCATGTTATCAATGCTATTGATGCAACTAATTTTACCGTCTCTAACTTCTTGGATGGAGATGATTGGGTGCCTCAAACTAGCGTTCCATATAAGGCACTGATATAATAATAAGTGGAAAGTTTAGAACATATGCTACATACACTATGCTTATTATTGTTCCTTTTCTTATCAATCTAGCCA
Organism: Canavalia gladiata; assembly: GCA_037954105.1. NCBI lineage: Eukaryota > Viridiplantae > Streptophyta > Magnoliopsida > Fabales > Fabaceae > Canavalia > Canavalia gladiata. The sequence continues at coordinate 15,112,790 of CM075661.1, read as the reverse complement.
CACAATATTTGTAATTACATTACGTGTGTTTCCATTGTATTTATCATTAATTATAACGCTTCCAATCTATTTCCAACTTTATTGTAGCTTTTCTGTTCGACTAAAAATTAATACAACTTTATTAAACTTAGTTCTTATAAATGATTTTAAGTTTATAAAATTAATAATTTTTTATTAAAAATATTTATGATTTTTAGATTTTTTATATCATAAATGTTAACACTTTCATAATTATATTATCTATTTCCGTGGTTATTATCTTTTTTGTTGTTAAAATATTTTTTATGTAAAAACAAGAAAGAGACAAAAATCAAAAAGAGAGAATTATTTGGTTCTATTTATTACAAACAATTAAATTATCATTTATTTCTTTTTTTATTGAAAATAGATAACTAATATCATTAAATCATGATTTGGTTGGAGAGTCATTTGTATGATATTATGACCGTTTTGGATTTAAGATTTGTTTTCATAAATCATACTTATAGTTTTAGATAAAACAAAATATACACTATCAACAATAATTTAATTTTTTTTCATAATAATATAACATATGATTTTAGTTAAGTTTTTTATTATTTAAGTTAGTGGAAGTTTAATTTTTTTATTTTGATAAATAGGCTTAAATATGTTTTTATTTTCAATAAATATAATATAATATAATTTTTTATTTTCTTTTTATTATTTTTTTATGATATTTCAATGCAATGTTACAGTATATATTATATCAAAATAATTGTTGATATAACACTATATTAAGTAATAATAAGAATATTTTTTAAGAAAATAAATTTTATAAAAGTTAAAATTTTTAAATTGTTTTAAAAGATTCAAATTAAAATGAATTATATTTAAGTTTTGTTAAATATTATGAGACATGTATTTATTTTTTATTCAAATTTTATTAACCTAATAAATCAACTACTTTCTCTATAGCACAATCAAAACTTGAATAAAATAGAACGAAAACAAATTTTACTTAAAGTTTCATAATACTTTTAACCTTTATTTGCATAAGTGAAATAGAAAAAAATTGGAGAATGAAAAATACAATAAAAATAAGATAAAAAAAATATGTTGTTTGGATGAGTAAAAATATAAAAAAATTATTTAGATAAATAATAAAAATATAAAAAATATTTATAATAATTGTATATATTTTTAAAAAATAAAAAAATTAATATTTTTATTATAAATTTTTCAAAAACTAATATATATAAATATTTTATTTTATAAAATATTAAACTAGTTTTAAAAAATCCTGCCGCAACATCCTCATTCCTTTTCCTCTTTCTCCTTTCCATTTTTTTTTCTAACATAGGAAGCGATTTTATTTTTGGTGGCTTCCACCAAATTTTTTCTTTCCACATTATTTTTATTCAATTAAAATAAGGGAAGAATTTTATTTTGATATATTTTCTCTCCCTTCAAAATCTCTCCTCAGATCTGTCAATCCAAACAGAATCTTAGAGATGACACCACAAAGAAAAACAAAATTAGGATGGGATTGCTAGTAGAATGCTACTAAATGGAAATTAATTTATGAGAATAAAGCTAGAAAAATTTTAATTGTTAACACATTAAACTCAAATGCAGAATTGTAATACAGTGTTACAACAATGCTGCTTGTTTTAAGCATGATGTCACTCCATGTAGCAATCAAGCATGAAGAGGTTTGCACACCTACTAGTCTACCACAAAAGCTTCGGCATTGGATGAGAGAAGTTGTAACTGCGTAAGAAAAGCTTAAGGCAGAGTAACCGGCAACGGATATAAAACTTTGCCGTTTACGGATTGCAAAAGTAGGGCCGAGCCTTGTCCTTATAGACAGTGTCAGTTACTTCCAACACCAGAGATAAAGATATAATGCAGATAAATAACACAGAGATAAAAGAAAAATCACATATACAGGACAAAAATTTGAAAAAATCACTTCATATTATATTTTTTCGATATCAAATGTAACCTTTTTTAAAAATGTTATTATAATTAATAGGTAACATTTTTTATATTTTTATAATATTTTTTTAAATATTACAAAAAGTATAATATAAAATAATGAATATACAAAAATTCTGGATAGAAAAGAATCTATTACGTACATATTCTGAAACTTAATTCCTTCTAAGCCTATAACTCTCCTGTTTCCAACATCCCACCAAAGATATAAAAACACTGAATGTAACCACCGTCCCTGTATTTTGGTTGATGCAAGTAGCTCTATCAAGTTTAACTCTGGAAAGATATACCTATTAATATCTATGCATATTAATATCTATCCATGTAAGTCATTAGGATTGGTTTGCTTATAAAAAGTTGAAAAATAAAGTGGCTTAACATTAAAGTTTAAAATTTGAACTTCACCGTTTTTTATATTATATAAAAAAAAATTAATATCATATACATTCTTACCATAGCTTCACTTTTGTGATAAAACTACTCTATCTGTATAATTTTACTTTTTTTTTATCAATAATTAAATGTCCTTTTTTTCTTTGTGAAAAGTGTCAAGTTAAAATTATTTTTTGTCATATAAATATTATTTAAAAAAATTATAAGGATGCTTCAAATTTTCTCATATAAAACAATTCTGCTATAAACAACTTGGTGACAAGTTTTCTTTTCATTAATATTCATTATTAGTGGTCCTGAGTATTTTTTTTCCACCATTATCCTACCATGGTTGCTGCTGCAATTGATGAAATGCTAAACCAAAATGCATGTGTCAAGAATAATATTTTCTTTCTACCCTATCATCCTCTGCTAGCTGGGTGTATTATTGCATTCATAAATGAGTTAAGCTAAAAAAGTGAAGTATGCTGCCAAATGATCACTCATTTCCTATCATTTATGACTTTTAGTATTGAAATGTCATGTCAAATGCTCAATAAAAAAACATAGAAGTGAAAGATACTTGAAACAAGAACGATGAGTTCAATAAAAGAAACATAGAAGTGCAAAATACTTGAAATAAGAACAATGAGTAGAAGGAGAAAGAGATATTGTTACACCTTATCATTTTTGTTGGTTTGATAGCACTTTTGGTATTTTTAATTTGATATGATGTAATTTGGTTTTTATTTTTTTTTAATAATTTTCGTCTCTTACTTTTAAATTTTAAAAAATTTGGGGTTCCTCATTACCTATTTTTCAAATTAAAACTTTTAAATTATTATTTTTTTAAGGGGTATGTGATGATATTGAAACATAAAATAATGCTAAAAGTTTAAAAACAAGACATTTTATAAAAATTAGACAATATTTAAAATATTTTCTTAGATGTGATATTATGATTTGAAGAAGAGAAAATTTAAATTTTTTATTTTAAATAAAATTAAAAATTTTAATTTATGAATTTCAAGTAGAAGATAAGTTAATCAATCTAATTGGTAGATATTTTGAGTATAAAAATAAAAATTATAGAGTTTAAGGAAAACAAAAATTTGGTGAAGGATTAAATTTGTTAAATTTTAAAAATAGATGAACCAAAATTATTCAAGAAAAATTGAAAAATCTAAATTACACATAAATCAAAGAAAAAAAAATAAAAAATAAAATCAAGTCATTTTATACTTAAGCTTTAATTTTTGTTCACAAAATCAACTTTCTGAACACATGGACTATCTCATGGTAAATCAGTTGTTAAACTTAAAGTTGGAAGGCAAGTTTCATTATGGTGAATAGTCCATTCCATAAAAGTTGACTTTGTGGCAGAGATTAAACCTTTCCACCATGATCTTAAGCGTAGAAAACAATGAATAAGATACATATAGCGACGAGGAGATGAACAGTCATCTTTCATTTTCCAACTACATACAGAAGCATATCTCAGCTTTATAAAATTGAATCAAGCAATCCAGTTCTACGTGTCTCGTTGCCTTGAAAATTTTACTGTACTGAATTCCATTGCAAACTTTGGAAGAACTCATTCCATTACCTAATGGTTAAAAACTTTTAATAGTTTCCACGTTCAATTTATTTTTTAGATTAGTGGTTCTAATAATCCTAGCTACCGCACTTCCAATTTCACCCCAACTCAGATAATCATTTTTCATTTGACTGTCTTCACACAAAACATCTTTCACCAAGTCTTGACTAGCCTTAATTAATTCCTCCTAGAGAAAAGCTAGCTTTCGAGAGAGATTTCTTTCAATCTAGGAAAATATATAGTGACATACACAGTTATTTGAGTATATGCGAAAATTTTCCAGTGAAAACAACTGCCACCAATGCATTTGGATTCAAGAAGAAATTTTAAGATATGCTCTTCGAAGCACTTTCATCAAATTGGCCAAACCCCACAATCCAATTGGAGTGATTGTCGCAAGCTCTCCTACTCATAGGAACACGTTGTCACACTTCCACGAGTCGTTGCATGAAGTCTTTGTCTACACATTTTTTATTTAATTAAAGCTTAGATATCAAATAAATTTATTGCAGAACTAATACATTTCTACGCAAATTCATTCAGTATGTCAACTACCGTACATATAAATCATTGTATAATCAGTGATTTTGACTTTTTTGTAAAATCTTAAATCTTAATTCATAAACTAATCAAAATGTTTTGTAATATTTTAAGAAAGCGCGGGAACTTTCTAGGTACGGGCGAAAAACAGTAAAAAGAAAAAGTATATCTAAAGTGTAAACGAGGTAACACACTACTGATAGTATATACAAATCAAAATCAATTAATATTTTATCATATAATTTTATTTTAATATATAAATACAAGTAGATATTCTTATTAGATAACATACCAATGCTCAAATCATATTAAACTTCGTATACATAATCGTAAAAATAGTATCAAATGAATTAATAATTTGATTATTTAAATTTATATTATAGAAAAAGTATTAAATAATATAAATATATAAATTTAATATTTAATATGAATTTATTCTATTAATATATATATATATATATATGGTTTTTCTAATATGTATTTAAGGACACATAATAATAACATACTAGTAAGTTTTGTTGAAAGCTATAACTTTAATATTATTATTAATTAATATATTAAATTTTTAATTTTTAATAAAAATTATTATATATAGATTTTATTATACATTATTGAGAATATACTAAAAAAACTTAGTTAATATTTTGTTATGAAATAATTTTAAAATATTTAAATTATTATTGTGTTTCAATCCATTAATAAAATAAAAGAAAGTCTTACGCATTATAATATATAACACTTTTTATAATATTTAAAAAATTTATAAAAATATAAAAAATATTATCTATTAATTTTAATAATATTTAAAAAAATATTATATTTAATTTATGTTACAAAATATTATTAATAACATTTAAAAATAATATAAAAATATAAAAAATATTATTTATTAATTTTAATAATATTTTAAAAAAAATATTATATCTATATTAAAAAAAAAAGTGATATGTTATAATCATAACAATAGCACACCAGCAGTCTAGCACATGAGTTAGTTTAGTTTCCGCGTTGCAATTCAAAGCCGAAGGTTACACCAGGGGTAGGGGGTGCCTATTTTTTTCAAACAAGTGATATAGTATTGAGGATCTTGCAGGGAAGCCATAACCTTAACCTTCTGACTTTTGAGTCTTATGACTCATTGTTATTGATCCCAGCTTGCCAAATTTGGCAGATATTGAAACTGAAGAATTTTAGCAGCGTGTAGGGCCATGCACCGCCTCTGAAGATGCCCCACCAAATAGCTATATAACAAATGCAAAGAGCAGATTTTGCGCGTTAGCCCCTAGGTCAAAAGTAGACACTCTTCGGATCTAATTTCCTATCTTTCCCAACTGAGTCGTGACCAATCAATCACCTATTGCTTCACATATTAACAGAATAATTGGCACCCCGTATTAAAAAAGTTCTCACCAAGTAGTATTGTAAGATATTGATTAAGGAAATTAAAAATATAATTTTATTAAATAATATTAGTATGAATTACAATTTATGATGATTATACGTTAATAATACTTTTAATAAAAAAATTATTTTTAACTCTATCCAACATCTCCCATTTTCCTAGTTAAAAAACATGTATCTAACAGATAGTCTACGCTGCATTTTAGGTCTGATCCCTTTTGTCTATTGTTTGCTCAAATATGCATGCAGTCCCCTTTCATTTACTTAGTTTTGATAAGAGTTTGATGAGCATTTGTTAAAAATTATTTGAATATAGCTTGCAGAGTCAGCAGTTATACTACTTGGACACTTTATTTGATTTTATATAAAGTCACACAATGACTTTGTATATCCCATTTCAACCAAAATCAGATTTCTTTTTTTCTTCTTAATTTCTATTAATTATTTTTTTCTCCTGTCTGCCATGTTTTCCAACAGTTAGGCATCAAAAAGAAGGCTACTATACCAAACGTTTTCATTGGGTCTTCTAATCCTTTTTTTTTCCTGTATGATCCGCTGGCTCCCACTTTTCTTTTTAGCACACAATGTCATGAATAGTTTATTAGACGTAAGACAAGTGTCTATAAATCTAATTATTAATTAAAAATTTCATTATCAGTCTCGTTATTTTGATTATTATTTTAATGTTGACTTGTTGAGTCTTTCTTTTACAGAAACACCTTGTTCAAGAATGTCGATTCCCACCGCAACGGTAAGTAGTAACTAGATCTTGGAAACTTTATAAAATTATGAGGCATATTTTAAATTTAAATAATCCATAAGCACTAATCTTATCGCGTTAGAAGAAATTTTAGAAGACTCCTTATCATTAAACATAAAAAGTAAAATTTAAGTATTTTACTTCTGTCAAAATTAATTACTTCCACGTACAAAAAATAATAATCACCTCTCTACGTACAAAAAAAAATTACCTCTCTGACATCCCATTATCCAAAAAATTGATGGACCACGTAAGACTTTAATTTCTTTTAGAAAAATTCCTTAAAAACTAACTAATATTTATATTTGACTATTGTTTTATTTCCATTTGTGTATTAAATTTAAGATATTTTTAAAATGAGATAATTTATACATAAAAATTTAATTATTAAAATTATTATTTTATTTATTTTGGCTCTCAATACTATTATAAAAGAAAAATTCAATTTATATTGATGTAAATTATATCAAGGTTATCGTTAATAATTTTGTATTAAATAATTTTATTTTAAATTTTTATTAAATTAAAATTTTAATCATATAAATCATATCAACAAAATTTAAATAAACCAAAATTACTTAGTGTCTCATATAGTATATATATATATATATATTAAAATAATTAAGTTATACATTATTTTCTTTTAAATTATATAAAATCACCAACCATTTGACCATCTTTATATTTTTCTTCAATTTTTATTAATTTTAAAAATATAATTTAAATATTTTATAATTATAATTTAATGATTAGATTAATAATTAAATTAAATTTTTAAAATTTATTTTATATATACTTTATTCATATTTATTTGTTACCCAAAAAATAGAATAATGTTTAATCTATTTAATACTTTGTCTATATTTATATATTTCACAGAACTGGTGCTATGGGCACACAAATTAAGAAGCGATCAGAGTGATGAAGTTTCCTACACAGGACGGATGCCGTAACTAACAGGTTTTGAAAGACGAATTTACAAAGAAATTCAGCTAGAGCTACTAGTGGCTTTGTTGGCGTGGGGATACCATTGTATTTTCACACAATGGGAATAGAAACTGCTCAGAAGTGGAAATATAACTCATCCATAAATAAAATGTCTCTAAACATGCGAATCAGTATTAATAACAATATTTTCGAAAATAATTTCAGACAACTTGAAATAAACACCCCCTAATTATACACAAATAATATTCATCCTCAATCATGATGACAATTTATATTTAGTAACTGTTCTTATTAACATCTTTTCTTTCATTATTTGAAGGCGGAGTGGTAACAACACTTTGTTTAACACAATTTTTTCATAATTTTTTTTATAGTTAGGTAACCTTTTCGTTAGATTTATAAATGGAAAATAGGCTTAAATTATTTAGTGAGATATATCAAATTCATTTATGTATTAAAAAATATTGAAAAAATTGTGGAGGATTGTGAAAAACATGTGGCATGATGGATGATATATTAATTTTAGATTGATCTCACTTTTTATTAATTTATTAAAACCTCAGTTGTTTTATATTAATTGTATGAAAAGTAAATACAAAAGTTACATATAATTTTTTAAGTGGAATTTGAATACAAGATAGAATCTACTCTGTTGGAATTGTACCAGTAAGATTTGTATTCTTTGAACTATAGCAGGACAAAGGGTTCGGTAGTGTGTCCAATTAATTAAATATATCACCACCCACTGCAGAGCACACTATATCCCCTTTAGAAATAGATAAATCAATAATTATCATATATTTATTTTTATTATTTTTAAAAAATATATCAATCCATCCAAACTAAATGTATAGAAGGGAGTAGAATAACACCTTTTCTAGATAAATACAGTAGATCCAATTTCCAAGATGTGTGGTATGTTCAATGCGTATTGACAAAGTCTAGATTGGTTGACTATTCAATTAATCCTAATTATTCTTAACCCTCTTAACTTTACATTTGTGGTCAACCTTTCGCAGCCGTAGACATGTAAACAAGTAAAAAATCCATACTCAGGTCTAACGAGCCCAGCTAGCTCCTTCGTAAAAAGGTTAGGTCCTCTCCGCCTATAAATTGAATCGAATGAGCCTAGTTTCCAAATCACTCACTCAAAACACAAATTAACAAGATAGACAACTCATTACTCTTACTCTAACAAACCAACATCAACATGGCTTGGAAGCTTTGTTATTTCTTCTCAACAATGTCCATCTTTCTCATTCTCGTATCCTCATTTATCTGCATAGCTTTCGCAGACACCACTCAAAATCCCACCACTCCTGTCTCTCCCGGAACCGCATGCAAGTCCACCCCAGACCCATCCTATTGCAAATCCGTTCTCCCTCCCCAAAACGGCAACGTTTATGACTATGGTCGATTCTCCGTGAAAAAGTCACTATCACAGGCCCGCAAATTCTTGAATCTAGTTGATAAATATCTCAACAACCGCCACTCTACTCTTTCCCCCATAGCCATTCGTGCACTTCAAGATTGCCGTACTCTTGGAGAACTCAACTTCGATTTCCTTTCTAGCTCTTTCGAAACCGTGAACAAGACAACAAGGTTTCTTCCTAGTTTTCAAGCTGATGACATCCAAACCTTACTCAGTGCCATTCTGACCAATCAGCAAACATGTTTGGATGGCCTCAAAGATACCGCTTCCGCTTGGAGCGTCAGAAACGGACTCACCGTCCCACTTTCCAACGACACCAAGCTCTACAGTGTCTCTCTTGCTCTCTTCACCAAAGGATGGGTTCCCAAAACCAAAGCCAATGCAGGAATGCACCCAAACAAGAAACAACTTGTTGGATTCCAGAACGGGCGTTTGCCGCTTAAGATGTCAAGCAGAACCCGCACGATCTATGAATCGGTGAGTAGGAGAAAGAACCTTGAGACATCGCTGGGTGACGCTGTTAAGGTGAGGGATATTGTGACGGTGAGCCAAGATGGAAGTGGGAACTTCACCACAATCAACGATGCCATTGCCGCAGCTCCTAACAAATCTCTTTCCACCGATGGCTACTTCCTTATCTATGTCACCGCCGGTGTTTACGATGAAAATGTGTCCATTGATAAGAAGAAGACCTATTTGATGATGATCGGAGATGGTATCAACAAGACTATTATCACCGGCAATCGTAGCGTCGTCGATGGCTGGACAACCTTTAGCTCCGCTACCTTTGGTAATAAAACTCTTCAATTACTTAATCACAATTGTTAATATATATTCTACTATACATAAATAATTTACTTTTGTTAATTTATTGGAATCTTCTTTGCCAATTAATGATAAACTTCGATAGAGTGAAAATATTTCTATACCACTGACAATGATTACAAAACTATATCTTAAAACTAAATGAGAAATATTTTTGTTGGCTCAATTTTATTCTGTTTACAAAAGATTTTCGTATCTGATAACTAAATCATCGGTGTTGCAGCCGTGGTTGGGCAAGGATTCGTGGGTGTTAATATAACGTTCCGTAACACCGCGGGGCCTCAGAAGCACCAGGCAGTAGCGGTTCGGAACGGAGCGGATTTATCGACGTTTTACAGTTGCAGCTTCGAGGCATTCCAAGACACGTTATACGTACATTCCCTGAGACAATTCTACAGGGAATGCGACGTCTACGGAACGGTAGATTTCATATTCGGAAACGCTAAGGTAGTGTTCCAAAGCTGCAACCTCTATCCCCGTCTCCCCATGACTGGACAATTCAACGCCATCACAGCACAAGGCCGAACCGACCCGAATCAAGACACGGGTATCTCTATCCACAACTGTACCATTACAGCAGCTGATGACTTGGCTAACAGCAACGGTGCGGTTGCAACATATTTGGGAAGGCCATGGAAGGAATATTCCAGAACGGTTTATATGCAAACTTCAATGGACAATGTGATCAATGCTGCTGGGTGGCGGGAATGGGACGGTAATTTTGCATTGTCCACTTTGTATTATGCTGAGTTCAATAACAGTGGGCCAGGGTCTAGCACCGCTAATAGAGTGACGTGGCCCGGTTATCATGTGATGAACGCCACCGATGCAGCTAACTTTACGGTGTCCACTTTCTTGCTTGGAGATGATTGGTTACCGCAGACAGGAGTATCTTATGCCAATAACTTGATATAGAAATTCACACATTTACTTTCTTCTTTTCCTATTCCTATTTTTTCTCTCCTTTGAAAAAATAAACTGGCCATCGCCTCTCATGTACTCTCTAATCCACTAATACCCAACCCATGCCAAATGTTCAAAGTATTATTGTTTCATTAAATTATTGTAATTTACTTATAAAGCAACTTTATATTGGTTTCTATCCCATTTACAATTTTTTAATATTTAATCACCTTGTGAATCTTTACTATATCAACCGCTGATCTTGACTTCTTCAATATTTATAAAACATTAAAAGAAGCTTTTCATACTACAAAAGATGAAGATATTTTTTTTTTTTTTTGCCGTGTGAACGATTCTTTTCGGCCAACAAGAGTCACGTACCAGTTTTTAATATAAGTTTTTTTTTGTCTAAAGAACAATTTTTCTTAAACAGAATAATTAGAGATAATTGTCTGATTGAAATAGCAAATATATACTCCATCGGGTGATTAAAGTTACACATATCTACCTCGACTTTAAAATTAAACGAATTTTTACAGTGCAGGCTTAGTATTTGTTTAATTATAATATTAAGTTGAACTTCATAAGTGTTAGTTATAGTAAACATATGCTTTCAGTCACATCAATACTGAAATGAGATATATATATTATTTTTATTATATATATATATATACATACATATTATGCATTTGATTATATCGTTCATTTTATCATACAAGTTTCATTCTTCTTTCTTATTTTTTATTGTAAAATATATCGTATAAATAGAAGTTCTCCATTCACGTTGCATTTCTTTTATTAATACACTTAAGTAATTAGTAATTCATATGCAATTATAAAATTTTTGTATGGCCACAAACCAACTATTTAAATTCTTAAAATATATTTTTATTATTTTAAAAAAACTATATAATTTTTTTAACATTAAATATATAATTTTATATTTTATTTATAATTTTATCTATCTATAATAAAAATAATAAAATTTATATGAAATATTCAAACTCATCATTATTAAACAGATTTTGGTAACTCTTATTTATAATTTATTTCTTTCAAATACAATTTATTAATTTAAATTTTTTATTTACAGTTTAGATCTTCATATTGAAACAAATTAAATATATTTTTTAAAAATAAAATAAAATAAAATTTAAAATTATTATAATTTTAATCAATCTTAATATAAAATTATTTTTAAATTTTTTACATAATATATTAGTAAAGATGATATGTATCTTTGTTAGTTTAGTTTCATGTTTTTTAATTTTAAAAATATTATCATCTTGATTTTTATTTAAGAGAATCAAATATATTTTTAAAAATAAAAATAAAATGATTTTTTTTCATTTATTTTAAAAATACTCGTGCGCGAAAAGCTTGCTGCTTTAGTTATACTTATACCTTACCGAAAATTTCAATTATATCTTTTGAAAAAAAAAAAAAAACAAGTCTTACACCACAAACCTGATCCTTCTTATATCTTTAAGAATGCTTTTTAGTATATACATATATATATATATGTTATGAATTAGTTTCTTATTATTTAGGAGAGAAAACAATATACGAATCGAAATAAAATGAATACAAAAAAATAAAAGATACTTTTAATAGTGAATAAAAAGTTGTTTAAAAGATATAAAAAAATATTTTAATAAATATAAAATTTTCATTTAAACATTAAATAAAAATAATTTTCGTATTGATTAACATTTTTTACAAGATATAAAGTGATTTTTAATTTTAAAAAATTCAAAATTTGTTTGCGGCAAGCGATCTGTATTTTAATATCGTTATCAACAGTTTTTTTTTTTTATTCCTTCTATATTTTATTATTGTTATCAACATTTTCTTTAATTCCTATTTCTATATTGGATGTGATGTGAGCTCGCAACAAATCTCACCTAGTAGGAGTTTTCGCAAGTTGGAAAACATAAGTACCATGAACAAATGATAAAGGATGATCCAAAATGATATTTTTGAGTCAAAACTTTCAAATATAAAATGAAGGATTTAACATTTATCATTATAAAAAAAATCATGTGGATCCAAATCTTATATGAACGGTATTTTTATTAATGTAAAATTGCAAAAGGTTCATATAAAATTACCATAGGATGAAAAGAAAAAAATAATTACAAGAAATAATTGATTGAAAGAAGTTAAAATTTAATATTGTTGTGGTGATTTGGCCAATAATTTGCTCATAGCAATGGCAATGTTGCACAATTTACGGAATACGCGACTTTGAACGGAAAGAATATCGTCATCTCCTGGAATGGAATCATCGCATGTATCAATAGCAGCCAAAGCAGCCTTGAGCCAAACCTGAGCATCGGTTTTGGGATCTAACAATAAGGCAGCAATAGTATCCTCTAACTGGCTTTCAGCGTCTAAAATAGTTTCCTTGCAATCAGCCAAACCTTGTTGAATATCTGGGCTCAAGTCTGGGTCATCGATAAGAGCTTTGGCGTCAACGAGGATTCCAGAAGCGTTTTTTGCAGCCACTGTAAGTGATATAATTGCTAAATCTTTTAAATTTGCCTTTGAGCTTTTTGGGTCTGATGACAACACTTCAACGCATAGGTCTCTTGTTGGGGATAATGAGCATACCTGGTTGATTAGTTCCTTTCCTTTGCTTTCTTCCGCACCTGTATGGTGTGCCATTACAATTATGCAGATAACCATCATCAAGAAAAATTTAGTAATACAATCCATTTTTTTTATAAAATTATTTTTTCTTTCTCAGAAATTGGTTTTCAATATTGCACAGTCCGAAAGAAGTATCGAAGAATTGATAAGTCTTTTATAATGAAAGAGATACATTTCTCTTAACTTAATTTATTAAGCTAAAATTAAAATTTGTTATTTTATTTCTTAATTTTAGAAGTATCCTCATCAAATTTAACCATCAAATTCATTTTCCGTCTACCATGTTCAACCTCTTCTTTCTCTACTTTTATTATAAATTCCGAAATTATATTTAGAATTTGCACCACATTCTTCGGATTATATCAAAATTCTTTCTCCATTGACTTGAACCGATGAAAAAGGAAGAAATGTTAGTAACTCCCTTAATTTTCAATTAAAACTCTGTTTTTGTCGATGCAAATCAAGGTTTGTGTAAATATTCGTCACTAAATTTATATCTGCTTCCGTTCAACACTATTATGTAAATATTAGTCAATAAATTTATATAAAGAAACTATACTACGGTTTGGGAAGTGTAATCCAGATACTTTTATCATAACACAGCAATTAAAAGCACTATAATATATTAAAATATAATTGTATTACATCCAAATCAAACACATCTCAGTTTTTGCTGTACCAATTTTCATCCAGCTCATGTTCCTATCTCTCATCCGTTTCGCTGTCATAATATAGCACTCCTTTAATTTCTTAGAAAATGATTTTTATACAATTTTAAGGAACGATTGCCTCATTCCTTCCTTATTTGTGAGTTTTAGATATGCACCTTTCTCTCGTTTTGTCAAACTAAGTACATGTATAATACAATAATAAAATCATTATAATAATCGTAAAGATTATACTGAATTGTTTTATTGCAATAATATCCAATGTACAAATGCATCGATAAAATATTATAGGATAATATGATCATTGAGAATAGATGAAACATGACCTAAAATGATTTTGGATTATTTTTCTTAATACTAATATATGACCCCTGATGTTCAATTGAGAATAGATGAAACATGATCTAAAATGATTTTGGATTATTTTTTTTAATACTAGTATATGACCCGTGATGTTACACGGGTGAACATGTAATATACTTACTACATTGTTTGTGCTTCATGCGAAATGGTACATTAATTTTAAAATTAAAAATTAAATAATAGCATATAATTTTTACTATTATTATTTAATAAAATATAAAAAAAAAATTAAAATAAATTAAAGATCAAATTATTTGAAGGTGGTTTGAAATTTATTCTATATATTAGAGTTTAAAATCAATGTTAATATTTGTAATTTACTACATGAAAATTTTCATACATGGATAATGTTTTTTAAAAAATAAAATTTCTTAAAATGTTATTAATTGAATAAGAATAATGAAAATCATTGCAAAAAGACTAAAGTATCAAAATATCAAACATGATGAGGAAGAAAAATGCTAACATGGATATAATTTTTTTTTACTAGATTCTGGAATATTCTATAATTTATTAAAGAGACAAGTTATTTTTAAAAATTATATATTTATAAAATTCATTATAAAATAATGTATTTAAATAATTGTATATATATATTAAATATAAAAAATATTATGTATAATTGTGAATGTTTAAATAATATTTTTTAAAACTAATGCTATTTTAATAAATAAAATATTGTATCATTAAATTAAAAATAATTGTGTGAAAAATATTTATATTTTAATTGAAAATATGGTTAAAATAAAGATAAATATATTTTTAAATCAAAGTATAAATAAAAAATATTAATAAATTTTAAAGATGTAAAATAAATAATTTTTTGTTGTTGTGTATAATTGTAAATTATTGGATTCATTATTTTTGTTTAAAATTTGTTTGATATAATTATAAAAATATTACATAATTGAATTAAAGCAAACAAAAATTACCTAAGAATATATTTATATTAACTAAAAATATAATTATGTTAGAATAAATTATATTCTAAAATGTAATTAAATTAATAAAACCTTTTAAAGATAAAAAATGCATGAGTTGATTTATGTATATCAAATACAAATTAATAATTTAATTAAAATATCTACGTTGAATTAAGTTATAGATGAAATATATTCTGAATTTAAGATACAAATAAAACTAACTAATAAATTTTTAGATACATTTGATATATTTTATACAAGGTATTTAAATAAAAAAAAAATAAATATTAGCATCAATCTAAAAAAAATAATAAAATTATATATATTATAATAAAATTTATAATTTATACCAATTATAAATAATTTTTTTTATGATTTTTAATTGTCATAAATACTATTATCAATGTTTTTAAAAAAAAATTATTTTTTTAAGTGTCACGTATAATTCGTGATAATTTTTAGTTAATCACGAATAGAATCATTAAAAATAATGAATAAATTTTATTAATAATTTATAACCGTTAAAAATATAGAAAAACTAACAGAATTTTTATTTTAGATTTAATATATTAATGATGGTTTATAACTGCTAAAAATTTTTATTTAAAAAAATATACATATCTTTCATCATTTATTTTTGTTTCAAATTTTTGCTTTACACTTTTAAATATTCATATTATCATTTTTTAATAAAAAATATATTTTAAATTATCCTTAAATAAAAAAGTAAAAATAAAAATATTATAAGATCTATAAAATTATATCTATATTTAACACAAATATTAAAACATATAATTTCTTATCCCTTATTCTAAAACAATTCAATAACATAACATTGGATATGATAATTGAAAATTTATATCTCTCCATAAAATAGATTTTAGCACTAGATAAATCATTTCCAATCCCCTATTTTAAAACAATTTAATAGCATCTAATTTATGAAGCCATCACAATTTTAATCCTAAAAAATCAATGAAAAAATAATTTACTTCAAACATTAAACATAAGCTGGACATGCATACATAACATAATATTGGATATGCCCATAACAATAACATATAAAATCATCCATATCAACCAAAAGTAAAAATACAACTACTTAAACTTCAACAAATGATCAGACAGTGTATCCATGTGGCTTGGCTGGTTCCTTCCTTTTTTTTTTATCACTACCTTCACTAGTGAAAAATAAGCTTTTTACATCGGTTGTTAAGCACATTTTACATCGGTTATTCAGGCGGTGTTGAAGCGTACGATATAGAAAATAAGACTTTTTACATCGGTTCTGCAACCGACGTAAAAAGTATGACTTTCTACATCGGTTGGAAAAATAACCGATGTAGAAAGTATACTTTTTATATCAGTTGCCGCAACCGATGTAAAAAGTATACTTTCTACATCGGTTATAGCCTTAACCGATGTAAAAAGTCATACTTTTTACATCGGTTCTGCCCGCAACCGATGTAAAAAGTATACTTTCTACATCGGTTATGGTCGTAACCGAGGTAGAAAGTCCTTTTTTTTTTAAATGTTCATTTTGTTTAGGTATACTACCGTATTATTTATTCACATACTTGCATATACACACAGAATCCAGGCAGACAATAGAGAAGCACCAGACAGCCAATACAGAATTCACATAATCTATATATTTAAACTAAATACATTATTATTTATTATCAAACTTTAATTTACAAATGAAATAACTTAAAATTACATCAAACAAGTATTGAAAGTTGAAAAGAAATGTAATAATCAGCCATGTACCTGTTGAAAGCAAAGAGAAAAGATGTTAGAAACTCTACTAAACATAAAAAACGTAATAAACATTTTAAAATAAGTTAAAAATAAACATACAATGATGAAATAATTAAATAAATAACTAACTTGTATCATGTAGCAACATTTTCCCATATTCCTTCAATGATCATCTCGAATAGCATGTACATCATCTATTTCAGTTTCTTCATTGATACTAGATATCCTTGATGATAAGGGAGTTTGAGAAATATCAATATTTGAAAGATCATTGGTGTCATCACTAGCGATTGTTGTCTTTCCTTGAAGAACAATTGACCATCTTTTTGAGCAAGGATCTTGGACATAAAACACTTGTTTTGCTTGGTGGGCCATGAGAAAAGGGTCATCCTTGTAAGCACTTTTTGAAGGTCAACCAATGTAAATCCCAATTCATCGACCTGCACACCACTGTTACTATCAACCCATCTGCATTTGAAAACAGGCCCTCTAAATTTGGTGTAATCAATCTCCCAAATCTCTTCAATCACTCCAAAGTAAGATATGGAAGTCTTTACAGGATTTTTATCTTTAGAACTTGCAAAATGCATCGACTCTGCCACCACCATAACCCCACTATTTTGCATGGTACTTTTATCATCTTGAGACTTTGTATAAAATGAAAAATGATTAATATCGTACCCAGTCCAACATATGACATCAAAGTTTGGGCCATTTGCTAGCCACTTCAATGTATCAGAGGCACCATCATCCTTCTTAATTGTTTCATCAAACCAGTTTAAGAACGTTTTGTTATGCTTATTCAACAACCATTTCTCGTTCATTCGAACATTCTTCTCCCTTATCATAGTTTTGTGAGTAGATAAGTAAGGTTGAACCTCATCGGTATTATTCAAAATATACAAATGTGCTTGAAGGACTTCTGCATGACCCATGCTTTTCACAGTTATGCCTCGTGTACCTTTACCTCCGTGTCTTCCCTCATGACGAGACTTAGGAACTCCTATGGGTTCCACCTCTGACAAATACTCTGTACAAAACTCAATGGCTTCTTTTGCAATGTATCTTTCAATCATAGATGCCTCGGGACGGTGTGGATTCTTCACATACCCTTTTAATATTTTCATGTATCGTTCTATTGGATACATCCACCTCAAATAAACTGGACCACATAATCTGATCTCTCTCACTATATGAACAACCAAGTGAACCATAATGTCAAAAAATGATGGAGGAAAATACATCTCCAATTGGCATAAGATAGTGAAAGCTTCATTTTCCAACTCATCTAATTTTAGAGGGTCAATGGCTTTGCTACATATTTTATTGAAAAATAAGCATAACCTACTTATTGTATGTCTAACTTTTTTAGGTAAAATGTCACGAATAACCACTGGAAGTAGTTGTTGCATCAACGCATGACAATCATGAGACTTTAACCCAACTAACTTTAAATCTTTCATCGCGACAAGTCTTTTAAAATTTGATGAATACCCTTGTGGCACTTTAACCCCACGTAGGCACTCACAAAAAGAAATTTTCTCTTTTTTTGACAACGTATGACATGCCGGGGGCAAATATGTTCGCTTTCCTACAGACTGTGGAGCTAACTGATGTCGTATACCCATGTGAAGCAAATCTAGTCGAGAATTGACTCCATCTTTAGTTTTGCCCTGTATATTGAGAAGTGTTCCAATGATGCTATCATACACATTTTTTTCCACATGCATCACATCAATACAATGTCTAACATCAAGTTTGCACCAATATGGAAGATCAAAAAATATAGATCTTTTCTTGCATATCCTTGTCTCCGTGACCTTTTTTTGAGTCTTTCCAAAAACAGTTTTGATATTTTTAACCCGATCGTAGACTTGTTGTCCAGTTAAGGCTTTTGGAGCAACATCATTTTCTGGCAACCCATTAAAAACTTTCCTTAATCTACGATAAGGGTGATTAGTCCTGAGAAATTTTCGATGACCAAGATACACTGTCTTCCTTCCATGATGCAGTTGATGGTAACTTATGCCTTCACATATGGGACATGCTTTGTGCCCCTTAACGTTGTATCCACATAAATTTCCATATGCTGAAAAGTCATTAATAGTGCAAAAAAGCATTGCCCGCATCTTGAAATTTTCATTACCATACGCATCAAACACCTCCACACCTTCTTCCCATAGAGTATGCAAGTCTTCAATTAAAGGAGCAAGATAAACGTCTATGTCATTTCCAGGTTGTTGTGGACATGAAATCATCATGTATTTACGTTTCATGCATAACTCCGGAGAAAGGTTGTAAATTGTCAAAAGTACAGGCCATGAACTATGTTTACTACTTAAATTACCGTAGGGATTCATTCCATCTGTTGCAAGTCCAAGCCTTAGGTTTCTTGGCTCATTCCCAAAATCGGGATATAGTTGATCAACCATCTTCCATTGCAAACCATCAGCTGGATGACGAAGTTTTCCATCAATCAGTCTTTCATCTACATGCCATCTAAGGTTCTTTGCTTCATCTTTATTACAAAACAATCGTTTGAACCTTGGAATTATTGGAAGATACCATAACACTTTGGCTGGAGGCCGCTTTGTGCTGTCATTGCAAATAGAATCACCATCCTTCAGTTTATAACGTGAAACTTGACACAAAGGGCATTCATGTAATCCTTCAAACTGATTTCTGTATAGTATGCAATCATTGGGGCATGCATGTATTTTCTTATACTGCATACCCATCGGACACAACACCTTCTTCGCCTCATAATTACGCTTTGGTAATGTGTTACCTTCTGGAAGCATCTCTACCAACAGTTCAAGTAATTCAGTGAAACTTTTATCACTCCACCCATTCCTTGCCTTCAAAGTGAATAATCTTAACACTGCTGACAATCGTGTCAAGGTAGTACATCCCGGATACAAAGGTTTCTCTGAATCAGTAGATAAGTTACCATACATATTTGCCCGCTCAAATGATGCATGCCCTACATCACGAATCATATCCTCTACCCAATCTTCCATATTTATATCAACCTCCACCGTCTGTGACACATTTGGCATGCCTAATAACTCACCATGTCATGTCCATTTTGTATAACTTTTGCAAAATCCATCACAAAGAATATGCTCTCTAATTTGACCAACACCCAAACGTCTCTCATTTAGACAATTAACGCACGGACAGTAAAATTGTCCATTACTCTCAGGTAGATTTGTCTGCGCAAAATTCAAAAACTCTTCAACCCCATTCTCGTACTCATCGCTCGTTCGTTTAGCATTTATCCAACTACGATCCATACTATACAAGAATCATCAACACATGATTTAGGATTAACCTTGTCACTCATTGTTGTTAATTTATTATCCTCACTATTGGTAAGACCCTATCTCATTCGAGAAAAAAGTTTTTTATTCATCGATTAACATACTTCTAAAATCTTGAATATCATACTTGGTGAAATTTCGGCAACATTTCGCATCAGTCTCCAAGTACATAACTTCATTATGGTTTTATTTACCATAATGAAGCATGTACCCAGAGACAATGCAAAATGAACTAAACCAAAATTTAATCAAGTACAATTTACAAGATTTATGAAGAAATTGTTAACCATTGAATAAAAAACTTTAGTCCCAAACTGTCCAACTTGGACAATTCAAGATTTAATATAATGAATTATTTACTTATTTAGTAATATACTCATTATATTCAACCTTGAACGGGAAACTAAGGGTATGCTCATATTTGAACTCAAGAAAACAAACCAACATATTTAAACTCAAAATCAATACTATAACATACATAAACCCTAAGCAAACTTTCACATCTGCAATCACAAAGTAGAGGTGCATAGAACATACCTGATAGTCAACACAAAATGGTTGAGCGGTGGCCAAGCGGTGTCCAAATGGAGGCACAACGGTGGTTGAACGACGACACAACACGGTATAGCCAAATAAGAAGCTTAAAAATTACACAATACAACCAAAATAAATGTAAATTTCAACCATAACAATAGAATGAGATGCATAAATAACAACAAAGACGAGTTCGAACCTTACGGTGCGCGCGACGACGACTTCGAACGATAGAAATCGTTCCAACGGCGACGACGACCACGAACGTAAGCACGGAGTGAAACCATGAACAATAAGGATGTCGACAATGGCTAAGACTTAAACGAAAATAGAGAGAACAAACCGAAACGAGAAACTGAGGTTTTGGAAAATGAGGTTAAACACGAACAGCGTCGAAAAATAAGTGACAGGGGAAGACATTCTACATCGGTTGTTTCGCAGAACCGATGTAGAAAGTACTTTCTACATCGGTTGAGAAACTAACCGATGTAGAAAGTTTTAAAAAAATCAACTTTCTACATCGGTTCCAGAACAACCGATGTAGAAAGTACTTTCAACATCGCTTGTTTCGTAACCGATGTAGAAAGTTTGAAAAAAAACTCACTTTCTACATCGGTTGGGAAAAGAACCGATGTAGAAAGTACTTTCTACATCGATTATATAACGCCCGATGTAAAAATTACTTTCTACATCGGTTATTTTCCCAACCGATGTAGAAAGTTTACATTTATTTACAAAAATACCACCGCGTTTTTATTTACATCGGTTTTTAAAAAACCGATGTAAAATATTGTTATAATATCGTATTTTTGCACTAGTGCTTCCCTGTATTGTGAAAAACTAAAATGGCATATATGATTCAAAGGAAGAACAAGGAATCCAGCATAATCAATTTCCAAAATATCAGCCAATGTAATCAATAATACATTTTTATATGAACAATAGTTAAGTATATAATCAATGGATAGAAAACTATATAGGTATAATAGTATATTCATAGTTTTGACTTAGCACTTTACAGTAGAAAGTTAGCATATTTATAGTTTCTACTTGTACCAAAAATTTCAAAAAATTTAAGATTCAATACACCTATATATTTCTAATGACAATTACTATCTAACAAAGATCCTTTTTGTGGTGTGGTTATATCTTGTCCGCTCACTTCATCCTATGAAAAATGAAATTATTGCATCACATTAGTTTAATGAAAAGGAGACATATCAATATTAAACATCAAGAAAATGTTAATAATATGTGAAATTATTACCACTAGATTAGTAGAAGTACCAAACAAAACATCCAATTCTGCATGAATGTGTCCTTCCTTTATTTGTATATATGCAAGCATCACATTTTGTAATATTTTAACATTTTTCTCATATGCAGCTAACTTGGTTTTCAAAACAATAACCTCCTTTTTTTAATTGAGAATTTTCATCTGCACTATGTAACGACCTCGATTGAAACGGAAGGCGGACAAATTAAAACGAGGTTAATCTTAAAAGAAAATGAAATGGAGTCGCCACCAATTTTATTTTAAATTAGGAAAAATTGGAAAACCTTTTATTTTAAAAAAATGACAAAAGAACTGTCTACGAGACCAATATTAGTTCGGGTGTCGATTTATGCACGGCGAAGGGTGAAAACTTTAATCCCACAGCACCCCTAATACATCCGCCCTAGGGCAGTTATCTTAAATCAATTTGTGCAAATTAGTCATAATTTTAGAATTATTTATTTTACTTCTTTGATGAATGCACAATTTATTTTAGAATGGATGAATAAATAATTACTCAAATAAATAAGTAGTTGGCTAAACACAAAGTTAATAAACATAAAATTTATTGGGTTAATGGTTAAAGTTAAAATAGGCATAAATGTTATAAAAATATCCTCCGGTGAAATGAGTAACTCAAAGTCACGTAGTTCTCTTTAAAATATAATTATAGTTGATTAATTTTAATATAGAATTTATGGAAAGGGGAATTTGAGAGCACCAAGTTATCATGACTTAGGTGTTACAGAGTAAATTAATAATAAGGTTAACGAAACATTAAGTTAAATTATTTATAAAGGTAAAATTAAACTAAGGAACACCAAGATGTCGCTACTTAGATGTCCTTTAATTAAAACGTGGAATTAACAAGACGTCTTGTCTAAATTATTCTCTTTTATAGAGTGAGAAACATGATAACGATAAAAATAACAATTTATAGCAAATGATTAAACATAAACAAACGATAATATATTAAGATGATAATTAACTAATTAAATAAGTCTAACTCAAAATAAAAAAAATAATGATCAGATTATTAAAATTAAACTTAGTCAAAATACAATGACATAACAATTAATTTTTAATGGAATAATAAAATAATAATAATAATAATAATAATAATAATAAATAGTTAGATAAATAAAATAGAGGAGATGATATTTAAAATTACCTAAAAAAGAAAAATAACAAAACTTGGTACGAATGAAAGGATGATAAGCAAATAATAGGACTAGATAAAAAAATTGATAAAAGTAAAACAATTTATTAAAATTAGCAAAAAAAATGATAAATAATAATAAAAAACTTTCACAATAGTAAATAGTTAAACAAGTAAATGAAAAATAAGGTTAAAAAAAAAATAAAAATAAATCAAATATTGGAATAGTATAAATTAGTGGGATAATAATAAAAAATAAATAATCTAATTAGATAATAATAAATAAAAAAAATTGATATAATTAGCAACTTAGTTAAAATCAGTAAAGATAAATAGTAAGAAAGAATAATAAATATTTGGATAAATAAATAGGAAGGAATAAGATGAAAAAAAAAATAAGAATAACAAAATTACAAATTTTCAAGTAAGCTAAATAATAACAAAATAAATAAATAAATAAATAAACAATTATTTAAATAAAATAAATTAATAATTAATATTAACAAATAAAATATAAATGACATTTTATAACAAATAATAAATAAACGTAAATGGAGTTAAAACTAGATTATCCATGTTGACAAACAAATATACTAATAATAATAACACTATTCTATATATATTTAACTTTGTTATTCTTTCATATACTTGTACTAAAAAAATTGATAGATTTATGGTTATGTACATCTAAAAGGAATTTATAGAAATTTATTATCATATATTGGTAAAATGAAATTTATTTATTTATTTTTACCTTCTCACCTATTTATCAAAGGGTAAGCTGTAACACCCGTGAGAAGAAAGGACACGAGAGTGGTTTAGGAGTAGTGCTCAGTGCAACATCAATTACAAGAACACTAAAAGTAATACATATAAGTGAGTTCGAACTTTCTTTACTGTTTGGAAGATATACCCATGGATGTTAGGTGGATGTTCTACGACCGATTGTATTGGATAGAAATGCTTACCTGTAGTGGCCTCTGCGAATTGCTTTTTCTTCTTCTTAGTTTCTGTTTTTTTTTTTTTGCTTTTTCTGGGTCTTGGTTTTCTTCCTTTTTTTTTTTTCCACTTTTCTAACTTCTCTCCCGTTCTTGCTCTCTTCTTCTTCTTTTTTTATTGGTTATCATAATATATATTTATTTTATTGGATTTCAGCTTTTACAATTATCCATTAGGTTAATTAATTTGTTACTAAAACTGTTTATACTTCTTATTACTCACCATTTTTTTGTCTGCATGTCTGCTACTGTTGCTAGCAAATTTTACGGTGATTTGCTTTTTCACAGGATAAGCAAAATAGTTGTGGTGATTTGCCTTGTTCACATAATAAGCAACGTAGACCTGGTGATTTACCTTTTCCACGGAGATTAACCCTTTTCCACATAGATAAGTAAGATAGTCCTTACATTAACACATAATAATAATAACAAAATACAATTTATTTATTTTTTTATAAAAAATAAAATATCAATAATATACATACATATATGAGATGAAAAATAAGAGTATATAAAATAAACCAAAATCTTATTAAAAATAAATATTTAAAGATTAAATAGAATGAAAGAATAAGTTTAATATTTAAACATTTATATTTATTATTTTATCTGATTTCTCAAAATTTAACTTTTTTATTTTTCATTTAATACTAAAAATAAATAAATAATTTGAGTAAGAAAAAGAAAAAGAAAATTAATATTTGATTAAATAAAAATGATATTAATGATAATAAAAATGACAATAAATAGCGTAGATCAAATTAGATGAAAATTTACCAGCAAAATAAAAATAGAAATAAACTTACCATGAGAATGTAAGAATGGTAGATAAAATTTAATATTTGATTTTATATTTTTATTTTTGAGAATTTTTTATTACTTTCTTTTTAATTTTCTATGATTTATTTTATTAGTGAATGTATAAACAAGAATATATACAACAAGGAGAAATTAATTAAAATTTAAATTAAATTAATGAATGATACTGAGAGAAACAAAAATTAACTTGAAAGTTAATAAAATATAAGAAAGATGAATTTAAAATTAAATTAATGATTAAGATTAATAATTAAGAGAGACCAATAAATGGAAAAAAAAATTTAACTTTGAGAAGATTGAAAAAATATTTACATAATGAAAGAAATTAAAAATAAGCATAACAAAATGAAACAACATATAATAAAAGAATAGAAGAAAATACATAAATACAATAAAATTAACATAACAATAATAACAACAACATCCATAAAAGTTATGTGTAGATAAGTAAAATAAGTTTAATTAAATATAATATATATATATATATATTTAAACTGGAGAAAAGATGATAGAATATGATACCAAAAATTTAGTATTCACACACTAGAACTTGAGTGGCTGGAATCTACACCACTAAATCTTGTAGTGGATGGAAAAACAACACTATGAAGACCTCTTAAGCCTAAGCATTGTACATGTCCAGGATGGTCTTTTTCCAACACTTTAGCAAGAGTATCATTAGCACAAATTTCAACAAAATCGACACTTTGACTTATTTCTTGAGTCACCTTCTCCTACACAATCAAAATGTCTTAGTAAAAATTATATTGAAAAAAAAAATACAAACACAACTATTAGTTAAATGTGAATTTCACAATATGCATCATGTGATCCAATAAAGGATCAAATGTAACATACCGCAATAGGCCTTGTCTCCTCATTGACATAGGATCCATCTTTTCTCTTATGGGTTGCAATGTATAATTCAACTCGACCCACGACACGTCCAAGCTCTACTTCCTAAGATACATGACCATATAAGTTCAAATGAAAAATAAAATTAACTACCACTAATACCAATAATAGATCAAAAATTACTTACCATTTCATGATGTTTCTTAGACAATAGTTTAAACCCATCGATATATGATATTGTTTGTTTTTTTTCTAGCCTCAGTATTTTTTCAACATAACTCCTATAATATGAGAAACTTATTACACAAGCAAGATAAAAAAAAATACTAAGTATTTTTTTTATATATTTAAATTACCTTATACTCTGCCTTCAAATGACTATCAACAATGAAGGATCAAAAGCTTTATTTTACAAATTTATCTTTCCGTTTCTATACTTTGTTGACATGATAAGATAACAATAACGTTTAGCAATTAAATTTTAGACACTTAAAGACCCTAAACTCTTAATTATAAATAAATTTAAAGTAATTAACTATAAATATAACTTAATTAATTTAAACTAAATTAATTATACCTAAATAAACTAAGCTACATTGTTTTAGACACTATAATAATAAATATGATAGTTACAAATTTCACTCAAATACTTACTCATTCACTATTAAAACATACAAACTTCTCAAATAAATAATATATAATTACTAAAATTGATAAACTAAAAACATATGATTTCTAAATTTATATTTATTAAATTTTCATCAATTTTAATATAAATTATTTTTCAAATTTTTACATAATATAATAATAAAGATAACATGTATTTTAAATTTTATTAATTTATTTTCATATTTTTTTAATTTAATATTATTATCTTGATTCTTATTTAAGAGAACAATATATTTATCATTAATAATAAAGATAATATAAATTTTTTATTTATAAAATTTATATAAGTTTAAAAATACTGGTGCGCAAAAAGCTAGCAAGTGTGTAGTTATAACTTACCGAATTTCTCAATTATCTTTGGATGAAAAAAAATGTCTTATACCACACATTCCGATACTTTTATATCTTTAAGATTTAGAAAGTTATTTAATATATATATATATATATTATAAAATATGTTATAAATTAATTTATTATTTAAGAGAGAAAAGAATATATGAATAAATATAAAATAAATACAAAAAAGAAGGAAAGGTGTTTTTTTTAGTGAATAAAAAGTTTCTTAAAGATATATTAAATATTATTTTAATAAGTATAAAATTTACAATTAGACATTTCAATACAAAATAATTTTCAGTTTTCTTACAAGAAATAAAGTAATTTCTTATTTTTAAAAACAAATCTAAAACTTGTTATTTGTAGGAAGCGTTTAGTATTTTATTATTATTACCATTTTTTTTATTTCCATTTACGTATTGGATATGGGTTCGCAACAATTTTAAATAATAGGATATTTAAAAATTGAAAAATATAAGGGAGATGAAAAAATGGTAAAGAGATGATCCATAACGATATCTTTTATGAATCAAAACTTTTAAAAATAAAATTAAATGAAGGATTTAACACCTATCATTATGAAAGAAAATCATATGGATCGAAATCAATCTTATACAAACAGTCAAACAAAGTAAGTTCCTAATTAGGAATAGTTTATATAAGATGAACAAAATAATTTAACATCAAAGGATTGAGCAGAAGAGGTTAGCATTTAAAATTGTTGCGGTGGTTTGGCCAATACTTTGGTCATGGCGATGGCAATGTTGCACAATTTGCGGAAGGCACGACTCTGAACGGAAAGAACATCGTCATCTCCTGGAATGGAATCATCGCAGGTGTCAATAGCAGCCAAAGCAGCCTTGAGCCAAACTTGAGCATCGGTTTTGGAATCCAACAACAAGGCAGCAATAGTATCCTCTAATTGACTCTCAGCGTCTAAGATGGTTTCCTTGCAATCAGCCAAACCTTGTTGAACGTCTGGGTTCAAGTTGGGGTCATCGATAAGAGATTTGGTTTCTGTGAGGATTCCAGAAGCGTTTCTTGCAGCCACTGACAATGATATGATTGCTAAGTCTTTTAAGTCCGCCTTTGAGCTTTTCGGATCTGATGACAACACTTCAACGCATAGATCCCTCGTTGGGGATAATGTGCATACCTTGTTGATTAGCTCCTTCCCTATGCTTTCTTCTGCACTTGTGTGGTGTGCCATTACAATCATGCAGATAACCATCGTCGAGAAGAATTTAGTAATGCGTTCCATTTTTTTATGAAACTTATGAATGTTTTTTTCTTCTCGAAAATTGGTTTTCTGAATTGCACAGCCACAAGAAACTTTGAAGGATGGGCAAGTCTTTTATAATAGGAGAGATGCATTTCTGTCCACTTAATACGTTGTGTTAAATTTAGGTTTTGTTATTTCATTTCTTAATTTTAGAAGTATGCCTATCAAGTTTAACCACCAAACTCCTTACCATGTTCAACCTCTTCTTTCCTACTTTTTTTACTAATTTTGGAACTATATTAAGGGTTTAGACCACATTCTTCGGGTTATATCTAAATTCTCTCACTATCATTGACTTGAACCCCACCAACGGTTAAAAGTACTAAGATATATGCTTAATTATCTTAGTATTTTTAATATGAAAAGTATAAATTTTTTTATTCCTGGTATACAACTTTGGTAAATTTAAAATCATAACTCCAAACTTTTGTAATGATTGTATTTAATTTTTTATATATAAAATACAAATTCACACGTATACTATTGTAAGAAATAAAGCATAAAAATTTTAATAATTAATGAGTGAAATTGAAAGTTATGATTCCTCATTATGTCAAAAAAGAATTTATAATATTTTTAAATAATGTATATTTAAGTGTTGTAATAAGTAAGTTAATGTATTAAAATGTTTTAAAAAATTAAGTAAAAAAATATTTTTTAAAACTTTTATTAAAAGTTTTGTAAAAAGTATTAAATATAATTGTTATGTTTTAAAGTTTTTTTAAGTGTTGTAAAATGTTATTTTTTAAAGTATTTTATTGAAAAATGATGTAAAAAGTATATCAACTATAATAAATTTTATAATATTTAAATACATAAATACTGTAAAATGTCACCTTTTAAAGTGTTTTCATATAAAAGTATTGTAATTGGTCATAAAATTTACAACATTTCTTCGTATAAACATCGAAAAATAATTATTCTATTTTTAATATTTTTATTTATTTTTCGATATTATAATAAGCAATGACTATTAATGTTATTAAAATAAATTAAATATTTAGCAATGTAAAATTATGTTATGTTCAAAACATGTTGTTCTATACATTTAGAAACTATGAAAAACCTAACAATTACAAAACGAAATAACAATGAACTAAGTAAATGGAATACAAATCACACATCAATTTTTATTATAAAAGTCTATCTTGTTGTTACATGTGAACTTGCTAAAGGTGCACGGCCAAGAGAAACTGCTTGTAGAGGATAAAATGTCACACTTCTCCACTAGAGAATGGAGCTGGATTTGCCAATGGAGAAAGTTCCAGGAACTTCGCTAATTACTGCGATGTTGTTGTTGTTACCGCTAAAGTCACCATAATTGCTAGTTTCTCATAATCTTGGCATGCTTTCGGTGGGTCAGCATTGAAACTAAAGTAGAAGATAAAATTGGTTAAAAACACATACCAAAATTTTTTCAATTTTTTAATAATAAATCTAAATATTTCTACAACATTTTATGGTTTAAATAAGTTAATATTTTCTTATAATTTTATAATTTTTATAAAAAAATTATTCAACTTTATTATTTAAAACATAAAATATATAAAATTTTAGTATTTGATAAAAGAATAAAATCACATCATTTTTTTATCAAATGTAAAGACTAAATTAAATGGTATTTTATAAGGATTAAATTAAAAAATTATGATATTTTTCATAACAATTTGGAAACTTCTTAGACAATGTTGAAAAAAATTAGGAAAACGTCCACAGAAGAGTAAGAAAATGTGAGAAAGAAGTTAAGAATGAGTCTTATATGATATGCATGAAATTTTCATGTGAAAAGTATGATGATGAGTCATCAAGTGAAATCAACATAAGTAAACTCATAAAAGACAAAATAATAAATGTTAAGATTCTTTTAACTATGGTTAAGGTTAATTAACCTTGATTAATTAAAGTTAACTATGCTTAGGATACGATAAATATGATTAGTGACAAACTTAACCTCATTAACACTAATCAAATCCTAAAAGGATAATTCTTTACTTTTAGATTTATTTTAGAAAATAAAAATTACATAAAAAATTACCAAAATGTCTTAAGTGGGAATTTAATTCCCACATACCTAGGTAGACGAAATTTCTTTGGGACACCAATGAAGAGGCTTATTTTCTGCAATCTCAACCTTCTAAACAATTGGAGAAGCTCTCAAAATTTTCTCAAAGCTTAATCCACCAAAAAACTCAAAGATTAAAACTTAAGTTTAAAGTTTCATCTTTGAAGTTTTTGCTAAATTAACACCTAACCAGCAAGCCTCACCACCATACTTGGGAGAAGTTTTGTGGACCATCTAAGAAGGGAAAGATAAGCCCAAGAATCTCAACCAAAAATCAATCACTAGGTCTTCATCAAGTAGGGCTTTACTACTTATATTTTTAAGCTTTAAATCTTGATTTTTGATGATTTGGAAAGTTTTGAGATTCCATTAGGAAATTTTTTGAAGTGTTCATATTGTGGAATTTATGGATATTGCAGTGGATATAATGGATCTACACTTATTTACCATAAAAAAAATACTATCTTTGAGATTTAAATGCTTAAAGCTTAAAATTTGGAGATTTTCTCAATATTATGAGATATTATGCTTAAAGGTTCAGATATGATCTCATGGGTCAAATGACTTGAAAGACTATGAAAATTTTTATCATAAGTCCGAAGATCTTGATATGGACTTAAACTTAAGATCTACCATGAGCAAAATAGAGTTTTGGGACAAAAAAAATGTAAGCTTCATAAGACACTTAGAACCTTCATTAACCATAAAGTAAGCTATGAATAAATGTTAAGCCTTGATATACTTAAGTGTTATTGGGGCTGAAAGTGCACAAAACCATGGAACAAGGCTCCCATAATAGTGAATTTTGAGAAAAAAGACATTGAATTCTCAAGGAGGAGTATTCGGTAACTTTTAGTTAATTTGGATAAAAGCTCTAAATATTTCTAAGAATTATCTAAACCATAAGACTCAATCCTAATGGATGTGAATTAACCCTTAAAAGAAGAAGAATTGAACTAAAATTCCATAAATTCTAAAGGGGTACAATTCAACCACTCCTTGGTTAATTAAGGAGAATTGGATTTAAGTTTTTTATTAGGGTTAATCAAAGACCCTTATCATATAAATGAAAAGGATTAAAAGTGTAAGAAAAATTTGGAATGGTTAGGATAACCATTCGACCATAATGACAAAAATGGATGGAATTAAGTTAAAACTTTAATTAAAACTTAAGATTGAATCAAGAAGGTATAAGTTGATGAGTAAGAATGATTCATGGAGTTGTGAAATTGAAATATGACCATTCAATCATAGCTCTTAATGATGAAGAAGAAGTTTTAAAAACTTCTAAACTTGGTAATGAGTAAGCCTAAGACTTAATTAGTAGGAATCATCCTCTAAAATTGAAGAAAAGTGAACCATGACTTCTTACGATTTTTAAGTGTATGTATTCAACCACTTATCAAGGATTAAGAGAAGTTTGAGTTAAAAATCTCAATTAAGTTGACAAGAAGACCCTAAGTAAGTTTAAGGAATAAAATTGAAAAGTGATAAAGAAACTAGCCTAAAATATTATTAAGATTTAAGAATGGGTTCTAGGAGGATTTAAGAAGGTGATTTGGAAATTAATTATCGGATAAAAGTGAACTTAGAGAATTCAGCCACCTTGAGTTTAATTCAGGTAGAATGAATTAAAACCTTAATTAAGATGTAATAAAGATGCTCACGTGAAAAAGAAATGAAATAAGGTTTAAGAGAAGTTTGACAATGGTATGAGTAGCATTCGATCATATGAGACTAAATGTATACAAGTGAGTTAAAATCTTGCTGACACATATAACCCTTTAACCTAATTTAATTATATTATGCATAAAGTATGTAAATTGAAGCACACAAAGAGTACATAACTCAAGAGGTGTCATTTGACCAGGTAAGGAGAACTTATAAGTACCATGAAATTATGTGAAACAACTTAACCTTTAAGAAAAGGAAAGGTTGAGAGATAACTTAAAAGGATGAGTGAAATAAGATCTCAGGAGTGATTCATCATAAAATGTTATAAATTAAGAAAAGTTGAACATGCTATGGGCATATATGATTATGTTGCTGAAGAATTTAGGATAAACTTAAGTAACTCTTGATTTAGAAAATGATTATTTTCTTGAGAATATGTCAATTTGTTGTATTACTTTATGAGTACATAAGAGAAATATATCATGTATGATGACTAATCATGAAAGATGTCTTGTATGATGATCTTTTATGAATGGTGTTTTATATAATGATCATGTGTGAATGATATTGCGAAAGTAGTTGTGATTAGTGACTAAATGTGAAGGGCATATTGACTGGGGTGATTAAACATCTCATGAGTGATTCATCATAAAATATAAATTAAGCAAAGTTGAACATATTATGGGCATATGTGATTATGTTGCCAAAGAATTTATGATAAGCTTAAGTAACTCTTGATTTAGAAAATGATTATTTACTTGAGAATATGTCAACTTGTTGTATTGCTTTATGAGTACATAAGAGAAATATGAGATGTGTGATGACTACTCATGAAAGATGTCTTGTATTTGATCTTGTATGAATGGTGTTTTACATAATAATCACGTGTGAATGATATTGCGAAAGTAGTTGTGATTAGTGACTAAATGTGCAGGGCATATTGACTGGATTGATTAAACATGCATGTTGTAACTCTTGATTTCTTAGAAAGTAATGTATTATGTGTGTAAGTACATAATAAAGAATGTAAAGTGTATGGATTTTTTTTTTATTTGTTAAGAGAATGTGTCAAACATGGTGAGTATGTGAAAATAAAATTAATAAACACATACTTGAAAAGTGTAAATTCAAGGACTTGTGCATATGTGGAAAGTTTGAGACTATCCATGTTAAAAGTCATAGGGCTTCAAACTAAAATAAACTTGACAAGCCCATACTTAAAAAGTGTCAAGTTAAGAATTTGTGCATGTATGGAAATCGTAGGGCTATCCATGTTTGTGGTGACAACCAAGTGAGCTAATATTTTAATAATAGTTGTTGAGTATATGTGTGAAATAACTAATAATGCTTGAGAAATATATAATAATGTGTCATTAAGAGTATAGTGGTGTTCTATATATTAATATGTCAAGTAGTATCTTGATGTTATGTTCGTGTGAGCATGTTTGAGTGTTTGGCAGGAGATATTAATATGTCAAGTAATATCTTAATGTTATGTTTCATATGCACATGACTCTGTGGCAAGAAGTGTTAATATGTCAGGTAGCGTCCTGATGTTATGCTGCAACATATTGATAAGGTGAAGCATGTTAAGAATGATGTTTGCGATTACGTTCGTCATAAATCCTTCCATAATTAAGGTGGAATAACATCAAAAAATAGAATATTTCTAAAATGAGGAAGAAAATTGAATGTTTGACACCTTTTTCATAAATAAACTAAAGTGACTATAAGAGGAATGATGTCGCTCACTTTAGGGTAAGATCCCACTGACAAAGTTAGTTTCTCAATCTCATTTCCACCATTTTCTTTCTTAGACCCTAACTATGTTGTTCGAGAAAGTAGTGATGTTCGTAGAACCTGATCATGTAAGATGGGAAGTTGGAGCCTCAAGGTATTCATATCTAAAGCAATGGCGAAAGTTTAGATGTACTAAATAATGTATAATATATGATTATTATAGATGACTGTAAATTGTGAGAGGATATTAATGTCTTTGTATATCTTATTTTAAACAACTTATAAAGAGTTATAACTTATTATTTCATATGAGTTGTACTACTTATATAAATAACTATGAGAAATATATATGGGTTATGTTTTCATTACTTTATTGTTAATTAGAGATAATTAAAACAAAAGAATTAATTTATAATGGAAATAGCCTCTACACACGTAAAAACGTTTAGTCATTTATTTACTATCACTAACGCTATATTGACGAATAACCAATAGTTTTTTTTAAAAAAATAAATTACCATATTTTTTTTAATAAATATTTTTTAAAAAAATTCTGCATTATGAAATAACAAACTAACTATAAAACCAAATAAATGACTTAAGTATAAAATTGGTATTCATTTTTATGGTATAATACTCTTGCTAAATTTCTATTTTACTAACTGAATTTCTATTTTACTAACATCATCTTGTAACTCTATTTTTAGAATATTGAAATAACACCAAGATCTTCTTTTATCTTGCATCCCATAATTTCAACGAGCTCGTTCAAGCAAGATGTATCTTATAATGATGTTAGAGTTTGTTCACATTTTTTTGAAAGTGTATTTTATAAAAAGTATTAGAAGAAATATTTTAGTTTTATTTCATTTTTTAGATATACATTTAAAACGTTAAAATTAAAACATGTTGTGATAAAAAAAATTTAGAATTATTTTTAAAAAAATATTGTAAAAATATTTTATTTTACAAAATTTTATAAATAAAATGCTTTAAAAAAATGTATGGTAAAAAATTATTTTTGATGTAGTGACTTAAAACTGAAAGTTATGTTCAAAGTACAAGTTTGCAAAATTGTGCATCAATTAACATTCAAAACTATCGAATGCATCCAATTGTTTTCTCAACTTGTATCCAAAGCTTGAAAATACATCAATAAGCAATGATATTTGAGTTAAGAGTTCATTTAATATACATTAGAAATATTAATAAAAATAGAATGCCCAAATCTTGAGTTTAACTCAAATCATCTCACCTTATTTGACTTCTCGACTAAAAACAATCTTGCATGAGACCTCTTAAGCTTGCCAGATTTTTTGACACATCCTATATGTACTACCACACTGCCAAAATATAAAGAAGACTAATATCATTCAATTTGTTACTTGCGATCAATTTTTTGTTGAGTAGGTACAAGCTAAATTACTCGTGTAAAACCAGAGAATGTTGCATAAGATTAAACAAAATCTGTCAAATAAAGAAAATAATTAATTATATTTTATTTAACTCTTAATTTTTAAACAAAATGTAAAGTAAAAATAATTAAAAAAGACCATTTATCTATTAGTCAAAAATAAATTATATGTACATTTAAAGAGAAGAAGATAGGAAATAACAACATCCAATAAAGAAGAAGCAAAACAATTGTTTCATAAAAAAAAATATAAAACTTGTGCGTACATGTAAAAGTGTGTGTCATAGCAATTTGATACCTAAAAAGTTTCATCTTTTTAATAAATTTGTGTTGTTGACCTTTTATAAAACTTTACATATTATTTATTGTGTGAGCTAACAAATGCAAAAAGATAGGAAAGTGAAGGAGATAATAGATAAGAGAATAAAATTTGATGAAGCAATATCATATAAACACAAACACATTAAACAATATCTTAAAAAAAATTAATAAAAACAAACATATAAAGTTTATGAGGATTTTTCACACAAATAGAGTACACATTTTACTAATAAAAATCCATAGTATAAAACAGATCATTTAGAGAAAAGGATATGAGAGTAGAAAAAAAGTATTGTGTGAACAAAAGAAAAAAAAGTTCTAACAATTAAAATTAAATCATAAAAAATAATTATAAAATTGAAAGGATTAGAAAAATAATTAGATTAACAATTGGGGAAGTGACTACCTTCATGCCACCAAAAAATGAAATCATTAGGTGGAAGCTAGTTCTTACAAAAAGAAACAAAAAAAAAAAAACCAAAACATAATGGATTGAGTAAATAAAATAAGAGATAAGAAAAAAAATTATTAAATAATTCTAAAATACAACTGAATTCAAACAGAAAGAGAATTACAACTAAAAAATGGAACTCGTAATAAGTATGATGAAAAAATACTTTTTGAACAATAAAAAATAGAAAATAAAAAGAATAACAAAATCAAATAATAAAATTACTCTTCTAATTTGAAGAGTTGTACAGAATTTTTTTATTTGAGGGTGAAAAGTAGAAAAGAAAAAAAATTAACCATTGAATTATGATAAAGATGAAAGAAAAAAATTAGGCAGAAAAATAAAAAAGGAAGAGATGACACGTCCAATAAATCTTATTCTCCTAATTTATAATAGATTTTATTTGTTTATTTTTTTATTAATTCTGCATTTGATGAATACTTTTGGATTAATATCATTTAGATCTTAATAAATAATTTTTATTTAAAAATAAATATTAAATATTTAACTATAACTAAATTCATTTAAACTAAATAAATTTTACCTAATAACTAAATCAATAACTAAAAATGATTAAATTACTAAATTTTTTATTATAATTAATATTTATTAATTAACAATAATTATAACTTATTTAATTTAAATTAAATTAATTTTATCTAAATAAACAAAAATACATTATTATAGACACTATGTAGTAATAAATATGTAGTAATAAATATGACAATTACAAATTTCCGTCAAGTAGTTAGTCATTCACTATTAAAACATACAAATTTCTCAAATAAATAACATGTAATTACTAACATTGCTAAACTAAATAAAATATGATTTCTAAATTTATATTTATTATAATTTTAATCAATTTTAATATAACATTTTTTAAAATTTTACATAATATATCAATAAAGATTATATGTGTCTTAAATTTTGTTGATTTAGTTTTCATATTTTTTAAATTATAAATATTATTATCTTGATTTTTATTTAAGAGAACACCATATTTATTATTAATGATAAAAATAATATGATTTTCTATTTATTTTATTTATAAAATTTATTTAGTTTTAAAAATCTTGGTGCGTGAAATGCTTCTTAGTGTATAGTTATAACTTACCGAATTTCTCAATTATCTTTTAAAGAAAAAAAAAATCTTATATCACACACACTCCGATCCTTTTATATCTTTAATATCTCGAACGTTATTTAGTATTTTCTTTTAAAAAAAAAATTACAAACTAGTTTATTTTTTAAAAATGAAAAGAATATATAAATATATATAAAATGAATATAAAAAAGAATAAAATATATTTTTTTAGCAGTGAATAAAAAGTTGCTTAAAAGATATATTAAATATTATTTTAATAAAAATAAAATTTACAATTAGACATTTCAACAAAAATAATTTTCATTTTTTTTACAAAACATAAAGTAATTTCTATTTTTAAAAAAATCTAAAATTTGTTTGTGGTAAACGTTCAATATTTCATTATTATTTCCAACATTTTTTCAATTTTATTTACATATTGAACGTAGGATCACAACAATTTCAAATTATAGGATATTTAGAAATTGAAAAACATAAGGATGATGAAAAAATGGTAAAGAGATTATCTATAATGATATCTTTTATAAATCAAAATTTTTTGAAAAAAAAAAATTAAATGAAGGTTTTAAGACCTATCATTATCAAAGAAAATCATATGAATCGAAATCAATCTCATACGAAGAGTCAAACAAAGTAAGCTCCTAATTAGGAAAGATTCATATAAGATTAACAAAATAATTTAACATCAAAGGATTGAGCAGAAGAGGTTAGAATTTAAAATTGTTGCGGTGGTTTGGCCAATACTTTGGTCATGGCGATGGCAATGTTGCACAATTTGCGGAAGGCACGACTCTGAACGGAAAGAACATCGTCATCTCCTGGA
Source organism: Canavalia gladiata (assembly GCA_037954105.1). Lineage (NCBI taxonomy): Eukaryota > Viridiplantae > Streptophyta > Magnoliopsida > Fabales > Fabaceae > Canavalia > Canavalia gladiata. The sequence goes on along the minus strand of CM075661.1, from coordinate 15,074,842 downwards.
ATGGAATCATCGCAGGTGTCAATAGCAGCCAAAGCAGCCTTGAGCCAAACTTGAGCATCGGTTTTGGAATCCAACAACAAGGCAGCAATAGTATCCTCTAATTGACTCTCAGCGTCTAAGATGGTTTCCTTGCAATCAGCCAAACCTTGTTGAACGTCTGGGTTCAAGTTGGGGTCATCGATAAGAGATTTGGTTTCTGTGAGGATTCCAGAAGCGTTTCTTGCAGCCACTGCCAATGATATGATTGCTAAGTCTTTTAAGTCCGCCTTTGAGCTTTTCGGATCTGATGACAACACTTCAACGCATAGGTCCCTCGTTGGGGATAATGTGCATACCTTGTTGATTAGCTCCTTCCCTTTGCTTTCTTCTGCACTTGTATGGTGTGCCATTACAATCATGCAGATAACCATCGTCGAGAAGAATTTAGTAATGCGTTCCATTTTTTATGAAACTGATGAATATTTTTTTCTTCTCGAAAATTGGTTTTCTGAATTGCACAGCCACACAAAAATTTTGGAGGATGGATAAGTCTTTTATAACAGAAAAAATGCATTTCTATCCACTCAATTTGTTATGCTAAAATTAGGATTAGTTATTTCATTTCTTAATTTTAGGAATATGCCCATCAAATTTAACCATCAAACTCTTTCCCACATTTAACCTCTTCTTTCTCTATTTTTGTTACAATTCTGGAAGTATATTTAGAGTTTAGACCATATTTATCAGGTTATATCGATGTTTTCTCATCATCATTGACTTGAACTCACCAACAGTTAAAAATACTAAGATATGTGTTAATTATCTTAATATTTTAAAGATAAAAAAATATAATTTTTTTTTTATTTTTAGTATTCAACTATTTAAAATTATGATACTAAATTTTTATGATGATTCTATTTAATTTTTCATATATCAAGCATAAAGTTACGGGTATAAAAAATAAAGCATGAAAAATTATGAAAATTAATGAATAAAATTGAAAGTTATGATTATTTATTATGTAAAAATATATTTTACAATTTTTTATAATTATTTTACAACATTTACAACGGGAAGTGTAATCCTGATATTTTTATCATAATACAGCAATTAAAAGCACTGTAATATATTAAAATATAACAGTATTACATCCAAATCAAACACTTCTCAGTTTTACCAATTTTCATCCAACTTATGTTCCCATCTCTCGTTCGTATCGCTATCAAAATATAGCACTCCTTTTATTTCTTAGAAATTGATTTTTATACAATTTTAAGGAACGATTGCCTCTTTCCTTCCTTTAGATATGCACCTTTCTCTCGTTTTGTCAAACTAACTACATGTATAATACCATAATAAAATCATTATAATAGTAAAGATTATAATGAATTGTTTTAATGCAATAATATTCAATGTACAAATGCATCGATAAAATATTATAGGATGGGGTATGGTTATTGAGAATAGGTGGAACATGATATGAGATGATTTTGGATTTTTTTTTTTAATACTAGTCTATGACCCGTGCTGTTACACGGATGAACCTGTAATATATTATTATTACATTGTTCGTGTTTCATACGAAATGGTATATTAATTTTAAAATTAAAATTTTACAAAATTATAAAGATTAAAGTTAAAATGTTAAACATAACATATAATCATCACTATTATTATTTAATAAAACATAAAAAAATAATATTTTAAGATAAATTAAGGATCAAATTATATGAAGGTGGTGTAAAATTTATTTATATATTATAGTTAAAAATCAATGTTAATATTTATAATTAACTACATGAAAATTTTCATACATGGATAATGCTTTAAACAAATTTAAACTTCTTAAAATGTTATTAATTAAATAGGAATTATGAAAAAAAATCATTGCAAAAATACTAATGTATCAAAATATCAAATATGATGAGGAAGGAAAATGCTAACAAGGATACAAATTTTTTTTGTCTAAAAATTCTTGAATATTCTATGATTTATTAAAGAGACATGTTATTTTTAAAAAGTATATATTTATAAAATTCATTACAAATGAATGTCTTTAATTATATATATATATATATATATATATATATTATTTATAATTGTGAAAGTTTAAATAATATTTTTAAAACTAATGATATTTTAATAAATAAAATATTTTATAATTAAACTAAAAATAATTGTGCTAAATATATTTATATTTTAATTGAAAATATTCTTAAAATAAATATATATATATATATAAATCAAAATACAAATAAAAAATATTAATAATGATAAAGAGAACATAATTAGTTAATTATTTATAATTTGTTAGCACAGTTATTTAGTTTCTATTCAGGATTATTTATTATAAATATAAGTTTTCATTAATCATATAAAATAATATTTAATAGATTTTTTTTAATTTTGGTTTTTTTTCTTTCTCTCCATTTAAAGGCTCAACCTGATAACTTTTGAAGATATAAAGTAAATATTATTTTTCATCAATTGTAAATTATTGAATTCATTATTTTTATTTAAGATTTGTTTGATATATAAAAGTAAAAATATTACATAACTGAATTAAAACAAAAAAATAATCTAAGAATATATTTATATTAATTAAAAATATAATCATGTTATAATAAATTACATTTTAAAATATGACTAAATTAGAAAAATGTTTTAAAGATAAAAATAATGCACGAGTTAGATTTGTGTATATCAAATACAAATTATTAGATTTGATATATTTATTTAATATTAGTGCGGTATATAATGATAAGATAATGGGATAATTACATAATTTATTTAAAATTAATAAAAAAATATACTAAATAAAATATATACCTTAAAACTAAGTTATAGATTAAATATATTCTGAATTTAAGATACAAATAAAACTAACCAATAAATTTTCAGGTACATTTGACATATGTTATACAAGGTCTTTAAATAAACAAATAAACATTAGCATCAATCTAAACAAATGATGAAATATTATATATATTAACAAATAATATACGTCCGAGAGTATGTAAAATTTATTTATAATTGAAAAAATTAAACTCAACTCACCAAAATAGTTCTTTTTCATATATGACAAAAAACTTAATTTGAAAAATATTTTGAGTTATTAAAAAAATCCTGTTATTTTAAATATTTGTGTAATTATAAAGTATTTTTTATCAGACTGTGCTGCTAAATTTCTTGAAAATGGTAAAAACAAAGCTCACATTATGAAGAATTGAAGATTGACTTTAACGCAAGGAACTCAATTTTTCATTCAATTTTGAAAACAAATTTATGCAATGATTGCATACAATTTTGGATGCATCAAGTAAAAATTCACAATACACTATTCCATCATAGCAAATCAAGCGCAAAAATTACGACAAAAGTTATGAAAATTTTGTAAATTTTACAAAGTGCAAAGGTGATCCTAGAAATTGCACGTGTTGTTTCAATTGAAAAAGCAATATAACAAAATTATTGAATTATAGAGTGGGATTGAAATTTATGCATACCTAAAAGTGGAAGTTATGCTTAATTTCACACTTTAAAATTTATGCATAATTGAAAGTACAAAACTATCAAGTGCATTGGCTTGTAAAATTATATACAGATGGGATAAAATGAAACAAAACCTTGCCGTAATAAAGTAAGAGGAGGACCTATAAACAACTATGTCTTCTTATCATCATGATTTATCTTTTAGTATGGTTTTTACAAGAAACGAACATAAGAGCAAGGGCTCAATTTTCCTCTCTCTCTTGGATTGATTAAAAAACACGTACAAAAGAGAAAAGAAGAAGTAGATATGTGCTTAATTATCTTTGTATTTTTTAAGGTAAGAAAAAGTAAGATTTTTTATTCTCTTTTGTTTAGATATCCAATACAAACTCAAATTCAAATGTATACTATTCCAATATAAGAAATAAAGAAAAAAAAAATTGTAACAATTATTGAGTGAAATTAAAAGTTATGCTCACGTAAAATGAAAGTTACGTTCAAAGTGTAGGTTTGTAAAATTGTGCATCGTTGAACGCACAAAACTATCAAATAATTCCAACTGTTTTATCAACATGTATCCAAAACTTGTAAATACATCAATGATTCATTTGAGTTAAGAGTTCACTCAATATATATTAATAATGTTAAAAAAATATAATTTTCAAAATTTACGAAAGATATAAAAAGTATAATTTTTTATATTGATTCTTATTCTAATCGATGTAAAAAGTTAAGTAATTTTTTATAATGATTAATGTTTGAACCGATGTATAAAGTGATACTTTTTACCTTAGTTAATGTATGAATCAATGTGAAAAGTTATTTTTTACATTGATTAAGATCTTAACTAGTGTAAAAAAAATTTTAATGTTCAATTTATTTTTGAACATATTATTATATAATTTAATCACAATACTTACATATACAATTAGACAATACAACAACCAAAAAATTCATTTATTAAAATTAAATATATCATTATTTATTATCAAATATAAATTTATTGAATATTTTACCAAAAAAATAACTTAAAGTTACATAAAATTAACCCGAAATAGCTATCTCTATCATATATTTCTTTTAACATCTTCTAACATCATCAATTTCTTCTTTGGTAAAAGGGTGATGATTTTGAAATATCTACAAAATTTTGGAATAAAATTAGAGAAAATAAAATGTTATAAATTAAAATGAAGCTACTAAATTATGATAATTGTAATTACCTCGATCCAAGAATGAACTATAAATGTTAAGACAATGTAAAACATATGTCCTGTGACATAGTATTTATACTTAGTTTCTCCATCTTATCTTTAACACTTCAAAAAAATGAAAAAAAAATCAAATATAAGAGATGATATAATAACAAAAAATGTAAAAGAATTGAATAATTTTTAATAAACTATTTACACGTGAAATAATCCGTGGAGGCTTTTTCATATTTGCTGAAAGTGTCCCTTTTAATAGAAAATAAGCATTCATTGCTTTATAATAAAATAATAACCAAATTAATACCTTTGAGAATAAAAATAATAAATATAAATATCAAAACGTTAAAAAACTTACATTTCAATAATGTCCCTTATGTCCTTACAAAATTTGGATAAAAATGAACCAAAATCAAAAATTTAATTTATGGTGTTAAATAAAACTTTTAAATATTGACTTACAATTGAAAATAAGGTGCTAAGTAATAGTTTTTTTTTAGTTTCCAATCTACCCAGAATGTACCTGTGTATGTTAGTTGTCTTTGTTGCCAGTTTTCTAGATATGAACCGGATCAAAGAATTCGTAGAGATCCAAGTTTCCTCTTTGTGTATAAATGTGATACAGGGACCCAATATTCTGAATAATTTCTAATTGTTCGAATTTGATGCTTAATTAATTCAACTTAGGTTTATAAATTTACTTACATGAACCATAATTGTAAAATTGATACACATAGGAGATCGTTACCGACAACTAGTTCCAAGATATCATTCCTAGTAATATAGAAGGGAATAGCAATGAACTTTTTTATGACATGTGATTCCATAATGATTTGCAAAGGTTGATTGCCTAAGTTAACAACAATACCGAACAGACATGCAAGGAAATTAGCTTCAAGTTTCATTTGTTGGGATGAAAGATCTTTTTTAGCACAATCAACAATCTCCTTTCCAAGATCTTTCCTATGAACCTAAAATGAATTTAGAAAATATTAGGATATAAATATATATATTAGCAACATAAAAAAAATTTAGAAAATTATTTAATACCTTAAGTTGAGCTCATTGCATAAGTATTCTTGGCCATAAAATAAAATGATTGGGGGCTTGCCTCACTATATGAATCTCCTCAATAATCACAAAAACAAAAGCATTTGCATCTTCAACCTATTCAACCACCACACTAACATTATCATCATCAATTTGCTTGTGATGGATGACTGAATCCAAGTTATAGACTTTTCCAATGGCTACCAAATGATATGGATCATCAACATATAACTCAGTCTACAACATCAATAAGATTCTTTCCTCTTGGTACATAATTCTCAGTCGAAGCACGACTTCCCTTTTTGCTCACGCGTCTAGGAGAAAGGGAAGGGTGATCTTGTGTATGTGTTTAGGAAAGTTCCAAAGATATAAGATTCTATCTGAGCTCCTCTTGAAATTCATGCCTTATGTCTTTTCTTATGGTCTCCAACTCATCTCTTGACACCAGTCCTACTTTAGAGGTGCATGTAGTGGAAATCAATCCAAAGTACTGTCTAATACTAACACATTGTCCAACAACACGAACATAACCTGAATGCTTTGATTAGCCAATAGTAGTATTGAGAATATCAACCCATCCAAAAGGAATAAAGGCTCCCTATGAGTCTTGTTCAACCAAAGAATCTTACAAAAGGGTGTTTATGGGTAGCAAGAGGGTGCTTATGCCCCAACGGTGGGGCTTTATGGGGAAGGGCCCAACCTAATAGGGACAGCACACCTCCTACTTCAAGCGTACCTCTGTATCGATTGAAGGTGAGAAGGCTTTGATGTATACTCTCCTTAAGGATTTTGTCATACTCTCTTCTATTTCTCATGGTGTATAGATGGAGATGGTGGAAACAAAAGTGTAGATAAGTCTACTTGAGATGATCACATTCTTTTAACTTCTGCTCAATGAGTCTTTCCCTAAGAAACTCATAACTGATAAGTGCCCAATAAGACTTATTTGGAACATAATTCAATGTAATTGTAAGTAATTGAAGCATAATACACCATTAAAACATAAGAAAATGACATAAAACTGAATAACCCATGCACAATCTGGAAAATACAGTTTTAGAGCCTTTTGGGTAATAAATTGTCATAAATCTGATGTGTTTTAATTTCTGAAAAATGTTACAAGGTTTCGCGTTGGCAACTTAACTAAACTTACGTGGAATACATGAAGATTTGAAGGGAAAGAAACAATTTGTCATTCACGTTGCGTTAGCAACGCAGCCGGGCCGCGTTGGACACAGGACGACACAAACCAATAAATATAAAAAGCCCAGAACAGAACGAAAACTGGGCATCAATCATTCTACCCACTAATCTATCTCCAGAGCGCAGACCCTGTGGATAGAGCCGCCGTTTTCCTGGACGTTGGTTCTATTCTAGGTGGAGGAAGAAACCCTAGGGTTTGGAAGAGGGGTGCAGCCGTCTTATGCATAATCCCTGTTTTTCCCCTTTTGATTTCCTTCTTTATCATTATGTGTAACTAAACCCCTGTTAGGGAAGGATGAATCCTTGATTGATCCTATGTAATCCAGACGCTTTGCAATTATTCAAGATTGTTTTCCTTTACACATTGATTATTCATCTCTTTGCTTAATGCTTTTATGACTCGGCCACTTATAAATTGAACCGAAATTCTTCTACGCAATTGGGAAATTGGTTTTAGAATTGGAACTGAGATTGAATAACATAATTGTGAAGGCTCTAGGGATAGAGGTTCGCATTTGTGAGATCGTTTGAATTCTTGAACGTAAGACTCACTTCAAATTAGGAATTGCTAAGGGATTAGAATTCCCAATTTGAAGTGAAGAATTTCCGAGTCAAGATATTGACCTTCAATCAATATTTATGAATTCGATTTTCAACTATATTTTATCTTGAATACACGTAATGATCCACTGTTACATAGGGGAAGTTTTGGTGAAATCCAACCCTAACACCTTCCATACATTGATTTCTTACACATTCACATTGATTATTGAGTATTAGATAGTTCTAAACGTATTTTGAAGTATTCTATGCGTACTGGAACAGAGTTCCAAATTAGTGACAGATTCTGTGAATTCTTGTTATTTCCTGTTTGCGTTGCCCACGCGCTTCCATACCTAAGTTCAATTAGTGGACTAGTAGGAATTCAGTATTTGAACCAAATCCTTGTGGAGACGATACTCTTACTCACTCTTTACTCTATAAAACGATAAAGTGCACTTGCCTTCATACAGTTTTACACCAACAATAACCACCAATGAGATAATCAATGGATGTAGCAATTCTTTGCAAAAATTTGTTGAGTCTTCTTTCTTTTCTCCTATTATAAGAAATCAAATTAATTAAACGCAAAAGAAAGCATATAATTCAAATAAAAATAAACATAAAATTTATAAAGATACATACAATAAATGCAGAATTCTTCTAGGTCTCAACAAATATTTGCCACATCTAATGATCAAGAAATTGGTACTCCTCACAAGGAGACACATCCTTCAATGATATATATATATATATATATATATATATATATATATATATATATATATATATACATACACTGGTGAGATATGTCTTGAATCCCTTCCAATGTTCACCAACAAATGAAAGCCACTTTCTTTTCAACAAACTAGTATTTAGCACATAGTATGTAAGTTATATATATATATAAAAAAAAGATGCAATGAGTTAGTAAATCAAAAATATATGGAGAAGTTTAATGCTTAAAAGTGATATATCATGATAGTTTTCCAAATTTGATCTTTTACTCGAAACTCTACATCATCTCAATCCTTCTTCAAAATACTAGCTTTGCTCCATCCAAAAAGGATCACATAACTCTTAAACTTTATTTTGTTTAGCTCTAAAAGGATTCCTAGTGGCCTGATCAAACTCTCTAGGAATCCTCTTGTCACCACTCTGACTAAGGGTTAACTCTCTTAATCGTATGACTCGCTTCCCTTCTTTTGTTGAGATTAGCTATCAGACCCACTTTGGGAAGGAGGATTCTAAGATGAGTCAGTCATATGCTTGTTGAAACATGTAAAAAATATATATTAAAAACTCTACTAAATATAAAACAAGTAATAATAAACAAGGTTTGATGATATAATGAAATAAATAACTAACTTGTATCATGTAGCAACATTTTTCCATATCCCTTCATGATGATAATCTTGAATAGCATGAACATCATCAATTTCATTTTCTTCATTTACAATAGTTATCCTTGATGAGAATGGAGTTTGAGAAATATCAAAATTTGTCAGATCATTGATGTTATCACTCTTGGTTGTGGTCTTTTCTTGAAGAACGATTAACCATATTTTGTTATAAGGATCTTCAACATAAAACATTTATTTTGCTAGTCGGCCATAATAAAAGGAAAATCCATATAAGCTACTTTATGAAAGTCAACCAATGTAAATTTCAATTCATCAATTTAAAAACTACTGTTAATATCAACTTATTTGCATTTAAAAACAGACACTCTAAATTTGTGTAATTAATCTTCCAAATCACTTTAATGATTCCAAAGTAAGATATGGATGGTATAACAAGAATTTTTATCCTTGGAACTTGAAAGAATGTGCATTTGATTAAGATTTTTAGATTAATATCGTTGTGATTTGGATGAATAATTTTTATTTAAAAATAAATATTAAATATTTAACTATAATTAAATTCATTTAAACTAAATAAATTTTACCTAAATAATTAATAATAACTAAAATTGATTAAGTTACCAAACTCTTAATTACAAATAAATTTAAAGTAATTAACTAAAAATATAAATTAATTAATTTAAACCAAATTAATTATACCTAAATAAACTAAGCTACATTGAGAAGATTGAGAAAATATTTACATAATGAAAGAAATTAAAAATAAATATAACAAAATGAAACAACATATAATAAAAGAATAGAAGTAAATACATAAATACAATAAAATTAACATAACAATAATAACAACAACATCCATAAAAATTATGTGTAGATAAATAAAATAAGTTTGATTAAATATAATATATATATATATATATATTTTTTAAACTGGAGAAAAACTGATAAAATATGATACGCAAAAATTTAGTATTCACACACTAGAACTTGAGTGGCTGCAACCTACACCATTAAATCTTGTAGTGGATGGAAAAACAACACTATGAAGACCTCTTGAGCCCAAGCATTGTACATGTCCAGGATGGTCTTTTTCCAACACTTTAGCAAGAGTATCATTAGCACAAATTTCAACAAAATCGACACTTTGACTTATTTCTTGAGTCACCTTCTCCTACACAATCAAAATGTCTTAGTAAAAATTATATTGAACAAAAAAAACAAACACAACTATTAGTTAAATGTGAATTTCACAATATGTATCATGTGATCCAATAAAGGATCAAATGTAACATACCGCAATAGGCCTTGTCTCCTCATTGACATAGGATCCATCTTTTCTCTTATGGGTTGCAATGTATAATTCACCTCGACCCACGACATGTCCAAGCTCTACTTCCTAAGATACATGACCATATAAGTTCAAATGAAAAATAAAATTAACTACCACTAATACAAATAATAGATCAAAAATTACTTACCATTTCATGATGTTTCTTAGACAATAGTTTAGACCCATCGGTATATGGGATTGTTTGTTTTTTTCTAGCCTCAGTATTTTTTCAACATAACTCCTACAATATGAGAAACTTATTATACAAGCAAGATAAAAAAAATACTAAGTATTTTTTTATATATTAAAATTACCTTATACTCTGCCTTCAAATGACTATCAACAATGAAGGATCAAAAGCTTTATTTCACAAATTTATCTTTCTGTTTCTATACTTTGTTGACATGATAAGGTAACAATAACGTCTAGCAATTGATTCTGAGTATTGAAAATGAAATAGATTTTATTTAAAAGAAAGAAGATATTAGTATTTTACAATTAGATGTATAAAGATATTGAGGCTTATGAATATACCTTCAAAATGTTAAAGTAAGTCTCTTTGTATGATTTAGGTACTTTTGGCCAACTATCAAAGTTAATGGAAACATTTCTTGAATCGGTAACTACACGACCACTAGCAATAGAAAGGAGGGTAGTTGCTTCTTCAATGCCTCACTTTAACCTATCAAATGACGTTATTATACATTAACCACGTGGTATCTCAAATACACCTTGTTTTGTCAATTGAATCTTTTTTTATATTTTCTTGTTCATCTACCAAAATAAAACATAATTAGTTTAAGTAAAATATAAATTGTTAAACAGAAAAATAATATTACCTATAACTTGTACAGTCCATACTTGACTAGCCTCACGTCCTCAATGTTGTTGCTCAATGAGAGACATGACTGTGAATTAGAAAAACAAAAGTATTAATCATGCATTACTTGTGTCATATAAACAATAACCATAAGTAAAATAATGTTTAAATTAATATGTAGATATATTACCATAAAATACACTAACTCATAATATTTTCAATACAGCTTACGGTTATGAATTTATTGTTTACACCCTCCATTGACAAAGTTATTGTGTCAACTTCATTTGAAAATAAAGTAATTATGTCTTGTTCATGGTATGCCTCACTTTCGCATGTAACATCTCCAACTTCTCCCATATCATACAAATTCCTTCACATCATGTGAAGAACCACACTCCATCCTTTATTTACCTCATCATCAACATAATACATCATTTGTACTTGTGAAGCTTCAATAAAAAGATCATGCTCTTCACGTTCACTAGTGTGAATACATCGAGAAAAATTTACTGAGGTAAATTGCCAAGTATCTTTTCTAAATACCCTTTCATGTGTAGTATCTACCCATTTACACTTAAAAAGTGTAACTTTTAAAAAACCATAGTAGTTAAGCTCAATTATGTCTTCCAAATTTTCATAGTATGGCAAATCTACTTACCTCATATTTGCATCAAAATTACTTGAAACACATGATGTACTTGAAGTTAAAAAGACTCCATTATTTTGAGTTTTTAGACCTTCATCTCGTTCCATGGTTCTAAACTTGAATCCATTAATGTTATACGTAGTATATCTTCTTGCAACTGACATTGGACCTCTGGCTAAATACTTTGTCATTAGGCTCTAAATCTGTAATGTCTAGATTTGTAACCTAATTAAAGAATTATGTTAATCACAAAATTTTATTAAACTATTAATATAAAATTATTATTTGACTCATCCTATTCAGAAACCAATTCGCAAATTTTTTAGTAACTATTTTTTCTATCTCAGTAGCTGAAAGTCTTCGACTTCTTACTATTCTCTTAATGGATGTTCTAAATTCACTAAAAGAAACAAATAACATGTTAATATATTTAGATATTTCTCATATCATATATAATATATTTAAACACTTACTTAATATACAATTTGACTTTTAGACAATTTAGCAGCAAATATCAGTGTGCTTGTATTTTTTTCTAGTGGTATGAGAGTGTAAGTTAAAGAATTTCCAATCGTTCTACCAAATTGAGAATAGATAGAAGACATTTGAGAAGTATCATTATCATTAGGATGATCATTAACACGTTAATCTCTATTCATTCTTGACTTAACTTCTTCATATAATGAATAAAAATTGAGGGTCTCTTCAGCTAAACAAGCTTCACTTATAGAACCTTCTAGTTGTGCCTTATTTCGTACAAAGGATTTCAAATGACCTAACTCCCTATAACCATAAAAATAATAAAAATAAATTTACTTAAAGATGTAAATGACTTAATCATAAGAAAAAAATATTTACATCTCAATTGGATACATCCATCGATAATGTACTGGTCCTCCTAATCTCACTTCTTCAACTGGATGACAAGTTAAATGAACCATTACTGTGAAGAATGACGGAGGTAATAATACTTCCAAATGACAAAGAGTGAGCACAATCTGATATTATAGTTTGTCAAGATTTAAGATATTTAATTTTGTTTAGCACAACTCTTTGAAAAATGAGCAAAATTGCACTAACACTGAAGTCATCCCATGAGACAATATATTACATATAGTTAGTGGAAGTAAATATTGCATATGTAACAATCATGAATTTTCAATCCAAATACCTTGGTAGTTTAATCATCAATGCACCAAAAAATGTTACTTGAATAATCATCTGGTATGTTTATGTTCTTTAACGTAATGAGAAATATCTTTCTTACCTCTTTTATCATTATAACTATAACGTAGTTTAGTATTGTATAATCGATCTATAATATATATATATATATATATATATATATATATATATATATATATAATTACTTTTAGGTTTTTCTAAATTAAAAGAGGGGAAAAAGTCGAGGTAAACAAACTGTGCCGTAACAATGCCAATTTGGTGAAACTGTGGATTCACAATATCAGATACATGTTTGTAACACTAATTAAAATAAATGCATATATAAATAAATAAAATAACCAAGAAGAAACATGTATATATATAACAGCGGCTGGTGAGATTGTTTAAAGTATTGAACATCCGCATTAAATAACAATGTTACAAATATATAAATAATATTATTAAATAATGATGATATTTTTACATATCGACAGTAATTTATATTTATACATATTTATATCTACTGATAATAAGTTTTTTATTTTTTAAAAAATATAAAAAATTATAAATAAAATATAATATATTTTTAATATATAGGACAATATTTTGTATTATTAAAGAAACAGTATTATGAATAGATTCTTCTGATTGTCCTCTCCCAAGAAACCTTCTATGTACTAACATTCTAATTTTCTATGTACCAACTAGCAATCAAAGGCGGCATTAATCACAGGCGGGTCAATGGCCACTTTGAAAGAATCCTTGTAGTGAGAGCTAATGGAATAAGCTTTCTAAATTAATTGTCAACTTAACAGAAAATAAAAAGGAAAAGATTGTGTTAAACAATTAATATTTATTCCATAATGGGGACTCAAGTAAAGCTTTAATTGTGAGAGGAAATCAAGGTATATAATCCCACCTTTGATAATGCAATTCATCATACAAAGAATGTAGAAGAAAACAATGATATATCTATGAGACTATGATACATGCAATTATAATTAAAGATGTGCATCCGAATTATATTACTAGTGAAATTAATTTATCATTTTTAGAATATAAAAAATTAATCTATAAAACAGAAAAAAAAAAGGCTACAAATGCAAGTATTTCTGATTAGATCTGCTTGCACGAACTTGATGTGGCAGTTTATATCACATGCAACTATAATATATGTGTTAGACATATATACCAATGTATACATAAGATTCACTGTCTGTAATCTACAATTAAGACAATATTTAAGTTTGTTGTTTTCTGATTCACCATAATAAATAAACTGAATGCGAATCTCGTATAATTATTTTATGAATATAAATTAATTATACTTTAATTTTTATTTTGTTAGCAATTACAGTAAAATTACTAGGAAGAACTGACAATGAAATAAAAAATGTGTGCCGCGTATATTTAAAGAAGAGGTTATTGAAACGATTTAATTTAAATTCCAGCATTATAATTCAATCATAACCTATTAATCATAATTTTATAAAAATAGAGACTACGTCAGCATGAGTGCTACTTCTAATAATTTTTCATTGATCACGGATTGTGAAAGCGAGAATATCAAGAATAATTTTTCATCAATTATAGCTTCATTAGAGAATTTAGTATGCATCATGTTAGGTATTGAATAGTTACGAATAGTCATTAAGATTTTACTTCCTTTAACATCTACATTTATTAAATCCTTCAACTTATCCTATTTATCACAATTTAACGTTGAAGCATATTTCTTAGATAATTTTGAAGTTGCTCTGTCTCAAAGATTTTGAATTAGGAGCAGAATTGAAGATTTTATTAAGCACATTCCTAAGCTCAACTGCTGTAATTTTGTCTCTAATCTGTTGTTAATATCTTATCTCATGCACCATTCTAAAACGATAAATAATGAGATTAAAATTTGAGAAAAAAATTGTGCTTACTGTAATATCGAAGAAGACAAGGAAAAAAAATATATTAACCATTAGATTATAATAAAAATTAAAATAAAAGAAAAAATTAGACAGAAAAACAAAAAGGAAAGAAAAAATACATGTCTTGTTTTTCTAAATTATATATATATATATAAATTATATAAAGAATATGAATTTGATTAAGATTTTTAGATTAATATCGTTGTGAGTTTGATGAATCATTTTTATTTAAAAATAAATATTAAATATTTAACTATAATGAAATTCATTTAAACTAAATAAATTTTACCTAAATAATTAATAAAAACTAAAATTGATTAAGTTACTAAACTCTTAATTACACATAAATTTAAAGTAATTAACTATAAATATAACTTAATTAATTTAAACTAAATTAATTATACCTAAATAAACTAAGCTACATTGTTTTAGACACTATAATAATAAATATGATAGTTACAAATTTCACTCAAATACTTACTCATTCACTATTAAAACATACAAACTTCTCAAATAAATAATATATAATTACTAAAATTGATAAACTAAATAACATATGATTTATAAATTTATATTTATTAAATTTTCATCAATTTTAATATAAATTATTTTTCAAATTTTTACATAACATAATAATAAAGATAACATGTATTTTAAATTTTATTAATTTATTTTCATATTTTTTAATTTAATATTATTATCTTGATTCTTATTTAAGAGAACAATATATTTATCATTAATAATAAAGATAATATAAATTTTTTATTTATTTTATTTATAAAATTTATATAAGTTTAAAAATACTGGTGCGCAAAAAGCTAGCAAGTGTGTAGTTATAACTTACCGAATTTCTCAATTATCTTTTGATGAAAAAAAATGTCTTATACCACACATTCCGATACTTTTATATCTTTAAGATTTAGAAAGTTATTTAATATATATATATATATATATATATATATTATAAAATATGTTACAAATTAATTTATTATTTAAGAGAGAAAAGAATATATGAATAAATATAAAATAAATACAAAAAAGAAGGAAAGGTGTTTTTTGTAGTGAATAAAAAGTTTCTTAAAGATATATTAAATATTATTTTAATAAGTATAAAATTTACAATTAAACATTTCAATGCAAAATAAGTTTCAGTTTTCTTACAAGAAATAAAGTAATTTCTTATTTTTAAAAACAAATCTAAAACTTGTTATTTGTAGGAAGCCTTTAGTATTTTATTATTATTACCATTTTTTTTTATTTCCATTTACGTATTGGATATGGGTTCGCAACAATTTTAAATAATAAGATATTTAAAAATTGAAAAATATAAGGGAGATGAAAAAATGGTAAAGAGATGATCCATAACGATATCTTTTATGAATCAAAACTTTTTAAAAAAAAATTAAATGAAGGATTTAACACCTATCATTATCAAAGAAAATCATATGGATCGAAATCAATCTTATACAAACAGTCAAACAAAGTAAGTTCCTAATTAGGAATAGTTTATATAAGATTAACAAAATGATTTAACATCAAAGGATTGAGCAGAAGAGGTTAGAATTTACGTATTGAATATGTGCTTGCAAAGATCTCATCTAATAGGATATCTAACAATGGGAAATATAAGGGTAATGAAAAAATGATAAACAAATGATCTATAACGATATTTTTTATGAATCAAATTTTTTGAAAAAAAAAATTAAATGAAGGTTTTAACACCTATCATTATCAAAGAAAATTATATGAATCGAAATCAATCTTATACAAACAATCAAACAAAAGTAAGTTCCTAATTAGGAATAGTTCATATAAGATGAACAAAATGATTTAACATCAAAGGATTGAGCAGAAGAGGTTAGAATTTAAAATTGTTGCGGTGGTTTGGCCAATACTTTGGTCATGGCGATGGCAATGTTGCACAATTTGCGGAAGGCACGACTCTGAACGGAAAGAACATCGTCATCTCCTGGAATGGAATCATCGCAGGTGTCAATAGCAGCCAAAGCAGCCTTGAGCCAAACTTGAGCATCGGTTTTGGAATCCAACAACAAGGCAGCAATAGTATCCTCTAATTGACTCTCAGCGTCTAAGATGGTTTCCTTGCAATCAGCCAAACCTTGTTGAACGTCTGGGTTCAAGTTGGGGTCATCGATAAGAGATTTGGTTTCTGTGAGGATTCCAGAAGCGTTTCTTGCAGCCACTGCCAATGATATGATTGCTAAGTCTTTTAAGTCCGCCTTTGAGCTTTTCGGATCTGATGACAACACTTCAACGCATAGATCCCTCGTTGGGGATAATGTGCATACCTTGTTGATTAGCTCCTTCCCTTTGCTTTCTTCTGCACTTGTATGGTGTGCCATTACAATCATGCAGATAACCATCGTCGAGAAGAATTTAGTAATGCGTTCCATTTTTTTATGAAACTTATGAATGTTTTTTTCTTCTCGAAAATTGGTTTTCTGAATTGCACAGCCACAAGAAACTTTGAAGGATGGGCAAGTCTTTTATAATAGGAGAGATGCATTTCTGTCCACTTAATACGTTGTGTTAAATTTAGGTTTTGTTATTTCATTTCTTAATTTTAGAAGTATGCCTATCAAGTTTAACCACCAAACTCCTTACCATGTTCAACCTCTTCTTTCCTACTTTTTTTACTAATTTTGGAACTATATTAAGGGTTTAGACCACATTCTTCGGGTTATATCTAAATTCTCTCACTATCATTGACTTGAACCCCACCAACGGTTAAAAATACTAAGATATATGCTTAATTATCTTAGTTTTTTTAATATGAAAAGTACAAATTTTTTTATTCCTGGTATACAAATTTTTTAATTTTTTATATATAAAATACAAACTCACACGTATACTATTGTAAGAAATAAAGTGTAAAAATTTTAATAATTAATGAGTGAAATTGAAAGTTATGATTCCTCATTATGTCAAAAAAAATTATAATATTTTTAAATAATGTATATTTAAGTGTTGTAATAAGTAAGTTAATGTATTAAAATGTTTTAAAAAATTAAGTAAAAAAATATTTTTTAAAACATTTTTATTAAAATTTTTGTAAAAAGTATTAAATATAATTGTTATGTTTTAAAGTTTTTTTAAGTGTTGTAAAATGTTATTTTTTAAAGTATTTTATTGAAAAATGATGTAAAAAGTATATCAACTATAATAAATTTTATAATATTTAAATACATAAATACTGTAAAATGTCACCTTTTAAAGTGTTTTCATATAAAAGTATTGTAATAGGTCATAAAATTTACAACATTTCTTCGTATAAACATCGAAAAATAATTATTCTATTTTTAATATTTTTATTTATTTATCGATATTATAATAAGCAATGACTATTAATGTTATTAAAATAAATTAAATATTTAACAATGTAAAATTATGTTATGTTCAAAATAAGTTGTTCTATACATTTAGAAACTATGAAAAGCCTAACAATTACAAAACAAAATAACAATGAACTAAGTAAATGGAATACAAATGACATGTCAATTTTTATTATAAGAGTCTATCTTGTTGTTATATGTGAAAACCCTAAACCCTAAACTTGTTGAAGGTGGAGGACCAAAACTGCTTGCAGAGGATAAAATGTTATACTTCTCCACTAGAGAATGGAGCTGGATTTGCCAGAGGTGAAAGTTCTAGGAACTTCGCTAAAGCCTGCGATGTTGTTGTTGTTACCGTTAAAGTCACCATAATTGCTAGTTTCTCAATCTTGCGTTGAAATTAAAGTAGAAGATAAAATTGGTTAAAAATACATACTAAAAAATTTTCAATTTTTTAATAATAAATCTAAATATTTCTACAAGTTTTTATGGTTTAAATAAGTTAATGTTTTCTTATAATTTTATAATTTTTATAAAAAAAATTATTCAACTTTATTATTTAAAACATAAAATATATAAAATTTTAGTATTTGATAAAAGATTAAAATCACATCATTTCTTTTATCAAATGTAGAGACTAAATTAAATGGTATTTTATAAGGATTAAATTAAAAAATCCTGATATTTTTCATAATAATTTGAAAAAATTTTAAATAATGCTGAGAAAATTAGAAAAATATCCACAAAAAGTCAGGAGGATAAAAAAAATGTGAGAAAGAAGATAAGAGTGTATCTCATATGGTATGCATTAAATTTTCATGGGGAAAACATGATGATGAGTCATCAAATGAGATCAACACAAATAAACTCATAAAAGATAAAATAATAAATGTTAAGATTTTTTTAACCATGATTAAGATTAATTAACCTTGATTAATTAAAGTTAACTATGCTTAGGACAAGATAAACTTGATTAGTGATAAACTCAGCTTCATTAATACTAATCAAATCCTAAAAGGATAATTCTTTACTTTTAGATTTGTTTTAGAAAATAGAAATTACATACAAAATTACCAAAATGCTCTTAAGTGAGAATTTAATTTCCACATGCCTAGGTAGACGAAATTGCTTAAAGACACCAAGGAAGAGGCTTATTTGTGGCAATCTCAACCTTCTAAAAACTTGGAGAAACTCTCAAAATTTTCTCAAAGCTAAATCCACCCAGAAACTCAAAGAAATTTAAGCTAAATTAACAGTTAACCACCAAGCTTCATTGATAAGTGCCCAATAAGACACTTATTTGGAACATAATTCAATGAAATTATGAGCAGTTAAAGCATAAAACACAACTAAAACATAAGCAACAGCTGGAAAACTGAGTAACATAAGCATAATGTGGAAAATGCAGTCTTGGAGCCTTTTGATTGATAAATTCTCACAAATTCCTATGTTTTAATCCCTGAAAAATGTTGCAGGATTCCGCGTTGGAAACGTACTTGAATTCGCGTGGAACACATGAAGAAATAGAGAAACAGGAAGAAATTTGTCAACCACACCGCGTTGACAACGCAAGCTGAATCGTGTTGGGCACGCGACGGCACAGACCAGTACTTATAAAAGGGTCAGAACAGAACGAAAACAAGGCATCACTCGATCATCTGATCCTTCACTCTACCTACTTATCTATCTCCAGAGCGGAATTCCAGAGATAGAACAACCGTTTTCCTGGACGTTGGTTCTGCTCTTGGAGAAGGAGAAACCATAAGGTTGAGGAAGAAGAGATTTTACAGCAAGTTGCCATGACCAGACACTTCTCCCCCTCCTCTGTTTTTCTTCTTCTTTGTTATGTGTAATTGAGTCCCTGTTGGGGAAGGATGAAACCTTAACCGATCTTATGTAATCCTGATTTTTGCATTTATTCAAGAGCGTTTGTCTTTAATGTTGATTGTTCATCTCTTTACTTCATGCTTTTATGGTTTGGCCACTCATAAATTGAATACAAATTCTTTCTCGCAATTGGGAAATTGGTTTAAGGATTGGAACTGAGATTAAATAATACAATTGCGAGGGCTCTAGGGATAGAGGTTCATAATTGTGATGTCTTTTGAATTCTTGAATGTAAGGCTCACTGCAAATTAGAAATTGCTAAGGGATTAGAATTCCTCATTTGCTGTGAAGGATCGTTGAGTCATGGAAGTGACCTTCGATTACCAGTTTGTGAATTCGATCTTCAATGTATGTTTATTTTAAGTATATGCAATTATCAAGGATTACATAAGGGATGTTTTGGTGAAATCCAACCCCAACCTTTTCCATAGTTTGAATTCTCACATCTTTACATTCATTTGCAAAGTGTTTGACAATCCAAAATTAGATTTTAGGCAGTCTCTGCATGTTAGAACAGAATTCCAGATTGTGACAGACTTTGTGGATTCCTGTTAATTCCCGTTCGTGTTGCCCATGCGAACAAACTTGCGTTACCTACGTAACCTCATAATTAAGTTCAATTAGTGAACTAGTAGGAATTCAGTATTTGAACTAAATCCCTGTGGAGACGATACTCTTACTCATTCTTTACTTCGTAAAATGATAAGGTGCACTTGCCTTCATACAGTTTCACACCAACATTCACCATCACACTTGGGAGATGTTTTGTGGACCATCTAAGGTGGGAAAGATAAGCCCAAGAATCTCAACCAAAAATCAATCACCAAGTCTTCATCAAGTAGGGTTTTACTATTTATATTTTTAAGCTTTAAATCTTGATTTTTGTGACTTGTTTTCCTTTTTTTGTGGATCCTTTCTGTAAGACCCATGGATCTCATTTTATTTGAACTCATGAGAGCTCATGGGTGCCTTTGAATGGTTAAATATAAGTATCACCCATTTTTAGTGATTTTTGAAAGTTAAAGTGAAGTTTAGATGGATTAAAGTGCTTGTAGTCACCTTAAAAGCAATTTAATTGGTTAAAATTCTTTAAAAATCTATTTTGATGCTTTGGGACGTTTTGAGATTTCATTAGGAAATTTTTTAAAGTGTTTATGTTGTGGAATTTATGAATATTGGAGTGAATCTAATGGATCTACACTTATTTTCCATAAAAAAGATACTATCTTTGTAATTTTTATACTTAAAGCTTAAAGTTTGGAGATTTTCTCAATATTGTGAGATATTATGCTTAAAGATCTAGATCTAATCTCATGGGTCAAATGACTTAAAAGACTATGAAAATTTTTATCACAAGTCCTAAGATCTTGATATGGACTTAGGATGGGAATGATGTCACTCACTTTAGGGTAAGATCCTACTGAGAAAGTTAGTTTCTCACTCTCATTTCCACCATTTTCTTTCTCAGGGCCTAACAATGTCGTTCGAGAAGGTAGTGATGTTTGCAGAACCTGATCACATAAGATGAGAGGTTATAGTCTCAGGGTATTCACATCAAAAGCAATGACAAAAGTTTAGATGTACTGAATAATGTATAATATATAAGTATTATATATGACTGTAAATTGTGAGAGAATATTAATGTATTTGTATATCTTATTTTAAAAATCTCATAGAAAGAGTCATAATCTACTATTTTATATGAGTTGTACTATTTATGTAAATAACTATGAAAAATATATATATGGGTTATGTTTTCATTACTTTACTATTGATTAGAGATAATTAAAACAAAAGAAGTAATTTTTAATAGAAATAACCTATACACGCACAAGAAAACTTAGTCATTTATTTATTATTACTAAGGTTATATCGATGAGGCTTACAATGTATAACCAATAGTTTTTAAAAAAAAATTATCATATTTTTTTTAATAAATATTTTTTTTAAAAGATTTTGTATCATAAAATTACAAACTAATAATAAAATCGGATAAATGACTTAAACATAAAATAGGTAGTCATTTTTAAAATGTTATACCCCTTACTAAATTTCTATTTTGCTAACATCATCTTGTAGCTCTATTTTAAGAATATTGGAATAATATCACCATCTTCTTTTATCTGCATCCCATAATTTCAACAAGTTTATTCAAGCAAGATGTATCTTATAATCATGTTACAATTTTTTCACACTTTTTTGAAAGTGTATTTTATAAAAAGCATCAGAAGAAATATTTTAGTTTTATTTATTTTTTTAGATATAAACATTTAAACAGTTAAAATTAAAAATGTTATGATAAAATTTTCTTTAAAATTATTTTAAAAAAACTATTGTAAAAATATTTTATTTTATCTTTTACAACATTTTATAAATAAAATGTTTGAAAAAATATGTTGTAAAAAGTTATTTTTGACGTAATGACTTAAAACTAAAAGTTATGTTCAAAGTAAAAATTTGGAAAATTGTGCATCAATGAACATTAAAACTATCGAATGCATCCAGTTGTTTTCTCAACTTGTATCCAAAGCTTGCAAATACAGCAATGACCAATGACATTTGAGTTAAGAGTTCATTTAATATACATTAGTAATAAAGATAAAAATAGAATGCCCAAACCTTGAGTTTAACTCATCATCTCACGTTATTTGACTTCTCGACTAAAAACAATCTTGGTTGAGACCTCTCAAGCTTGTTAGATTTTTTGACACATCCTAGATATACTACCAAACTGCCAAAATATAAATAAGACTAGTATCATTCAATTTGCTACTTGCGATCAATTTCTTGTTGAGTAGGTACAAGCTAAATTACTCGTGTAAAACTAGAATTGTTTCATAAAAAAAATGTAAAAGTTGTACGTAGAAGTGTGTGTCATAGCAATTTGATACCAAAAGGTTTCATCTTTTTAACAAATTTGTGTTGTTGACCTTTTATAAAACTTTACATATTATTTATTGTGTGAGCTAACAAATGCTAAAAGGCAGGGAAGTGAAGGAGACAATAGAGAAGAGAATAAAATTTGAGACATGCATCACCACATATAAGAGAAGCAATACTATATAAGCACAAATACATCAAATAATATGTTCCAAAAAAAAATTTTAAAAAAAGAACATATAAAGTTTATAAGAATTTTTTACAAATAGAATACATATTTTACTTATAAAAATCCATAGCATACAACAGGTCATTTAGAGAGAAGGATATGAAAGTAGAAAAAATATTATGTGAACAAAAAAACAGAAAGATCCTAACAATTAAAACAAATCATCAAAAAGAATCAGAACAAATGTTCATTTTAAAAACATTAGCCCTTAACTTGGAATATGATTTTCAAAATTGGATTGTAGGTTAAAGAAGTGATTTTTATCCAACCAACAAGTGAAATCTATAGGTGAAAGATATTTTCTATCAAAGAAATAAAAAAGAAGATAAAAATAAACAAAAAATTTGTTAAACAAAATAGGATATTAGAAAAAATATTTTAAAATAAGTTTAATTATAAAATTGAAAGGGTTAGTAAAATAATTAGACCAACAATTTGTTAAACAAAATAGGATATCAGAAAAAAATATTTTAAAATATAGTTTAATTATAAAATTGAAAGGGTTAGTAAAATAATTAGACCAACAATTAAGGAAGTGGTTACCTTCATATAACCAAGAAATGAAATGAAATTATTAGGTAGAAGCTAGTTCTTACAAAAAGAAATAAAAAAAAAAGATAAAAACACACAGGGTTGGCTCAACAAAATAAGAGATGAGAAAAAAAAATTATTAAATATTTTTTAAATACAACTCAATTCAAATACGAAGAGAGTTACGATCAAAAAGTGAAACTCATTATAAGCATGATTAAAAGGGTTTTTTAAAGAATAGAAAATAAAAAAAAATAGATAATAAGAGCTTACTTTTTTAATTTGAGAAGAATTGTACAGGTCTTTTTTTTTTCTTTTAATTTGAGAAGAATTATACAGGTCATTACTTTTAGGATGAAAAGACTAAAAAGACGAAGTTAAAAAGAGAAAAAATTAATCATTAAATTATGATAAAGATAAAAGAAAAAAATTAGACAAAAAAAAATGACACATATTAATAGATCTTAATTTTTTAGTTTATAATAGATTTTATTTATTTATTTTTTAGTGATTCAACATTGCATGAAGTCTTTTGGATTAATATTATTACGATCTTAATAAAGAATTTTTATTTAAAAATAAATATTAAATATTTAACTATAACTAAATTTATTTAAACTAAATAACTTTTATCTAATAACTAATCAGTAACTAAAAATATTAAATTATTAAATTTTTAATTATAATTAATATTTTGTAATTAAAAATAATTATAACTTAATTAATTTAAATTCAATTAAGTTTATCTAAATAAACAAACCTAAATTATTATAGACACTATGTAATAATAAATATGACAATTACAAATTTCATTTAAGTAGTTACTCATTCACTATTAAAACATACAAATTTCTCAAATAAATAACATGTAATTACTAACATTGCTAAACTAAATAACATATGATTTCAAAATTTATATTTATTATAATTTTAATCAATTTTAATATAATATTTTTTAAATTTTTACATAATATATCAATAAAGATTATATATGTCTTAAATTTTTCATATTTTTTTAATTATAAATATTATTATCTTGATTTTTATTTAAGAGAACAACATATTTATTATTAATGATAAAAATAATATATTTTTTAATATTTTATTTATAAAATTTATTTAGTTTTGAAAATATTGGTGCGTGAAATGCTTCCTAGTATATAGTTATACCTTACAGAATTTCTCAATTATCTTTTGAAGAAAAACAAAATCTTATACCACACACACTCCGATCCTTTTATATCTAGAACACTATTTAGTATATTTTTTTTAAAAATAAGTTACAAACTAGTTTATTCTTTAAGAGTGAAAAGAATATATGAATATAAAAAAGAATAAAATGTATTTTTTAATAGTGAATAAAATGTTGCTTAAAAGATATATTAAATATTATTTTAATAAAAATAAAATTTATAATTAAAAATTTTAACAAAAATCATTTTTATTTGTTTTACAAAATATAAAATAATTTCTTATTTTTAAAAAAATCTAAAATTTGTTTGTGGTAAGGGTTCAATATTTTATTATTATTATCAATATTTTTTAATTCCATTTACGTATTGGATGTAGGATCACAACAATTTCAAATAATAGGATATTTAGAAATTGGAAAACATAAGGGTGATGAAAAAATGGTAAAGAGATGATCCATAACGATATCTCTTATAAATCAAAATTTAAAAAAATAAATAAATGAAGGATTTAACACCTATTATTATCAAAGAAAATTATATGGATCGAAATCAATCTTATACAAACAGTCAAACAAAAGTAAGTTCCTAATTAGGAATAGTTCATATAAGATTAACAAAATGATTTAACATCAAAGGATTGAGCAGAAGAGGTTAGAATTTAAAATTGTTGCGGTGGTTTGGCCAATACTTTGGTCATGACGATGGCAATGTTGCACAATTTGCGGAAGGCACGACTCTGAACGGAAAGAATATCGTCATCTCCTGGAATGGAATCATCGCAGGTGTCAATAGCAGCCAAAGCAGCCTTGAGCCAAACTTGAGCATCGGTTTTGGAATCCAACAACAAGGCAGCAATAGTATCCTCTAATTGACTCTCAGCGTCTAAGATGGTTTCCTTGCAATCAGCCAAACCTTGTTGAACGTCTGGGTTCAAGTTGGGGTCATCGATAAGAGATTTGGTTTCTGTGAGGATTCCAGAAGCATTTCTTGCAGCCACTGACAATGATATGATTGCTAAGTCTTTTAAGTCCGCCTTTGAGCTTTTCAGATCTGATGACAACACTTCAATGCATAGGTCCCTTGTTGGAGATAATGTGCATACCTTGTTGATTAGCTCCTTCCCTTTGCTTTCTTCTGCACTTGTGTGGTGTGCCATTACAATCATGCAGATAACCATTGTCGAGAAGAATTTAGTAATGCGTTCCATTTTTTTATGAAACTGATGAATGTTTTTTTCTTCTCGAAAATTGGTTTTCTGAATTGCACAGCCACAAGAAACTTTGAAGGATGGGTAAGTCTTTTATAATAGGAGAGATGCATTTCTATCCACTTAATACGTTGTGTTAAATTTAGGTTTTGTTATTTCATTTCTTAATTTTAGAAGTATGCCTATCAAGTTTAACCACCAAACTCCTTACCACGTTCAACCTCTTCTTTCTCTATTTTTGTTACAAATTCTCAAATTATATTTAGAGTTTAGACCACGTTCTTCGGATTATATCTTAATTCTCTCACCACTATTGACTTGAACCACACCAACGATTAAAAATACTAAAATATGTGCTAATTATCTTAGTATTTTTAAGATAAAAAAATGTAAATTTTTTTTATTCTTTGTATTCAACTATTTAAAATTATGACATCAAATTTTTGTGATAATTGCATTTAATTTGTTATATATTAAGTACAAATCCACACCCACGTATACTATTGTAAAAATTAAAGTATAAAAAAATATGATAATTAATGAATGAAATTGAAAGTTATGATTATTTACTATATAAAAAATAATATTTTATATTTTTTTTATTATTTTAATTATGTATATTTAATTGTTGTAATAAATAAGTTAATATATTAAAATATTTTTAAAAACATAATAAGAAATTTTTTTAAAACGTATTCATTTAAAAATAATGTAAAAGTATTGTTGTGTTTTAAAGCGCTTATTTAAGCGTTGGAAAATGTTACTTTTTAAAGTTTTTTATTTTAAAAATAATGTAAAAAGTATATTAACTATAATAAATTTTATAACATTTAAATATATAAATGCTATAAAATATCTCCTTTTAAGATATTTTTATATAAAAGTGTGGTAAGAGATTATATAATTTACAGATTTTTTCATATAAATGCCATAAATTAATTACTGTTTTAATTATTTTATTTTCAGCATTTTTTTATCGATATTATAATTAGTAATGACTATCAATGTTATTAAAATAGATTAAATATTTAACAATGTGAAATTATGTTATCTTCAGATCAAGTTATTCTATACATTTATAAACTATTACTGCTGGAAAAACATTAAGCCTACCAATTACAAAGCAAAATAACAATGAACTGAGTAAATGGAATACAAAAACATATCAATTTTTATTATAAGAGTCTATCTTCTTCTTACATGTGAACTTGCTGAAGGTGCAGGACCAAGTGAAGCTGCTTGTAGAGGATAAAAAATGCCACACTACTTCACTAGAGAATGGAGCTGGATTTGCCAATGGAGAAAGTTCTGGAACTTCGCTAAAGCCTGCGATGTTGTTGTTGCTAAAGTCACCATAATTGCTAGTTCCTCATAATCTAGGCATGCTTTGAGTGGGTCAGCATTGAAACTAAAGTAGAAGAAACCAAGGCGTAATGGATGCCACCATCAACATTAACATAAAATTGGTTAAAAATACATACCAAAAAATATTCAATTTTTTAATAATAAATCTAAATATTTCTACAACATTTTTATGGTTTAAATAAGTTAATGTTTTCTTAAATTTTGATAATTTTTATAAAAAAATTATTCAATTTATTATTTAAAACTTATAATATATATAAAATTTTATTCTTTGATAAAAGATTAAAATTACATCATTTTTTTACTCAATGTAAAGACTAAATTAAATAGGATTTTTATAAGGATTAAATTAAAAAATCTTGATATTTTTACAAATGATGAAAGTATTAAAAGTATTTATTTTTTTAAGATCTAAGTAATGTACTTAACTTTTTATTTAATGTTTTGTTTATGAAATATTAGACGTTTGAAAGGATTAACAAGAGAATATTGCAGAAATTCATATTTATAACATGTTTATGCAAATTCGGTGTGGTTTTGAAAGCACTAACGAAGTACATAGATGAAAGTTTTGAAGGGTCTTACCTGACAGAAGGTAGTGTTAGGGTTGTTGGGAACAGTGGCTTGAGTGAAATTGCAGAGATCAAAGGCTTTATGTTTATCAAAAACGTAAATGTTCTAGTGTTGCTTGTGCTTGAAAGTTGAGAAAAAGGAGACGAAGCCGAGAGAAATGTTGTAAATAAAATGTAAATTCTTTTGGTAAAACTATTTATAAAATATCTATCATAAAGTAAAAGTAATCACATTTTTGCATAGAATTAGAAAGGTTGTTTAGTGGTGGACGGAGTTCAGATATATCTTAACTTCAAATTTCATCACCTCTTGTCTAATCTGTTACTCTCTTACTCTTACAGCACTAAACATGACATCTAAACTAGATGACATTGTTGTTAGCGGTGCAACATATCTGTTAGATAAATAAAATAATTAATTATATTTGTTTTAATTATTAATTTTCAAACAAAATGTAAAGTAAAAAAATTAAAAGAGATTATTTATATATTAGTCAAAAATAAATTACATGTACATTTAGAGAGAAGAAGATAGGAAATAATAATATCCAATAAAAAAGAAGTATAATAATTTTTTCATAACAAAAATGTAAAAGTTATACATACATGAAAAAGTGTGGATCAAGTTGATATTAGAAGGTTTCACCTTTTTAATAAATTTGTGTTGTTGACCTTTTATAAAATTTTAGATATTATTTATTGTGTGAGCTAAGAAATGCAAAAAGATAGGGGAGTGGAGGAGAAAGTAGAGAAGAAAACAAAATTTAAGGTATGCAACACATATTAAGAGAATTAATATTATATGAAAATAAATATACTAAACAATACTTTTCAAAACAAAATTAAGAAAAAAAACACATATATAAAATTTATGATATTTTTTATAAATAGAATACACATTTTATTTATAAAAACTTATAGTATAAAATAGATCATTTAGAAAGAAGATATGAAAGTAGAAAAAAAATATTATGTGAACAAAATAAATAAAGATTCTAATAATTAAAATTAAATTATCAAAAAGAATTAACAAATCTATATTTAAAAAATCTTTGTTGGTGTTAAAAATTTAAAGAGTTAAGAAAAGGATTTCAATTCATGGAATAAAAAAAATAGAGAACTCAATTTAAATGTATAAATAGAAAAAAAAAAAAAGGTTAATACATTTATCTTTTCCTCCAAGTTTAAAGAATGTTGTTAAAGTAATATGTTGTGGAGATAAAAAAAAATTAATACCTTAAAGGTAACAACAAAGATATTGCTACCTTCAAGTCAACAATCACGTATTCAGGTGTATTCGAAAGTTATTAAAAATTGAGAGATGTTATTTTTATTTTGTTTTTAAATTACTATTTATCTTCTATATAAACAATTTTAAAAAACTCAAGGTTAGATGGTCAATAATATAATATAAAATTTATAATTTTTATATAAATAAAAATAAATTATTCAATTAAAATTATAAAGATAAACATTAGCTTTTAATTTAAAATATAACTTTTAAATTAGATGCAGGGTTAAGAAAGTGATTTTTATCCTATCAACAAGTGAAATCTATAAACGAAAGATAATTTTTATCAAAAAATTAAAAAAAATAAGAATAAATAAAAGATTTATTAAACAAAATAGGATATGAAAAATAAAAAAAAATATCGTTCAATTAATAAAAAAAATATCGTTCAATTATAAAATTGAAAGGATTTAAAAAATAATTAGATCAACAATTAAAAAAGTCATTATCTTGTACAACTGAGAAATAGAATCGATGGATAAAAACTAGTTCTTAAATAGAAAAAAAAGAAAGATAAAATTCATAGAATTGATTGAATAAAATAAAAAATAAAATAAAATAAATTATTAAATATTTTTAAAATACAACTCACTTCAAAAATACGTTTCAACAAAAAAGTGAAACTCTATTATAAGCATAATTAAATAAAATGCTTTTTGAACAATAGGAAATGAAAAATCAAAAAATAACAAGATCAGATAATAAAAGCTTATTCTTCATATGAGAAGAGTTGTACAAGTCTTTTTTCTGAGGGTGAAAAGGCACAAAAGAGAAAAAATTTAACTCTTTAGATTACGACAAAGATAAAAGAAAAAAAATTAGGCAGATCTTATTTTTCAAGTTTGTAATAGATTTTGCTTGTTTATTTTCTAGAGACTGAGCATTTGATGAAGACTTTTGGATTAATATTATTACGGTCTTAATGAATAATTTTTATTTAAATTTTTTTTAATATTTAGCTATAATTAAATTTATTTAAACTAAATCAATTTTACCTAAGTTACTAAATAAATAACTAAAAATAATTAAATTACTAAATTTTTAATTATTAATATTAAATAATTAAATATAATTATAATTTAATTAATTTAAAATAAATTAAGTATATCTAAATAAACAAACCTACGTTATTTTAGACACTATAATAAATATGACAGTTACAAATTTCATTCAAATAGTTACTCATTCACTATTGAAACATACAAAATTTTCAAACAAATAACATATAATTACTAAAATTGTTAAACTATATAACATTTTGATTTCTAAATTTACATTTATTATAATTTTAATGTAAACTATTTTTAAATTTTAACATAATATGTGTCTTAAATTTTGTTAATTTATTTTCATATTTTTTATATATAAATATTATTATCTTCACTTTTATTTAAGAGAACAATATATTTATTATTAATGGTAAAAAAAATATGATTTTTCATTTATTTTATTTATAAAATTTATTTCAATTTAAAAGATATTCATGCGAGAAATGCTTGCTAGTGTGTAGTTATAACTTACCGAATTTCTCAACTATCTTTGATTCAAAAGAAATCTTATACCATTATTTTTTAAAAAAATATGTTACAAACTAGTTTATTATTTAAGATAAAAAAGAATAAATAAATATAAATAAAATAAATATAAAAAATAATAAAAGATGTTTTTAATAGTGAATAAAAAGTTGCTTAAAAGATATATTAAATATTATTTTAATAAAAATAAAATTTACAATTAGACATTTCAACAAAATTAATTTTATTTTTCTTATAAAATATAAAATAATTTCTTATTCTTAAAAAACTCTAAAATTTATTGACAAACGTTCAATATTTTATTATTATTATTATTATTTTATTCTCATTTACGTATTGAATATGTGCTTGCAAAGATCTCATCGAATAGGATATCTAACAATGGGAAATATAAGGGTAATGAAAAAATGATAAACAAATGATCTATAATGATATCTTTTATGAATCAAATTTTTTGAAAAAAAAATTAAATGAAGGTTTTAACACCTATCATTATCAAAGAAAATTATATGAATCGAAATCAATCTTATACAAACAGTCAAACAAAAGTAAGTTCCTAATTAGGAATAGTTCATATAAGATGAACAAAATGATTTAACATCAAAGGATTGAGCAGAAGAGGTTAGAATTTAAAATTGTTGCGGTGGTTTGGCCAATACTTTGGTCATGGCGATGGCAATGTTGCACAATTTGCGGAAGGCACGACTCTGAACGGAAAGAACATCGTCATCTCCTGGAATGGAATCATCGCAGGTGTCAATAGCAGCCAAAGCAGCCTTGAGCCAAACTTGAGCATCGGTTTTGGAATCCAACAACAAGGCAGCAATAGTATCCTCTAATTGACTCTCAGCGTCTAAGATGGTTTCCTTGCAATCAGCCAAACCTTGTTGAACGTCTGGGTTCAAGTTGGGGTCATCGATAAGAGATTTGGTTTCTGTGAGGATTCCAGAAGCGTTTCTTGCAGCCACTGACAATGATATGATTGCTAAGTCTTTTAAGTCCGCCTTTGAGCTTTTCGGATCTGATGACAACACTTCAACGCATAGATCCCTCGTTGGGGATAATGTGCATACCTTGTTGATTAGCTCCTTCCCTTTGCTTTCTTCTGCACTTGTATGGTGTGCCATTACAATCATGCAGATAACCATCGTCGAGAAGAATTTAGTAATACGTTCCATTTTTTATGAAACTGATGAATATTTTTTTCTTCTCGAAAATTGGTTTTCTGAATTGCGCAGCCACACAAAAATTTTGGAGGATGAATAAGCCTTTTATAATAGGAAAAATGCATTTCTGTCCACTCAATTTGTTATGCTAAAATTAGGATTAGTTATTTCATTTCTTAATTTTAGGAATATCCTCATCAAATTTAACCATCTAACTCATTCCCACATTTAACCTCTTCTTTCTCTACTTTTGTTACAATTCTGGAAGTATTTGTCAAGAGAATGTGTCAAATATGGTAAGTATGTGAAAATAAAATTAATAAACATATATTTAAAAAATATAAATTCAAGGACTTGTGCATATGTGGAAAGTCTGAGACTATCCATATTAAAAGTTATGGAGCTTCAAACTAAAATAAATTTAACAAACTTATACTTAAAAAGTATCAAGTTAAGAATTTGTGCATGTATGGAAATCCTAGGGCTATCCATGTTTGTGGTGACAACCATGTAAGCTAATATTCTAATAATAGTTGTTGAGTATGTGTGTGAAATAACTAATAACGCTAGATAAATATATAATAATGTGTCATTAAGAGTATAGTGGTATAAATATATAATAATGTGTCATTAAGAGTATAGTGGTATTCTATATATTAATATGGCAAGTAGTATCTTGATGTTATGTTTATGTAGGCATGTTTGAATGTTTGGCAGAAGATATTAATATGTCAAGTAATATTTTAATATTATGTTTCATATGTGCATGACTATGTATGGCAAGAAGTGTTAATATGTCATGTAGCGTCCAGATATGCTTCAACATATTGATAAGGTGAAACATGTTAAGAATCATGTTTGCGATTACGATTACGTTCGTCATAAATCCTTCCATAATTAAGGTAGAATAACTTTAGAAAATAGAATATTTCTAAGATGAGGAAGAAAATTGAATGCTTAACACCTTTTTCATAAATAAACTAAAGTGACTATAAGAGGAATGATGTCATTCACTTTAGAGTAAGATCCTATTGAGAAAGTTAGTTTCTCACTCTTATTTCCACCATTTTCTTTCTCAGACCTAGTTATGTCGTTCGAGAAAACAGTGATGTTCATAAAGTCTGATCATGTAAGATGGGAAGTTGGAGCCTCGGGGTATTCACATCTAAAGCAATGACGAAAGTCTAGATGTACTGAATAATGTATAATTGTCGTAACCGTAATTCCGACGAGACGACGGACTCGCTAAATTTTGAAAATAGACTTTAATTTTGATTGTGGAGCCGCCACCAAATTTTTGTTTTAAGGGAAAATATTTGGAAAAACCCTATCTCAAGGATGAGATTCGAAATTCGGGAGTCGGTTACGAGTAAGGAAGGTATTAGGCACCCTACTCGCCCGTTCCAAAGAACGGTACCCTTAAACTGAGTGTGTGATATTTTGACAACTGTTTGATCCCTTAAAATAGAATAGAAAATAAATAGGTTTATAGAAAATAACCTGACAGGACTTGATCCTGCTCCTACGTATTCCCCGGTGCAATGGGAAACTCAAGGCTTACGTAGTTCTGGTTTTGAAAATTACTTCGGTGGAGTGTTTTGAAAGGAAGTTAAAAGGAAAATTCCTGATCCACATATACAGGGTCGAAGGCAAGCGAGGGTTGCACGACGGCCCATATGATTCTCCAAACATCGAAAGACAGGGTATGCTGTACTTTCAACTTTAGAGTTTATTGCGCGAGATCTTGAATTATTTGGAACTTGAAAATTATATTTTGGAGAAAAGGGAGTAATTTTGAAAAGATATTAAAAGGAAAATCCTTAATCCACCTGCACAGAGTCGAAGGCAAGCGAAGGTTGCACGACGACCCATATGACTCTCCAAACATCAAAAGACAGGGTATGCTGCACTTTCAACTTTGGAGTTCATTGCGTGAGATCTTGAATCATTTGGAACTTTGAAAATTATAAAAGGGAGTATTTTTGAAAAGATATTAAAAGGAAGATCCTTGATCCACCTGCACAGAGTCGAAGGCAAGCGAAGGTTGCACGACGACCCGTATGATTCTCCAAACACCAAAAGACAGGGTATGCTGCACTTTCAACTTTGGAGTTCATTGCGTGAGATCTTGAATCATTTGGAACTTTGAAAATTATAAAAGGGAGTAATTTTGAAAAGATATTAAAAGGAAGATCCTTGATCCACCTGCACAGAGTCGAAGGCAAGCGAAGGTTGCACGACGACCCGTATGACTCTCCAAACACTAAAAGACAGGGTATGCTGCACTTTCAACTTTGGAGTTCATTGCGTGAGATCTTGAATCATTTGGAACTTTGAAAATTATAAAAGGGAGTAATTTTGAAAAGATATTAAAAGGAAGATCCTTGATCCACCTGCACAGAGTCGAAGGCAAGCGAAGGTTGCACGACGACCCGTATGACTCTCCAAACACCAAAAGACAGGGTATGCTGCACTTTCAACTTTGGAGTTCATTGCGTGAGATCTTGAATCATTTGGAACTTTGAAAATTATATTTTGGAGAAAAGGGAGTAAGTTTGAAAAGATATTAAAAGGAAGATCCTTGATCCACCTGCACAGAGTCGAAGGCAAGCGAAGGTTGCACGACGACCCGTATGACTCTCCAAACACCAAAAGACAGGGTATGCTGCACTTTCAACTTTGGAGTTCATTGCGTGAGATCTTGAATCATTTGGAACTTTGAAAATCATATTTTTTTTTAAAAAAAGAACTTTGGAGATTTGCGAAGAGAAATCTTAGTTATAGACTTTTAACTTGATACCGGATACTACAAGTTTGTGGAACTATATGTGTGAGCCTTTTAATTGGATGCTTAAGCTTACTTATCAAGGATACTAATTTGGATTTTTCCGTATGCAGTCCAGTAGGCCTAATGTTAATGGTGTTCCCATAAGTCTGAATACTTCCATTGGCCTTTACTGAGAGCAGCCAGGTATATCAGGCGCTGTACAATTTTGGAGAACTAAGATGCCAAAGATGCTTGGCCCAAACAGTCCTATTGATCATATTGATATACCTTCCCCTATTCTGGTTGTTATTAACCCAAATAGGCCCTCAGTCAAGGCCTACTGGAGCTACATTGGTTTGGGGTGGCTCCTGGTCAGAACTGCTGCTATGCACTAGCCATTAGGATCCTGGAACAGATTTACCAGTTTGGAAACTAAGGAGATATAGATCTTACAACCTAACTTCCAAGACTGAGACTCTTTCCAAAATGAGTTCTGATTCTTAATCTCTAGTTACAGGTTTGCACCATGTAAGAATGCAAGGCAGATTGGTGGCCATAATCTTATAACTCAATGCCTAAAATTTTAGTGAAGGACCAACTCCTATACTAGCTAATCAAGAGTACTCACAGCCAAGGGGAGAATATATTAGGAGACCACACTAATCATTACTGGTGCAGCTGTATGGGAGGAAATAAAAAGACTCCTTTTCTTTCCTTGCTTTGCCAGAGATTTGCAGTAGGTGCAACCTATGACTATTCATTACATTCACTAGATAATTGGTGAATTTTTACTTTTGGCTTAAGCTTGACTATGATAGTTCTGGGTAGGGGACCTGTGCTATTTTGTTGGGTCTGATTCACTGCCCACTAGTTTGGAAAGGCTAATTCTGCTATGTATCAGAATCCTGCTTATCAAATGTCACTTGTATCTGATTCCCTAGCTTCTTATATTGGTAAGTACTAATCTGAATATTAGTTTAGACTCACCTACTGGGCTGGGACAGACTTTAATCAGAAAAACAGTGTTGATCTAACAAACAGAAAATGTTTTTGCCTGATCCTGACAACTAGAGGTTGATTGTGAGCTTATCTGTTTCCAGATACAATCAAAATTACCTTCCCTAGGCTCTGGATATATGACACCCAAGCTCCATTCTGTAAGACTGATTAGTTTTTAATTTGTGCAGGTGGTGTGGGAACTCTCCCACGAATGGTTCAAGCTCTGGACGCCAACATAGTCCTCAGTTTATAAAAATAAATACAGATTCAGTCAACCATGAGTGCTGAGATAGTTAGGGTCTAGAGGTTCTGTTATTGAGCCTAGGTTTGGCTAAGCATCTCACAGCAATACCGAGTCAGAGGAATCTCATTAAAGAAAGAAAACTGGCTCACCGAAGATTAAGGAAAGAAAGCCAGCTTTGATGACCTGAAGCCTAACTAAACCCCTAGCCTTAAGGTTATATATTAGATCAATGTCTTCTGTAGTAATCTTTAAACATACCAAATTAGCAAAACTAATTGCCACCCATCAGTTCTAGGCTTCTACAGGCTGGCCTAGCTCTTGCTTGACCAAGAATGGCTCATGGATTATAACTCATTATCAACCTACTATTACTGTGGAAATTTCACTGTGAGTTTAGTATTTTTCAACTTTTTATGCTTCAGATTTTAAGTCACCACCCTAGGAGACATATCGAACTTAAACAACTAAGATTTCCTTTATGGAAATTTCCTTCTTATGTGTCTAATGGTTTAGTTAAACAGGAGCAGGTTACAATGAACCAGTTTCCATGATTGACCCAGGGATGATCTCTCTTCTACAAAGAAATCTGGATCTGCCGCCCATACTGATTTAACTATGCATCCATGTCATGAACTAGGATTGCTAATGTACTGAACTAAG
The DNA here is from genome assembly GCA_037954105.1 of Canavalia gladiata. Taxonomy (NCBI): domain Eukaryota; kingdom Viridiplantae; phylum Streptophyta; class Magnoliopsida; order Fabales; family Fabaceae; genus Canavalia; species Canavalia gladiata. Next base: position 15,038,248 of record CM075661.1, on the reverse strand, counting down.
ACTCTTAAATTCATTTTGATCCTTATTACATAATTAGCCTTTTCCTAATTCACTATCTGAGATTTTAACCTCGGATCTGGGCTTCTATAGGAGCTGCATAACCATATTGATCAAAGATTCTGGGCGATACCACTGTATGCTAAAGGTAGTTCAAGGTCAGATCCTCACCAGCCTACTGCACTGAGCTTAATTTTGTATTCCTGGGTTTGTAAGATGTATACAGGTTGAATCTAACCTACCACCCCAAGACTGATCTAAACTTGATGGAGGTAGGCTCATAAGAACTGAGGAAGTGAAACTTGGACAAGTGCTGCAAAGAATTCTGGTTTCATCAGAAAACTAGTCCTTAGTTTTTAAGCAAGGCAAAATGAATGGTTGTTGTTTTTCTGTTCTTACTACCCATAACCTGATAATGTCTAGTACATGATTAGCCTAATGTTTATGGTGAATCTAGGCGAAGGAAAAGAAACTAATTATGGTCCATGTATTGTTCCTAGTTCTGCCTATGCATTGCAAGTAATACTTTGGCAAAAATTGCCTTCAATTTCTTTCATTAACCCTTATTACCATCCAGCCAATGAGACTCTTATATGCCTGGCCACTCTTCTTAAATGGTGTTCAATCAGTTTCGGATTCAGACTAATGCCTAGGATGAGCTCACTTACTGATTGGATTGGAGTCTGGTTGACTACCTGAGCTGTCACAGAGACAGGTTGCCAGTCCTGATACAGTGACTAACAGCACAGAGGCCAATCCCTTGAGATAAAGCAATGTTCCAGCCACTTAAAAATATAATGCAAAACCAGTTTTTTAACAACAAATTAGGAGCTAATGCTGGTAGGTTTCAGTGCAGGGAACCAGAATCCATCCCAACACAATATCCATAGGCAGAATTTCATTTATGAACTGGTTGGTCAACCCCAGCTGACTGCTAATTTTGATTTGGTTTATGACTAAGAACCTCCGAGTATATGCCTAATTGGTTCCTGATCAGAATAGTCACTTGGTCCTTAAGCCTGACAGTAATTCAGAATCTTAGTGGCTTGTTGTCCTAGATTTGGACAAGAATCCTAAAATTGTAAGAGACATACATATATGGACAGATTCACCATTCTTACTTTGTCTTAAGCTTGACATGGTATATGGGCTAATTGAGGGTGAGAACAATGGTTCAGATCTATGTAGGCATTGAGACCAAAAAGTAGGAGCTTCTGTTACTGAGTCTAGTGTTGGCCTAGGATCTGTCCTAGCAATACGACGTTACAGAAGCTATGTCACCTTAGTGCTATCAGTTTCAGTCTTTAAAACTTCCCAAGGTATTGAACCAACTTCAACCCTGAGACCCAGGATTCTACATCTAACTCACTAGATTTTTGTAAGGCATTGGATATGTGAATTGAGGCCTATTTTGCTATAACTGAAACAGTAAGTCAGATTCCCCATCCTGTACCTAACCACCTGAGAACTGCTTACCTAGTCCTAGTCTGAGTTTATTTATTTCTTGGATTCTTTCTCCCTTAATCCAATGGTCTAATTCCTGAGATTGCACCAGCTAACAGTGGCCCAGGATCAGAATCTCAGCAACCTGTTATACATGATCCTCTTGCTGGTTCCTCTGCGCGTACGGGAACCACAGGCCTTTTTAAGGAATACTGAACCTCAGTCTCCCTATGTCATTGGTTGCTGTGAGGTTGCCTTCACCCCCAACCTCCTACCAACCCTATAGAAATTGTATATGCTATAGTAAGGAGGGATTCTGCCTTTATTTTTCTGTCAACCTTGTTAATTTGGTTCTGATTTAACCTAGAAAAGACAACACACAGAGGCTTTCAAGCTTCCCCCTCTAAATAATTTAAAGGTTCAGTGTCCCAATTACAGTTGCAGTTTGCCTAAACCAACAGACCTGTTACTATGACATTCTTTGCAAGCAGGAAATTACCTATCTGTAGGATTTTGCAGGTTAAAGTGAGGGGACTTGTGTTATTGTGTCACAACGGCCAAAGGGACTAACAGGTAGACAAAGACTAAGGATCCCTGGAGTAATTATCAGACCCACCAGTTATTTGTTCAGAGTGATTAATTCAGTTTATCAGAAACTTCTACACAGTACATAGTTCCTAAGCTTGTTTCTTCCCAAATCACTTCTTATGAGGAGCATCCTGATCTGCCTAAGATCTAGGGAGAAAAACTGGTTTCTAAACTCATGCTACAGGTTGAGCTCAGAAGTTATCCTCTCCTATCAAGACCAGATTTAATTTTGGAACCTCAGATCAAGTATAGGTGGCTGCCAATCTGAATCCCCTATTCATGCTCCTTTTAATCAAATCCTTTGAGTATCCCCTGCAGACCCCCCAATGTGAGGCTCCTAGACTTTCCTAATGTGTTCAATTCGGAAACTGCAGAAGTTTAGCTACTGATTTCAACTTATATATCCTCATTACTTCTTTGCTCATTCCTGATCACAGCCTGCCTCCAAGATACCAGACTCCAAACCAAAAGAACATCAAGCTTTGATAAACCTGGTACAGACTAGGATCACAATTCCTTCTCACAGTTTCAAGTCAAAAAAATAATATCAAAACCTTCGTATCATATCATGATTATCCTTTGGTTCGGATGGCTAAGAAAAGCAGCCACCGAGATCAGCTAAATTACCTATTGTTCAGGGACAAGCCCCAAACCACAACTCAAGTATATGAATATAGACCCTATGTCAGCTTCCTCTATTTTGCTCTTTACATGTTTATTGTATGATTTAAGAGCCTTAAAATAAAGAACCAAAATCACCTCAAGGACTGCTACTCAGTCTATCTGGACACCCCCAGGGGTCTTCAACAAAAAGGCAACCATATCAAAACCCGTAATTAAGCCTAAAACTTCTATTTTCAATAACAAGATATGCATTCTTACAAACTGTATTCTAATTGCTCTGTGTAAGGCTTCAACAAACCTATTTCTGGAACATGAATAAGAACACCCTAGGATTCATCTATTACTTGTTCAGTGCTTAAATTTCCATGAAACATCAGCGATATCAGAACATAATTATCAATATATCATTGTAAATCATGCAATCCAGATATAACCAATATTTGATTACTCTTGACCTTATAAGAAAGATAATGCAAGCATACTAACCTGTACTGAACTTAAATTCCACAAGACAAGATTTAACGTCCCGATGCTTGTTCAACAATGACAGAATCCTTGTGCTGAATCCACCACCAAGAGGAAAAGAATTGAGAGAGGAGACTTGACGAAAGTGTAGCCTCTTCCGTAGAGAAATAAGAGGAAATGGAGAGAATCCAAGAGATGTATTCGATGAGATGGAGAGAACCAAGATACAATCAGTGATCGACCTAATTCTTCCACACAAAATTCCCAGAGTTAACTAATTCTGCTCCGGTTTGAAGGAGAAGTTCAATTGCCAATGGAAATCTCCAATCGCTCTCAGAGAAACTTGGAAGTCCTTTTTCAATTTTTTGGTGCCAAAAGTCCCGTAACCGTTCCTTTTTCCTGAAAATTCCTTTTATACCCCTGGCTTAACCATGGTCCCTTAACCCTATGGAAGTTAATTTCTAACCCTAACCTAACTAACTCTATAACTAACTCCTAACTAACCTAACTGAATTTTTGTTTGTTTTCTTCAGCTCTATTTGTCTATTATCTATTTGCTTACTTATTTAATTTTGCAACTCCTTCTCTTTTCTTTTGACCATGCGAGCTTTTATTCTCTAAAATTTATTTAGTAAATTAAATAATTAAGGAGGATTTCTACCCGGACAAAAATTGGTACTCACAATAATATATACTTATTATAGATGACTGTAAATTGTGAGAGGATATTAGTGTCTTTGTATATCTTATTTTAAACAACTTATAAATAGTTATAACTTACTATTTCATATGAGTTGTACTACTTATATAAATAACTATGAAAGATATATATGGGTTATGTTTTCATTACTTATCTTTTGATCAAAGATAATTAAAACAAAAGAAATAATTTATAATGGAAATAGCCTATACACGTAAGAACGTTTAATCATTTATTTACTATCACGAACATAATTTATAATTGATGAGACTTGCAATTTATAACCAATTTATAACCAATAGTTTTTAAAAAAAAATTACCGTATTTTTTTCAATAAAGATTCTACATAATAAAATAACAAACTAACTATAAAACTGAATGAATGATTTAAGTGTAAAATTGGTATTCATTTTTAGGATATAATATTCCTTACTAAATTTCTATTTTGCTAACATCATTTTGTAATTCTATTTTTAGAATACTGGAATAACACCAAGATCATCTTTTATCTTGCATCCCATAATTTCAACGAGCTCGTTCAAGCAAGAGATATCTTATAATCATGTTACAGTTTGTTCACATTTTTTTAAAGTGTATTTAATAAAAAGCATCAGAAGAAATATTTTAATTTTATTTCATTTTTTTAGATATAAACATTTAAAGCGTTAAAATTAAAAAATGTTGTGATAAAAAATTTTTAGAATTATTTTTAAAAAATATTGTAAAAATATTTTATTTTACAAAATTTTATAAATAAAATTCTTTAAAAAATGTGTGGTAAAAAATAACTTTTGACGTAATGACTTAAAACTGAAAGTTATGTTCAAAGTACAAGTTTGCAAAATTGTGCATCAATGAACATTCAAAACTATCGAATGCATCCAATTGTTTTCTCAACTTGTATCCAAAGCTTGAAAATACATCAATAAGCAATGATATTTGAGTTAAGAGTTCATTTAATATACATTAGTAATATTAATAAAAATAGAATGCCCAAATCTTGAGTTTAACTCAAATCATCTCACCTTATTTGACTTCTCGACTAAAAACAATCTTGCATGAGACCTCTTAAGCTTGCCAGATTTTTTGACACATCCTAGATGTACCACCACACTGCCAAAATATAAAGAAGACTAATATCATTCAATTTGTTACTTGCGATATATTTTTTGTTGAATAGGTACAAGCTAAATTACTCGTGTAAAACCAGAGAATGTTGCATAAGATTAAACAAAATCTGTCAAATAAAGAAAATAATTAATTATATTTGGTTTAACTCGTAATCTTTAAACAAAATGTAAAGTAAAAATAATTAAAAAAGACTATTTATCTATTAGTCAAAAATAAATTATATGTACATTGAGAGAGAAGAAGATAGAAAATAACAACATCCAATAAAGAAGAAGCAAAATAATTGTTTCATAAAGAAATATAAAACTTGTACGTACATGTAAAAGTGTGTGTCATAGCAATTTGATACCTAAAAGGTTTCATTTTTTTAACAAATTTGTGTTGTTGAACTTTTATAAAACTTTACATATTATTTATTATGTAAGCTAACAAATGTAAAAAGATAAGAAAGTGAAGGAGATAATAGATAAAAGAATAAAATTTGATGAAGCAAAATCATATGAACACAAACATATTAAATAATATTTTAAAAAAAATTAATAAAAACGAACATATAAAGTTTATGAGGATTTTTCACAAATAGAGTGCACATTTTACTAATAAAAATCCATAATATAAAACAGATCATTTAAAGAAAAGGATATGAAAGTAGAAAAGTATTATGTGAACAAAAGAAAAAAATTCTAATAATTAAAATAAAATCATAAAAAAGAATTATAAAATTGAAAGGATTAGAAAAATAATTAGATCAACAATTGGGAAAGTGACTATTTTCATGCCACCAAAAAATGAAATCATTAGGTGGAAGCTAATTCTTAAAAAAAACATAAAAAAAAAATCAAAACACAATGGATTGAATAAACAAAATAAGAGATGAGAAAAAAAAATTTATTAAATAATTTTAAAATACAACTCAATTCAAACAGAAAAAAAATTACAACTAAAAAATGAAACCAGTAATAAATATGATGAAAAAATACTTTTTAATAATAGAAAACAAAAAAAATAATAAAAATCAAATAATAAAATTACTCTTCTAATTTGAAGAGTAGTACAAATTTTTTTTATTTAAAGGTGAAAAGTAGAAAAGAAAAAAAATTAATCATTAAATTACGATAAAGATGAAAGAAAAAATTTAGGCAGAAAAATAAGATAGGAAGAGATGACACGTCCAATAAATCTTATTTTCTTAATTTGTAACAGATTTTTCTTGTTTATTTTATATTAATTCTACATTTGATGAATACTTTTGGATTAATATCATTTAGATCTTAATAAATAATTTTTATTTAAAAATAAATATTAAATATTTAACTATAACTAAATTCATTTAAACTAAATAAATTTTACCTAATAATTAAAAATAATTTAATTACTAAATTTTTTATTATAATTAATATTTATTAATTAACAATAATTATAACTTATTTAATTTAAATTAAATTAATTTTATCTAAATAAACAAAAATACATTATTATAGACACTATGTAGTAATAAATATGACAATTACAAATTTCAGTCAAGTAGTTAGTCATTCACTATTAAAACATACAAGTTTCTCAAATAAATAGCATCTAATTATTAACATTGCTAAACTAAATAAAATATGATTTCTAAATTTATATTTATTATAATTTTAATCAATTTTAATATAACATTTTTTAAAATTTTACATAATATATCAATAAAGATGATGTGTCTTAAATTTTGTTGATTTAGTTTTCATATTTTTTAATTTATAAATATTATTATCTTAATTTTTATGTAAGAGAACAACATATTTATTATTAATGATAAAAATAATATGATTTTTTATTTATTTTATTTATAAAATTTATTTAGTTTTTAAAATATTGGTGCGTGAAATGCTTCTTAGTGTATAGTTATAACTTACCGAATTTCTCAATTATCTTTTAAAGAAAAAAAAAATCTTATATCACACACACTCCGATCCTTTTATATCTTTAATATCTCGAACGTTATTTAGTATTTTTTAAAAAAAAAAAAGGTTACAAACTAGTTTATTTTTTAAAAATAAAAAAAATATATAAATATATATAAAATGAATATAAAAAAGAATAAAATATATTTTTTAACAGAAAATAAAAAGTTGCTTAAAAGATATATTAAATATTATTTTAATAAAAATAAAATTTACAATTAGACATTTCAATAAAAATAATTTTCATTTTTCTTACAAAACATAAAGTAATTTCTATTTTTAAAAAAATCTAAAATTTGTTTGTCATAAACGTTCAATATTTCATTATTATTACCAACATTTTTTTAATTTTATTTACATATTGAATGTAGGATCACAACAATTTCAAATAATAGGATATTTAGAAATTGAAAAACATAAGGATGATGAAAAAATGGTAAAGAGATGATCTATAATGATATCTTTTATAAATCAAAATTTTTTTGAAAAAAAATTAAATGTAGGTTTTAACACCTATCATTGTCAAAGAAAATCATATGAATCGAAATCAATCTCATACGAAGAGTCAAACAAAGAAAGCTCCTAATTAGGAAAAATTCATATAAGATTAACAAAATAAGTTAACATGGAAAGATTGAGCGGAAGAGGCTAGAATTTAAAATTGTTGCGGTGGGTTGGCCAACAGTCTGCTCATGGCGATGACAATGTTGCACAATTTGCGGAAGGCGCGACTCTGAACGGAAAGAACATCGTCATCTCCTGGAATGGAATCATCGCAAGTGTCAATAGCAGCCAAAGCAGCCTTGAGCCAAACCTGAGCATCGGTTTTAGAATCCAACAACAAAGCAGCAATGGTGTCCTCTAACTGACTCTCAGCATCCAATATGGTTTCCTTGCAATCAGCCAAACCTTGTTGAATGTCTGGGTTCAAGTTTGGGTCATCGATTAGAGCTTTGGTGTCAGTCAGGATTCCAGAAGCATTTTTCGCAGCCACTGACAATGATATGATTGCTAAGTCTTTTAAGTTCGCCTTTGAGCTTTTCGGATCTGATGACAACACTTCAACGCATAGGTCTCTCGTTGGGGATAATGTACATACCTTGTTGATTAGCTCCTTCCCTTTGCTTTCTTCTGCACTTGTATGGTGTGCCGTTACAATCACGCAGATAACCATCACCGAGAAGAATTTAGTAATGCGTTCCATTTTTTTATACAATAAATTTTATAACAGTTAAATATACAAGTGCCGTAAAATATCACCTATTATGGTGTTTTTATATAAAAGTGTTGTAAAATATCCTATAATTTATAACATTTTTTATATAAATATCATAAAATAATTATTTTTTAATTATTTTATTTTTAGTATTTCTTTCCTATTTATCAATATTATAATGAGCAATAACAAATAAATTAAATATTTAACAATGTGAAATTATGTTATCTTCAAATCAAGTTATTCTATACATTTACAAACTATTACTGGTGGAAAAACATTAAGCCTACCAATTACAAAGCAAAATAACAATGAACTGAGTAAAGGGAATACAAATGAGATATCAATTTTTATTATAAGAGTCTATCTTCTTGTTACATGTGAACTTGCTGAAGGTGCAGGACCAGGTGAAGCTGCTTGTAGAGGATAAAAATGTCACACTTCTCCACTAGAGAATGGAGCTGGATTTGCCAATGGAGAAAGTTCCGGAACTTCGCTAAAGCCTGCGATGTTGTTGCTAAAGTCACCATAATTGCTAGTTCCTCATAATCTTGGCATGCTTTGAGTGGGTAAGCGTTGAAACTAAAGTAGAAGAAACCAAGGCGTAATGGATGCCACCGTCAACATTAACATAAAATTGGTTAAAAATACATGCCAAAAAATATTCAATTTTTTAATAATAAATCTAAATATTTCTACAACATTTTTATGGTTTAAGTAAGTTAATATTTTCTTAAATTTAGATCATTTTTATTAAAAAAATATTCAATTTTATTATTTAAGACTTATAAAATATATAAAATTTTAGTGTTTTATATAAAAGATTAAAATCACATCATTTTTTATCAAATGTAAAGATTAAATTAAATAAGATTTTTATAAGGATTAAATTAAAAAATATATTTTTACAAATGATGAAAATATTAAAAGTATTTATTTTTTATGATCTAAGTAATGTACTTAACTTTTTATTTAATGTTTTGTTTATGAAATATTAGACGTTGAAAGGATTCACAAGAGAATATTGTAGAAATTCATATTTTATAACATGTTTATGCAAATTCGGTGTGATTTTGAAAGCACTAACGAAGTACTTAGATGAAGGTTGTGAAGGGTCTTACCATATATGAGGTAGTGTTGGGGTTGGTGAGAAGAGTGGCTTGAGTGAAATGGCAGAGATCAAAGGCTTTCTGCGTCTCAAAGACGTAGATGTTGTAGTGTTGCTTGTGCTTGAAAGCTGAGAAAGAGGAGACGAAGCAGAGACAAATGTTGTAAATGTAAATTCTTTTGGTAAAACTATTTATAAAAATATCTATCAAAAAGTAAAAGTAATCACATTGTTGCGTAGAATTAGAAAGGTTGTTTAGTGTAGGACGGAGTTCAGGATATCATAACTTCAAATTTCATCACCTCTTGTCTAATATGTTCCTTTCTTACTCTTACAGCACTAAACATGACATCTAAACTAGATGACATTGTTGTTAGTGGTGCAACATAATCAAATAAAAAATAATAGCTTTTCCAATTTGGAAGATTAAAATAGACTTAAAGTTTAGGATAGTTTAAATACAGTTTTATACGTATTTTTGTTATTGTTTTACATTTAAAATTAAAACCTTATTTTGATAATAAATTTATTTTTTAATACATTGGTTATTAATTTAAATTTTTAATTTTGATTGAAAAAAAATATTAAAAATATTTATAAAAAGGTATGTGACTTTTTTTTACTAGTTTATGTAACTGTGTTGACTATAGTTGCTATGAGAGAGAGTAATAATAAATATAGGTATATAGATTCTATTTGCATTAAATTGAACAAGCTAAAATGAGTTATGAGTGGTTAAAAAGCATTCCATAATCATCACTTTACGTTGCCCAGCAACATGAATTTTCAATCCCATATTATAAAGAGCACTTTCTCATTTTTCTACGTCCAAGCTAAGATGATGCTTCCAAGGATGATGATCTGTTACCTCCTCAATTATAAAAGGATAATAACCTACTTAGAAACGTTAACAATTCAAATTATTTTTCATTCGTAAATTTTCTACTACTAAGAGGAATATATAAAACAAAAGCAATTCTGACCAGATAATTAAAAACAACAAAAAATCTTCAACATGCCTAAAAATGCATGACTATAAACTAACATCACATGAGGTATGTTCTACGTATAAAACTAAATCTGCATTTACCTATAAAGTGATTAGCTTAGAAACCACCTTATTTAATTATATCATTTTTAATTTGTTGCAACCGTTCAGTAAAACTAGCTAGTTGATTTTGATCTAAAATCAAATCATTTTTTAAATTGAAAATTTAATACCATTTGAAGTTAATTAGTTACAGAAGAGGCTAAATCAACGAGAAATTATTTTGTCTGATATGTAACATTCTTAGAATTAATTAGTTAGATATACTGAAATATATATATTTTTTTGGATTTATTTTTGAAACCATTTAGTCTAAAATGAAAAATGTATGTTATGGAGGATGGGACATATACACCAGAACAGAAGATACTTGAGCTGCAAGGACAAGAATATTAATGCAAGAAACAACATTGGGGCAAACAGTTTCCAATATCATCACTGTTAATGATATCACCAATATCAAGAGCAAAATTTCAGTGATAATACCATAATGTTCATCTATTTTCGGTCCACTTCTATTAATGCATGGTCATTCTCTTCAGTCTTCACTAATAAATTCAAGGACAATGCTTCAGTTCAAAGAACAAAATGAAAGCATGGGCAGCATGTTATGTAAAAGATGCTACCAATGAAAAAGTTATTATATGATAGTTTAGACTGAAAACCCATCTCCTGTAGCAATGGAAGAAGATTTTATCCAATTGTATTAATAGTAAATAAAATTTATTCATGAAACTATCCATAATGTAGTATCTCCTTGTATTGCAATTTGCAAATAACTCAAACATATTACAAGTTAACCATTTTGGCAAGCATGCAATTTATAAGGTATCATGCCCCTGTATTGTAAATTGCAATGCAGTTAGTCAACCGTATATTTATTATTGATTATTAAACCCATAAACACACACAAATAAACAAATTATGATTCAAAACATGCTTTATTTACATGTAAAGGGTAATTTAGACATACAACAACAATAACATTTGATTCCATGAAAATTCAAAAGAAATAAAGGATGTCATGATTCTTAATTTGCAAGACAGCATGCATCCTTGTGTATTTAATTCATAATACTCAATCAAAAAGGTACTAAAGAGAAGGTCATGAAAAAGTAAGAGAGAAAAACTTACAAGATTAGACTTATAAACTTGGGCCAAGCAAGACCTTTAATTATGCTAAGACAAAAAATGAGTAAATAAGTTGGTGATAATGAGCTGTAAGCAATTAAAGTTCGAAGAAAAATAATTCTTCCAATATATTCATGTAAGTAAAGGTAATCAATAACACAATTTCTTAATACTTTAAAAAATAAATATCGTAACTCAATAAACCCTTCCATACTTAAAAGAAGGGCAAATAAAGGATAATGAAAGGGTGAAAGAAGCTAGCATGAGCAAGCACAAGTGGCAATCAACAAGTATGCCTTGGTTCTGACATTATATCGAACAAGTTGTGAGCATTGTTTTGGTTGGTGGAATGGAGCAACCTGAAACATAAAACCAACCCTAAAAACCTAGAAACCACTACAAGCAAAACAGAGCATCTATAGCTCAAGAAATCAAAGAAGTATTATCCTGGATTTGCCTTTGCTCTGCCATCTCTCTCCATAATGTCTTCTTTCTCTCTCTCATGGCGTCCCCATTTTTGTTGAGTGCTTCTATAGAGAAAGAATTAGGAATTTAAAATGAAGATGAGAATAGGGGTAATAACTTGGTGACATGAGAATCGAAGCTAGATAAATTGGATGCTTGATGCTTCAAAAAGAGCTTCCTTTCACTTCCAATTTTTCTCCGTACTGTGTTTCTATTTTGCTAACGTCGTCTTGTAGCTCTATATTTAGAATACCGGAATAACATCAAAATCTTTTATCTTGCATTCCATAATTTCAACGAGCTCGTTCAAGCAAGACGTATCTTATAAACATGTTACAGTTTTTTTACCCTTTGACAGCGTATTTTATAAAAAGCGTTCGAAGAAATATTTTAGTTTTATTTCATTTTTTTAGTATAAACATTTAAAGCGTTTAAATTACAAAATGTTATAATAAACTTTTTTTAACTATTTTTAAAAAGATATTGTAAAAATATTTTATTTTTATCTTTTACAACATTTTATAAATAAAATGCTTTAAAAAAATATATTGTAAAAAATTATTTTTGGCGTAGTGACTTGAAACCGAAAGTTATGTTCAAAGTGTAGGTTTGCAAAATTGTGCGTCACTATCGAATGCACCCAACTGTTTTTTCAACTTGTATCCAAAGCTTGCAAAGACGGCAATGACCAATCGTATTTGAGTTAAGAGTTCATTTAATATACATTAATAATATTAACATGAGACCTCTCAAGCTTGCCAGATTTTTTACACATCCTAGATGTAATATCACACTGCCAAAATAGAAAGAAGAATCGTATGAATTAATTTGTTATTTGAGATCAATTTCTTTTCGAGTAGCTAGCAGCTAAATTATTCGTGTAAAATAAGATAATGTTGCGTAAAATTAATCAAAATGTGTCAGATAAATAAAATAATTAATTATATTTGTTTTAATTATTAATTTTTAAACAAAATGTAAAGTAAAAATAATGAAAAGAGACTGTTTATCTATTAGTCACAAAGAAATTACATGTACGTTTGGAAAGAAAAAGATAGAAAATAACAAGATTCAATAAAGAAGAATCATAATAATTTTTTCACAACAAAAATGTAAACTGTAAGTGCATGTAGAAATGTGTCTCATTGCAAGTTGATACCAAACAAATGCTACAAGGAGTTAAGGAAAAAAAATTAAATAAAATCTGAAACATGCATCAGAAGTAATGTTATATAAACACGGATACACTAAATAATATCTTCCAAAAAAAATTAAAAAAAAAAACAAAGCATGAGGATTTTTTATATAGAGGATACACATTTTACTTATAAAAACCCATAGCATAAAACATGTCATTTATAGAGAAGGATATGAAAGTAGAAAAAAAATATTATGTGAACAAAAGAAAGAAAGATCCTAACAATTAAAATTAAATTATCAAAAAGAATCAAACAAATATTTATTTGAAAAATCTTTGTTGATTTAAAAAAAATTAAAAAGTTGAAGGAAGGATTTTAATTTATGGAAAAAGAAAAACAAATAATAGAGAATTCAGCTTAAATGCATGAAGAAAAAAGAAAAAAAAATGTTAATATCTTTATCTTCCTCTCCAAAATCATAAAATGTTGTAAAAATAAAAAAAGATTTTAATATATTGAAGGCAACAACAAAGATATTAATATCTTCAATTCAACAACCATTTATTCATAGTGTATCTAAAAGTTATTAAAAATTAAAAGATGTTATATCTTATTTTATTTTTAAGTTACTATTTATCTTCTATATTACAATTTAAGGAACTCAAGATTAAATGTCCAATAACATAAAGTTCATAATTTTCGTATAGATAAAAACAGGTTATTTAATTAAAGATGAAAATAAAAATTAGCACCAATTTGGAATATAATTTTTAAATTGGATGCAGATTTAAAAAAGTGGTTTTTGTCTAAAAAAAAATGAAATATATAAGTGAAAAACAGTTTCTACCAAAGGAATAAAAAAGAAGAAAAGGATAAAAAGATTTGTTAAACAAAATAATTTAGTTCAATTCAAAAATTAAAAATGTTAGAAAAATAATTAGACCAAAATTAAGAAAGTGATTACCTTCAACCAAAGAATAGAACCAATGAGTAAGTGGATGGAAGCTAGTTTCTACGAAAAAGAATAGAAAGGCAAAATAAAAAAATAAAAAATTATTGAACAAAATAAAAGATATAAAAAAATAATTAAATATCTATAAAATACAATTCAATTTAGAGAAAAGGGAATTAACATTAGAAATATATGAAAAATAATTAGATCCATGATTGGTAAGGTGGAATTACCTTTGCCCAGCTAAAAAGTAAAACTCATGATAAATATGATTAAATGAAAGACTTTTTATTGAACAATAAAAAATAGGAAAAAAAATAACAAAATCAGATCTTACTCTTCTAATTTGAGAAGAGATGTACAAGTCTTTTTTTAGGGTGAAAAGGCAAAAAAAAATTAAAATGAAAGAATATTAATCATTGAATTATGATATAGATAAAAAAAAGTAAAATAAAAATAAAAATAAAAGATAACACATATTTAATAGATCTTATTTTTTTTTAAGTTTATAATAGATTTTTTTAGTTTTTAATAGATTTTGCTTTTTTTCTAAAGACTGTGTATTTGATGAAGACTTTTGGATTAATATTATTATGATCTTAATGAAGAATTTGTATTTAAAAATAAATATTAAATATTAAACTATAATGAAATTAATTTAAATTAAATAAATTTTATTTAATTAACTAAATTAATAACTAAAAATAATTAAATTACTAAATTTTTAATTATAATTAATATTAAGTAATTAACTATAATTATAACTTAATTAATTTAAACTAAACTAAATTTATCTAAATAAACAAACTATATTATTTTAGACATTATATAGTAATAAATACGTAAGTTATAAATTTAATTCAAATATTACCCATTCACTATTAAAACATACAAATTTGTCAAATAAATAATATATAATTACTAAAATCGCTAAACTAAATAACATATGATTTCTAAATTTATATTTATTATAATTTTAATATAAACTTTTTCTTAAATTTTTGCATAATATATCAATAAAAATTATATGTATGTTAAATTTTGTTAATTTATTTTCATTTTTTAATTAAAAATATTATTATCTTAATTTTTATTTAAGAGAACAACATATTTATTATTAATGATAAAAATAATATGATTTTTTCATTTTTTTATTTATAAAATTTATTTAAGTTTAAATATACTGGTGCACGAAAAGCTGGCTAGTGTGTAGTTATAACTCACCGAATTTTCCAAGAATCTTTTGAAGAAGAAATGTCTTATACCATACACAGATACTTTTATATCTTGAAGATGTAGAATGTTATTTAGTATATATTATTTTTCATAAAATATGTTACAAATTAGTTTATTATTTAAGAGAGAAAATAATATATGAATAAAAATAAAACAAATATAAAAACAATAAAAAAGATTTTTTTAGTAGTGAATAAAAAGTTGTTTAAAAGATGTATTAAATATTATTTTAATAAAAATAAAATTTTATTTAGAAATTTCAACAAATAATTTTTATTTTTCTTACAAAACATAAATTAATTTCTTATTTTTAAAAAAAATCTAAAATTTATTGACAAACGTTCAATATTTTATTATTATTATTTATTTATTTTTTATTCTCATTTACGTATTGAATATGGGCTTGCAACGATCTCATTTAATAGGATATCTAACAATTGGAAATATAAGGGTAATGAAAAAATGATAAACAAATGATCTATAATGCTATCTTTTATGAATCAAAACTTTTTGATAAAAAATTAAATGAAGGTTTTAAGACCTATCATTATCAAAGAAAATCATATGAATCGAAATCAATCTCATACGAAGAGTCAAACAAAGTAAGCTCCTAATTAGGAAAGATTCATATAAGTTTAACAAAATAATTTAACATCAAAGGATTGAGCAGAAGAGGTTAGAATTTAAAATTGTTGCGGTGGTTTGGCCAATACTTTGGTCATGGCGATGGCAATGTTGCACAATTTGCGGAAGGCACGACTCTGAACGGAAAGAACATCGTCATCTCCTGGAATGGAATCATCGCAGGTGTCAATAGCAGCCAAAGCAGCCTTGAGCCAAACTTGAGCATCGGTTTTGGAATCCAACAACAAGGCAGCAATAGTATCCTCTAATTGACTCTCAGCGTCTAAGATGGTTTCCTTGCAATCAGCCAAACCTTGTTGAACGTCTGGGTTCAAGTTGGGGTCATCGATAAGAGATTTGGTTTCTGTGAGGATTCCAGAAGCGTTTCTTGCAGCCACTGTCAATGATATGATTGCTAAGTCTTTTAAGTCCGCCTTTGAGCTTTTCGGATCTGATGACAACACTTCAACGCATAGATCCCTCGTTGGGGATAATGTGCATACCTTGTTGATTAGCTCCTTCCCTTTGCTTTCTTCTGCACTTATATGGTGTGCCATTACAATCATGCAGATAACCATCGTCAAGAAGAATTTAGTAATGCGTTCCATTTTTTATGAAACTGATGAATATTTTTTTCTTCTCGAAAATTGGTTTTCTGAATTGCACTGCACAGCCACACAAAAAATTTGGAGGATGGTTAAATCTTTTATAACAGAAAAAATACATTTCTATCCGCTCAATTTGTTGTGCTAAAATTAGGATTTGTTATTTTATTTCTTAATTTTAGAAATATGTCCATCAAATTTAACCATCAAACTCATTCCCATATTTAACCTCTTTTCTTTCTGTTTTTTTACAAATTCTAAAACTATATTTAAAATTTAGATCACATTCTTTAGGATATATCGAAATTCACTCATCATTGACTTGAACCCCATTTGAATCGGTGAAAGAGGGAGAAATATTAGTAACTCCCTTAATGTTTAATTAAAGCTCTGGGTGAAAAAAAAAAGTTTGTGTAAATATTAGTCATTAAATTTATATAAAAAAAATATACCGCGGTTTCGGAAGTGTAATCAAGACATTTTTATCATAATACAGCAATTAAAAGCACTATGATATATTAAAATATAATAGTATTACATCGAAATCGAACACGTCTCAGTTTTTGAACTATCATAGTACAGGACTCCTTTTATATTTTAGAAAATAATTTTATACTGTTTTAAGGAACGATTGTCTCATCTCTGCCTTAATTATGAACTTTAGATATGCATCTTTTTCTCGGCTGTCAAACTAACTACATGTATAATACAATAATAAAATTATTATTAATCACCTAGATATAGAACTGTTAAAAAAATAAACAATGATCGTAGCATCAGCCCTTTTAACCCTAAGTTTTCATCCTATGTGTTATGATCCATTTTAAAGTAAAAATTTTTTAAATCTTAATTTATATGATCCTTAATTTAAAGGGTTTAGTTAGCGATGATTCTGAAGCTAGCTCTAACCCTTCTTTCTTTTTATTTTGTAATTTATTTTAAAATATAATATTTAAATTTAAATTTATATAATCTTTAAATTTTATCCTTTTTCTTAATTTTTTATTTTATTTTTTTATTTTTCTCTTTAAATAATATTCAATATTTTTATTATACTAAAATATTATTTAATTTATTTATCTTTTTTTTTAGATTTTTTATTTTTTTCTAACTATTTTATCATTTGTCTTTAGAATTTTTCTCAATTTTTTTATACTTTTATCTTTTCATAATTTATTTTTTCTAATATATTTACTTTTCCATCTCTAAAATTATCCTTTCTCCATATTTTTCCTTTCTCCTCTCTCTTTCTTATTTATTTCAATTTTTCATTACTACTTTATTTTAAGAGAGAAAAAAAAAACTAAAGAGGAAAAAATAATTTATAGAAAAAATAAAAATATTTGAAGAAAAAAAAAATGAAGTTCATAGGTAACCAAGCTATTTTGACCTTGGCCCACATGAGTTGAGGTTGAGTTTGAGTTAAATTGACAACTTTATCAACAGGAACATTTCTTATTAGAGTAATGAAAAAACAATTCCAACTGAAGCGATTTTTAGTCAAAAATTTCATAGCATAGAAAATATAATTATATAAGTTTATAAAGATAAACAAACTTTATCTAAGTTTACTGATATAGTAAAACTTGTTGTTAAAGAAAACTCAAGTGAGTGACCATCTATATTAGATATAACTTCTTGGTTTGAGAAAATTGTTAAAGATGAATTAATCTTATAAAATTGGTCATTGTTCCCGTGTGACAAACTTATTTTGATTTTTCACATATACATATAATTATGTGTGTGAGTAATGTTCTTTTAAGATTGTAAATTGTTTTGAACTTGTACACTTGTAGTTATAGAAGTAGGTCGAGTCGAGCTAGACTGAGCCTATTTAAAAATCTTGAGGCCTGAGCCTGAGCCTGAGGCTGTTGCCTGTTAAAGGTTTTTTTTTTTTCTGTCAAGGTCTGGCCTGATTTAAAGCCTACAAGACTTGCAAGTCTGTTTAAAAGCTTACATTACAAAAAGATCAATAAATAAACTTAAAACCTATATACATAATTAATTGAAAAAGTTTGCAAACTTAAAGCCTACAAGATAAAAAGATCATTAAATAGGCCTAAAACATATATATATATATATATATATATATATTATGTAAATAAAATATAAAATAAATATTATATAAATATAATATATTAAAATAAATATAAATATATAAATATAAATAGGTCCTTGAATAAGTTAAATAAACTTTTTTATAAGCTTAGGTCTGACTTGTTTATCTAAAAAGGCTTTTTAACAAGTTTGAGCCTATCTATTTATTAAACGAGTCGAGCCTAACTAGGCTTTAAACGAGCAGTAGGCCCCTGTCGGACGACTTTGTTCACTTTCATCCTTATATATTGTTTATCATTTGTAGTTCTTTAGAGTTTACTTTTCCTAAAATTTTCTAAACATATAACTTATAATAGTATATATTATGATTAAGTTGCATATTTTATCTATTTTATAAAAAATAATAAAGATTATATGAATTTAATTTATATATAACAAGCTGGTTCATAAATCAAACGAGTAGAGTTATACATAGCCCAGGTTCAGCTGGTTTAGTTAACAAATTTAATTTTTAGCTCAAGTTTAGTTTATTTGGTTCATGAACTAAGTTCAAAGAATTAATTATTAAATCAAGTTTCAAACTAATTTTGAGTTAGTTTGGTCCATTGTCATCCCTAATTAGAATCTTCTTCAAAAACACAAACGTTCATAATTTCATTCGGTAACCTTTTGAGTTTTAAACTAAAATTTACAGTTAACAGTTTAAGATAATAATAATTTTTTATGTAAGGGCTGGTCCATGGGCTGGCCTTAGCCCACTTGACCCTAAAGGCTTTTTGGCTCTAAAAACTTTTTATATTATATTTAGGGTTTTTTGGCCCTAAAACCTTTTTAGACCCTAACCCATAGGACTAAAGCTAAGTAGGGTAAGGCTGGCCATTTGACGACTCTATCTAAAGGAGTTGAAAAATGAAAAATCTTAGCCTTCATAACAAAATTACCAATCAAAATTGTCCAATAGAACTATTTTAAGCGCATAACTAATAATAAATAAGTAAAAACAGGGTAACATGCTTAATATTTATATACCCATGGCTGCTAAATCTTTGATAAAAATAAATGAAAAATAGACATTCAAACAGTGCTAGAAAACAAATCGTTTAGGAGTTGTTTGCAAGGAGGATTTTGGAAAGGAAGGGTGGAGAGGATAATTTTTTTATTTTTTAATGAAAAATTATATATAATTTAGAATGATAAATAAATAATTAATATATTAAATTTGTGTTAATATATCATTATATAAATTTTATTTTAAAAAATTATCAAATTAAAATATATTTATTTTAAATGAAAACTTTATCCTTCTCTCTTCTCCTCCAAAACCTTCCTTTCCTAACAAGCTTAAAAGAATAACATTAACCATACAAATAGAAATCCTAAAAAATTGTAGCCTACATGGTAGAAATAAACCTATAACTAAATAAAAAATATAGATGTGAACTTACATGGTATGAAATAGATACCCCATGTCAAGTTAAATAAGTGAATTAGATAGAGAAAATAGCATGGATGAAACGAGGAAGTAGGATACATACAAGCAGAAATACCAGAGAGAATTTAAATGTACATCAGATTATCAGTACAAAGCTACAACGTTTGATACATACCTAAGATGTGCTTATGCTTCATGGAAATTTCTGTCAAGTTGAAGTGGTTTTAGACGAGCTTTGTCAACTTTCTCAGATTTACCAATTGAAGATAATGCTAAACTCTGTAACTTCATCTCATGGTTACAATATTTAAACGTGCTCTGCTGTCTTCAGTTGTTTTTCAAGTTCAGCAGATATTTTATTTCAATCAAGTGTGAAATTAAAGATTTGAGGCCAACATATCAGTATACATTTCAGCATAATGTATGTGTGTTTTCTAATTGTATAGAGACTGCATTTGATGAAGACTTTGGGATTAATAAGTAATAACGCTGTGGTCTTATTCATGAATTGATTGGAAGTTGAAAGAGACTCGTATTGTTATGTGCTTTGACAATTTAGTACCCTGCCTTCTATGGGTGAAAAGATGATACAGTAAGGAGGAAAATATATGACACTTTGATGGAGTGTGCTTTCATTGGCAAATAAGCAGGACAAATTGATGCTCCCATCTGTTCATAACATGCTAGAGGTAGTCACATTGGTAGAAGAAATGGGACAATGTCAAATGGCATTGTTTTAATGTTGTGTCCAATATTACTGCCCTATACGTTGATCAAGGGGGAGGTCTGAGCGTCGGAGAAAATGTAAATCATTCATGCTTAATTCATAATTCCTATATTAGTCAAGGATTGTTAGTTCAAGTATTATATGTTTTATTTTTTAAAATAATGTTTTATATTTGTTGTGTATAATTTTTTTTTATCTCTAACTAGTATCACCATGTAATGGATGTTGTAATCAACAAAGATTGATTAGTTAGTAAAGTTGAACTTGTGACGTGAGCACTTTTTAAATGCATCATGAATTTTTAGAACTCAATTTATCTATTTTTTTCATAAAAAAATATCTTGGATATTTTTAGTCCAAATAAAATTATCTTTCATGGATGATTTTGTTTTAGATCAATATTTAATGAATATCTGTGGATTATCTTTACTTACATATCTTACGTGCTTCTTGTAGTTGCATTTATGTGTTCCTGGAATTCAATTGTTAAAAAATAATGGAAAAGTAGGATCGAATAGGCATAAAGGTTACAGAATAGTTTGATTTAGTGGCCCAATCTAGCTAATCCAGAATGACCTCTTACAATTCCAGAGCTTCTGCTCATGACAATCAAAGCCCACGATTCATGTCTCATTGGCCCATTCACTGTTTTGGGAATGTGAAGTAAATATTGGTTAAATTGTATCCAATCAGACCTAACCGGGTGCCCATTCATGTGCGTAAATGGACGCAGTCATTCATGACCACAAAAAAATATGGACAAAGTCATCTATCTATTCACCGCCTTATTTGACGAAAGAAAAATCTATTCACCGCCATCATTGCCCTCCAAGAATAATAGTCCCCAATTTGAATTCTTTTATCATTTGTGGATAAAAGAAGAGCTCTGAATTTTTCTTTAGAATCGCATATATTTGTGGAGGAAGCGCATTTTTATAGCGAAACATCCTAGACGCTTTGAAGTTTTAGCCTTTGCGCCCAACCAAGTTTATGTTTCAATTATCATTTACAAACTTAATTTTTAACAATAAAGTTAATTTTAATTAAAATTAAAAGTAAAGTGAAATAATTATATTTAAAATTTTAACAATATAAAAATTATATCCTTTTTCTTTTGTGACCGAAAGTGGGTTAGATAGCAAACAAATATATCTCTTTTACCACAATTAACCAGGTAAAAAAGATTATAAAATTACCATTGTGGTACAAGAACTTGCGTCCAAACATACACTAACCCAATGGTTGAGGTACAACACAGTTGAGGTTGAAATTTGGGATTTCTATTATCTATAGATAGAGATATCCGTTACTAAAAGTGATAACTCTTCTAAGTAACAGATTTTTTCCCAGCCCTGCTTCTATGATACAATTTATGCTTTAGGAAAAGGAAAATGTGGCGTTGTTTTTAGCATAGATGATTGGCTGTGTCAAGTCATGCATTAATTTACCTTGAGGGGAGTCTTGTGCATGAATGATTCATAAACCAAAGCATTGAGTCTCTTAGACGCTGCAAAACCTCTTCAATGACCATTTGAACCCTTGATCGCCGGTTACAGGATCCGACCCTCTTTCCACCTCGGGAAGCTCCACGATTATACCTAACGGCTTTCTCGGACACCCAATCGGAGCAGGCAAAGACGAGGAGCAACCCTCACCCGGTTCAGCAACCGAAACAGAGCCCGGTTCAGTGTCTGACGAAACCGTTGCCGGTTGGACCGGGGTTCGGCAGAGAGGGCAATTGGAGTGAGAGGCGAACCACATGTCGATGCAATGAGAATGGAAAGCGTGGTTACAGTTTGGGAGCAGACGGCCTTCGTCGCCGTCGGCGAACTCCGACAAGCAGACGGCGCAGTCGTGAAGAACTCGGTGAGTGGCGGCGGAGAAAGTGAAGATGGGAAGGGATTTGAGAAGGGAAGGATCAAGGGATGGTTCGGTGAAAGGTGTGGTAGAGGAATTCATGGGAAGTGAACGAGATAAGAGACGGCGACGGCGACGGAAACGGAGATAGGTGTGAAAGAAAACAATAAAGAGTATAAGTATAAAGAGAAGAATGGCAGTGCCCACCATAACCTTGCCGTTGTGGGCGTACTTTGATTCAACGTCTGGGTCCATAGTCATGATGGATGGAGAAGTTGGAAGAGAGAGTAATGTGACTTTGTTATGTTAGTGGGAGCAAAGTGTCACTAAAGATAGTGTGGATGCAAATTGCACTGCAAGAGGGAATTGCCCGATTATATATTATAATATGCGGACCCACTCGTTACTCATTTATTGCTTTTTAACTTTATATTCTTACTAACATCTTTTTTTCAGATTCAATTCTGATGTTTATCCGGCACCACACTTGCGTATCATTTTGTTAATCTCTCGTTACTGTTACTAAACCGTCTTTTCCATATTTTTATTTTTCCACGTGATCACGCAGTAAGTCGTTAACTTTGTTTTGGCATCTCGGGAAAGAGATATGGTTACAGGTTAAGATTCTCATCATTGCGTGTCCTAACTCCTCACAACTCTTGCCAAAGATAATTAAATGTACCATGTTTTGCTAAATTATAAATCTTTCTAAATTAAGATGTCACCAGTCACACACCCTTAGTGATAAACAATTTGGATTATTTTAAATCTTCTGCCCTCGTGTAAGTCAAAACACTTCATATAATTTAGATAAAAACAATACATGCCTCTTTTAATTTATGCGATTTTGGGAAGCTTGAAATGATTATTACACATGTATAATAATACTAATTACTTGATTAATTCCTCTGTTTTGCTGGGTACAGAGTTCTATTCTTTTTTATCTCGTGATCATGACACGCATTAGCAATTGTACTGAAAAAAGTAAAACACTTCACCAAAAACAATTGAAAAGAAAAATAACAAAGTCATGCATTTAATCATTAATTATCTCACGTATCTTGTAGGTAGGGTCTCAATATTGATAAGGAGGGTCAAGGGATGTGATAAATCAAGCTTATCGCAGGAATTTCGTTTGTTCAATGTAAGTACCCTACATGTTCCCCTTCTAGTGATATTCGCTGAGTTAGCTTTCCACTTTCACCAACAAAAATAAAATAAAAAATTATTAACTTCAGACTCAACTTAGCTTCCTTTCGACTTTATAAGTGTAAATATCTTCATTTCAAAATATTAAGCTTGAAATTATTTTTAATTCACTAATAGGAGTCTAAGAGGTAGATATTTCATTTATTTTAATCAAAATTTTTAATTTGAATTTTGTGTAAAACAAAAATAGGATTAAAAAAACTAGTTTCATTATAGTATAGATATGCTTGATTTAAAAGAAATGACTCGCAAAAAATACATATATTTTAGATCAAAAAGTATTTATTTTTATTTATTTATAAATAATATTTTTTAAAATGTATTTTAGTCTCTAAAAATGTGATTAAATTTAGTTTTGATCTTTTAAAAAATATTTATTAGTTTTGATCCTAAAAAATTTTATATTTTAAAAATATCTTTGTCATCACTTAAGAACATTGTGACATATATATAAACATTTCATTTTAAAAGCATATTATACATGGGTGTTTATGATTTAGTTTGGATCCATTTTAAGGTAAAAATTTAATCAATTTGTTTTAAAAAAATAAAGTTCAATTAAAAATAATATCAAAATTGAAATAATCCGATCCAATCTTTTACAATTTAAATTGGATAGGTTATTTTAATTTTTTAAAATATAACACTTTGATTTTATATTAATTTTTTATAAAAAATTATTGACTAAAATATAAATAATATTTCAAATCAATAAATAAATCATCAAATACATAAAAAATTATAAATTATAAATTACAAAAATAATCAATTTTAATTCTGAAATCAATATAAATTTCATTTTTTACAAAGTACAAATATATTGAATAAAATGTATTTTAAGTTAGTTTTTATATGATGATATATTTAAGAAATTAATATAATTGTGATTCAATTCAATTTATTTTGATTTTGAGTACTGGATCCAAATTAAAATTTGAACCATTCCTAAAAAAATAGTTTTTTTTAATTTTAAATTTTTTAATTCTCAGTTAATTTAGTTTTCAATTTTTTTTATTGATTACCGGTTTGATTCAGCTTTTAATTCCCAATACTGTGACTATATATATATATATATATATATATATATATATATATATATATATATATATATATATATATCACATCATCAGCAGATGATAAATAAACTATTTTAGAAAGTTAAAATTTATAAATATCAAAACTAATAAAAAAATTAACTACCAAAATCAAATTTAATTATTTTTATTGCAAATTTTTTAATATATATCCAAAGATACATAATAAAATTTTATATATAGAAGTTTTTATTAAAAATTATATGATTTAATATATTAATTATTATCATTTTAATAAAAATATTATGCATTAATTATTTATTATATATGTTTTAATTTAAATTAAAAATGTTCTAATATTTAATAAAAACATATTTTATCCATAATTTTAAATTCAATCAAGATGTTTTGGGGCCTCCTGGACGTATGAAATTGTGTCCCATTCTCATATGCCCGCCCAGTTCATGCGGTGTAAAGCATTCCCTGTCTCTTTATGGGTTACTTTCATTTATTTACTTTTAATTTGAAAAGTTATATGCTGCAAAGATAAGGAACCAATTTTTGTGTCACTGAGCATGTCGATTGCTTAGATGGCATTTCACATACGTCGCAATCTATGCATCCCACCATTGTAGACTTCAGAAATTAACATTGATATTCATACATGTCTTATTAGGAAAAGAAAAAGGATCTGCAAAATTATAGGGAGTGTGATTATTTGGCCAATATGCCGCTAATCCACTTGAAAAGTTGAAAGAGAGTACTACCACTTGGAACTTTAATCCAACAAGTGACATATTAACATTTTATCGCCTTCTTTCTCTGATTGGTTCTTTTTGGGGAAACCAATACATGCCATAGGAATTGCTGCCAGTGAAATCAAAGGGCAATATAAAACAATTGAATTTTTTAGCGCGTGTTTGAAAATATATAATAAAAATAATAAATTTTTATCATAAATTATAATATTTAATGTTATTATTGTATTGAATTTTATAATTTATAATAAAAAGTATTACTTGTAAATTTGTATTATATACTTTTAAATATATGTTAAAAAACTATAAAACAAAATGAAAATTGAGAAAGCATTTACATTATTTATTGTCATTCCTGCATAGAAATTTGAACTTTCTCCATGCGCTTTAGTAGTTAAAAGAGAAGAAAATTGAAAAATAATCCAGGATTGGGAAAATAATAGAAAAGGCAGCGAAAGAGCCCCCAACTTGATACATGGCGCAATAGAAAACAGCAAATGGGCAGCGCAGGGAACAAACATTACGGAAGTTTTCGAACAACAAATTGATTATTTTTCAACCAACATGTTGTTAACTATGGATAAGGAAGCATAAGCGGTACTAATCAAACTCAAATAATGCAGCACCACAAATCTATTCAAATATCAATTGTGCTAATCCTTGTCAAATACATTGTATGCCTCGTGCTACATACTGACAAAAATGCCCTCCTTTCTCCTATACATGAGACCCTGTGAAGTTAAGTAGTGGTGTGACAAGGTATACTTGTCCCTGTTCAGTTCAAGTTGTTTTATATCAATTACAAATGCCAACGAGTGGCATTTAATCCCTACACATTTTGCCACCAAAATTCAAATAGGTTATATATTCTCGAAAATTAACAAGAGGTAATTCATTAAACTCCTGCCCCTTTATATCATGAGCATAACTCACTTCTTTTTTATAGTTGACCATAACTCACATTAGTAGAATATATATTCTGAAGTTTTAAGCGGGGCTTCAGCATGAAACTTCTCTTTCTTCCGCCCCCCCCCCCCCTTCTAGGGTTTCTTTAGTAAAAAATTCTTAGGCCCCAACTCAGCACAAAATGGTGCGGTTAAAATTCAGTTCAATCACTTCAGCCAACGAACGTACACTGTCCAATCTCCATGGATCCAGTCAGAATTTCAATCGTGGCAGATCCAACCCCACACACGATCAAAATTTGAATCGTTTGATGAAGATGAATGGAACATATCCACCTACCGCTTAAAATGATGATTGAAGTAAATTTAGATTCACTAAATTATGGTTAGACTAATAAAGTTGGATAAACTTAATTTTAGTAAAATTAATTTTTAACAGTTGAATGTGATTAGATTCATAGATCTAAACAATATATTTTTATTAGAATATATATTTTTCACCAAAAAAATATAATATTTTTTTTAATTGTAAAACAAATAAAACGTTAGACCTTCTACAAACTCTGATGAGGTTATGTTAAAAAATAGTTTTAAAAACCCTATTCTTCATGCATGCAATTTCAATTATCATCTATTTTAATGATATTTTTATTTTAATATCTTTTTTCTATCATATTATATATATATATATATATATATATATATATATTTCTCTTTTTTTACTTCCATCTGAGTATAATTTTTCAGAGTAGAGGGTGAATGCTTGTAAATGAAGACGGAGTACTTGAGAATTTGAAATAAAACACGTCGTTCCAAAATAGAACAGGCCAAATTAAGTCTAGTGAATTATCTGCCATTTGTGGATACTCCTCTATTTAGCTACAATAAACTATGGACAACAGGAGCATCCAATGGGACTTAGATCGGAATCTTTGGGAATATAACAATGGAGCAGGTTATCATTGTATAGGAACATAAAATGCATTGCTGCCACTCCACTTGGCCTGGCTACAATGTTACTAATGATTCAGTGCATGCTTGGTTGGAAAGTCCTAATTTGCGGAAATAAACTTCACTTTTTTTGTAATAATTTTTACTCATTATAATTTTGAGATTCCAGACAAAAACCAAACATATATCCATTTAACAAAATATATACGCATTAGAATTTGGATGCAAAAGTGTCCAAAAGCACGGTATAAAGTAAAAAAGCAACGGAGCAAATGTCAAGGGAGACGCTTTTTGGATTCCGATTCTCCAAATTAATCTAAGATGCTGCGCTTATCAGAACCGTGGTCTCCGCCAATGTGTTGATAACACGACTCATTATTCATGCAGTGAGATCCCCCACCCCACCCTATCGCTTGTGTGTAAGTGGCGTATTCGAAAACAAAATCATTTTCCAACTCACCCCAATTCAATTATTCCATTCCCACTATAGTTTTACTACAAACTATTAAAATGCTCGGAATTAGAAGACACTATATTTAATACTTGTACGAAGTACGTGCAACCCACGTGTTATCATTCTCATTGCAAAACAAGAGTATTTTTATGTTGGAATAGAATCATGTCTAAACAAATGTAAATTTTAGAAAATAAAAAGAATTAAGCATCACTGCCAAAAAGCCATATATTGAAAAATCAATTCAAGATATATAATCAGGATATGTTAATGATTACCGATTAAAAAATATATATCATTTAAAAACGGTTTTATTAATATCAGTGCTTATAATTGATTTCAAATATCTAAAACAAATAAATAATTTATTTTTAATAAAAATGCACTATTCTTTCATACATAAGATTCAATTATATATCATTTGAACCAACCACCTATTAGGAAATGTTTAAAATCAAATTTAAGGATTAATGTAAATATATTTTTTTAAATAATATATTTATGAAGAAAAAATTTAACAATCATTAATAACATCATGAGTTATCTCCACAAAATAATAGCATATTATTATGAGATTGAAAAATATAAAATATAAATGTAGTTCTAGATTGTCAATTCTCACGAGGTGGAAGTGCCGTACTCATGCGCCTTTTTTACTAAGTTGCTACTGTAGTGGGGCCTATCAATTTGGGCCGCTATATCTGAACGCTACAGATCATATCAATGGGCTGGCCCAGTCATTCTAACCCTAGAAAGTAGACTGAGGCCTAATCTCGGAATCGAAAATTGGATTATAGTATCTATAATGGACCTAAGAAGTACACAAATGTGAATGACCCAAAGGCTGAGACAAAGGTGTAAATGCAGTTTTGTAATCGGATTGTAAAAGGCAAGAATCAAATCATCCTAGAATTAATTCCTTACCCGGAGAATCATTCGGATTTTTTCTGTTTAAAGAAGGGGAGCGAAATCATGGAATTGACACATGGCTTCTAATTTTGTTTACCGAAGTGAAGAAGAGAAGAGAGATTCTCCACGTTAGGTGATACCGCGATATTATCAAAGTTGAAAAAGGTAAGAGTTGAGAAAGAGTACAGAGAGTAGAGAAAAGATGGAGAAAATAGAGCACAGGATAGTGAGCACAAATGGAATAAATATGCACGTGGCATCAATTGGGTCGGGCCCAGTGGTACTCCTCCTCCATGGTTTCCCTTCGCTTTGGTATTCCTGGCGTCATCAGCTTCTGTACCTCTCCGCCATGGGGTACCGGGCTATCGCCCCTGACCTCCGCGGCTTCGGCGACACCGATGCGCCGCCGTCAGCCTCTTCTTACTCCGCCCTGCACATCGTGGGTGACCTCGTTGGGCTTCTGGATGCTTTGGGGATCGAGCAGGTGCTTTTGGTGGGCCATGACTGGGGAGCTAGCATTGCCTGGAATTTCTGCTTGTTCAGGCCCGATCGTGTGAAGGCCTTGGTCAACATGAGCGTCGTCTTCCGTCCCAGAAACCCTACCAAAAAGCCCATTCCCACCTTGAGGGCTCTCATGGGTGATGATTATTATATGTGCAGGTTTCAGGTAAATAATTCAACTTCCCTTCTTCACTCTATTCACCAAATTGCTTCACTTCCCCCCCCCCCCCAGTATTATTCGCCCTTTTTATCCTATACAATTTACTGATTCTGACATAAAATATGAGGTCAAATTTCTTTTTTCTTTTTTCTTTTTTTTTGTTGACTAAAAGCCTTGTATGAATATAGTGTACAACTGCAAGCTGTTTTATCTAATTCTCTTGGCATTCACAATTTGACATTTAAATGCATTATTGTTATGTTATAAAGTGCCTATAGGCTTACTGCATCTAAATTGCATGCACTAGGTTTATATAAAAATCACTCGCTCTCTATTTTTTAAATTTATTCTCTCCCTTTAATATCGGCAATGTTGTTATTGGTGTAGATTACTTGGGATGTGTAAGAATTTCTCGAATGCGGTCTAACCACTCGCTTTAGACAAATTATACATGGTTTGCTTAGGTGAGTTAATTTGGTGCGTTCCCTCCTCGAACAATAAATTAAAAAGAGTAATATTATTACTAGAACAATTTTTACACCAAAAAGTGATACAAGAGGGTAAGTAGAAAGGATAAGATAGAAGAATAAAAAAATTAGAAGTATGGTGAAATAATATCTAAAAATAATAGCAATGTTCAATTAAAAACTCCACTGTAAATAAAGGAATTCTGTTTCATACACGTGCAATGCTTGATTCTTTTGTGAACTCTTCGTCCGCCCTTCAACGTCAAAGCTATAAATGTAGTTTCTGATATGTGGTTCATCTGTTTTAAAGAATAATTAGTCTTATACCAAAAGAACAACACATTGGTAATATGTGCTCAAGATATGAGGGAAATCCATATATTTTTTTGTGTATTTATTGTTCCTTATACTACAAAATGCCTCGATCATCTTTCTGAGATCAGTGTTCAGTCAACAATGACAATCAACATTACGTGTAGTCCCCTGTGTGTTTGCGGGCTCTTTTTGCCTCCAAACTTCTCTTCTCCCTCTCTTCTGTTTTGAATTTCTCAAAATAATAGTTGCTTCCCACTACAAGCTTCTGAATCGATTTCTGATTTACATGGAACAATATCTGTCTAGTTCAATATTGTTCACAAGCTTCAAAGATACACATTACTTGTATGGTAATTGATAGTTCCAAAGATATATGTATCAAGTTAATATCTGGTACTTTGGTATTTGGTGTGGTCCTGCAGAAACCTGGGGAGGCTGAAGAGGAGTTTGCTCGTGCTGGGACTGCAAGAATATTAAAGACATTTCTCTTATCCCGTGATCCACGTCCACCTTGTGTGCCTAAGGAAATAGGATTTGGAGGTCCCTCAAACCTTCATATTAGTTTACCTTCATGGCTGTCTGAAGAAGATATCAATTATTATGCCAGTAAATTTGACCAGAAAGGCTTTACCGGCGGGCTGAACTACTATCGCGCTATTGACCTGTAAGTTTCTTCTGTTTTGTTGTAGGAAACGTTGCTGTACTTGTTAAAATGCAATTGCAACCCTCTATTTGTACATGAAACTCTAAAAATTTGTTTTAGTTAGAAATAATTTTTTCTTTGAAGCAAAACATTACCCCAACTCAATTCTACCACCGGATAACTCTTTCTTTTCTCATCCCTTTTTCCCTTAGTTTTTCTCTGGCTCTTAAATTCCTTTTGTGTGAACTGCTTATGAATAAAATGCTCCAAAAGATTAATATTTACTAGCAATTTGGCTTGCCTTCAAATGAAGGGGCATGCTTAGGAATAGCTTTCGTTTTACTTTTGACGAAGTAATTGAACCTGACATGTAGTACTGTGTGGAAAGAGATTTTTTTTTATTTGCAAAGAGATTATTAATTTATTATTAAGTTTTTGCTTATTTATTTTGTTGAAGGATGTGTATGTATGGTTTGGATAATTCTATTTTATCTGCAGAACCTGGGAGCTCACAGCACCATGGACAGGAGTACAGATCAAGGTGCCGGTCAAATTTATTGTGGGAGACCTTGACATTACATATAACACCCCAGGTGTTAAGGAGTATATACATAGCGGTGGTTTTAAGAGAGACGTTCCATACTTGCAAGAATTGGTTGTGATGGAAGGAGTAGGTCACTTTATCAATGAGGAAAGGCCAGAAGAAATCAACGCTCACATATACGACTTCATCAAGAAATTTTAATCTGTATTATGCTTCACAAGTGTACTGTTTACGAGCCAATAATATTTCCTAAAACCCAGATTTGGATTCCACTGTTTCACAAGCTTGTATGGATATAATTATGCAAAATCTCTGGCGTAACACCAAGGATTTCTGTCTTAATTCGGTTTATATAATAATAATCAAGTTTAAGGCGTCTAACTTGGTCTCAAAACTCGCCCACTGATGCCTTCGCGGTTGAATCAATCCCAAATGGTAGATTTCTCTTCCTGTCTCTCTATCGTCATTGGTATTCGTTGGTTTCTGAGAAGCTTTATGATCGAATATTGCTAACGTTTTTAAGTTAGACCAATAATAGTAAAACAGAATGGGGTGTGTGAGAGTCTCCAATGAAGAATTTGGTTAAGAGTTGCTTAAAATTGTTTAATAATTTTTTGTAATTTCTATATATATATATACATCATTTTTTTTTTCCATTAAGCAACTTTTCATTTTAATAGAATAAGTTAATAATAATTTTGAAATAAATTTTACATTCTATCTCATTTACAATATTTTTTATCTTAAAGTTTATTTTACTATTAAAAATTAATAAATATTTAAAAATATAATTATTTAAACTTAAAAATATTTATATTTATTTTTAAAATAATTTATTTTTTCATTTTTAAATAAAACAATCCCCCATCTTTTTTTACTCATTTCCCAGTCCAACGTTTCTCAGTATTCTTACATAAGCAAACGTTCCCAACGGCTTTCCCCTTCACCCTCTCCCTCCCCCGTCGTTTCCCCATGTCCTTCCTTCCCCCTTCCACATGCTCTTTATCTCTTTCGTTCCATCGCTTTTTCTCCTTCTGACGATCTTCGTTTCGATCCATGCTCCTTAATCCTTCTCATGGTATCTATGCTTGCTCCATGCTACTCCTTCCTCTCGATCTCCATTTCTATTTGTGCATGCGATGCTTCGATATGCTCAGATAGGTGTGTCCATTGGTTCTGGTATTCTCTGCTCTGATTTTACATGTTTTGGAATTTTTGTATTTTACTGTAATTTTATTTTTATTTATTTTTATGAAATTTATACTGTAGCTTTTTATTTTTTATGAATTTGATATATTTCTCTGTACTTGTTTTGAATGATTTTTTGTGGATAAATCTAGTATATTTTCTTGTTTTCCGCCGGAAGTAGTTTCTTGTATCCCACTTTTTTGTAAGGACCCGTAGCAACTCTTTATTAGGAGTTGTTTCAGGTCGTCCTTCTCCAACGAAAAATAAGTTAAGCACCGGTAACGTGTCTAAGCATCTCCAATGTTGGAGATGCTCTTAAGATGTCTCATCTCATTCTCATATTGGCGCACTATAAAAAGAATATTCCTTATAAAAGACTCAATAATTCCCTTCATTTTTTAACAAAGTTTTTTAAAGTAAAAGTTAGATTTAGTTAATATTTATATAAAAGAAAGAGATAACAATAAAGAATAAAAAAAATAAGAAAAAGAATAAAGATGATAAAGAATATGACTTATAAATGGCATAGCTATGATTTATAATCTCAACTTTCACATCAAAGCACTTTTAACAAAAAGAGAATTGATAAATGAAATGAACTAAACTTACCGTTACATTTTTTAGTTATTTTTATAATGAAAAATACTCATTTCATATTCGATGAAAAAAGTGTTTAGCAGAATAAAATACATTCTAACAAAATCTTACTTTTTTTACCATCTCATTTTAATGAATGCTTTTACAATAGAGCAACCATGAGGCATGATTTTACACCAAAGATCAACTTTTGCTTGAACATACTTAAAATGTGAATGATCAATTAATGAAAAACTAACCCGTTTTAATAAACCAAACTAACAATTGGCATCTATCTTATTTTGAACAATCTAAATGATAAAACTTTACATCACTTCCTTTCATTCTATCCATTTACATTAATGTAAGGATATAAAAGAAGTTTGGGGTTCGTAATGGAAACCCATAATAAAACGCAGGATGTACACAGGTAAAACAAATCAACAAGTAACTTACTGGTTAAATTATAACTTTAGTACCTATATCTGTCTAGCTTCTGTTTTAGTCTATATCCAAAAACTATATTTTTTAGCTCTTGTATCAAAAAATAATTACAACTTAGTCCAACCACCGGTTGTAGTTATAACGACACTAATATTTTCCAAGCAAGGATCAAAACAAAAAATAATGTAATATACAAAGACTAAATCGTAGTGGTTTAATATGGAAAGATTAAAATGAAAAGTATATGGAGCAACTCGTGGGACAATCACACCTGAAGTAGAACAAAAGCTACTCATTGAAGTTTGTGCTAAGACAAAATTGTTCGGGGAAGGCGCTTAATTTTTTTCCCTTAAGAGAGAAGGAAAATAAAATCTAAAATTAATAAATTGTTCCAACACAAACACGGAAAAAACAATACAGAATAAGGTAAAAGGAAAGGAAAGGTGATTGAGCTCAAATAACTCAAACTCTAAAGCCTCTGCTATTCCTTCTGCCTCTGGCCCGCTCAAATTTCCGTCCCTTTGCACGGACATAGGGCTTGGTGTGGCTATGGGGCACACCAGGAGCTGGTCCAAAGTGCTTGACGGCCTCACGGGCATTCTTAGGACCTCTAAGAAGTACCTGAAACATTGTTCCAAAAGGAGAAAGGTCATGCTTCAGAGATGTCATTTTTTAACTACAGGGGAAAAAATGAACCTTGCATTATTATTTTCTTCTTCCTCCTACAACCGCCATAGAAATGCAAGGGCAACTAGACACACCAACAATTAACTAGGTTGATCTAAATTTAAGATGCCAGCTTGGTATCAAAGTGGATGAACAATAATGCAGGTTAAAAACAGAAAGTAAAACAGTTTTGGTGTTAATATATTAAAGAACCTTAGGGGAGAAACAAAATTACTCATCGTTAAACAAATTCTAGACTCCATATACATTTATCATCCAATTGATTTTCAGTTTTACAAAGATGGATGGCCAATAAGCTGGCAATATCAACATGATTTATCCAGAAGGTGTGAAAAGAGCAAGCCATTACAAGGGTCAAGTACAGAGTGTTCTACCGAGGAAAAACTGCTTGCAGAAATGAGAAAACACACAAAAATTGCTACCAGTTCAGACCAAAAAGGGCATTGCAAAAGGACAATATAAAATATATAAGATAACATACACTGGTGTAAAGCTGGTTAGTCGGAGGCATTCTCATGTTTTGTTCACTTAAGCAAAACATCCCAATTAATAATAGAGCAATTTTATGCATAACAACACACAAAATTACAAGAAGCAAACAGGGGTGAGAATAAAATCCATACCGTGTTCTGACCCAGAGGAGCTCTAAGAGCGAGCTGATCAAAGGTAAGGCATTCCCCACCAGCTTTCTCGATTCTAGCTCTGGCAGTTTCGGTGAACCTTAGGGCAGTTACCTTGAGAGCAGGGACTTCGTACACCCGAATGTCATCGGTCACGGCCCCAACAATTACAGCTACCTTATCCTCCTAAGGTGAATTCAAACCAAGCACATCATCGATTATCTTAACTATCATTTGAAAAGTTGAAAAACATACTTTCTTTAAAGCAATTGCAGATATTAAAAACCAATAATAAATGGAATAAATGAGATATGTAGGTACCTTTCCCTTCATGTAACGGATCAATCTGGAGAGGGATAGAGGAGGTTTGTTGACCTTGCTCATGAAAAGGCGCTTAAGGACGACGGCATTGAAATTGCTCCCGGTCCTCCGAACTAGAAAACGGTACAGCTGAAAATAGAACGAACAAAGAGCGTGCATGTCAACTTTCAATCCTTCGTTCACGGTGACGGAAAGACATAGAAGAGAAAGAAGAAGGTACCTTGACGA
The DNA here is from genome assembly GCA_037954105.1 of Canavalia gladiata. Taxonomy (NCBI): domain Eukaryota; kingdom Viridiplantae; phylum Streptophyta; class Magnoliopsida; order Fabales; family Fabaceae; genus Canavalia; species Canavalia gladiata. The sequence goes on along the minus strand of CM075661.1, from coordinate 15,002,845 downwards.
GGAGCTTCAGGTAGATGTCATCGGATTTGGGAGCGGTTCGCTTGGTCTTCTTGGACTTACCTCCTGCCTTCAAGTCGATTCCCTGTAATTCAGTTCAAACAAAGTGAGATAAGCCCTCAAAGGATGGGTCACAACGTTGAGGCGTTGAAGCGAACGTACCATTGCGGATGAAGCTGCTGGCTGCTGATGTTGATGCTGATGCTGCCACCGAGCGATATAAGGGTGCTAGGGTTTTGTTTAGGGTTAGATCAATTTATTTGCCATTTTCTCGTACAACTATATTTCGGGTCGGGTTGGATCACCTTCATGGCCCATTCAGTAAAACCACAATCCTATGGGAAATTTTTTTTTTTTTTCTATCGGAAAACTAAGTGAAATTGAAGGAATAACCTGTAAGGGTATGTTTCGTTTTCTGTTTTGATTCAATTTTACTTTTAATTTTTAAAATTTTGTACAAAAATATTTTTAAAAAAACATAAAAATAAGATCATATTTTTATAATTATAACTATAATTAAAACAAAATCATTTCTTATTTTTATTGTTTGGTTTAGGAAAATATTTTTATATTTATTAATAAATATCTTATTTTCATTTTGGTTGGTATTTTGAAAAAATAATACAATTTGAGGTTTTTTCTTTTAAAAAATTGAAGATAAAAAAAATTCAAAATGAATTTAAAGAAAGGGATAGAGATTATATTGTTTAGCTTACACAATCCCGTATGTTCAAAATCATAAAATAACTCTATTGTGTATATATGTGTAATATAAATATATATATATATATATATATTAATATTTTTATTAAAAATTAATTTATAAATAAATATATTAAAACATTTTATTAATATAATTTGATACATTAGTTCTCTTATAAAATTATTAAATACTTGTTAATTTTATTTGTATATTTTTTATTATTATAATAATAATAATATATAAAATTAAATTCTATCATATTATTAAAAAAAAGTGTATAGTGAAATCTTTCTCTAACATCGCCATATCATTTTTCTTTTGTTTTGGAAGGAATCAAATTGATTTATTCAAAACAAAGTGTGGTCGACCATCTTCGATTGTTAAATTTATTTGGTCATAATTTCACAATCAAAATTTTCTCAATTTGATTTTCAAATTACCAATTTGCACTTCAAACTAATCAACTAAATGTTTGGGTATTAACGTAAATTTGTGTTTTTAAGTAGTGGTAAGTTTTAAGTGTGTTGAAGAGCCCATTTGGTCTCATGAGATCGCAAAAAACAAATATAAAATTGTCAAATATTTATTATCTGAAAATTGTTGATTTGCAGGTATTTCTATTTTATTTTTCCATGAAAACTCTTATCCACCAATCACTCCGAAGTCCGAACCATGGGCAGAAATTGATAAAACTGTTCACAGATTTCTGGATCAGATATTTTAATATTTTTAAAGTTTTAAATATTAATAAAATTAAATATTTTTATTTTAAAAATATTTTAATTAAATAAAAAATTAATTTTTCTATTTAGATGAAAAATTTAATTTTTTTATTTAAATTAAATAATTTAATTTTTATTATAAAAAATTTTATATTTAAATATTTATATTTTTTTTTGTCAAATAATTTAAATATACAAATATTTTTCCTATGTAACATATTTATAGAATAATAATTTAATAAATATATAATTAAAATAATAATAAAATATAATTATATTATTTTATATTAAAAATATTATATCTATTAATAATAAAAATAATAATAAAGTAATAATAATTTAAATAGAATAGATAAAAAAACTATTGTTGTCATAAGAATCAGTTGAAAATTTTTAAAAAAATAAATTTAATCTATTTTAAATGAATTTAAATTTTTTTTATTTTAGTTTATTAAAATATTTTCTTAAAATTTATATAATTTAATTTTTTTATAAAATTATTTAAACAAAATATTTTAATATTTAAATTTTAAATTTTTTAAAAATTATTTTTTCTTCCAAACAGAAAATAAGTCAATTTATATTAAATTTAAGCAGATTACGTCGATTTATTCAACACGTTAATTTAAGGTTTTTTTAAAAGTTTGTTTAATTAAAAAGATTAGGTTTCAAAATTTTCTAAAAGATAAGCTTAACATGTTGGTCTATTTAATTAAATAATAAAAATAATTTTAAAAGTAAATAATAATAATAATAAATTAGTATTAATTAATTAAAGCTATAATTTAAAAATATATTTATTATACTTAAAGAGTTAAATCGACTAATTTATATTAGTTTAGATCTATTAATTTATTTAAAAACAAAATTTGAATCTATTTAAAAATATTATAAAATATAATTTTAAATACATTTACAAGTTAAAACAAACTTTTTAAAAAGATCAATTAAAATCTTAACAATGACTTACATAATAAATAAATTAAACTTAAATCTTAAATTAATTTTTTTAAAAAGTGAAACCCATACATTATAAAAATTATTTCATTTCATCTTGTTTCTAGTTAAGCCACTGATATTAAGAAGAATCCATGTTAAAAGTCGCAACACTCCACCTTTGTTCTTATTCACCTTCTTCTCCCTCACAAGTTTCTATCCATCTCAGCGTTAGTTTTGAAGATAAAAAAAGCTACAAGTTAGGAAAATTAATTGAGTCGGGGTTGTAATTTACTCATTTCGGTCAAGCTGTTTGTTATTTTTTTTAATTTTTTCTGTTTGTTTCGGGTTCGGTTTGGTTATTTTGGGTGTTGTTTTTGTAAAATTATTATTTTTTGAGAGTTAATTTTATTTAAACTATTTTTGGATAAAATAAAATATATTAATTCTATATATACATGTATGAAACGATATAGAAAGGATTTTATTCTTTGGAATTGGTTTTTATTTAAAAAATTTATAAAAATAAAAAAGGTTTAGCTTGTTTTTTTTTATTTGCATGAAGATGCCAAAAAATCTAAAAAAATCAATCTTATCATCTTATTAATTTGCCTGATTTCGGTTTTTTATTTTTTCATTTTCTATGAAATATAATAGAAAATCTAAATAAATAGCAAAAAATATTTATTTTCGAAGATTTGATTGATTGAAAATGGATAAAAGAAATTCTGACCTTCGTATTATGAGCAGTAAAACGGAAGATAACGAGTAAGAAAACATTATCGACCGTTCATTCTGAGCATATATTGGGGTTTATTAATTTCTGTTTAATAGATACATTCTCATTATTTAAAAAGTTGCTTACTAAAAATCCGGTTCAATTGTAATCATTTTTATTTTTTGGTATTAAAAAAAAGGTAAAATATTTATGAATTTATAACGAGAGAAAATTACATTTGTTAGTGTTTTATAACATTTGAAGGCTTAAAACTATGGGAGGGAGTATATGTAGGATTGGTTAGGATATGCTACTAGATCCAAAATGCTTAAAGTTGTTAAAATGTGTATTTTTTTTAATATGCTAATTTATATGATTATTTTAAAATATTATATATTTATATATATATATATATATATATATATTAAATTTTAATTATTTAAATAAGATCTAGTAATATATTACTTTGTTTATTTTTTATAACTATAATTAATCATAATAAAAAATTTAAAACTAACTTGTTTTTTTAAATTAAATAGTAAAAAATTAAAATTAATTTTATAAAAATTATATTTTATTCATAAACAATTTAAAAATTATATTTCAGTAAATTGAAAAAATAGTAAGAAAAATATAATAATTTAAATAGTTAAAACTAATATAAGGATAAAAATTAATATTGTTATTTGTAAAAATAAATATAATTTTTTAAAAATTTAAATGTAAAAAAATTAGTGTAATAGTATATTAAAATATTCGATAAGATAGATTTAGAGTACTTTTGGTCACAAATTCCAATTAAATAAAAATATAAAATAAGTAACTAAAAGAATATTAAAATATTTTAACTTTATTTAATAAGTAATTAAAATAAATAATTACTAACTTATTTTATAAATATCACTATAAATAGCATTTTTAACTTTTAGCTATCAATTAAAATTAACTTCATATTTTCATCCTTATTTTTCTTCTATTCTATCTATGTATACAAACTTATTTTTATATTTTTTTTATTTTTGAGTATTCTATTTTTTTAATATTAAAAACTTATTCTTATATCAATATTATTATTGTTACTTTTTATTTAAATGAGATAAATACTTATTTTTCATGTTTTTTTATAAAAAAAATAGCTTATTTGTAACAATTAACAAATATTATTTTATTTTATTTTGATTACTTATGTGTTATTTATGTTTGCAAGATGCAATTTGTAAAATTAATTTTTATTTTAATTAATCAAATAAATGATTTTTTTTACATAATTTTGCTAGATAAAAATAATTTTTGCTTAAGCTTTACGTTCTTGTGTTGTAATGCATTATATATTAATATTTTTTAAAATTATTTATATGGATTCTAATAATTTACAAATATAATAAAATTGTTTCGTTCTTATTAATAAATCAAAATTTTATGTGTAATGTGCTAAAAAAATAATAAATAAATATAAAATAAATATAAAAATTATAGTGTAAAAACATAATAACTTCCACTATAAGATAAAATAAGATTCACGATCGAATTTTGTGATCTCTTAAAATTGATCTCTTTTAAAGATTAAAATTGAAACCGATTTTAACGGGATCTCTTAAAATTGATCTCTATTAAAGATTAAAATTGAAACCGATTTTAACGGAGACCAGTAAATAAATTTTTTTAAAATTTAACCACCATATTAGAGACCAAAATATCAATCGCAAATGCATTTAAAATTTAGCCATTGCATTAGAGATCGAAATGTTGATTGCAAACACAACATTAGAGGTGGTCGATACTGGATTCAATCACCAAACTCCATTTAGAGACCGAACCAAGGTTTCAGTCGGAAGTTACATAAAATAATTTGACACAGTCACTCTCATTTTCCTTATTCTCCTTCTTTGCAATTTTCGATTTGTTGAACCCTAAATTCAATTCCTTGACAATACATTGTAGACAAATTTCTTTGTTCGACCAAGTTTGTGGTACATTTTGATGAATTTCTCCTTGCACCAGTGCTCTCTTTCTTAGAATGAGTGGTAGGCTGCTAGTTCTCCATTCTCAAAAATTTGATCAATTCCTTGCACTAGTACCTAATCCTTATATCTCATGGTTGGATTTCTCTATTTTGTTTTCAAGATGGAATCTCTGTTTGGACTTTCATGTTCCCTCATTTTGTTGAACAAAATCGAACGTTCTCAAGGTGAGTATACTAACTAGTTTTTGGTTTGTTTTTCAGCTCCCTCTCACATGATTTGCTCCTAATGTGAAATCAAACTAGCTTAAATTAAGCTTCATCTAACTACACTAGTCTCTACAATTTGAGCGAGTCTTGAGTGAGGATGAAAATATTCTATCATGGTGAAATTTTCAAGAATAACTATTGTGTATTTGCTGTTATTACTATATTCAAATCATAAATTTACAATGAATGATAGGCAATCTAGGTAAATATGAATTTAGCTTTGTCTTTGATATGAGGTTATTATGTGACTTGATCTTCCACCTTAAGAACCTAGCTGCTGAAAGGCATAAGGAAGTTTAGGCTTTTCTATTTGAAGTTTTGTTAGAATTAGTTTGCCTGTAAACTCTTTAGTGGTCAATAAGTAGGTACTACGTGATGATCTATTCAAATAAGAAACAACAATAACTTCAACCACATTTTGATTCCATTGGCTTCTGGTCAGACTCTAATTTATTAATCAGGTCCTACCAAACCAGTATCCATGTCTATCGAAAGTAAAATTATCAATTGACTAACCATGTGTCCCCCTTTCATACTTGAGTAAAAAATGAATTCACTTGGGTTGTACCGAGAAAAATGCACTATAGCAAGTAGCTTTATGCAATAGGTAGGGGAGATTACAAAGGATTTTTTTTCATCCCAAGAATACATGACTTTGTACAAAATTTGAAATCCTATTAAACTGACTCATAAATATCTTATAGTGTAACAAGTGTAGCACACAGTTATAAAAACTTATGTACCTCCATAAATAATTCGCATTTTAGATGCAACTTCAGCCGAGACATTCTTTTTAAGCCAATCACAAACAACTACATGTACTTCCTAGGCTTGCTGGGGTGTGGCCATTTTCCCAGTTCCAATGGCCCATATAGGCTCATATGCAATAACTATATTATCCCAACTTGGCCCTCCCTGTATTTGCACATAATAGACATAAAGAATGTTATGGAATCATTCTACAACCCCTTCCTTTAGCCTCATTTTCTTTTACAGTCCTCACCTAAAAGAAAATGGCTTTCAAATGGATTATGAATAAACAATGCAAAAGCTTTCACCTGCAAAAGCATTCAATTTTCGGAAACAAACATCAAAAGTTTTCCCCGCCTCTCTTTCTTGTAACAATTCTCCAATACATGTTATCACAACAAGACCCTTGTGAATATCCAATTTTGTCCGAGTATTATCAAAAAATAAAAACAAAATGAAAAAGAAATAGAAAAATACAAAGTCCCACATCGGACAGAATTAAAAGTTTAAAAGTCATTTCGGTAGTCCCACATCGGAAGAGTGAGACTCTTTCAGTAATTCGTCCCACTATATAAGGAGCTGTAAATCCCACATCGGGTAAGGCAGACTTCAGGAGTCTCTCATTCTCCTGTATAAGGAGACGCATTTCTCAAGAAAGAGGGGGAACACTTGAGCTGCAAAGCTCATGTTTGGGAGTACGCATTAAAGCGTAAGCCCATCATTTATAAAATTTTATTCCTTCGTAAATAATTTAAGTTTGGGAGTATGCAGAAATGCGTAAGTTCATCTAGTCCTTCATCTAGTCCTCATTTCAAGGAGGGAAACTTATAGGGGTCATTTTAAGGAGGAAAGCTTATGGGTCACTTTCTCAACCTTTTTTTATGTAAGTACAACTAACCTTTCTTTCTTTTTAATATTTAATATTTTATTTTCTTTATTTTTAATTTTGTTTTTAGTTTAGATTCGTTATTTTTTTTATCATTCTTTTTAAATAGGGAAATTAAAAAATATATTTTAAGTTTGTGCAATGACTAAGTGGAATCAATTGACTTGATACTACTTGAAACATAAGAATTTATTGAGTAACCATTTGCTACCTTGAATTCTGTGCAAGAACAAACTTCTTTCTTCTTAAACTTTTTCTTCTAAAAAAATTTTAAAAAAATATTTCTCTTCTCAAAAATTATAAATAAAATAAAATAAATAATCAATTTTTTCAAATTCAAATTTTATTATTTTCAAAGTTCCAAGAAATAAAAATCACAAAACTAATTTTCTCTAATTTTTCAAAAATACTTTTCATGAAAATCAAGCATAATCTTTTCTAAAAAAAATCCAAAAACATTATAATCTTTTTCATAAACTTAAAATGCATTGAAATTGATTTTTAGAACTACGTAGTTTTGATTTCCTCACTGCACCTGAGGATACGTAGGAGCGGGAACCGGACCCATCAAGCTCAAATAAACTTCCGGATAATTTTTTTTTCCATTTATTTCATGAGACAAAAAATAAAAAAAAAATTTAAATAAATCATTAAAAATAATTTTTATTTAGAATGAAATAAATATTTCTAAAAGTTAATTATAATTTTGCACAATTAATTAGAAGGTAACCGTTTTTTACGGACGTCATAGGGTGCTAATACCTTCCCTACGCGTAAACAACTCCCGAATCCAAACTGGTTTCAAAGATCAAAATTTCAAGTTTTTCAAAATTTCCTTTAATAAATTTTGGTGGCGACTCCTTTGTTTTTTAATTAAAATTTCCTTATTTGCCGTCCCGTCATGATTCCGGTTACGACAGATGACGACTCCACTGGGGACATTTTCGAGAGTTAAGCCTAATTTAATTAATTGTGCAGGTTCTCTTTAACTATGTTTTATTTATTTCACTCTTCTTCTTTTTTTATGTAAATATTGTTTATTTTATTTTATTTTTGTTCATGTTCATTATGTTTGTATATATTCAATGTTGTGAACCATAGGGTAGAAGACTGCTGTATATTTTTGGTTGCTTGTTTGTCTTGCAGGTGGGGTTGGGTAGTTTTAAATTTAATGGTTTGTATGCTCCTCTTTCATACAATTCATTTTCACTTACCTCACACACCTTTTGGGCTCTATACCCGAGCCTGTGCGAGCTTAGGATTAGCAGCTGTCTTGATAGTTGCTATTGAGGGGCTTCATGCCCACTTGGTAATTGTTAAGTCACCACTCAGAGTATTACTGGTATCATGAGTTAGTCATATTGAAAGGGCATTTCCCTACTTATGACTGGTTTAGGAACTGAGTCCTTGTCTATATGATAAGGGCAATCTAAGGGCCCTAATAATCTGTGAGTTGTCTAGATCTACCCATGAAACCATGCACGTATACAGAACCAAGCAACCTTCCAAAGTTAGGATGTCAACATTAGTAATATTCTACCTTAGTTTTTCACCTAAAATAGGACACATGGGGAGCATGTTTCGTTCTCTTTATCTTGCACATGCATATTCACATCTAATCATATTATAACATGAGCATAATAAATCACGACATTATCATCATTTTTGCATCGAAAGATAATACTAAATTTTTCAAAATTTAAACATGAATTTTAATCATAAAAAATAAAAAAAATAAAATGTTCTCGTAGGTCTAAGCATTTTTTTTGCATATATCTCGTGCATTAGCGAGACTTTTAGAAAAAAAATAAAAATAGAATAAAATATCCATATAGACTCAAACACATTAGTTGGACTTTAAAAAAAGAAAAATAAAAAATATAATAAAAGGCTCATCCATGCATTTTTTTATGCATTAACTAGACATACAAATAAACCAAAAAAATAACATATTCATGCCTTAAAAAAAATTTACAAAAAATCATATAGGCATAATCATTTTTTTTTGCATTAGTTGGGCCTAAAAAACAATAATAAAATGCTCATATAGGTTCACACATTTTTTCATACATTAACTAAACAAACAAAAAATTAAAATGTCAAAAATTGTATTTTTAAAAGATTTTTATATACATTCAATTTTTTGTTTCACTTAAACTTTTTGAAAAATAAAAAAAAAGTTATTATGTATCTTTTTCGGACACGTAGATAAATAAAAAAATAGTCTGTTCAAACATTTTTTTAAGATTTTTTTTATATAAAAAAATCACATGCTAGGTACATTTAATTTTTTTCGTTAGTTGAGCTTTTAGAAAATAAAAAAAAATTTCATGCATTTTTTTGAATATCTAGATAAACAAAAAATAAAAATAATATGTTCATGTTTTTTTTTCACATTTACACATAAAATAACTCACATGTTAGGTATGTTGTGTTTTTTTGTTTTAATTGAGCTTTTCGAAAAATAAAAAAAAAATTCATATAGATTCATGCATTTTTTTAAAAAAAAATTGATCACAATTATACAAAAAAATCACATGTCGGGTACATTCAGTTTTTTGCTTTTATTTTAGTTGAACTTTAAAAAAAACATTTCATATAAGTTCATGCATTTTTTTTACATTTAAATAAATAAAATACAAAAATAATATGAGTATGCATTTTTTTATCACATTTGTACATAAAAAAAATTACATGATACATACACTTCTTTGTTTTTTATTTTTTATACTTTAGTTGGACTTTTAGGAAAATAAAAAATGAAATAAAATGTTCATATAGATCCATGCATTTTTTTTTTACATTTAGATAAACAAAATACAAAAATAACATGTCTATGCTTTTTAAAAATAAAAAATAAAATAAAATCACATGTATAATCATTTTTAACACATATCTCATGCATTAGCTTGAACTTTTGAAAAAATAATAAAAAAATAAAATGTTCATATAGGTCCATACTTTTTTTTTCTTATTAACTACATCTTTAAATAAAAAATAAAAAAAATAATTCTTTTACATAACAAAAAGTCACAAGCATTTTTTTAACATATATCATGTGCATTAGCTTGACTTTTCAGTTAAAAAAATAAAATAAAAAATAACATGTACATACCTTTGTAAAAAAAATTAAATAAAATAAATTTTATGCTTTAATTATGCTTGTACAAGGAAAATAAAAAACCACATGCTCTTATAAGTGCAAACATTTTTGTTTTACATATAACACATGCATTAGCCAATTTTTTTTTCTTTCTTTCAACATACATTTCATGGATTAATATATTTGTGTGGGTTCATGCATTTTTTAACATATATCTCATTCATTCATTTCTGAAATTATGTGAGATTCAAATGGCATATAATAAGCATAATAGTTTGAATTTTTCTTCTCATTAGCTTTGAAAAAAAAAATATTTATAAAAAAAAATGATATAACTTCATAGTCATACTATGAATGAAGTGTACTTCATCATCCTTTTTTTCTTTGTACATATCCATTATCGTCTAACAATAGTCATAAACATATGAGCATAATGTTCCATTTTTTAAAAAATAATAAAAAATTTCTTTCATATTTGTACATATACATCCCATACATTTCTCCATATTTGACACTATTAAGTCATGTTGCACAAAAAATACTAAAATTTTTTTTGTTACACATTCATGCATTCATCTTTTCAAAATCAAACTCAAATGATATATAAGAAGCATAATGATTGAATTTTTTCATCTGATTGGATTAAAAAAAAACATTTCTTGAAGAAAAGAAAAGTTCACGGTCATATTAGCAATGCGTTAAAACTTATACCTTATCTATTGAGGGGTGAATACTTCCTTAGAATAGGTCTCAACCATACTTCCTTCTTGAGACGATTGATCCTTGTTTGGAGGTGTGGGGTATGTACTCATTGAAAAATAAACTGTTCTCAACAATAAATTATCAACCACACATTATCTTGAAAAAGATAGGGTACATACCGCATTGCTATTGATAAGACCTTATCTATTGAGGAGCGGATGCTTCCTTGGATTAAGTGTCAACCATATTTTCTTTCTGAGACGATTGGTGAACCTTTCTAATCTTTAAACACTTGAATAAATATTTCATTTGTTGTCAAAAAAATAAAAAAAAATAAAAAGAGAAAGAAAGAAAGAAAAAAAGAGAAAAGAGAAAAGAAAGCAAAAAAATAAAATAAATGTTTCTTCTATCCTCCTTATAGAAAAGCTCTCAAAGATAGATCATGGATGAGATAGGATGATGCAATGAGAAGTTGTCAAGTAGAAAAAAAAAATAATGGCCAAATCTTCAAGATATTACTTTTCTGGTGATTGTAATGTCAACATTTACCTGAGTATACCTCAATCTTGCATAATTACAAGATTTCAACCATTAAAAACATGACACTGTAATCCTTGCATTCTAGTGGACCATTGTAACATGCTAATGGTCTATCAAACAATACCTCACCACACCATATCCAACCACCCAATCTAACCTTGAAACACTCACCCTTAACCTCAACCCACCACATGTTTATACTTCCCAATTCCATGCTAATAATCTCATGCCACTTGAGACAAACCTACGAGTCATTCCATAACCTCAAATAATCAACATTTGCATCCAAAAAAAATCTACCAATCTTTCTCCTTTTCATTTTCATTAAGTTGCAAGGCGTCTTAAACAAACTTCTTGCACCCTTTATAAGGCATTATGAAGGAGCAGTTCTTATTGCTAAGATTCTTTAGGAGTGAGATTTTAACTGAAGATGTTCCTACATGAGATTTTCTCAACTATTGGACTCAAAGTTTGAACCTAAAAGTTGCTGTGGAGGGTGGAGTTTCTAAAGTAGAGCATCCCAAATTAATTTAATATGGTTTTTAAACTAATTCAAAATACATCTGTGATGCAAATCATATCCTTATGGGGATTTGAAAAAAAAAAGAAAAAAGAAAAGAACAAAAATAAAAAGCAAAAAAAAAAAGAACAAAAATTTTGGGCAGACATGTTTTCTTGTAATATACTTTACTTGAAATGCATTCTGTAAACAATTTTCCCAACGTTTTAACCCATTTTGACTTGATCTCCTTCATTCTTCATTTGTTTTATATTCTAAATAATTCATGTTTGAAAGAAATAGGCTTGACAATGAAAACGATAGTACCATATGAAGTATCTTTGATCACTCTATCAATCAAGCTGATGAAGATATTAGGAATGAGTCACTAAAGAGACAATGAAATCTTGGGAGTTGCCAACATACAAAAGATAGTGGAAGATCCTATTTTTTAGAAAACAAGATGGAGGAAGTAGAATGAGTTCAATTTGATTTTTGATCAGTCAACTTTCATTGAAAGGGAAATTCTACATAGTCAAAAGCCTCATGATGAAAGGTATTCTAAAAAAAAAAGAGCTCGCTAGATCGAAAACCTAAAAAACGATCTAGGCAAAAGTTAGGGCAATCGAAAAAAAGCCGGCTAAATCGAAAACCTCAAAAAATGATCTAGGCAAAAGTTAGAGCAATTGGAAAAAAAGAGCTCACTAGATCGAAAACCTCAAAAACGATCTAGGCAAAAGTTAGGGCAATCGAAAAAAGCTCGCTAGATCGAAAATCTCAAAAAACGATCTAGGCAAAAGTTAGAGCAATAAAAAAAATGCTCGCTAGATTGAAAACATGTAAGGCAATCTAGGCAAAAGTTAGAGCGACCCGCTAGATTGAAAACTCGAAAAGAGCGATATAGGCAAAAATTAGGGTCAAATAAAGTGATCACCAAACTGAAAACCTGGATAGGTGGTCTAGAAGATGAACGAACACAAAGAATGCGTCAGACTTTACAAACTGGGGCAAACGATGCTTTGGAAGTTGTAAACTGGGGCAAACGATGCTTTGGAAGTTGTAAACTAGGGGCAAACGATGCTTTGAAAGTTGTAAAACTGGGGCAAACGATAATTTGAAAGTTATAAACTGGGACAAACGATACTTTGAAAGTTATAAACTGGGGCAAATGATGCTTTGTGATCACAGTTGTAAATGGAGGAAAATGACATCTCTGGTTGTAAAATGGAGCAAAAAATGTCTTTGCAGTTATAAACTAAGGCGAACGATGTGCTTAGAATTTCAAACTGGGGCAATTTTATTTCCTTCTAAAGCTTATTGATGGACTTTCAAGGTTACTAGAGTGTAGTACTAGCGTTGTTCATCTAGAAAGCATGACTCAAATTACAAATTTCTCTGCACATGATACCATTCTGTAAATCCTTTTCTTTCTCCCAAAATTTACTTCATGTACATATCATTCTACACAATATCAAAATCACTCTATTTTGTAAATTCTCTCATTCCTTCCAAATATTATTCTTTGTACATATCATTCCATACAATATCAAAATCACTATATTTTGTAAATTCTCTCATTCCTTCCAAACATTATTCTTTGTACATATCATTCCACACAATATCAAAATCACTCTACTTTGTAAATTCTTCCATTCCTCCCAAACATTATTCTTTTTACATATCATTCTCTTAAACCTTGTTTGTCCTTGTAGATATGACCTCATCTTCTTTACATAGAATAATTCTATTCCCTTCACCGATAACCTCGTCATGCATTTCAATAATCATATATGCCGAAAGAAGACATGTGTTTCCACTAAAAATAAAAGCATCACAGTTATTTTGATGGTTTAAAAATCATGTTAACTCAACAAGCTCTCAATTGACACAACATAGAGCAAGAATATTGTCATTTTCAATTTACCGAGATTTAGACAACCATATTTTCTGACTGGTACTTTGGTCATACATCCAACAATTGTTCGAGCTGAATAATCAAAACAGACCAACAATTTTTTGCTCATCCTTGAAATCCTCAACATGAAACTATAAGGGTCAAGGATAAAAAAAGAAACACAAAAAAAAAAGAAAATAAAAAGACAAAAAAAAAGAAGAAAAAGAAAAAATGAAAAGAAAGGCAAAAAAAAAAAAAGAATACAAAAAAAAAAGAAAAAAGAGTCAAAAACAATATACTGCACCAACCTTTTCAAAACATCAATTTTCCTAATTCAAGCATTATGCACTTGATACCTTGACATTCTGCATCATTATTTAATCATTTCCAATTTCATAAATCAGTGCATCATTATTTAATCCTATATCATCATATTATTACATCATCATAATTTTCTCATGTATTCATACATTAAAAAGATATTATGCATTCATACTATTAAATGGTTTGGGATACATAAGGGCAAGTCTTTGTTTCTTAGGATGTCAAGCTTAAACCGTGCATTATAGGGATCTTACTCTAACCTAGATTTGATTAAAAAAAAAAACCAACATCTATAGTTTACACACCTCATCATCTCTAGGTTCCAAGAATCCTCTGCATCTCTAGGTTCCAAGCATCCTCTACATCTCTAGGTTCCAAGCATCCTCTACATCTCTAGGTTCCAAGCATCCTCCTCATCTTTAGGTTCCAAGCACCCACCTAATCACAAGGGTCCACACACTCATTTCATTCCAAGGGTCCACACACCACTGCATTCTCCTATATAAGGAGACGCATTTTCCAAGAAAAGAGGGGGAACACCTGAGTTGCAAAGTTCGTGTTTGGGAGTACGCATTAAAGCGTAAGCCCATCATTTATAAAATTTTATTCCTTCGTGAATAATTTAAGTTTGGGAGTACGCAAAAATGCGTAAGCTCATGTAGTCATCATTTCAAGGAGGGAAGCTTATGGGGGTCATTTTAAGGAGGAAAGTTTATGGGTCACTTTCTCAACCTTTTTTCAGGTAAGTACAACTAACCTTTCTTTCTTTTTAATATTTATTATTTTATTTTCTTTATTTTTAATATTGTTTTTAGTTTAGATTCGTTATTTTTTTATCATTCTTTTTAAAGAGGGAAATTAAAAAAAAATATATTTTAAGTTTGTGCAATGACCAAGTATGATCAATTGACTTGATACTACTTGGAACAAAAGAATTTATTGAGTAGCCATTTGCTACCTTAAATTCTGTGCAAGAGCAAACTTCTTTCTTCTTAAACTTTTTCTTCTAAAAAAATTTTAAAAAAATATTTCTCTTCTCAAAAATTATAAATAAAATAAAATAAATAATCAATTTTTTCAAATTCAAATTTTAATATTTTCAAAGTTCCAAGAAATAAAAATCACAAAACTAATTTTCTCTAATTTTTCAAAAATATTTTTCATGAAAATCAGGCATAATCTTTTCTAAAAAAAATCCAAAAATATCATAATTTTTTTCATAAACTTAAAATGCATTGAAATTGATTTTTAGAACTACGTAGCTTTGATTTCCTCACTGCACCTGAGGATACTAGGAGTGGGAACCGGACCCGTCAAGTCCAAATAAATTTCCGGATCATTTTTTTTTCATTTATTTCATGAGACAAAAAAAAAACTTTTTAAATAAATCATTAAAAATAATTTTTATTTAGAATGAAATAAATATTTCTAAAAGTTAATTATAATTTTGCACAATTAATTAGAAGGTAACCGTTTTTTACGGACGTCATAGGGTGCTAATACTTTCCCTATGCGTAAACAACTCCCGAATCCAAACTGGTTTCAAAGATCAAAATTTCAAGTTTTTCCAAAATTTCCTTTAATAAATTTTGGTGGCGACTCCTCTGTTTTTTAATTAAAATTTCCTTATTCGCTGTCCCGTCGTGATTCCGGTTACGACAACCCTCACTTAAGGCATAGGTAACCTTCTTTCCTATAAACTGGAGTTCACAATTTGCAGTTAATATATCATACATTTTCATCTCTAGGAAAACTACTGTAGAAATTATCTCCTAAAACTTTCACCTCATCATTTTCTCCAATTATATATCTTCTCTCAGAATAACCCACTTGCAGCCATGATCTTTTAGTTGCTCCAGGCTACAAGAGTTAAATAGAAATAAATGTTCAAAGAACCATAAGAAGATAACAATATAATCAATTTGAATACATTCAAAACCATAATAACAAGAACATGAACAGGCAACTCCTTCACCATAAAACGTTTAGGGGAAAAAGAATAATGTTAAGCTTGAAATGAACTAGTAGCAGGACTAAAAGTAATACCTAAATTAAAGATCAAAACAGTACAAAACCAATTTAGGAGGAGAAAAGTTAGTATTAACTAGCTCCAATTTCAAAAGAACTTGTACATGCAAAATCTTATAATTAATATTACAATCTACTCCAATACATGCCTACTTAAACCCTAAGGTGAAGTTAAAACCTAGGGAAACACAAGTCCATAAAAGGTGGTAATATAACATGTACAAAAATATATTTATTAATGCTAATGTTTCAATGAAGTACTCATAAAGAATATAAGATGTTGGTCATGTTGTGTGCATGCAATTGGAGATTAGTTTGAAGCTTTTATGTGACTTGTTACACTTATGTCTTTAAGACATAACATGAAACTTCAGTGCACATATTGCATGATGCAAAAAGTATTAGAAGTTATTCACTTTAAGAGTCAATTAAAAAACTTTCAAAAATTATATCAAATAAAATAAAAACTATGCTATGAAATAAAACAACATATTTTTCCCAAAACAAAAAAAGAATTTCAGCTTAATATAACAATTATGACTTATAAGTAAAAGATTTTGTAATAAGGTCAAAGAAATTCAAAGTAAATCATACAAATAAAATCTCTTACTCAAATTGAACCGGAGAAAACAAGCTTTAGTCAAAAAGAATATTTTACAGCCACTTTTGTCTTGGTTATAGCACCTGCAATTTAACTATTGCATATAAAGACTATTCATTAACCTTTACCTAATAACTTAATTTTTGGAAGAGATGGTCTCATGACAAAAACAAGAAAATTCTATTCAGATTTTGAAGACAAGTTTGATTTAAGAGAACATCAACATTTTACCTTCAATTTTAGTTTTCAGCTCTTTTTCTTTTAGGTTAAAAAAAATCTCTTTAAAACTGTTATATCAGTAATCATTACCTAATAGGCCTAACTTACTGCATAAAAAAGATAACTCCCAAGATCAATTGACATGTCAAACTTAACAGAAAAGGGCAAGCTAACCTGGTTTCTCCAGTGAATGCCCCACCTTTTCCCACCCAAGAATTCTAGGCAGAAATCTCAATTCTATCTGTAATTGAATTTTTCACTTGATCAATGTACATAAAGGGAGGGGCAACAATAACATCTCTAATTCTCATAAAATTGGAAAGGATTAGAAAATAGAACAAAAAATCAAATACAATTAGCAAGGTTGCTATCTTTTTTTTTTCAATTAAAATAGCTACTAGAGATCTAATCCAGTTTAAATGATAGAAAAGGTCCAGTTACAACCATATGTCAAACAAGTAATGCATAATTTAAGAATGAATATTTGTATTTCATCAGCATTTTGCCATCCCAAATGTATAACATAGGGAAAAAAATCTATTTTCAATCTCAGTAACTGATATTCTTTTATTGGTGATGCAAATTTTGTCATTCTTTTTATTTTCACATTTCATGCAATAAATTTCGAGATAAGCACACATTAGCTTCCATTAGTAAAGACCTAAAGATAAGCATCTTTTTCCATAGCCAATGATAAATAAGTTTTATTGGTGATGCAAACTTTCTTTTCCTCTTTAAACATTGGTATGATAAACCTGTAAGTAAGAATATATCAAATTAGTAGATATTCTATTGAGGAATTATGACATCAAATGCTTGAACATAATTATGTAATTGACAAAAATGTTGTTGCACCATCTATTGATCCTAATTATGTTTGATGAAGAAAATATATGATGTGAATATTGAAGAAATGGATAAGGACTGGGTAATAAAAGTGATACAAATTGTATTTATGCATAATATAATCAATATACTTATCAAATGAATAATTTCATTGAGAGAGAGCATACATATTTTTGTAATTTTGTATAAGATATAAGTTACACTCAGGTACTTTA
This sequence comes from Canavalia gladiata, assembly GCA_037954105.1. Lineage (NCBI taxonomy): Eukaryota > Viridiplantae > Streptophyta > Magnoliopsida > Fabales > Fabaceae > Canavalia > Canavalia gladiata. The sequence goes on along the minus strand of CM075661.1, from coordinate 14,984,932 downwards.
ATTATTTATTTTAGTTTTTAAGGTTTGATAAGACATTAATGAACATATATTCATAACTTATATGAATATGATTTTTATGAATTTATGATTTACATCTGTATTTTGATTTATATTTGTGAATATTTTAATTATACATTTTTACTAATAGATACATCATGTACATTGAAAAAAAAAATAGAGCATGAACCACACACTTTATTAAATTATATCATTGTGTGCAATTAATGTTATAACTACTTATTCCTGTGAATATAATAAAGAGCCATATATGACTTCACTTTAAAAGGAAAACATTTGGATGAATAAGAATGTATTGAACAAACATCCTATTTAATTTGTTTCCTTGAGAATTGAGTCAAGTTTTTTTATAAAATCATGAGAAGATCTCCAATTAAAAGATGAATTACAACCAAGTAAGAAAATGAAAATAGTTGAAAAAATAAGTGTATTTGTATATATTTTTTCATGGATGCTTCAAATGGGAATGTTGGAAAGTGATTTCAACATTTTGGTGAGGTCATTAGTAAGATATTTTGTAAAGTTTTACAAGTCATCAATAATAAAACAATGATTGGAAGAATTTTATTAGTAATATCACAAAACTAAAGGATTCTGCCTTTAGTTTTGTATCATCTCAAATGGTTAACAATTAACAATACATTCTTTATTTAAGGATAAATATAATTTTATTTATTTATTTATTTATATAATAATTTTTAATTGACGTTATTATTTTAATGTATTATGATAGAAGTGTAATGAGTATATTGATGATATATATATATATATATATATATATATATATATATATATATATATATTATTGAGGTAAATCAAATGTGTTATATAAGGACTCTATCTTCAACCTAATAACTATTTATGACTTCAATATGAGTTTCAGGTTTTTATCGATTGAATGATAAAGATATGCTAATGGTATACATGTTTTTTTTATATGTTTGATATGTTAAAATTAAACTTACAAAACCCACCATAAAGTATTATTTTTTACAATAATATGTTATATAATTTAATGTTACATTGTTTTTTTTATATACAAATATTATTTAGTAAATAAAGAACATTCAAATAATAAAGAATATTTGATGCCTTATCTCAATATAAAATACCATAATCTCTATTTAAATATATGTTTAAAAAATTTTCAACCATACATATTTCTCCATTTGAAGTTGTATTAAATTTTTTAAAAACATTTTAAAGAAAAAAAAAATGAAAGATCCTGTATAATGTCATAAGACAACCTAAAATCTAAAAATGATATATAATTTTGTGATAAATATTTTTATATTATATAATTATATTCAAATCACCTTAAAAAATAATATAATATTTATCATTTAAAAAAACATTCAAATTGTATATTTCATAATAAATTTTTAAATATTTTTTATAAAAATACAATCAATAAACATACAAATGATATATCTATTGATATTCATAAAAGATCTATTAAAATGAAGAAGACTCACAATATTATTGTTAATTTATCATGAAATATTCAGCAATTTATTTTAATTTATTATACAATATTATTTTTTAATATTATTCTTTAACGTTATAGTCTTAATTATTGGATAATTTATTAAATATTTTATTATAAAATATTCTTAAAAATTTTATATAATTAAAAATAAGTATCCTTCTCATAAAAATATAATTGTCAAAATGACTTTAATATTTATTTTATCTTATTTTTATTTTATAAAAATATATAAAAATAGAAACAAATAAAAAAATTTATTATTCTAATTTCAATGTAATAAATTATTTAAATAAAATATGATAATAAATTTTATAATTAATTATAAATTTATAATACTTAAACTTTAAGATAATAATTATATTTTATTTATCATATTTTTTCTTTATCTATTAATTTTATTATATACTTCTAATTTAATCGGCCAACCTTTTATCTTTTTAACTATCAACTCACTCATTGCTTAATTTTACCTAACAAAAGCTTAATATCTTCGCGACTACGTTTGGTGAGGCGAAAAATATTCATGCCAACTATCAAAACACCATTGCCAATTACAGATGTAAACGTAGGGACACGGACATTGATCAAGTAAGCTGCCAACTGGCTAATGAATCATGTCAAGGAATGAGTCATTCCATCTGTTGATACATTACTCCGGGAACATAAGTGAAGTGCCAGCAACAAATATTCTTTTAACACTTTTTCATCATATTTTTTATTGTTGATAAAAATTTGCGTGAATCTTATTATATTATATAACATTCATTTTTAAATAATAAAACTTATATAAATTAAAACTAATAATAAAAGATATATTTAAAAACATGCTACTAATATTTTTTGTTTTCGCCATAACACTAGTGTGGATAAATTTATCCTTTCATACTATAATTAAGGCTTTATAAGGATAATATCACTATCACTATATGATGATTTTAAGGTTTAGAATAATTTCACTTTCAATTAATAAAATACTTTACTGATTAATTTATCAAAACAAATTAATTATATGCAATCATTTTTAATTAGTTTAATTATATTTAAATATTTTAATTTAATCTTTGCATAATTTTGGTTTTTAAATTTTTTAGTAATATTGGTTCTTTGTTTTTAAAATTAGTAAATATAGTTTTTATTTTTATCTAAAAATTTATAATTATTATTTTTATATTTAATATTTTTACAAATTAAATTGATGGAATCATTTTCTACTCAAAATTCACCGATTAAAATATTAACTAAATTTCATCCCAAAAAACACTTAAAATTTCTTTCTTAAAATCCTAATATCACATATTATAAATTTTTATTAAATTTATACAATTTTTTAAAAATTATTTTATATTTCAACATCATTATAATTTTTTTCCAAAAAAATAGATAAAATAATACTTTAAAATTTATAAATTTAAAAAATTAACGGACGCTAAATCTGTTAAATTTTAAAATTAACGAAACCAAAATTAATAAAAAAAATTAGATATCAAAGTTATATAAAAATAAATCTAAAAAGATTAAAATACAATTAAAACTTTGTAATTGTGTGCAAAATATTTACGAAAATATATAATATATTTTTGTCTTAAAAATTATATTTTACAGAAATTATATTTTTAAGCATATAATTATTAAGCATGTTACAAATATATTTAATATGTTAAAAATAATTTTAAATATATTAATGTAAATATTGATAAAAAAACTACATCTTTATAAAATTATTAGATTTTCATATTTTATAAAAATATTTCAATAAAAAATTTAAAAACTTTTCAATAATATTAATATAAGAAAATATTTTTAAATTTTTCATACAAGTATAAATTTCTAAATTAAGATTTTAAAAAAATTAAAATAGTCCTTCCAAATATCCCTGAATGCTGACAAGACATTCATTTGATTTTAAACCTCATCTTATTTCGGAAAATAAGAATGTATTGGGAGAACAGTTTCATCTTAACCGGGAAAAAATCGAGCCCTGTAACCACTGTTTCCCTTTTGTTGGTTCAGTATTATGACTGGATCAATCATTTATGTCATGTTATTTAACATTTATTTTTGTTATGCAATTGTTTTTTATAACCAATAACAATCGAACAGACACGAGTCCGAATTATATATAGTTTGTTGGAGTTGATGCACCCACTACATGCAGTTCTCTGCAAATGTATAAAGCTACTTTTTACCCGCTCCGTTTAGTTCCCTTAATATGATAGGAGAGAGAGAGGATGAGTAAATATTAAAAATATAATTAATATTTATTTTATTTGTTTAAGTTTATATAAATTTTATATTTTATCATTAATAATTTAATAGATATAAATATATATAAACAATCATAACTAATATTTTTTAAATTAAAATTGACTCATAAATAAAAATATTTTTTTATTTTCTTTCGGTAAAAAATAAGAAAATATTATTTATAGTTTTTAGTATTTTACAAAATAAATATTAAAATAAAAAATATATTTTATTACTTTAAAATTTTTTAAATTATTTTTATTTTTATTTAATAATTAATTATAAGCATAAAATAGAAGATTATGTTTAATATAATCATTCATAATTTCAGATAAGAAGTTGGAAATTTCTCCATATCAAGATTTTTCATTTTTCCATTTAATTACTAAAACACCCCCAGTAGATGATGGAATACCCAAGTTGAGTTCCGACGACTATTATGGTGTGTCCGAAAAGTGATTGTACGGCGTTTATTTTTCTGCTAAATCCCTAAATTTTCTCCTCCTGCCACGGTGACACCGACGATGCTCTCCTCCAAGCCCCCGCGCCGGAAAATTGTTCCGGCGAACGGCGATGACTCCGCTGATAAACTGGACCAGCTCCTTCTCTCCTCTGCAATCTGCAATAACGAGGACTTAGGCTCCTTCATCCGCAAGGCGTTCGCTTCCGGCAAGCCGGAGACGCTTCACCACCACCTTCGGCACTTCGCTCGCTCCAAAGAATCGGAGATCGAAGAGGTCTGCAAGGCTCACTACCAGGACTTCATCCTCGCCGTCGACGACCTCCGATCCCTCCTCTCCGACGTCGATTCCCTCAAGTCCTCCCTCTCTGACTCCAACTCCAAGCTTCAGTCTGTCGCTCGCCCTCTCCTCTCCTCGCTCGACGCCTTTGTCGAAACGCGAAACATTTCAAAGAACGTCAACCTCGCCATCGAATCGGTCCGCACGTGCGTTAAGCTGATGGAGGTTTGCTTCCGTGCGAACCGCCACCTCTCCAACGACAACTTCTACATGGCGCTCAAGTGCGTGGACACGATCGAGAGGGAGTACTTGGACAAAACGGCGTCGTCGACACTTAAGAGGATGCTGGAGAAGAAGATTCCAGAGATTCGGTCGTACATAGAGAGGAAGGTTAACAAGGAGTTCGGGGACTGGTTGGTGGAGATCCGAGTGGTGAGTCGCAATTTGGGGCAATTGGCCATTGGTCAAGCCTCGTCGGCGAGGCAGAGAGAAGAGGATCTCAGAATCAAACAGCGCCAAGCGGAGGAGCAGAGCAGGCTCAGCGTGAGGGACTGCATTTATGCTTTGGAGGAAGAGGATGAAGATGGAATCGCCGGTGGGATCGGAGAAGACGGTGGTGGACTTGCCGGATTTGATTTGACTCCGTTGTATAGGGCTTGCCATATTCACCAGACGCTAGGGTTAGAAGATCGGTTTAAACAGTATTATTTTGAGAACCGGAAGCTTCAGTTGACTTCGGACTTTCAGGTATCGTCGATGACTCCTTTTCTTGAGTCGCATCAGACATTCTTTGCGCAAATTGCAGGGTTCTTTGTGGTTGAGGATCGGGTGTTGAGGACTGGGGGTGGGTTGATATCGAAAATGGAAGTTGAGAATCTCTGGGAGATTGCTGTTAGCAAAATGTGTTCTGTGTTGGAGGATCAGTTCTCCAGAATGCAAACTGCTAATCACCTTTTGTTGATTAAAGACTATGTGAGTCTTTTAGGAGTGACCCTGCGGAGATATGGGTACCCCATTGATGCGTTGCTTGATGTTTTGAGCAAACATAGGGATAAATATCACGAGCTCCTTTTGTCTGACTGTAGGAAGCAGATAGCGGAGGCCATTGCTGCCGATAAGTTTGAGCAGATGCTCATGAAAAAGGAGTATGAGTATTCCATGAATGTGCTTTCTTTCCAGATACAAACATCGGATATTATACCTGCTTTTCCTTATGTGGCGCCGTTTTCATCGACTGTGCCTGATTGTTGCCGCATTGTGCGGTCCTTCATCGAGGATTCTGTGAGTTTCATGTCGTACGGTGGGCAGCTTGAGTTCTATGAGGTAGTTAAGAAATATTTAGACAGGCTTTTAAGTGAGGTTTTGGACGAAGCTTTGGTAAAGCTTATCAATACATCAATAAGTGGTGTCTCCCAAGCAATGCAAATGGCGGCAAATATGGCTGTACTGGAGCGTGCATGTGATTTTTTCTTTCGCCATGCTGCACAGCTTTCAGGGGTTCCTTTGAGAATGGTGGAGAGAAGCAGAAGGCAGTTCCCCCTGCGAAAAGCTCGTGATGCTGCAGAAGAGATGCTCTCTGGGCTACTCAAAGCCAAAGTTGATGGATTTATGACCTTGATTGAGAATGTAAACTGGATGAGTGATGATTCACCTCAGGGTGGAAATGAATACATAAATGAGGTCATAATTTATTTAGAAATTTTGGTTTCAACTGCTCAACAGATATTGCCATCTCAAGTCCTTAAAAGAGTTTTACAGGAAGTTTTTGCTCACATCTCGGAGAAAATAGTTGGGACTTTAGTTGGTGATTCTGTTAAGAGATTTAATGTGAATGCTATTACTGGAATTGATGTAGACATTCGGCTCTTAGAATCTTTTGCTGAAAATCAGCCCCCCCTTTTCTCTGATGGGGATGTTGATGTGCTGAAAACATCACTTTCTGAGTCAAGGCAACTAATTAATTTGCTGTTAAGCAATCATCCCGAGAACTTCTTGAATCCAGTAATCAGGGAGAGGAGTTACAATACTTTGGATCACAAGAAAGTGATGACTGTTTCAGAGAAGTTGAGGGATCCTTCTGATCGGCTCTTTGGAACCTTTGGTAGTCGTGGAGCCAGGCAGAATCCAAAAAGGAAATCATTGGATACGTTGATAAAAAGACTTAGGGATGCTAGCTGATTAAGCTTATATAGCTGTAGGTGAGGTACTTCCCCTTCTTTATCATTTTCTTGTTTTGTTTTTTGTTCCATTTTAACTATGAATTATTTAATAGTGAGTTGTGGATAAAATTATTTGGTTAAGATCAGCCTATTGCTTTTGTCCAATTGCATTTTAAGATTTTCCAAAATATTTGTATGAAATGTATAATTCTTATGTTTTTTTCTTTTTGGGATTTGATTTAAATACTTTTAATATCATGTTATTGTATCTGTTCTGAACTCTATATCAGACTCCTGCTTGCTAAAATGCCTTTGATGTGTAACATGATGTATGCCTTTTCTGAATAGCAGATGGTGTTTATTCAGCTTTCATCGATCTAGGTCCAGAAGACTAGAACTCCTGCTAACTTACCTCAGATTTATCAATATATCACAATCATTGCCTTGCCATTTTGTCTTTTTTAATCAACTTTATTCTTGTATTGTACCACATTCTTTAGTTGTAAACCTTTTTATCAGAAAATTGAAAAGTTTGCCATGTTTTAACCTATTCTTCTTCGTATTTGGCCAATGATCAACGTGGGTTAAGATTACTGGAGAGACATTTCTAAGACTCATGATTAATAGCCTTAGTCCTTGGGTAGTGAAATAGAAACGAGGTTACTTTTCCATTTGTGTTGTCATGATTGTAGGTCATACTCAAGATCGTATGAGGGTCTATTAAAAGACAGCAATTATGAAGGGAAAACACAGCACTTCTTAATATAAATATTGTATACGAATCCTTGAGCCAAATTGAGTTAGAGAAGCTCTGTAGCTGTTGAACATAATCAATTCCAAGCCAATTGAAACCCAATTTGTGACTGAGGCTGTCATGGGATGCAAACAGGAATTGTTGCTCCAAGTCAAAACCAAAACATCGGATTTCAAAGTTCTTTGTAAAGTCTAAACCATACGAAGTTAAGAGGAGCCATGAACGATAAAAGCTTAAGCTATTAGGTGAAGACATATGAATGGTTATATATTATTTTTCTTAAGAGCAAGAGTTCAAATTTATATTATGGGGGAAAATATATTTGGAGGAGCTAGTTATTAATTGACCTATACAAATGATAAACTGAGCTAGAGTTCTATTGATTATGTTGTGATTTCCTTAAATTCTTCTATCAAACTGCTAACAAATTTTCTGTAATATGATATAATGAAAATTTTGGGACATAGTTCTATACAATTGAAAACTACATTGTTGTGATGATCTTTGCAAATGTCGCATTCACATCCATTGATGTGAATTTATATGACTCCATTTGAATCTTACATAATTCACATTTGTTTTAATAATATGGCCGATGACTCAATCATTCATGAGGCTGCCATGAACTTTTAGTTAACTGTTTCCAGAAACGATATGATTGAAATTATGATAAAATATATGTACATATATAAAAAACTATAAAGATGTTAAAATCTCAATGGTTATTTTTCTAATCAATTTTTATAACTGCATTTTTATCTTTTTAAGTGCAATCCCACTTTTTAGAAGAATCAAATTCATACATAAATATACATACGTACACACACGTGTGTGTGTGTATATATATATATATATATATATAGATTTAAAAGATGTGTCAAATGATAGGATATAAGTTATGTGAGAGTAGGAGAAACAAATACTGGTCATTAGATTTTATCATAGACGATCAAGATTAAACCACACTAGTCATGTGAATATTTTAAAAGAGTCACATGGCTTTTTTTAAGTGATCATGTTATTTGAAAGAAAAAAATTCATCCTGGTTGTGAATATATAAACAGAAAATGTATCAAATGAGAGGGTCTATGTTATGTAAGAGGAATAAACATTGGTCATTTTCTATTAGATCTTATTATAAATGATCAAAACTAACACACAAGTCATATGAGTATTTTAAAAAGTCATGACTCTTTTAGGTGATCATGTGACTTGAAAAACATTTTAATCATGATTATATATGTATGGTTGTATGATCTATATTTATTGTTCTTACTCTCATACAAAAATAACTTTTATATCCATATAGTGTGTCTATTTGAATAGGGCAGGAAGCGAACTTACAAATTGATGATCATATATTTAGCTACTGTGATTGTTTGTTATTCCTTGCCCTCTTTGAATTGGCACTCCCTAATAAATTGGAAATTCAAAGTTTGGAGAACTACATGAGTTAATATGATAATCTCATATTTTTTAAAGATGGAACGAATAATACTAGATAGTCATGTTATTTTTCTAATCAATTTTCATAGCTGCATTTTATCTATTTAAAATATCCCGCATTTTAGAAAAGTTAAATCCATATATATATATATATATACATCAAATAAGAGGATTTATGTTACTTGAGAATGAGAGGAATAAATACTATTTATTAGATCTTATCATAAATGATCAAGATTAAAATACATAAATTGTGTATTTTAAGAGGTACATGATTTTTTTTAAGTGATCATGTGATTTGAAAATTTTTATAATTTTATCCATGTATCTATAATTGTACAATTCAGATTTATTGCTCTCATTTTTATATAAAAATAACTTTCTTATTAAGTTTATTTTTTTATATATGTATTTGGTCGGGGTTGTAAGGAAGCCTACTTATAAATTGAGGATCACATATTTAGCTACTCTGATTGTTTTCTATTCTTTACCCTCTTTGAATCGACACTCCCTAATAAAAAGCGAATTCAGAGAATTGGAGAACTACAGGAATTAATGAGAATGCCATCTCTTTTAAAGATGGAGTCATCTTTAAAGTGCTACCATTGTATTGACTCTCAGATGGTTGGTTTGTCTTCACCCTTGATTTTATATGAATGATTGATGTCCACCATTTTGACTCACCAAACAATGGGACAATTACCTCTAAATCGTAAGAAAGTTCAGTGTAATTGACAGTGAACTTTACTCATTCGGAATATTTCTCTCTTTCACATGAAGTTGCCGAAGATTGATGTCTTTCAGAGTATCTATTTCGGATTTGTAAGATTGTCCAAGTTCAGCCCCAACACCAAATCGATAATTTGGTTAGATCCAATCTTTAGTATCTCATCCTAATATCCTAATGCATCTCTTAATAAGTCTTTTACAGATCCTTCTGGGTTATGTTATTCTTATATGACCTTAACCTGTTTGGATTTGGATTTCGTCACACTAGTTTTGATCATGTCATGACAGAGAAAGAGAGACAAAGTATAGTGGGATCCAATCTTTATTAATTTTGTTGTTGTATTTTCTCTTTCGTAATGTAATATTGTCATGCTACATGTTAATATGAAAGAATTCAATTTCTAACGGTTTCTCTTACGATGTTGAGTGATTTGATATACTGACACAATTGATTTTCTTGCACATAACCAAACGAAATAAGAATCATAAGATGCCTGTAACCAGTTGCCCTTTGTTTCTTTATGACCTTCACTTTTTATCTGTTACATGTCATTTTTAATTCACAAATATTATTATGGCTGCGAAAAATAAAAGCGTAGGAATATCCTGATCAGCATATTTCTCTAAAATCGAAATGATGAAAATTGACCGTTCCAATGGTTCGGGCCCAATATCCAAGCGTGTATAGTCCACACTAACTGGAACACCCTTCACGAACTGACCAAAAACAGCCCTTCAGAATTAAGCAATTTGCCCGATGGATGGCCATTTCTCCAGAGGTTACACGATGGTATGGATTTCCTTTCTTGACATTTTTTTAGCAAATTGTGATATTCAAAATCTCATCTGTCGTCGAATAGCATTTCAAATCCAATTTTTCTTAACAAAAAACAAATCCTATTTTTCTATTTTCATTCAAAATTTTGATTTGACCTTTCCAGTCGACTTCAATTGAATATTGCATAGAGTTAAATAGGAAATCAATCACTCAAAACTTAAATCGCTCGCTAAACTAGATCAAAGCACACCGGTTCACACATAATTTTTCTTGTTTTATATTTAATAACAAGTAAATTAGACATATCGGATCAAAATATTTTCTGGGATACATGAGAGTCCAATAGTTGCCCTTTCTCTGCCCACATAGACAAATCCATTTTATAGCACAAATGTCGACTTTAAAAAGCTCCGCCACGAGCTACGCGAGTCACACGCGCTGATAAAATATTAACATTATGTAAGGACAAAAACTTGCAAATCGTAAAAAAGTCAAGCAACACACTTGGTTGAATTTGCAAGTGAAGTTAATATAAAAGAATTATATATATGCATGTGTTCTTGATTAGTTTATGAATTTAATTAATAGCCAGCATAAGCTAACAAATTAAGAAAAACTATATTAAACCTCCGTTTACCCAACAACGAGGACAGGGGAAAATTTATATGCAAGTGAGAGGAAAGTGGATTATATGCCTCAAACAAAAGTGAAGATGAAGTGTTCAGTCATATTTCTTTGTATTGTGTTGTATGCGAGTGTGGCCATTTCAGTGTCGTTAAGCGAACAAGAGCAATTGTCAGTGTACGACGTTGTTGAAAGGTATGATTTCCCAGTGGGTATTCTTCCAAAAGGTGCGATAGGGTATGACCTAAACGAGAAGAACGGGCAATTCACTGTGTATTTCAATGGAACATGCATCTTCGGCATACAATCGTATGAGCTCAAATACAAATCAACCATCAAAGGAGTGATCTCCAAAGGTAGGCTTAGCAAACTGAAGGGTATTAGCGTTAAGGTTGAAGTGTTGTGGCTCAAAATCGTTGAGGTCGCTCGCGACGGCGATGATCTCCAATTCTCTGTGGGTATCGCTTCTGCTGCCTTTACCGTGGACAGCTTTGCCGAGAGCCCTCAGTGTGGATGTGGATTCGATTGCAACAACTTCAATCTAAATGGTGATGTTTCTTCTCTTTAGCTTCATTATTTTGCGCTTTAAATTGTGGGAACAGAGTATAGGCCTCACTGCTGTGCAGTGCAGATCTATCTTTCTGTTGTTTTGTTTCTTTCACTCCTTAATTATGGATCATGATGTTGTATTCCTTTACTTAAATTATGCCTATTATGCTGCTTTGCGGCAACCTCAGAGACACTAAACAATTGGGATGTAAGTGGCACTCGCTGCATTCTCTTTCTCCTGCATAAACTACCCCCACTTCAGCATCACACACTGTCAAGATCTACTTTTTTTCTCCCATCACTGGGTTTCTTTTTAGAAAAAATATCATAATCATGGTAGTGGTTAATGATGCTGTACCAACAATGACCTGTACAGTTAGTAGGTTATAAATTCTTATAAAAATTTTGGTGGAAGAAGTAAAATTTGTTTTGTTTAGAACAAATTAGTCTCCGGCCATCGACTTAGGGATTAAAAAAGTGATGATTTCTGATAAATGTAAATATAATTTTAAAGATAATCATGCAGTTGTTGATTTTTTTAATTTGACCGTTGGCCGACAAGACCCTTATCCTTTGTCTTTGTGTGGACGTACTACACTTTTTAAAAAATTAATTTCAGATGTTGAAATTCACAAAGTTAAATTTGTAAACATAATTTAACAAATGTGGACCATTGAATCATAATTAGACCTTTCCATGAGTTTCTAACTTTAGATTGTGGCCCCAATGTATATATAGTTGGTGCTTAATATAACTTCAACTTCATAGTATGATCTTTACTTTATTATTTTTTTGGTGAAGACAATGTGATCTAAGATGGTAAATGGTAATTTAAAGATGGCAAAATGAACCACTCATACTACATTGGGCCGGCTTGATATGGACTGCGAGCAAGACCGAACAAAAAAAAAGATTTATTTTAAACTTAAAATTTAATTTATAAGGCTACATTTATTGGATGGGTACAGATCAGTTCAGTTCAGCTGGCCCATTTTGCCAGCTATTTATGAGTATGAGTCTGTTTTTATATAAAATGATGAAAATAATAATATTTGTTTATTTATTATTATCATCTGAAAAATGTTGCTACTTCTTTATTTATTTATTTATTTATTATTATTGCATATTTTATTTTATTTTGTCTCCATAGTATCACATATATGTTCTGTTTGGAGAGGTCACTAGCTCGCCATCGACAAGAATTCACGGAAAAAATGTCATGTTTGTGTTTTTACATAAATGAATAAAGGGAAACAATAAATCAATGTTTGGGTTACTATTTAGGTTAAAATGTACTCAATCCATTAAATACAAATATTAAAGGCTGTACATATTTTTATTTTAAAAATTTGAAAAACTAATTAGACTAAATTACTTATTTAACCTTTGCATGTGACATCTATTTTTAATTTGATTTCTATACTTCAAAAATTTGTAATTAAGTATGAAAAATGATCTATGTGTAAAAGAACTTTTGGATAAACCTTCAAACTAAAAAAATAACAATAAGGTAATATTAATCATATTAATAAAAAGAGACATATATCATATAAATATTGCTTCGAATTTCTATCTTTAGATTTACAAAAATAAAAATAAAAAACTTTTATAATATGAATTTGCTTAACGACTCAAATATTAAGCTTATGATTGACCTGGAATTTTATAAAAGGAACAATTCCTACATCAGTAGCTAAACTCTCATACAGTCTTACTATGCTACAACTTACAACACATAGGACTTGGATGTTGAATTTCCCTTAAGTTGTCCATTAGAGTCCTTATCTTTAATCAGATTAAGTAGGCTCGACAAGATCAAAATGGTAACTCAGGGTACGGCATAGTGGCATAATGCTCGTCCAATTTTGGGCTTAGACTTGATTTTTACATTAGAGATAATGGCACAGAGGAGTAGTCTCAATGTGAAAAGAGTAAACAAGGAGGGAGTGGTTTTGATTAAAGAAGGCTCTCTATCTTCAAAGCATCTTTCAGGGCTTTTTCGCTGCCTTTTTCAGCTGTCTACAAATTTGAAGTCACTTTTATATTTTTACAAGCTTTTTTGCCTCTTTTTCTTTAAGGTCTTTCTCCATTTATGTTGCATGCCTTTTTATTTTTACCAGATTAAAATAGAAAGGACATTGTAATCTTCATTTTGTGCTTTAAATCCGGATGTGTAAAACGTTATCCTAATGCGTTCACATTTAACAACATACGAAACTCGAAGTTGCCTCGAATCCTCGATGGTGAATAGACCATTGAGACGTGTCTTTGTATGGTGATTGGTGCAATACTTTATTCCTTTCTCACAAGTTTCGACCGATCCATTCAGAATTTCTCTTCACTCTCAAGAGGAAAAAAATTTTTGGGCTGAAACATCAGTAGTCCCTTAAAATCAAAGCCGTCAATGTTGAAAGTGTTACTTGCACTTTTTTTTTTATTCTTCATACTTTTTCCCTTCCTATATGCTAAGAGATTCCTTTTTGAATCCCTTAATTAAGCATGATCTCCTTAGCGGCCTTGTGCAGTGTCTCCCAATCACTTCAAACTACGGGGTTATCAATTATGATCAATGTGAATCTCACTCTGAACTTCCCTGTCCACTATTTGTGTAAACGTGACATGGTTCGATAAGGTAGTTCAAAAAGCAAAAACCTTTTCAAGTAGATTCCCAAACGAACATTAGGTAATATTGAATGGTAGTGGTGATTAGGGAGTCATTATTTTCTAATTCTATTGAATGGTGGCTATCAAATTGTCTGTCAATTGATTTCCACTTAAGTAAGTCGGTTGTAGAAGTGCACCTGCCAAACCATACCCTATGGCATATTTTGCTAAAACTAATAAAGTCAAAAGCAATGTTTGGCAATTTAATTAAACACAACGCGAAATTAAAATTAGATTGCATCTAACATTTTTATTGATTCGACTTATGAATAAAGGAATAGGCACACCACATAAAGAAAGTTCATAGGTTTAGCGATTTAGGCAGAAACATGATAATGGTTGAATATGCGCACGATACGATCAAGCAAGAAAGAATGTATTCTCTAATTCTGAATCGAATCGAATCGAATTCAGAGCAATCAATTTCTGATACGTGGGAAAACTTCCAAAGTTTATGGTGGGAAATGGATTTCAAGTTGAACCAAGAATCGGCGTACCTGATTTTCTTATCACGTTCTTTCTTTTATTCTACAATTAGAGTTAAAAGACAAAGTAGTACTGGCTGAGACATTGTTGAGTGTTTGGACAACAAGTTCAGCTTTATCCACATGCAAGAGTTAGAAAATGGAATCCCAATAAAGTATTGTAACCGGGGTTGTTTCTTGCTTGGGCGGCTTCAAGCAAAAATCGCTACATCATTGCCCTATGTTGTGACTGCAAATTATTTTTATTTAATAGTATTTGTTTTATTGATTTGTACCGTCCCAGCCAGAATCCATCAACAACTTGAACAGTATTCGTTATACGCCAAAAAAATTGAAAACGACCGAACCCCTCTACAATCCACTTCATCTTAAACTTACTTGCCAGACACGGTTCGTCTACTATATCATTTATTTAATATTCCTGACCAACAAAACGGGACTTGTTTCCGATTTGCATTTGAGTTCTTTTTCTTTAATTAAACATATAAAAGTAAGAGGGATAAAATCCAACGTGATTTTCGTGTCAAATCAATTGCTTCTAAAATCATTCGCTGGGTTAGCCATGCGTTAACTCACCGTGGTTCCTCTAAATTGTTTTATATCATAAATAAAAATAATAATATAATATTAGAAATAAAGTTATAAGTTTTTATTATTATTTTGTGAAAGTGATATATTGATGAATGTGTGTAGTTTGTTCCATTTTGTTATAAATTATTTTTCTATATTTTTTATTTGATTGCTTGCATTCATGATAGACACTGGGGATGGAAGTAAACAAAACTGTCCGACATGACATATGGTTTGGTTCGTTTAAAATCTAGTTTGGCTCAGCTTATTCAATAAATAGATACGTTCAGATTTGTTAAAAAGTCTTTTTAGATAAACAAGTCATGCTTCTAAAAAAGCCTATTTAACCTATTCAGGGATCTATTTATATTTATACATTATATATTTATATTTATTTTAATATATTATATTTGTATAATATTTATTTTATATTTTATTTACATAATATATATATATATATATGTTTTAGGCTTATTTAATAGCTTTTTTATTTTATAGATTTTAAATTTGCAAGTCTTTTTAATAATTATTTATATAGGTTTTAAGTCTATTTATTGATTTTTTTTGTTATGCAGGCTTTTAAACAAGCTTGCAGGCCTTGTAGGCTTTAAATCAGGTCAGACCTTGACAAAAAAAAAAAAAAAGCCTTTAACAGGTAACATGCCCAGACTCAAGTCTCAAAATTTTTAAACACACCAGACTTGAACACTCAAAGCCTAACTCAGTTCAGTCTACTTTCATCCCTGTGGACAATCATTCACCGCGATATTTCACGTATAAAAAACTCGGTTAATGTATCTTCATTGAATAATGTTTAACTCTTATCTTTATTTTATCTTTCGTTTCAAATTGTAATCCAATACATAACTTATCTCCTATACACCAATTGAAAGGTGCATTAAATCCAAATAAGTTTATATCTTTATCATCATGTTCCATACAAATGTTTATAGAATGTGAAGAACTATTTCAAAAATGTTCATTTTCTCCATAAATTATTTAAACATGTTAATATAAAAAATTAATTTACAATATGTTACATGTTTGCCATTACCTAATTGTATTATTTGTTTGTATCCAAATAAAAATAAACCAATTGAAAAAATTATCGGACTAGCTTTCATTAGACTCAGAGTAGGACTAGCACTCGTTATTAAATTTGGTTGTTATCCTTCATCTGAATAAGTTAGATTATTCCAGTCAACACCTTCATCAATATCGTCATTATCCTCACTACTTGATCATGTGGGTGGAAACCATAATTTGGATCGTCACAATCATCATCTGATAGATTTAAACCTTCGTCAGAAGTTGCTTACAAAAATAATTTTTTAATTAGTAAAGGTTTTAAAATAATTTCACAAAAAAATTATCAATATTTATGTATACATACATCCATTAACTTACCAATTATTGGAAGATAATCTTCCACAACTTCAGTATTAAAACCATCATGTTGTATCAACATTGTTGAAATGTCAATCATATCAATCTCGACATAAATCTCTAATGCTAATATTAACGACACTCACAAGCATTAATTATGAATTTAACATCTTCTTCATATATTTGAAAACCATTATATTCAATTTTGTGAGTTAAAATAAAAAACTTTCCTATTAAAGAAGAAATTACTTGATTTAGTGAAAGCTTTAATTTTTTATAATTTTTTGTTGAAGTTCACTAAGATTTATATCTCTTTTAACATGATTGACCTTTTTACTTCCTTCAAAATTAAATCTATTTTCTCCTTGACAAATTTTATATTTGAATATATGATAATAATAATTTTACTCATATTAACATAAATTTTTTAAACTACATACATAACATATTTATTTTTTCAAACTTTTTAAAAAAATAAAATAAATCCGTTAATATTCAAAATAAAAATAAGACAACAAATTATAAAACAAAATAAATTCAAACTTGCACAAAAATGAAAATAATATTACACTTTTGTAAATATAATTTAAACTAAATACAAATCACAATATCTAGAATACCACTGAAACAAGAATGGTTTAATAATTTTTTTTGAAACACATTATATCACTAAATGCATATAAACATAAATTCAATAATGTTTAGAGAAACTTTCATTCATCCAACGACATGAATGAGTCATATTATACAAGCAAAAATATTAATGTGGCGTATCCTGAAATAATGTGACCACAGATGTGGCGCATGATGGACATGATACAACATCTGTTGTGGCATTTCTTCAAGTACTCTCACACCTTGTGACGTATCCTGTGTTGGTCCACTTGTAAACTCTTAATTATGTCTGAGACCCCCAATCGTTAAAATTAACCAAAAATTAAGTTAATTAGAAATTTGAAAAGATATAAAACAGAAAGCATAAAGTACAGAAAAGAGAAAGCAAAAAAGAAAATAAAAAAAAAGAGAAGAGGAAAAAGAAAAAGAGAAAAAAATAAGAAAAGAAAAAAAAAAGAGGAAAGAAAAAAGGAAAATTCTCCTATGTGGGAAAGAAGTCCCACATTGGATAAGAAGGGATTTTTCAATCCCTCCTCCTTCTATATAAGGAGAGATCCTTCACCAAAATGAGGGAGGAGGAGCACTTGAGGGAGGGAATATTTTTTCAGAATTTTTGAAGGGAGGACCTAGGAGACTCTCTACCTCTGCCTTCAAACCAGTTCTTCATCACCTTCCAATCAAGGTTAGATCCTACTTTTATTCT
Source organism: Canavalia gladiata (assembly GCA_037954105.1). Taxonomy (NCBI): domain Eukaryota; kingdom Viridiplantae; phylum Streptophyta; class Magnoliopsida; order Fabales; family Fabaceae; genus Canavalia; species Canavalia gladiata. Next base: position 14,966,979 of record CM075661.1, on the reverse strand, counting down.
GCTTAAGTTTCTTGCTTCTTCTCGGATTTCCGAGCTCATTTTCGTCTCTGGTTTTCGTTTTCATTTTTGATCGGTCAAATGATCTCCGATTTCGATTATTTTTGTTGCGTTCTCTTCGTATTTCTCTCTAGTTTCTGGAATGATATTGTATGTCCAATTTGGATCTGAAATGAAATTTTAATCGCCTGATTACCGAATCATGTTCATCCTGGTGCACAAATGAACCTAGCTTGTTTGATTTGTGCATAACTTGCTCATTTCTGATTGGATTTATGTCAAACCTGTTTTGTTTGATTCATATGATCTATAACTTTCAATTAATCAATTTTAATTTTTCAGATCTACCAAAAATATTTTTTAAAAATTCTGAGATTTGAATTCAAATTTTGGCGCCAAAATCTTGTGTGTTCTTAAGCTTGATCTTCATCTCTGTTTTTCATTTTTGTTTTTAATCGGTCAAATGATCTCCGATTTCCATGATTTTGTTTCTTTTTCTTCTTCTTTATTTCTAGTTTCAGGAATGATATTATTTTTCTAATTAGGATATGAAATCAAATTTTAATCGCCTGATTACCGAAACATGTTCACCTTGGTGCACAAATTAACGTAGCCTGTTTGATTTGTGCATAACTTGCTCATTTTTTATTGGATTTATGTCAAACTTGTTTTTTTTATTCCTATAATCCATATCTTTCAATTGATTGGTTTTTATTTTTCAGATCCATAAAAAAATAGTTTTTAAAAATTATGAGATTTGAATTCCAATTTTGGCGCCAAAATCTTGTGTGTTCTTGATGTTGATCTTCATCTCTGTTTTTCATTTTCGTTTTTAATTGGTCAAATGATCTCTGATTGTGGTTATTTTTGTTGTGTTCTATTTGTCTTTCTCTCTAGTTTCTGTAATGATATTATTTGTCTAATTTGGATTTGAAATGAAATTTCTATCGCTTGATTACTGAAGCATGTTCGCAATTCTTTTCCTTAATTTCAAATCAAGTCAAGTTTATTTCAAATCGAGCCCAATTCAAGCCCAAAATCCAAATCAAGTTTATTTTATTTTAAATCAAGTCCAATTTTATTTCATCAAATTCAAATCAAGTTCATTTTGTTTTAAATCAAGTCCCATTTTGCATTTCTTAATCTCACGCAATGGGCCCTAAAAACGAACTGGTAGCTTTTTCTGCTGTTCGTTGTTTAGAGGTCTGTATGGGTTCAAGTGCAGCTGTAGTTGTCTTGGGCCCTGTGCATATTTGGATTGGAGATTGCCTTTCCTTTTTTTTTCAATGAAATAAAAATCATTTCGCATTCCTCAATCTCACGCAACGAGCCCTAAAAACGAACTGGTAGTTTTTTCTGCTGTTCGTTGTTTAGAGGTCCGTATAGGTCCAAGCGCAACCGTAGTTGTCTCGGGCCCTGTGCATATGTGGATTGGGGATTTCCTTTCCTTTTTTTTTCCAATCAAATAAAAATCATTTCGCATTCCTCAATCTCACGCAACGAGCCCTAAAAACGAACTGGTAGCTTTTTCTGTTGTTCGTTATTTAGAGGTCCGTATGGGTCCAAGTACAGCCGTAGTTTCCTTGGGCCCTGTGCATATGTGGATTGGGGATTGCCTTTCCTTTTTTTTTTATCAAATAAATGTCGTTTTGCATTCCTTAATCTCACGCGACGAACTCTAAAAACGAACTGGTAGCTTTTTCTACTGTTCGTTGTTTAGAGATTCATATAGGTCCAAATGAAGCCGTAGTTGTCTTGGGCCTTGTGCATATGTGGATTAGGGTTGCCTCTCCTTTTTACAAAATAAAAACCTTTCTCATTTTATTCATTGATTTTCAAAAAATAAAAATCTTGTTTTGCAATTCTTAATCTCACGCGACGAGCTCTAAGCACGAACTGGTAGTTTTTTCTGCTGTTCGTTGTTTAGAGATTCGTATAGGTCCAAATGAAGCCGTAGTTGTCTTGGGCCTTGTGCATATGTGGATTAGGGTTGCCTCTCCTTTTTACAAAATAAAAACCTTGCTCATTTTATTCATCGATTTTCAAAAAATAAAAATCTTGTTTTGCAATTCTTAATCTCACGCGACGAGCTCTAAGCACGAACTGGTAGTTTTTTCTGTTGTTCGTTGTTTAGAGATTCGTATAGGTCCAAGTGCAGCCGTAATTGTCTTGGGCCTTGTGCATATGTGGATTATGGTTGCCTTTCCTTTTTACAAAAATAAAAACCTTGCTCATTTTATTCATCGATTTTGAAAATAAAAATCTTGTTTTGCAATTCTTAATCTCACGCGACGAGCTCTAAGCATGAACTGGTAGCTTTTTCTGCTGTTCGTTGTTTAGAGATTCATATAGATCCAAGTGCAGCCGTAGTTGTCTAGGGCCTTGTGCATATGTGGATTAGGGTTGCCTTTCCTTGTTCAAAATAAAAACCTTGCTCATTTTATTCATCGATTTTCAAAATAAAGATCTTGCTTTGCGATTCTTAATCTCACGCGACGAGCTCTAAGCACGAACTGGTAGCTTTTTCTGCTGTTCGTTGTTTAGAGATTCGTATAGGTCCAAGTGAAGTCGTAGCTGTCTTGGGCCATGTGCATATGTGGATAGGGATTGTCCTTCTCTTTCAAAATAATCAAGCCATTTTCGAATATTACTTTTCAAGTAGCATCGAAGGTCAAGCCTTCGAGTGCCTTTCAAACACTCTTTTAGACACTCTTGAAGGTCAAGCCTTGAAGTCAAATCAAATCAGAACTACGTAAGCCTTGAGTTTCCCATTGTACCGGGGAATACGTAGGAGCAGGATCAAGTCCTGTCAGGCTAACCTCCATCAAGCTATTTATTTTCACGTTAACTAAGGGATCAAACAATTTTCAAAAATCACACACTCGGTTTAAGGGTACCATTCTTCGGAACGGGCGAGTGGGGTGCCTAACACCTTCCCCACTCGTAACCGACTCCCGAACTTAGAATCTCATCTTCAAGTTAGGGTTTTTCCAAATCTTTTTCCCTTAAATAAAAATTTGGTGGCGACTCCACACATAACAAATAAAATCCATTTTCAAAATTTTAGCGAGTTCATCGTCTCGTCGGAATTACGGTTGCGACACCACTAGGCAGAGTGCGGAGCCATGTGGGGCGCTTTCCAAATGCTCTCATATCCTATGACGCATTTCTATATTGGTCCATAGTCAAAGTCACGTGGGATCCATATACGACACATCTCTAAATGTTTTTATACAAGGTTGTAGTGTCTCTTCAAATGTTTCCACATGCTATGATTCTATGCTAGCACATGATCAAAGTCATGTGGATCCATATATGACGCCTCTCTAAATGCTCCCATATAAAGTTGTGATAATGTTCAACCTTTATGATGCACATTCATATTGGTTCACAACTAGTTGTATATACCTAATATACGTTAAATGTATTAAAACAACCTTTTTTAATAATTAATTTTAAAAATAATCCTAAATAAAAATTTATGTACATATTATATAATAAAACTAAATAAATCAACTATAATTATATTTGCAGAAATATTATAAATTTTACATTGATTAAAAAATAAATCAACCATATATATATAATTTAAAAATATTTCTAATCTAATAAATTAACTTTTAAATTAAATTAAATTTATGTTTAATTTTTAAACAACAAAAATTATCAAAAAGGTTGGATGCTAGAAAAGACAGTCTCAAAACCATAGCCATAGGTTTAGAGGAAGGCTCCATATCTGGAACCTACCTTGAAGGTAGCTCAGCTAAATTGTATGATTCGGAATTTGTCTACTGCAGTTTTTTTTTAAGAAAAAATAATTTTTTAATTCAATTCAAATTACGAATAAATTACTACAATAATACAATTTGTAACTAAAATTTAAATTTGTTCGTTTTAAAGCCATTAAAATTAATTTAATTATAAATTCCTAAAGCAGATTATATGAAATTTTAATTTTAAATTTCGTTCTTTTCTTCATTTTACATCAAAAAATTCGCATGCTGCAAAGTAATAAAAGCATTGATATAACTTAAAAGTAATTATGATAATTTATATTTAATTTTAATAACGGTTATTTTTAATCGACAATACGTATAGCTTGTGGTATCGTATGCTATGTTTTCAGTCAAATAGTTTACTGATTAAGGCTTGGCAAAGCAGTTACGTACTTTATATAACCTATGCTAAACCAATTTATGATGTGCAAGCAATAATCGCATCACAGAAATTTAAAAAGCAAATAAATATTGTATTCAATAAGATTAGAAGAGATTACACTCTGCCAATGCCGATTCTACTGATTTCTAAAAATCAAGTGTAAATAAACGTACAAAGGGGGAAAGAAGTCCAAGCGTGAATTAGGTCTTCTCCTTGTGAAGAAGATCTTGGACAAATCATATCGACAACAATTGATACTCCATAGTCAGTATGATTAACAGAGTTAATCACCCAAGATTTTGTTAAGCAATCTGACGCCGATCTCACGGTTGAAATCTTCAATCCCATGTATATATATATTTTTTTAATTAATTAAATGGAGGGATACATATTTGGGAAATTCAGTTGTTGAATTTTTTGCGCAGAAGGGTCTGGCGCAATTCAGCAACGTCAATTTCGTTGATGTTCTCGGGTTTGTAGTAACCAGTAACAGGATCTGGCACCCACGAAACCTTGTTGTTGGAGGCCACTTTGTCTTCCACAGCCTTGGGTGCCACCTTGCCGCTTATAGAGGCCGTTCCTCCCCTTGTTGCGCTTTGTGTTGCTACCGCGTACCCACGTCTGTATAAAAACCATATATTATAAATCATGCCATTCCCTAATTTACCTTTTAATATTCATAACAACAAAGATCAATCAAAATTACGGTACCTGGTGAAAACGCTAGGGAATCCATCAAGGACGACAGCAGAGAAAATCTTGGCGTTAGTGAAAGAGCGAGCCATCGGTGATTGAAAAGAAAATTAAATTGAGCTGTGGAAAGCTTATTTGTTTGGTGCGAATTTATGTAATACTTGATGAATCGGAGAAAAGAAGGTCCCCAGAGTGTAATGAGCCCCTCTTTTATGTTGTTTAATTTGGGTTGCAGGGAGAAGAGGTGGGGGTCCTTATATAGGGCAGAGAAAGAGAGTGGAGACGCGTAATTGAGTAAAGACACAATTTGGGTGCATGATTAAGGCAGAATACTAGCCGCGTCAAAATATGGAATTATTCATGTGCAACTTCTTCTTTGCTGCCACCTGTTACATTCATAGAGCCTGGTCCTATTTCAATTGAAGGACCCACATTGAATAGTGCAATAACCCGAGTGTTAAGGAAAGCCTGCAAACAACTTTAGGGGGGAATTTGTCAATTTGATGTTTACAATAGCACATCATAGTATGAGATAGTATGAGGATGAAATATAATAAGAGTAAAGTAGATTTTTTTTATATTAGATAATAAATTAGATGATGTTTTTAATTTTATATTTGAAATAGATTAAAAATTATTAAAATAAAATATAATTATTTTTATTAAAAATTATAATTTCCTAACATTGTTTTTTAATTATAATTGTTAACTCTTAAATTGAATTTATATAACATTGAAATGATAAAACATTAAAATTGTTTCTGCAAAATAATTTTTATAAAATATTAAATTTAATTTTTATAAAATTAATATCAAATAGTTATATAAAATGTTTTTCATAAAAATGATAAAATAAAATTTTAACAAAAATTAAGAAATATTTCATTTGATATGATTTCAAAGTTAATTTTTTTAATTCAATTCAATTTTAGAAAAATTTAAATTACTAAAATTAGTATTTAGAAATTTAAATAAAAATGATTTATAAAATTATAAAATTAGTTTTTATTAAAAAGAAAATAGTGTATAGGAAAATATGAGAATTGAAAATAAAAAATTATTTAAAATTCTTCTTAAGATAATATTGATGAAAATAGTTATCTAGATTTTTTCTTAAATAAGGATAGAAGATAACAAGGTTAAGAAGAAGTTAAAAAGTCTAATTTGTGTTGACTTATTTAATAAATAGATAATTTTAATTTTGTTAAATTTTTTTAAATAAATAAATTAGATTTAAATAATATATTATATGTATATAGTATTTATTTTAATATATTTTATTTATATAATATTAATATATATATTAAGCTTATTTAATAATTTTTTTATCTTGTAGATTTTATATTTGTAAATATTTTTAATTAATTGTTTATATAAATTTTAAATTTATTATTAATTTTTTATTTTTTGAAATGAAATTTTTTTAAACAAATTTAAATAAAATAAAACATTGACAGAATTTTTTTTTTTAAAATAACATGTACACAGACTTAGATCAAGCTTTTTAAATAGGTTAAATTAAACATTTAATATTTAACTTAATTCAACTTATTTCTATTTTTATTTTTAAAATAATATTTAAAAAATATACAATACAATAATATCATAAATTATTTTATTATATTAATATAATAAATATTAAAAAATAAAATAAAATATAAATTATTATATTTTATTTTATTATCTCGATTGAATGATATTCCTTTAATTAATATCAATATTATAAATTATTTTAAATTTTAAAATATATTTTTATTTTTATGATATATAATTTTACTATTATTTGATATTTATTTTTATATATTAAAAAATTTAAATAGTAATTATTTAAAAATTTTATTTTTATGTTAAGACTTCTTTTATAAATGATTTAAAATTCAACTTTAATTATTTTTAATTTTTAACAATATTCGAGATAAATTTCTCTTTACATATTTATCATTGATTTTATGGACATAATTTAACGGCCTACTTTAAATTATTTATTAAAAAAATATATATTTAAGTTGTCTGCTTTCCATAATAAATTCACTCTAAATATTCTAAAAGATTTGAAAAGATAAATTTCAAATAAAATTTAGGCCTCATATTAAATTTTGTTTTAAGTTTATATAAATGTTAGGCTAACCTCTATCACACAACCATATCAAATAAAGATATCTAAACAATTTTTAATAATATATTTTTCTTTTAGTTTAGTAAATTTTTTTATATAAATTTAAAAATATTTAAACAACTATAACATGAAATTTATAAATTATTAAAACTATCAAATAAAGTCAAGTTAACTCATTATAAAAAAAATTGCAATCATATATTTTAATATATATATATATATTATATTTATTCTTTTATCAATTTTTTTTTATCTTATCATCTTTTATATTTTTTTTCTTCTTATATATATTTTTTATCATTAAACATCTTATTCTAAAATGTATAGATATCATCTCTCGTAAAAAAAAAATTACTGGTTTTTTTAGGTATAATTGCTTGCTTATTACAAATTGAATTGAAAAAAAAAACACAGCCCAACCTAGCTTACTTGATGACTTTTTTTAAAAAGAATTATTAGTTAAAATACATTGAAACAAAACAAACTTTTGGAAGGGACAATTAGTTTAAAATAAACGAAACAATTAATATCTTCGTCCATGCTTAAAATTATTTTAATTTTTAATATCCTTTACTATTTTTTAAAATTTATGATCAATTTAAAAAATATTTAAAAAACAGATGACTATGAAACAAATATTTGTAAAATAATAGTTAATGTTGTTTTAAAATTCTAAAAGAATAAATAAATAAAGATTGTTCTTCAAGAAAAAGAATCAAGGAACAGAAAAGGGGTAATACATAATAATTTTAAAACGGGAAATACTTTGAAATATCCGTAAAGCGAAAGTGGAATTTGAGGGCACTAAAGAATAAAGATGATCGGACGGTGAGAAAGTGGAGATGGAATCAGAATGGGAGAGGTGGGAAAGGTGACATCATAAGTGTGACGGCGGCGTCGATGAAAAAGTGAGACCCAGTCATGAATGGCAAGTCATCGAGTCAATGACGGTGGATGAATTAGTGAGTGAGTGAGTGAGTGAGCTGAACTTGACCTTTCTTTTTGACTCAGCTTTCTCTCTCCCTAGCCCCTACTTTACTGCTATCTATATTTATATTCTACACAACTTGTTGATTAGAGCATGGAGCCCCCACTGTGCAAGCCATGAATTACATGTGCACATTCAGTGGTCAATCTGCATCTTCAAACTCCAATATTTAGAACCTTCCCGACTCCCTCGCTCGAAGCGGACAAATATTGGGTCTTTTGGTTTGGCTAATCAGTGCAAGTTCCCCAATCAATCGCGATCACTCGTTCGCCTCATTTCTCGCATTCTTTATCTCATTTCAATCAATTAAAATAGATAATTCTTATTTTTTTGAAAAAATAAATTTAATTTAAATACATTGACACTATTTTTAAATAAATTATCATCCAATTACAAATTATCAATATCGTTAAATTTTTTTATAAAATTTAATTATTTTGTTAGTTTCTATAATTTTATTAATTTTTAGTTAAACTTTCATAATTTTAATTTTAATTTTTTTAAATATTAACACGGTTAAAATACTATCAAATATAAATAATATTTTTTTTATTTTATATTTTCAACTAATAATTATTAATTTATAATACATTTTTTTTTGTTAAATTGTTTCGTATATATTTTTCTTCATATCTCTAAAATCCAGTTTTGCTGATGATTCATTTAACCATGAACTCATGCAGCGGTGACCTGGGACTTCCTCTGTTTCGTGTTACGTGGCCCCTGCAAGTATACATCCACTTTTTCACATCTTGGCACAGGTTTTCCCAATAACAGTAAGAAGCCGTTTTCCCACTTTTACTGGGCATAATTGGCAAACATACGGACGTTAAACAATGTTAAAATTAAGTTCATAGAAGGTACTCAACACAACTTTTATTTCTTCCATGAATTAAAAATTAAAGCCATCAAAGTTCAAACAACAGAACAAACCAACAAAATTTCCATATTGACTACACAACTTGAAAATAGACTCATAATTCAGACAACGTACTAACTCCAATCACAGTATTCTTCCCGAGTCGTTAAGTTATTCTTCTACGAAACCCTTATTTATAGCATTGCTCTTTAATAAAAAGGAGAATTTAATATCATAACCCAGAAAAGAATTTTGACCTTCAAAATAAAATAGAATCCCCAGAACAAGAAATTCATGAAATTTTTAAACACAAAAGTAGGTAAAAAAGGTTTTGGAACAAAAACGACTCCAAGAAGCACAACTACACAGATTTCACAGCAGAGCATGAGTTATAACGCATGGACTTTTTTTTTTCCTTTTCGAAACAAGTCTTTAAAGAGGTGAAACTATCAAGAGGTTTTCTCAAAGGTGGAATTGGCTTTCCAATATAGATATATGTATCCATATATATATAAATTAGTTTCAATCATTGTAAAATGTATTTTTGTAAATTAATTTTCAAAAACATTATTTATACAGATATAAAACATATTCCTATACACTAACTTTTGCTAATGTATAAAACATACTTCCGAAAACTAATTTTAGAAAGTATGTTTTATATATAAGTCCAAATAATGTTTTTAGACCCTAATTTTTGAAAATATATTTTATATACTTAAATAAAGTAACTTTGAAAATCATTTTATAAGATAGGGTGATATGTTTACCCAAAAAAGATGGCGTGAAAATAAAACCCTCTTATGGGCAACTTTTCGGATTCAAAACAAGTTCAAACTTGCCCCATATTGGGCCTAACCAAATCAAATAGGCAATTAATTGAGATTAGAAACTATTAGGCCCACAGCAGAAGACGGTCCAAAGCCCAATAGTTTTGAAAATCACTTGCAGCGTCCCCCGGCGGGGCTTAGGGTTATACTCACTTCCCGTGGTGGAGAAGCTCACCTTTCTTCCACCTGGAGAGCGCAAGATGTCTGAAGTGAATGCGAGCGCTGAAACCCCTCAAAACAATACCATCTACATCAACAACCTCAACGAAAAGATTAAGATCGATGGTACACTATTTATTTCGTGTTTATGCGACTTCAATTTCAATGGATTATGCTTTGTTTCAATTATTTTATCTTGGATGCAGAGTTGAAAAAGTCTTTGAATGCTGTTTTCACTCAGTTCGGGAAGATTCTTGATGTGTTAGCTTTCAAAACCCTCAAGCACAAGGGTCAAGCTTGGGTGGTCTTTGAGGATGTATCTTCTGCTTCCAATGCCCTTAGGCAAATGCAAGGTTTCCCCTTCTATGATAAGCCCATGGTATCATATGCACCTTTACATTCATTCCACCTTCTATTTCGCTTTTCAATTCCACAATTGTGTTCTACTTAGTAAATTTTTTGAAAGAAAGTTATAGGTGTAGTTATGATTAATTGGAGTTAACTTCGATGGTTGGAATGTTTTTTGGTTTTGCGGGGTTCTAATTTAAAATGACCCTATTCATCAAACACTATACAAACTCCAACTTACAGAAGCTTCGTGACAGAAATTTGTTTGAAATTTGAGCATAATTTACATGCCACAAGATTAAAAAAAAATAAAAATAAAGAAGGAACGTGTCAGACCAATGCTTATCTATAAGTAATTCTTTTATTCTCAATATATATTACATTGTTCATGGAAAATGAAAATTCCAAAGGAAGAAGACGAATGTTGCATCAAATTGCTGTCAACTTGTGATGAGTGGCAATAGCGGCTACCGTGTCTGTTATGTTATCAGTAGGGGATTAAGTTCTTTTTTATCAGCTAGGCTCCAATCCCCTCACCGTACTAGTCAAAATAGGAAGATTTTTTCATGTTAGGAACAAAGATTTTAAACAGAAATAGCCTGGAACTCAAGGCAAATGCTAAGGACTAGCTGAGTAGTGACTACAACTTGTTGATATTTATCCTCAATGTCAAGGATCAACTGAGTACAATTATGGTTGATTTAATGCATATCATCTGTGGTTTTCCATTTTGAGCCAAGTTAACTACACTACGGTTTATGGGGGATCAATGATAAATCTAATCTTCAATGGCTTCGTAGGGAAAATTGTCATTGTAATCTCTTGAACAAGTTTATATCACAGGTTCACAGATCAAATTAGATTTTAGATTTATGTAGCAGAAAAAAAAAAGATTTTGTGACTCACGATCTGATTTCATGATGTGGCATTAGGAAAATTGACCACTTATTTCCATCTGAATGTTCTCAGGCTATGTGAATTGCTTATATCATTGTATGTTGCAATGATGGTAGCTCACTTTCTGCTGGTGCAGCATTATTTTAGTTCGCAATATATGTGGCTCTCCTGCTAATCTGTGATATGATTCTATAGTCTCGTAGGCTTGACTTGGTGGATATTTAGCAAATCTATAGTAGAACTGTTTTCATAAATTTTATCTGTAATGTGTATCCATTTTGTCTCTTATGATAAAATCACAAAATAGAATTTTCATTCTAAACACCTAGTCAAATAAAAAAGTAAATAGAATTCATCTTTTGAATGACATCACATTTGTATTTTTTTAATGGGAACAAATTTTTTATTTCCTTTATTCCTTTTTATTTTTTTGGAAAAAAGAAATTAATTGATTCTAACAACTTGCTTATTTATTTTATGTCATCTCCTTTCTTTCTGCTGCTGATTCATATATGCTATAGTTGTCTCTACATTTATGTCAGTGCTATAGAACTTATTCTTTTGCAAGGAATTGAATTTGATATTGCCATTTATGCAGAGAATACAGTATGCAAAGACCAAATCTGATGTAATAGCAAAAGCTGATGGTACTTTTGTTCCTAGGGAAAAACGTAAGAGGCATGATGACAAAGGTACAACACTCTTCAAGCTCTCAATTGTCTTTTGAAGTATGTTATGCTGTAAATTTCTAAATCCATAGGCTATATGGGAACAAAAACAAACTAAACTAAAACTCATCTCCTTAAAATGGGGGTCCAAAGCATTGAATGCCCAATAATAGCAACAAGGGCCAAAAGATTTCATGCAACTGTCTCCCCTTGAAAACCAAAGGATTCTTCTTCCATTTTTTTAGAGGGGTGGGTGTTTGTCTCCGAGCTTTTATGGTTCAAATGGATGTCATGCTTTTGTAATTGATAATATTGAAGGTAAAGTTCTTATAAATGGTATATCTAACTCCAGCTTGTCTTTGGGCTCCTAACTCCTAAGGCAAGTGTAGTTATTTTATGAACCAAATAAATGCATACGCATTACATAATATTCATATGCATTGCATAATCAATAGACAATTGCTTCATATGGAAGCAAAATCTTTTTACATTATGTTTTTATGCATCTGTTCGTGAAGGATAGACTTATATACTGTTGAGCATCTGGAGAGATGCAACCCTTTTGCTGAAAAGCTGTGTGTAGCGTGGACCATACAAGTGTACATGTTTTATTACACACATTACATAATCAATAGACAATTGCTTTACGTGGAAGTAACCTTGTTACATTTTGTTGCAGGCAAAAAACGGAAGGACCAACATGATGCTAATTTAGCTGGGATGGGCCTAAATCCAGCTTATTCTGGTGCTTATGGTGCAACACCTGCTGTAAGTTTCTTCTGCTGTTTTAGTTTTTTATTTTTTTTTGGGGGGGGGGGGGGTGTGGTGGTGGTGGTCAATGATCATGTTAAATACCTATTAATATGCTACTATTTTCTCTCATTTAAATTTAGCACCTTCAGAGTTCTTTCTGTTTTATAGTAATTTGTCTACAGGAAAGTTTTTTCTTTCTAGTTCATTGGTTTGCCTTTGAAAAATAAATTTGAATTTCTGATTGAAGCCTTCCATAAAAAGGAGAGCATTCTTCCAGTAGAAAGTGAGATAGGAAGAGATATTGTTGTCATCGATAGAAATTATGATGAGATCACACACTATATGTTTCAAAGCAAGTAACTCAAATAAGCAGAAGCTTGAACAATTTTGTTCCATGTTCTTTCTGGTCACTATGTTTACTTAGTTACTTCTATATTTGTTACATGCCCTTTCTAATATTGCAGCTTTCCCAGATGCCTTATCCAGGTGGTGCAAAATCTATGGTACCTGAGGCTCCTGCACCACCAAATAATATTCTCTTTATTCAGAATCTTCCCAATGAGACAACTCCCATGATGCTGCAAATGCTGTTTCTCCAATACGCTGGATTCAAGGAAGTTAGAATGGTTGAAACGAAGCCAGGAATTGCCTTCGTGGAATATGGAGATGAGATGCAATCCACTGTGGCTATGCAGGCACTACAAGGTTTCAAGATAACCCCCCAAAACCCCATGTCGATAACTTACGCCAAGAAATAAATAGCGCTTTCTTGAGCTTATGGTGTGAGAAAGGCAGGAATCCTCTATCTTCAACTTATAGTTGTTAATCCATTTAATGCGATGGTGTATCTCAATTGATGTTACCTTTGGGAGCCTTGTTTCTTGTACGATTGTAGTTAGGGTAATAACTTTGACATTTTTATAGAATATGTATTCATTAAATTACTAACTGGTTCAAGTTTATCCGGTACAAAATTATTTTACTTTTTCTAGAATTGTCATTTGGCATGCAAAAACATTATTTAGTGAAGATTGGGGAACAATCATCTGCTGGTTGAAGAGTAAATGAATACACGATTTCTTCCTTACTCCGGTATACAATCATTTTGGTTAACCTCTTGTGACGACGTACTGCCTCTGCTTAATAGTTGAAAATTTTGTTAATATTTTGACATTGTACAAAAACAGAACAAAAAGTAAAAGCTTATTCAAGGTATGGCATAAACTCTAATATTAGAAACGGCAAATTTTTTCACACTCCATTGCCCCACAAGTGGTGGGTAACTATATAAATAGGAGCCCATATGTATTCTGTTAAAGACTACGTGGATTTCTTAAGAGGTACTGGTATACAAGCCACGGGCATGAAGTTGGCAAATGGCATTCCTTTAGTCTCATGTTTCACCATCGCCTTGTCCTTATTGATATCAGCGTGAGCGGAGGGGCAATTTTCTTCTGAATAAACTCTGATATTTTTCAGTGTCATTAATCTCAGGGTTGATCTGGATCGATAACCAAGAGGAAAAACAGAATGAGGTAGCTGGTATTAGCTCCACACTGGCAAAGTATGGCTACCAAATGAATGATTGTTTTGTTCACATGTGACTGAGTTTGGATCCGGGCAAATGAATTGGAATTAATGGACAAGGAAGAAAGTACAATTTTGTTGGGTTGCTTTTCCTTTTTCTAAAACATAGTCAAAAACCCACATCAAGTGCTGTAGAAGTTTAGCTGTTTGGGAGCATGTGTTCCAAATCCCTTTCGATATTACGAGGGTTAACGATCAATAAAGTTTTTACTACATAGCAAGTGCAGGATGCACACGGCAATATGTAAGTCCTTAGATTTGATAATGATCTCATCCACAATCTATGTTCTTCTTCTACAAGATATAGAGCACGACAATTTTATGATGATAACAGTTCCAAGCCATCTTTAAATCACACACATACAAGAAAAACACTATTCCTTACATTGACATCATCAACTCTTTAATGCATCCGACGTAAGTCCTTATAAAAAATTAGACATCCACCGTGACAGGCAAGCAACTCTGCACTTTGTTTTTTAACCTTTGTGCACATTTCAACTTACATGGCTATGGCAGTGGACGATTCACAAAATCGAAATGATGGCCGCGTAAGTGAGTGCGTGACCTATATAGAAACTCCCCACTAACATTAAAACCAATATCGCACGGCACAGATTCTCGCATGCTGTGGACTAGACTTCTCAATATTCTCTGAACAGAGAGGATGGTCACCAATAACTATGATCAAAGGCAAAGTATAAGTGCATTACAATGAATAAATACCTTTGATTAATATTAACCACCCCAAAAGACAACCAATACAAGAAAAATGTAAATGCACGTGTGACATTTTTTGACCAAACCGTGGTTATGCTTGCTGAGTACCATGTTTGCCTTGGTGTGGAAGTTGTGTTCTTCGCGGGCAGTGTTCTTAGTTTAGTTTTTCTGCTGCAGGGTATTAATGTTGTCTTTGAAATTCTTGTAGCATACCCTCTGTTACACCACCAAAAACTTTGGGGGAAAAGGTAAGGACCTATTACATATAGGGAATGATATCTACCTAGGGAGCCTCCCAACTTTCTCTAAAACTCACACAAACTCACACATGCACATGCCATTCTCGAAAACTTGCGCCCAACACGCAAAGCCTACGTGCACTCATACATTATTCTTCTCCCCCTGATTCCACCATTCAATTCTTCACGAATCAAAAAAGCCAACCCAGTATAGGGATGCATGTGGGACCCGCCATTTGGGATTCTTCATCCAAAGGCTGGCATTTGATTCAGTACAAGGATAAGCTTGTCTCCTTGCTGCAATCAACCTCAAATTAATAAAGGAGTTGTTGGCCTTTTTACACAATACTCATAAAGGGTGCAAAAGTTTCATTTTGGTCAAATTAGCCTTAAAACATCAAACACGTTGGTGTTAGTAAGAACTAATATCACCAAAATTTATAGTTAGAAAATTCGGTTGAGTTTTTACATTATCGGATAAAAATAAGGCTTCCTAAAAATACTAGCCCCGTGTATTAAATATAGTTGAGAGTCAAAACATAGTTCAGGTAATTTCTATATCTTAAAAATTAATCTTTAACTGTTGATTGTGAGATCCTTTTACTATACACCAAAATAAAAATAATGTGTGTATGCTGAAAATTTTAGGAAGAGGAATTGAAAGTTTACTCTTTTATGAAATTAAAGCAGACAAGACTCTGTTTGGATTTAGTTCGATATGGCTATGTGAACTGGCATGACGCTATGGCAGAGGTTTTCTTTTCTTTTTCTTTTTCTTTTTAAAATTATTTTCTGCACAGGAAGACTTAAATTTCAGTCATTGCTCCTGCCAACTGCCACGCTCCCTAGATAATTCATAAATCTATTTTTTTTTTCTCTCTCTAAAGTTGCATCTATAAATACTGAGCCTTTTCCCGTGTCTTGTTCAACTTCAACTTCCCTTTCCGTTCTTCAGAATTCAGGCATGGTCTTTACTGGTTGAGAAGCTCCTTGTTGGAGAAGCAGGGCACGTGCAAGTCTCTTAGCTTTCAAAAGCCACTGAACCCTTTGCACGTGCTCCCCTTCTCCAACACGGGTTCCTCCCCTTTGTCTCTCTTAAGTTCTTAACCGAAACCCACTGTTTCTACTAGCATTTTCTCCTATCTTGGTTCCTACGTAAAGTGTCGTAAGTAATATGCGTCTTCTTTTTTTAAAATATTTACGAAACACCTATATACTGAAAAAAAATAAATTAAGTAAAATATAAGAATATGCAGGATATTAAATACAATGTTCACCTTTGATGTTCACATAATAGAAGTCTCATGACTTAGACATATCATGCAAAGGGGAAGGTTGTTTATGTATAAACAAATGTACGCGTTTCAGTGTTGTTGGGATGTTGGTTCTGTGTGTATCAGCAGGTTCTGAACTTGGAAAAACCCTGAAGTTTCACCGATTCTTGAACTGAATGTTAACTGCGAAATCTAACTGAGCATCAGACATAAAGCAGAAGTATGGTGTACGGAGGAGGAGGTTGCTTTGGAGTGTAATGCATTACAAACTTGTATGCATGAATATTTCAGTGTCGAGCAACAGAACAAGGTACGTGGTATCGTTCTCTCAACCTCTCTTCTTCCTTCTCTCGCCTTATATGCTAGAAACAAAGACAGAAAAGAAAAAGAAAAAAAAAAAAAGGTAAATGCAAGAACATGGCTAAGTGATTTCGGTATGACTATTATTTTTTTTCCTTTTGAATAAAAAATTATTTTAACACGCTTTTAAATTTTTAATATTGGACTAAAAATTTCTTAATTAATTTAGGAGTAATTTATGTTAAAAGTTATTCAGTTTAATATTTTAATATTTTTTTAAATAATTAAATTTTATTAATTTAAATATATTAATAGATTTTATTGAATAAATACTGTTTGTAAAACTAAAAAAAAATTGATACTTCGTTATATAATTTTATTTTAATAGATAATATATCTTTTTTAATAGATACTAATTTAAATTTAATTAATGAAATATAAAAATTTTAAAATTTTATAACATAATTTATATAATAAAATTTACTAAGTTAATGGTTATATTAATAAATTTTAATTATTTAAAAATGATGGTGAACAAATAATTTTTAATACAAGTTATTTTAAAATAATTTAATCCTTTATTTTATATAATGTACAGTTATAAAAATAATAAAATTTAAACATAAAATTTTATAGTTATAATTGCTATTGTTAAATCAATTTTAATAATTTAAATTAATTTATTAATTTATTAATGATAAATTTATTATGAAAGAGAAAGTTTCATCTTTATTTTCATACCTTATATATTTTTTATACACTATATGTATTTTGTAGTAAATAAATGTTATAAAAAAATATCTTTTATTATATAAGGTAGAAGTATTTTAAACTTATTTAAAAAATTTTATTATAAAAATTGTGAATATTTTTGTTAATTCATTTACTTACTATATATATATATATATTTGTTTAAGTGTATTTAATGGTAAAGCACCAATTCTTATATGTTATTTCTATGATATAATTGGTTCGACTTTATTTATAAATTTTCTTTCTCTTTACCATCCTTTAATTTTTTTTTTCTTTTTTTATTCTGATATATTCAATTGCATTCATAAACATTTGCATAAGCTTTTTTTAAGTTAATATTTTTAAAATATTTTTTTATTTTGATAAGTGTTGTAGTCATTTTTGTTATTCACTCTTAGTATATAAGTAGTATATGCAAGTTTTTCTAACATCTTTTCTTTTTATTATATATGTATATTTATTTTCTCTATTGTATATGCATATCTCTTCTAATATTTTTATTGTTGCATGCTTATAATTTTTTATCATTTTTATACATTATTTTCTCATATTGTTTTTCTTTTCATTATTTTAAAGCTTTAACTTATGAAACGAACATAGGTAACTACTAAATTTTTTTTATTTTATATTTTTTTTTACATCCTTTTTTTTTTCATTTTCTATTTTGTTTTACATTTCTTTTTTTTTTCTATTACTTGGTTAGTAATTCTATCCTTTTTCCATATATAAATTGTGTCATATTTTTGAAATATTTATTAATTTTTTATTTTTTATTTTATTCAATAAAACATTTGTTTATTTACTTCTATCCAGTTTGAGGTATCAGTGACCCTCACCCTTTTCCACACTTAAACTGAACTGTATTTTGTATTATAATAATATTTAATAACTTTTTTATTTATCTCCTATTTTGATTAATTTTTTTTATTTACTTTTATTTTTTTCTTGTTTCGAGGCTAATGATCTGAATTTTTTCATGTCTAAATTAAGTTGTAATTTATAGATATTGAATACTTTTTTTTATTTTTCATCTTCCGATGTTTTTAATAAGTTGTTTATTTACTCTTTTATGTGGTAACCACTTAGTCAATCTTGCGTCCAATTATTTTTATAGCAAGTGACTATTGATTCTAACCCCTCCATCCTTGAATTGAACTTTATTTTAAGAATATTTAATAATTTTATTTCTTATATCTTACTTTATGCAATAGGCTTTTGTTTTTTTTTATTCAATTGGTAGAAACTAACTCTCACTCACAAGTTTCACACTTCTTGGATGGACAAAGATAACTGTTTACACAATCTGATCCAATTATTTATTATTTGTTCATAGTCTTTTAATAATTTTTTTATTTCTCATCTCTTGTCTTGTTCAATAAACCATATTTATTTTTATCTTTTTTTTTTCTATTACATTCGTGGGAATTAGGTTCCACTCATGGAGTTCACTTTTGGTTTAGACAAAGGTAACGATCCTCCACTTATTTTTCATATGCTCCTAACTTTAACCACTTTCTACATGTTTTCTATTTTGTTCAATAAGTCTTTCATATCAGAACTAGGTTCTACTCACACGTTTAACTTTTGGTTGGACAAAGGCAACCACTTACTTGGCATTGCATTTTAAAGATGTTTATTAATTTTTATTTTATATCTTCTATTTTATTTAACAAGTCCTTTACTTACCTTGATCTTTTTTTTATTCCTTTGGATGATTGTTACCGGTTATTTTTCACATACTGCTGACTTTAACTCATTTTTTTAACGTACATGTTTTACATGTTTAGGAATGTTTAATAATTTTTTATTTTTTTCATCTCTTATTTTGTTCAACAAGTGCTTTGTAAAATTGCCTTTTTTTCTTCTTCTATTAAATAACTTCCACTCACACGTTCCACTCCTTAGTTGGGAAAAAGGTAATCACTTATTTATTTATACATCCAATTATTTTTTCATGTATGATTGCATCTAATTCCTTTGCATGTATGAATTGAACGCTGTTTTAGAAATATTTTAAAAAAATATTTTTTATTTTCTATTTTGTTTAAGCCCTTCGTTTACGTTCACATTTTATTTTCATTTTCTATTCACTTGACAAGAACCTTTTACTCGCGTTTGACTCTTTGGTTGGACAAAGGTATCTACTTCTTTAACATTGATCCAATTATTCATGCATCAATCACTCTAATTCCTATATTTTAGAAATATTAACTTATTCCCTGTTTGAATTGAATTGTATCTTAGGTATTTTAATAAATTCTTGTTTGTCATTTTGTATTTGTTTTTTTCCTTATTTTTTTCTATTCCTTTTAAAAAAACTAGCTTTACCTACAAATTTAACTCATTAATTGGACAAAGGTAACCATTATGCAGTTGTTTTTCACGTATTAATCTAACATTGATGCCTTTTCACATGTGAATTGAACTATATTTTAAAAATCTTTAATAATTTTTTTATCTCCTATTTTGTTTAATAAGCCCTATATGGTTTGTTCCTGTGATGGAAGCTAGCTTCCACTCATAAATTTGACTTTGAGATGTACAAAGGTAACCATTTTTCCAATATCCAATAGTTTAATTTTCATATGTTACTAATTCTAATCCCATCTTTATGTAGGATTTGGCTTTCATTCCAATATTTTACTCTTTTTTTTTTATTATTCTTACGTTAGAATAGTATATAGTATACATGTAAGTTTTGTACTTGATATATGTAAATACAAATACAATCTTCATAAATATTTGATTTCAAAGTGAGAAAAAGGTTGGATATTCATCAAACTAAGAAAAATATCATACTTCTTCAACTTTAAAAATGCTAAGATAATTAAACATATATTATCATCTTTGTTATTGATCATGTTTCAGATTTAAAATTTCTTACCATTGATACTTTAGAAAACAAATATTAATTTAAAAATAAAATCTTGCCTAATCCCAAGTGATAAGTTTTAATATAACAACCCTTAACTTTTAGTCAAGACAAAATTTATGGCTAACATATGACAATAACATGAATTGTGACAAAATTGTTAACACTTTGTCATACTTCTTGTGTTTCATTTATTATAATGGAACAATTCACAAGTGATTTTTTATTTGATATATGCAAAATTGAATCTTTGGTTAAAAAAATCTTTTTTTAATCTTAAAAACATAAATAATTAAACCCATGTTATCTTTGTTATTGTTCACATGTTTCTTCTAGCTTAGAGTTCCTTAAAAAATTGTTTATACAGCAAATAGGTACTAATTTGGAAGCAAGAAACAAAGTTTTCCTTCAACTTTTAGGTAACAGATATTTTTAATAACTTTGAGATACATTTTAATGAAGAACAAATGAACTTGGCCATACCAAGTAGACTTTACTAGAATAAAAATAATGGTTTAACCATAACACACCTATGATATAAAAAAGTATTCCAATTT
Organism: Canavalia gladiata; assembly: GCA_037954105.1. Lineage (NCBI taxonomy): Eukaryota > Viridiplantae > Streptophyta > Magnoliopsida > Fabales > Fabaceae > Canavalia > Canavalia gladiata. The sequence continues at coordinate 14,946,211 of CM075661.1, read as the reverse complement.
TATCTTAACTATTTATAGTTTTATTATGTATTTGATACAAGTAAGAATTAATAAACATATGTATCATTAGGTTGGATCAGATCTATTTTCTTTTAAACCATACTCATTTAATGTTATACTTTTCAGTCATAAAATAGTTTATCCAAGAAAGTAACATTAGAAAATTAGAGAAAGAAATTTATTATGATGCATCTAGATTTAAATCCTATGCATAAAAGAATTTTGCAACATTATTTTCTTATAACAAAAGTGCTTTTAATATTTTATTTTTTAATAAAAATATTTCAGTAAATAGTTCTAAAGTTTTTATTTTTCATTATCTATGGTTATACACCATAAAATTTAGTAAAAGAAAATATATTTTAAAATTATATAAATTTTAAAAATAACTTTTTTAAATTACATTCTATGTCATATAAAAAAAATATAAACTATTTTGGTCAATTAAATTTAATTTTTCTAATTATAAGTAAATTTTAATATATTTAAATGTATATTATTGATTATTATATATAATATATCATCCTTTATACAAACATAAACAATAAAAGATATATTATAATCACGTATACCATAGACTAAATTTTGATATTGCTTTTATAATTTTTGTAAAGTATAACTATATAATTTTTTTTATATTTTACTTATGACTGTGTTGCAAATATATTTATTTGTAATGCTTAATTATCTTGTAAAGTATAACTATATAATTTTTTTTATCTTTTACTTATGTTTCTGCTGCAAATACATTTATTTGTAATGCTTAATTACCTCTATATTACTAATTGTTATGTGTTTATTATTTTTAATATTTTTTATTTTTCTTCCTTTCTCTTAATTTTATATCATTTTTTATTTCATTAGATGTTTTTATTTTTTTTTAGTTGAACAACCTGAATGATGAGCAACATGATAAGAAGTTGCACTTAATAGTACGACACTTTGTTATTGATGTTTTTAGCTATGTTAAGTTTGAAAGTCATAATATTTTGAAGAGGATTCAATTTAAACTTTTGATTTACATGTGATAGTTTATTTAGTACTTTGAGGAAAACATGACAATGACATTATTATATGTGCAACGTGTTGTTGATTGATCTGGTTGTTGAAAAATGTATCCTATTTTAATATTGTACAGATATCATATACGTGTTAAGTGTGTTTGTTTGATCATTCTTTTTGTAATGATTTATTTTTATTATTATTTGTATATATTTTATTATTTTATTAAACAAATGGTGTGCTTATTACTTATGATTAGTTATTTTAATTTTAGTAGTAATGACTTAGAGTATATATATTATGTAAGGTATATTTTTTCAGTCCAACATTGTGTTTAGCATAAAGTTGAAGACTTTAATTTGTTTGTTCAAATTTTCTTTTAACGTGTCTCAATGCTCTCTGTATTATCTCATTAATTGCTTTATCAACTAAACTCTGAGTGAACATTATCTCTGTCAACCATCTTTTGCCCTACAACAACGATACTAACATATTGTTATCAAACTCAAAGTTTTCATTAAATCAACAAGTTTTTTTATCCTAATGGAATAATTGGGAAAAGAAAAATCCTAAATAAAATAAGTTAAGAATAATTTCTTTGCAAGGGTTGAAATAATTTCATTATTTTTAATGAACTAGAGGCACTATTCCAACCCTTGCAAAGAAATTATTCTTAACTTCAACATTAAATTTATAATCTCACACATAATGAAAGTAAAAGTGAGAATAGTTCATGCCGATGATGTGAAGTTTAAGAAATTATTGAAAAAGTTTAAATATAAATCAATGTATCATAATAGTAATGTTAGACATTGTTGTGTGTTACTAAAACACTCATGTGCAATTACTTATTAACATAGTTTTTATCAATAGACAATATTGTGGTTTTTATCATTTTAACGTTAGAGACACTCACCACCTTTTTATCATGGATAGGGAGGCATGTTCTCACACAAATGTTGATAGAAATTGAACAATGTTTTTTATTTCAATTATTTACATTTTAGATAGATTTACTTGATGGTTATTTTTATATATTTAATGATGTAGATGCATTATTTATATGCTCACAATATTAAATATTTCTTTAAAACATATATTATTTATATTTTTAGATAGAATGGCTTCAACTTAAATACACTAGTAGCGTAAACTTTATTCTCCCTGTCTTTAACCTCAAACATAGATAAATCACCTATCCTAAAGAACAAATATCATTTCCATCTATTAGCATCAAATTAAAACAAATGTTGGATGAATTTTGTGCTAAATTTATGTATGGTCTCTTCTTTCCAACACCAATACCATTTGATTTTCAATTTCACAAACATTTTACTATTTTAAACATTTTTTTTATTTTCCTCATCTAACATTTGCGACATATTTCTTCTTTATTATCATTTATTTATCTTTAATTTATTTTTTAACAAGTAATGTCAGTCACTTATACACGGGCTGCACTACCACATATAACTCTGTCTGTCAACTTGCAATGTGACAACATAATTGCAATAAGAGTTCAAATGATTTGAAATGACTGAGTAGGATTAGAAATCAAAATCAGCACTAGAACCAAAATTAATAGTAGGTTCAGGATCGAATCAGAACTAGTAGTAGGATTAGTACTAAAACCAAAATTTTGTGATTTTTATAACTTTAATGAAGTTGATATTCTTATCCTTTTTCTTATGCAATAGATTTGATGTTATTTTTATTTTCAATGATAATTAAATAATTTTTAACTTTTTTATTTATTATTTGAGCTTTTAATTTATTAGGTTTATATATATTTTTTATTTTCATTGATTACTGAATAATTTTTATATTTTATTTTATAAATTTAAATTTAAATTTATTATATCTACATATATTTTTCACATGACTTAATTATTTATCATACGATTATAATTTTATTTTATTTACATAATGTACCTAATTATTATGTTGTGTTAATTATTTATAAATTTTTAGTTTTTTTATACTTATATTATTATTTTTTATTTAAGAATATATTATTTTTATATTTTTAATAACTTTTAAACTTATAATAAATATAATAAATATTTATTCTAATATATATGTTAGTATTCAAATTTTAATTCATGTCACCATTTTTTATTAAATAAATTTATAAAATCAACAATTTTGTAAATAAAAAAAACGTGCATACACGGATCAGACTACTAATTTCTTTTTTAAAAAAACAATTACTGGAATTATTACATCCGTCCAAAGAAAAAATATGAAGATTTCATTTTTTTTAAAATACACATAAAAAAGTAAATTAAAATTGAAACTGCTTATAGGGGTAAACATGGATATATTTTTATATGTATTTATGCTTTGGGACATATTATAATTTAAAATAAATTTAATTTGAATTACCTAATTGAGTTTATTATATTTAAACTTTAAAGACCGGTTCAATGCAAGTGTAAAGCACAAAAAGATTCTACTAACAGACAAGTTATTGGTTCAATAATTATATAGTTAATTTTCTTAAATTAAGGTTGTGAATTTAAATTATATATAAAATCTGTTAAGAAAATTAATCTCACTATATAAGGAAAATATGACATCGAATTCGACATTGATCCCGTGTTTGATGATATTACCTTTTAATTTGGAGGAATATAAACGGTATAAACGAGGAAAACTTCAAATGAAAACACATTATTTTTAAATTCGACTACATAAAAACATCACATATGATAAAAAGTTTTTCATGAAAACATATTTTAAATCACAAAAAACAAGTATTTAAAAAAAAGTGTTTCACATAAAGATAAAAAGTTTATATAAATTCATATTTTGATATAAATCAAATTGATTGGAATTTACATAACTGACTGATAAATAAATTGTGAAAATTATAAATATCTAAAATTATGAACATAAATATTTACATTAAGAATGAGTTAAATTTTTACATAAACATATAATATAAAAAAATTGAAACAAAATTAATAAAAATTAGTAATTAATATAAATTTTAAATGATCATAGTATATATGTTTTATAAGATAAAAAATTTAAATATTAATCATGTACAGTGGCTGAAAGTGCATTTTAATTTTAAACAACAGTATTTTTATAAATTTTGTTAGCGTATTGAGTTTTTGTTAATTTATATAATTTCATCTATATTAAGTATTTAACTTTTATTAATAATTGGTTTAATACCTATACATCTCAAAGGATGTTTTTAAAATTAAAATGTATAAATAACAAAAATTATATAAAATAATAAATATTTTCTTATTAATAAAATAAAATATAAAAGAATTAATTTTTGTAAAAAATAAATATAAAATAATAAAATAAATTACTGAAGTTGTACAAAATTATTAATATTTAGTATAGTGTAAAAAACTAATTCCTAACCCTTGGTCGTTCAACTAAGCCGTAATGACTTAAAACATTTGATTAAAATTACAATAATTTTAATATTTAATTTATTTAATATATATATATATAATTTTATTATTATTTATTAATATTTAAAATTTAAATCAAACTAATATGTGAAAATAAAAGGTAAAAATAAAATTATTTAATGAGAAAAAAAGTAACTAATTGAATAAAGATATGAGTAAGCTCCTAAAAGTTCTAATCAAGAATAACCACTCTAATTTAATATGGAAAGGTATATTTTTATTTATAATAATTATTTGTTAATTATAATTTTAATTTAATTTAAATTCTAAATTTTATTACACTATGAATATATTTGTCAAAATATTATAATTAATTAAAAAGTAAAATTATTAACTAAAAATTTATTAAAATACTTTAGCTCTTTTTAATTATATAACATATTTGAATATCCATAAAAAAATAAATATCTATTAACATTTTTTGAGATGCTGTTTTAAACAGTATTCAGGTTTTCAGCTTATATTTAATATGTTTTTTAATTTCTATTTTTAATATATTTTTATAATTTTTATTTTTATTTTTAAAAAAATTTAATATTCTCTTATTTGATATAATTTTTTTTTTAAATTTTATATATTTTTTATTGGATGATTGTTTAGAGATTATATTTTTTATTTTATTATTATATCAGTTATTTTTAAAATAAACTATTTAAGTTTTAAAAATAAAAATTTAAATTATAAATTAATTACTTTCAATGCTATTTATTTTAAAATATAAACAATATAATTTGTATTTTAAAAATACTTAATTAAAATTTAATATATTTGTTTTATTAAAAGATATACATTATATTTATAAAAAAAATTATTATCATCTATTATTTTATATTTATTAATTAATTTTATTAAACATTTTCAATTTAATCAGATTAAATTTTTTTGTTAGATTAATAAAATTTCAAACTTATTATTAGTATTAATTAATCTTAATTTAAATTTTAAATATTGATATATCATATCAACAAAAATGTTACATGTTAATTTTAATAAATTACTTTCATGATTTGTTCTTTAATTTTAAAAATTGTTATCTTTTAATTCAATTTTGTTAATATAACAAAATTTTAATTATTAATAATGAAAAAACATTTTTAATATATTTTAGTTAACTTAGAATTCTCATTTTTTATAAATAATATTTTTATAAATTATTGATATTTTCAATAAATAAAGTAACTTCGTTGATATTAAAAATTGATAAAAGATTATGTATGATGATTTCAATATTTTTTTAATTTTTAATTTTATATAATTTAACAACATTGATATATATATATATATATATATATATATATATATATATATATATATATATATTGTAATATACTAGGTAAAAGTAAAAGATATAAAAAAGACTCAAAATTATAGAAAGATTTTGTAATCTTACACTGACAGGATAAATTAATTTAGCGATTTAAATAACAATAGAAATAGGGTTGTAACTTGTAAGTTTGTATCTGGGAACATTGGAATTTGGAAGCCACATCTAATAGACAGTGTGATTCCTGTGAGTCTCGGAAGCAGCCTCAGGCATGGCAGAGAAGAAGCGGAAAGAGAGGAGCGAAGGAAACCGCCGAAGACAGAAATCGAAAAAGAACAGCAACACTCAACGGAAGAAGACAGGTCCTCGTTTGCCTTCTTCTCTCCGAAAAGAGCTTGACCGCTTAAACCCTACAGCTTCGTTGGACAGCATCGATTTCGATGACGACAATGAAGTATACGAATACGAGGAACAACAGGCCGAGGAGGAGTCCACCAAGAATAAGCGCTACGACCCTGCTTCCGTTAATGATGACCTTTCTCAAGAATTCGAGGTTTTTTTTCTTCCTCCAATAATATAAACTCTTCACTTGAACTTAAAGTGCTGCTTCACATTTTGTTTCAGCATTTGGTATATCTTGGTGTGAATTATTTCCTAAACTATGCTTGCTATCTTTTAATTTGAACTCTCACATAAATAAAATAACCATGGCATTGAGGTGTTACTGTCTTGATCTGGAATTCAATTGAACTGTCCAAATGTTCCATAACCTAAGTAACCACATTTCACTGTCGCTCAAAATCCACTTCAATTAAACTATAGCGGCTGTTTAACTTACCACTTGAGCTTGACAAAAGTGAAAAAAGTGAAGGACCTTGAGTGACGGGCTAAATTTGTCTATTGGTCTTTGCTTTGACCTTGAACTAGAGCTTTCTCCCAAAGAAATCATCTTAACCCAGACAGTGAAAGATGGATGAATTTCCTTTGTTTTCATTGAAACCCTGTAGTCTGAATTCTTTTATTTTGCCATTTTGAGTTCCTAGATTTTCCCCTGCTATTGGAATTTGGAATATTGTCCTTAGTATAGATTATTTCATTGATTGTTAAATTTACATTTTAATTTATCCATTCTATTGATGCTGGTTAATTGTTATTTATGTCCTTGTTTGTATTTTTAGGATGAGAATGTGCAATCTGATGACGAAAATGAGGATGATGATGATTACATTGGGAGAAAGAGGAATAAAACTGCTGTGAGTGATGATTCTGGAGAGGAGGATGATGGAAGGCATGCAAGGATGCTACAAGGAATTACCGGTATGCCGAGGGAGGCTTTTGAAGGTTAGAAACTTGTTAAACTTTTGTGTTAACCATTGTTTATGTTAGCTTGGAGGTCTGTGATTGATTTCCTTCTCTATTTATTGGAAAACAAAAATGATAATTGGAGATGCATATGATGTTTTTTGAATATTGCATTATAGCTTTTAACATGACAGTTGACACATTTATTAACATTTTACAGATACTTCATCATATCAATCCAACCATTGAATCATATATTATATTGATGATCATGTATATCCAATCTAGATAATTTAGACATTAATAGATATGTAATCTTTTTGTAGAAATTTACTTATTTTAAATAACATTATGTGTGAAAACAAAGTGATGCAGTGAGATATAAAAATTATAGAATTGATCTATTTGAAGGAAACTTTGTGTAAGAGATAAATTGAAAAAAAAATGTTTTTAAAAAGGTTATTAAAGGTGCCATTTTGTCAAGTTTAACACCTGGTTTCTTCTGGCTTTCTCTATGTCTATTGCGTTTTACAACCTATGATATGATACACTTGTAAATTTTAATCACCACACAGAGAATAAGAAGAAGAAGATGAACAATATGGTTATACCAGAGCTGTATCCAGAGTCTGAATATAATCCTAGTCGTGACATTGTGGATGGTGATGGACGCATTAGCATTGAAGACCTTCTGAATCCTCTTCGTGAAAATCCTGGTTATGGAAAACTTAGGAAGAGGATGCAACAAATTGAGAAAAATGCTAAAACTATTCATGCACCACTTTCAAAGCCTGTTCAAGCTAAGGTAGAGAGGAAGGCAGCATACGAAATATCAAAGAAAGATGTCACAAAGTGGCAGCATATTATTCAGAGAAATAGAGAGGCACCAACTATTTTCTTTGATGAAGATATAAATTTAGGGTTTTCAACTGTAGGAGCAATAGCTTCCGAATTTGAACCTAGAACTGAATTTGAGAGGAAAATGGCTGCACTAGTTCATGATGACAAAGTTACGGAAGCTCATAAAAAGGATGGTTCCAGGCTTCTTGAAATGAACAAGGTATGAATGCTGTTAATATTAGTTTGTAATTGAATTTGCCATTACTGATAGCAGTTGATCATTGAATTTGGAATCTGATTAAGTTGCCTTTTTCTGATTTCCATGCTTTCCTAGTTTCTATTGTATGATACAAATGCCATGATTAGTCCTTGGTAAAGTTGATTCAATTGAGGTTTGGCATATTTGGAAGCCTTTTAGTTTCAAACAATCAAACTTGAATTTGTTTGTTAAATTGAATTTCTTGGATATTGTGAAATACATTTTTATTTGAATAAAATTTTTCTTCTGCCTGTTAAGATTAAAAATAGCCATCCTAATCTAACTGACATCACTGAGGGTGAAATTAGATGGTATTTATTCTAGAGCGAACTGTTTTTTATTTTATGGTGTTAGTGTTAGGTGGCAGGAGAGGGTGGTGTTTCTGTGATGTACCTACTAATGATTGGATTGATAAGTCCTCAATTTTTAATTTATCTTCTTTTTCCAGCTCAATATTCCTATCTTTCACCCTCTTATCAAACCATTGGAAAAATCTAATAACTAGGATGAATAGAATATCCAAAATCAATTCTATTAGGAAGATTCTGACCTCACATTATTTCTGCAAAACACACTACATAAGCTAAAGTAGCACTTTTTATGATTCTGCCAACTACATTGAGGTGGACAACCCATAAATCTCAACTGGAATAATGCCTTCTATTTATCACAGTTGTAGTTTTAGGTGCCGGCAATGTTCTATGTGGACCTTTTGGAGTTTAAGAATAAAATAAGCCCTGGCTACATCTTCAAAGTTTTGTTTGCTGAGCGTCCTTTTAACCCATATTATTTTTTATGCATAAGGCATGGAACTATTGATGCATGACTGCTTTTCAGTTATTTTATGTAGCTTATTTTGCTTAACAGGTTTCTATTGAAGATGAGAAGGATAGGCGAAATCAGATTGCCAAAATGCGGAGCCTTCTTTTTCGGCATGAAATGAAGGCAAAGCATATAAAAAAGATCAAGTCCAAAACATTTCATCGGCTATTGAAGAAAGATCGATTAAAGGCAGAAGCTTCTCAAATTCAAATGGACCCTGAAGCTGCCAAAGAATATGCCATGAAACAAGAGCGTCTAAGGGCTGAGGTATATCATCACATAAGAGCTGCAGAGATTTTTCATTGTTGCATAACACATTCTTTTTACATATGTATAGTATTGTAATGATTAAAACAGGAAATTTTTTTCTATTACTCCTCTCACCTCCCAATTTGGTACAGGAACGCTTGACTCTGAAGCACAAAAACCAGAATCGGTGGGCTAAGCGTATTTTACAGCGAGGTTTAAATAGCCAAGATGAAGGAACTCGTGCTGCCATATCTGAACAACTTCAAAGGCATGCTGAATTGACTAGAAAAATGCACTCTATGAAGGATAGCAGCAGCAGCAGTGATGATACCAGTGATGAGGATGATGGATATGAGAACTCCGGTGGTTCTGATCAGGATAGGGCTTACAAGCTTTTGGGAAAAGCAAAAGAGAAAACAATGAAAGTGTTAGAGGAAGAGGATGAAGTTCCCAAGTCAGGATTGCTTTCTTTACCTTTTATGGTAATATCCATTCCTTCTCTCATCTTTCTTTACCTTTGGCTTATGTTAATTTTGTTTTATTATATTCTCTACCTTTCAGTTTATGTATTGAAAACTATCAGTAGGGAGTCTTTCTTATTGGTCTTTGGTCTTCCCTTGAATTTGTTCTGTTGTAGAGGCGTGGATTGGAGAAAAGAAAAGAAGCAGCTGTTGAAGAAGCCAACCTTGCTTTTCAAGAATATGAAGATTCTTTGAAGAATCTGGAGAATTCTTGTGGCTCCGAAGATCCAAAAGCTGCTTCTATCAGTGGCAGAAGAGTATTTGGAACAGCTAAAGCCCAGATATCTGATAATAAGGTGAAATCAGATAACTTTTATGATGGCAGTGATAGTGAGAATGACTTGAGGACCGGCAAAAATGGCAACATGGAGAAGGGGGGAGGTGACCTTTTGCATAAAGATGTAAACAATGATTTGGTTTTAATTCAAGAAGACCCTGATACTCACCCGGAACCTTTTTTTAAGGTGATGACATTCTTATCTTTACTAAATTTTCTTAAGTTTATGTCTTGCTTGATAGATATGATACATTTTATGCATTTTTTGTCAACAGAACTTTGATGAGATTATTAAAAATCCTGGGCCAAAAACTACATATGATGTTTCCATATTCACATCAGATACATGGACAAAGGTTCTAATGCTTTTAATATATTATTTTGTTTAATATTTTTAATCTCTTTCTTTGTTTAAAGAAAAACATCTTCCATATATGAAATGGGTGTTCTGTTGGACCGATGTATCTGTGATGATGAGCAGGCAAAAAATAGAAATGAAGAAGACACAAATATCAAGAAGTCTCCAAAGCTAACCGGACCTGTTAGACAGGATATAAAAGTATGAACTCGGTCTGTTTGTCAAGAATATAAAGTTAATTGTTGGTTATGCCTAATATCTTGTCCCTTTATGTCCTAGGCTACCGAAAAGGATTTTGCAGAGGATAGTGATCAAGATAGTGAAGGACAAATGGTAGATGGAATTCTTTCTTCTGTATCTAAAGAGTCTTATGAACTTCCTTCTCAAGAGGAGCTTGTTCGGCAAGCTTTTGCGGGGGATGATGTAGAAGATGATTTCGAAAAGGACAAGCAGGAGATCCTCAACGAAGAAAATCCTGAGCCTGAAAAGCCTCTATTACTTCCTGGCTGGGGCCAATGGACACATATACAGCAAAAGAAAGGTTTACCATCTTGGGTGCTGAAAAAACATGATGATGCCAAGAAAAAAAGGGAAGAAGCCCTCAAAAAGAGGAAGGATGCTCAGCTAAAAAATGTTATTATATCTGAGAAGATAGATAAGAAGGTTAGTGTCATTAGATACAAGGTTTTGGGCCTTTCATATGCATTTCCGATTATAGATATTGACTTTATTCCATGCATGCTATATATCTTTTTTGTTATAAGAAATTTGAGGACTTATTCTGGATTGGTGTATTTTCAAATAATGGTGTTTGCAATTAAGATATGTAATAATAGTAATATTATTAATATTATGCTGAAATTCTTCTGATCCTCTAGCTTCTTCTTCTTCTTCCCTAATTTCACGCCAACCTTCTGCACCTCCCTTGTCCTCATATTCACCATACATTGTATCATCATCATTGCCCTCCTCCATGACCACTTCAAAGTCTATTTTGTTCTTCTCTCAATTTCGCACCCCGTTCTAAACCTTCCCCTATTCACCACTACAGACTAATGTGGTAATGCTATAATGACTAAGATACACATGACAATGGTTGACTTAAGTTACAATTATTCAACTCCACATTAATTGAAATTACTTAACAGCAGACCAAACTCATTTTAGAATAATAGGGATCAAAATTAAATGAAAATATTTCTAGGGACTGAAACTAAATTTCAAAATATTTATAGGAACCAAAGACATACTTAGGTAATAATGATGATAGATGTCGCTGAGCTAGGTTGGATTGTTATTACCTTACTGAACACTTAACAGAAGTCACTAAATAATAGGTGCCAAAATTGTTTACCATGAAAAGATTATGGACCCAAACCTAACAATTTTTGAGGAAGTGAAATCAAATTTTAAAATATTTATAAGGACAAAAAACATATTTAAGTCTATTACTTGTTATTATTAATAAATTACTCACTCCTACCTTATCTTTTGTTTTTTAATACATGGACTTGCTGTCTATTATTAATATTCAAAATTCAGTTGTATTTATTATTCCCTCCGTTTTCTGTAAGAAACAAATAACTAATTTATCAAGATCAATAAAAATTAGTTGAAATTATTAAGGTTATAAATTTTTTATTCCAGAAATATCCATAGGATTAGATGTTTGAATTGGTAGTATAGGAAGTGATGAGTGTCTTTCACCATAAAGTAAGGGATATGAAAGAAAGTAATTAATATATCAGAAAATAGGATTATGTTACATATATTTAGAATAAAAAAATATTGGTTGTTCTCATAAAAAAAACTTAAGGGAGTATTTGGTATTTTCTTGCATTAATTACCTTTGTAATTTCAGTTTTATAATTTAGTGGCCTGAGTCAAAGTAATCTTTATTTCTTCTATCTAGTAAATTGAGCTGGTTTTAATTTTGTACCTGGTTTTGAATATGGCAGGCTGAGAAACTCCATACTAAAGCGTTACCATTCCCTTTTACTTCCAAAGAGGTCTTTGAACAGAGCATGCGTGTGCCTATTGGACCTGAGTTTAATCCCGCAACGGCTATTGGTCCTCTTAATCGGCCTGAAGTAAGTACCTGGCCACTGTTTATAGGCAAACTGGCTATCCTCGAATGTTCGTGTTATCATGCTGACCTACTGTGTCCATTATTTGAATTAATTAAAAATATTATATACAACAATCCTGCTCCCTATTAGGGAAGGAAAGGTAATTTATTGGATTTTAGTCTTTTAACCAAGGGGAACTACTGAGGAAAATTACCGTAAGTCGTGTGTATTTTTTCTAGCTGTCTTATGAACATACTCTTCGATGTGCAGGTGGTGAAGAAACCAGGCGTTATTATAAAACCAATAGGGTTTGAAGAAGTGAATCCTCATGAAAAACCAGAGCGGAACGGTGATAAGCAGAGGCTTAAGAAAAATAAAGGCAATGGTGGCAAGCCCATGAAAAGGACGAAAGTGTAGGCAAAAAGTTAGTGGGCAGAGGAGTTTTGATTCTGATCCAATTTTGGAAATATTCCCAGTTTTGAGTCTTTGGGAAGAAAATGGCGAAGTTAAAGGTAAGGAAAAGCAGAGAGTTTATTAGGCACCGAAGCTCGTGGCGTACAAGAAAGAATAAATTGAATTCATAACAAAGTCTACCTTTATATATTATCAGTGTCAGCTTGAATTGTTGTTGAATATTAGTTTCACACCAAACGAAGATGTTTTTTAATTTTGTCCCCAATTGATATATATATATGTATGCATGCTCTCAAGGCAGCGCAAAGAATTTTTCATTTATCTATGACTGATTTCCCCGTCTCTCTCTCACCCTCTCCCTTCTAACTTTAACTCATGCCTTGATTTATAAGATTTATTATCGATTACTTTTATCTCTATTGATTCCCCAATTATAATATTTGTTATAATTAATCATCTTTAACATAAAATTGAAAGAAAGGGAAAAAAATATTGATTATGTATTTTTTGATTGTTCCTTGTTCTGTTATTTTAAGAATATCGTAGGGATAAATTGTACGTGTGAAGTTTGTAAATTTGAAAATGTGTAATATTTGAATTACGTAGACTTTAAGGGGTGTGTGATTTGCTTTATTTATCAGTTTTTTAAAATAATATTTTTAAATAGTGAAAGAAAGTAAGTAAAAAAGATAATTTATATATATATGAAAAATATGATTAATAAAAATTAAAATCATTCTAGATTTAATTTTTTAATTTAAAAATTAAAAAGGAAATAATACTTTTTAAAATAATTTTTAGAAATTTTATTTATCAAATAATTTTTTCGTTTTTTGATTTTTAAGAACAGAAAAATATTTTGAAAATTGAGAAACAAATAAATTCTAAGTATAATTTCGGTTAATGTTAACAGAAGTCGCTATACTTGTACTAATTTTTATAGTGGAAAACTCAAATCAAATTAATCTGTATTGTGCACTATCATATCTCGTATTAAACAATTCTCTTTTAAAAAAGTAAAGTCAGTATTTAGATAAAAAATGTCAGTAATGTATATTTTTATTATTACGTGAAATTCATGAGATTGATCAAATTATGTAGGATCATTAAGCTATGTTGGTCCTATCTCCTATTTAATGCGATTAATATAAAATATATCTAATAATGTATTAAAAATTATTATTAAATTTTTTTATTTTGGGACTGTATTTTAACTACAAAGATTTTGATAAGAAATAGGGGGGGGGGGGGGAACTCCGCACTTCTGCACTTTGTTTTTTTTTAATATTTTCTGATTATTTACTTTATCCCACAGTATTTAGATCTCACTAGTGTTGTGGGAGACTTAAAAGCTTTGCGACCACCTCTGAAAATAATTGAAGTTCTATAGTGAGACGTCTAAGGTTGATGAATCTACTACTTAAAATAATTAAATGTTAATATCAGTAGCGGTAAATCAACCAGATAGAGGTGTTGCTGTTTAGATACATTACCACTTAGGTCTGACTCTTAACTCTGAAGTGTGCTAAATGTTGTTAGACCTCGAATCCGAAGTTGCTAAGTCGTTTTCTAGGGCTAATGTATTGAAATGTGTTATGATCTTAGGTTGAGTGAACTCCCCCTCCCCCATTTATTTGTAGGACTAGTTTCTGCTTTCCACATTCAAGTTGTTATTTGTTGGCTTTTGTTGTGTTTGACCATCCTCCAACAACCGTCGTTTGGAACTCAGTTGCATTGATCCCAACTAATTTATTTTATGGCTGGCACTGGTCAGTGATAGGTGGGCCTTGCATGTGCTTCTTACGTAGTTGGTTAATGGCTATTAATGTATTTCCCATATTTCCTTTTCGTTTGTAGATGTGAGCAGTGACCCGCTGGGTATGCTGCATTTGGACATTAACGTTTACACGATTCTTCCTGCATGATTCCGCACGTGTGTGGCTACACGTTAGATCCAGCTACACATGCGTTCAAAGAAGTGGAAGCTACCCTGGGAGTTGGGAGCATCTCTGTGAATGTAGATTTGACCAAAATAAATGTGAATCCAAACACACGCTACATTATTTATGCGAGCAGGGCCCTACATAAAGACATATTTCCTCAATTAGTTAAAGAGTACTAGTAGCAAGAAATGCCCCGAGATTGTGTAGAGGGAACCGATTTTCTTGAAGGTAAGGTGCATAATTCACACTAGGGTACCTAGCATGCAGACTCATTGATGGACTAGTAATTTTACAACCATTTGTAGATCATCCATGACGAAGCATTCTGATGTGCAAATACAACCGGCTACTATATTTGATTATTGATAATTTCAATCGGGTCAGTTAAGTTGTATAGCACTTGTATTCATTACTGAACACTCCTACAAAGATACACAAACATACCATCAATTGTATGGAAGAAAATTAGAATAAAAGGCGTCAATAATTTGCACTAATCGTTTTAGGTAAGGAGAATGCAATGCAACCGAATTGTGAATATGCACAATCCATGTGGCCGAAGAAATGTATCCAAATACCAAGTTTAGAGGAGTATCTTTTTAAGGCTAATCAGGATGGGGTGAAGCTTATATGCTCTTTTATAACTCTTCAAATCCTTCTTCATCTCCTTCATTCTCTAGCCTTTGAAATTCTTGTCTCCATGATTCCATCTGCCAGAATATCAATGCCTTGGTTATGCTATATACACACTACTAAGCACTACCATGTCAATCTGAATACAAAGCGCTTTACCTGGTTATCAGAATGTCGCAGCTGTTCTGCTACAAACAGTATATTATTGCAGTGTCCTGGAGCAAAGTCTTTACCAAAATTCTCTGCAATCCCTTCATAATTAATCATTTCCACCCGAAAGCCCATGCTCATGAATAGTTTATCCACCCATTGCTTTGTATTGGACTGTGCAAGGGACCAGAAAAGATCTTCCTTTTCCTTTCTTTCTCTTGAAGAAGAAAATTGTCTTAATTAATTAATTAAATGAATTGCACACTGACCTTGATTTCTATGTCTGTCTCAGCTAACCAGACGGGTAGCTCTCCCATAAAAAGTGACCCCTTCACGGCCAAACTGCTTATCATTGACAGAACCTCTTCAAAATTTGCCAGTGTCATCATAGGAAACCCCTGCGCAGGAATAAACTCATAGGACTAACTTCTCAAGCAAAGACTCACTCCTCCCCCAACACTAACTGTGCCTGTGACTTCAAGTGTTTACTATTGGAAGAAAAATGATATAATGAATTACCTGTAAGGCCCATATACTTGGCCTATTACCATCATAGCCCTTAAATTGCAAACTCTGCTCTATATCAGATGTTTCCAGTGGAATATGATACAATATGCAACTTTTGGGAATCTTAGCCCCAACACCTGAAGCTTAAAATAAGATACAATTAGATTCTTTCATCTCAGTAAATGCTCAATACAAACAAAAGGAAAAGCACAGAGAAAACAAGCTACAAGACGTATTTACAGATATTTGCGAGGCATTGATAGAACCTTTTACACATGTAATACCCTGGTTTTTTAAAATTTATCCCAATAATAATATTGTACTTTATAGAACAATTGCCAAGTGGATTTGGATCATTTCCTAAGTCTTTTCCGTTACAGGGTCCTGAGGAGAGAATTAGACACGATGATATTGCATAACAAACTTCGGAATCCTTTCTGTCTCTCTTTTGAAAACAATCATTTGAAAAAAATGACAACTGGGAGATCCGGTTTGCATATTTGTAATTACCAACTTTTCCACTCACAATTGTGCCTATGATCAACTTTGCCAAAATAATAGTTTTGGAAATATAATACATGCTTGAAAGATCATTGTTCTCTAAATCCAGTGAAGTAATGTCACCTTTAAGCTTCTCAGCTGCAGTTTTAAATACTCTTTCAGGGGATATGTCAAATATTATGGTTGAAATCGGCCAATTAAGTCTGTATGGCCGTGTGTCCATGCCATCAGTCAATAAAACTAGCTGCAATTAAGAGGAAAAACCTTACTAAACGATGCAATATCCTTCAAACAAGCTTGTATTTAATAAAAGCATAAAATATGAAACGAAAAATAGTGATTAAGAGGATATAGAATTATTCTTATAAACAAATAAACACTCGGAAGGTACCTGCTTAACTCCATCAAATTTGCTAACTGTATGAAGCAGCTTGTCATCAATGAACTTGGTTGCAAGACAATAAGGGTGCAAGTCTTGAATCACATCCTCGGGAATGTTAGGAGGGACAAAACAACCAGCATATGGGTCTATAAACAGAGGCTCTGCGTTGCACAGAAGCAATACTATGACACATGTTGATCTTATACTCCACATGGCAGAACATAACATACACGTACACTATTCAGCATCATCCTTGAAATGCTCGATAAAATGTCTAAAAGAGATAGCATGATGGATTAATTTACCTGGTCGAAGAGTTTCTTGGAAACGAAGAGAAGCAGAAGCAGAGGCAGCAAGGAACAATGGGTCACTGTCAGCGTTGAATTTTGCATAAGAAACACAAAATTTCCTCTTAGAGGTATATATGAGCGGTGGGTGCAAGTTAATATAAGTTACAGAGGATGGAGATGTTTGTGCAAAACCCATGAAGCTTTCCAAAGGAAAATGAGTATACTCTTGACTCTTAGACTCTTAATCGCTATTCACCTCTCCCTCTGCATGAAGCTCTCTGCGTACACATGTCACATTCACATAAGTAATCTACCATACAAAACTATTTTCTGCAGCTAATGCAGCGGACATAATTAAATATGATGTTATGTACTGTCACAATTTTTAAAAAAATAGTTAAATTAGACCCCAAAAAAAAGGTTGAGATATTTTGATCAGATATCTTGTCAGAATAAGTTGTCTTATATATTTTTTATTTAGTTTCATTTTTTCTATTTCTATTTTCTCTTTACACAAACAAGAGAGGAAAAATAATTTGTTTATCTTTCATTTGTTTTATTTTCTCTCAAACGTTCAAATAATTGGGTCAAACTTAATGTGGCGGCAATCAAAGACGTTTTTTTCGGTTGTCTGGAGGTGCTTTTTGCCTCTTTGAACAAATAACAATGTTAACAGTGGAACAATTAATTATTGGATTTTTTATACATAATGATTATTTGATAAATGCGAATATATAAAATTGTTTGAAGATTAATTTAGTTTAAGACAAATATTTTAATAGTTATTTTGTTTAATAATTTTTAAAAAATTTAAATTTTATTAATTTATATATTAATAAATTTTCTATTATATAAATTAACTTATAATTTTTTATAAAATTTAAAATATATTTAATATTTATTTAACAACTTAAACTTAATAAATATTAAAAGATATATCATATATTAAATTAAAATATTTAATTAATTATTAAATATTTTTAAATTATATAACATTTTAAAATTTTGATATACATAATAGAAGATTTTAATTTAATAATTGAACTGATTAAATTTAATATTTTTGAAAATTTATTAAATATATAATTTTAAAAAATATTCTTAAAATACATTAATCTTCATCGTATAAATTTAATGATTACAAATGTGAAAAATAACATAATTTTAAATTAAAGCAAAACAGAAGGCTTTGCGTAATGTTGTTTACTAGTTTATATATTGACCCTTGAAAATTGAAATCACTGATATAGATTGGAATAATCAATTTGACAGATAACTTTGACCCACTAGTCAGCTGTTCAATTTATTTACCAAAAAATTGATTATGCAAAGACCATCTTACTCGATCTAAAATTAATGAAAACTAATACTATATTATTCGTCGATTGTATGGATATTTTCCAATTTTTTAAAAACATAAAATTTTAAAAATAATAATATATGTTTAAATTTTTAATGATAAATATTATATTGTATCAATAGATTTTTATCATATCAGAAAAAATTAATAACATATTAAAGGGAAGAAATTATTAAAATTAAAGATAAAATAAAAATGAAAATAAAACCATAGTACATGTCTTTTATTAATTTTATATATTAAATTTTAAATTTTATTTAAAATTAATTAAAATTATAATAAACTTAAAATTTAATTTATCCAAAAATAATAATTAAAATATATTAATATTTAAAATTTAAATTAAATTAGTATTTAAAATATAAACTATAAATAAAAATAAACAAATATTTAAAAATAATTGAAAATAATTTTTCAAAATACTTTTTTTAAGAATAAAATTTTAATTTTATATAAAGAAATAAATTAGTTGAGGAGATTTAGGGTTTTGTTATTTACCCATTTGATATTTTTTAGAAAATTTTTTATACACTAAATAACATAATTTTCAAATAGGTTTAATACTTTTTTAATTCTTTTATTATATTTATTGTGGTTTTAATTTTTATTATTCTAATAATTTTAGTTTATACCATTAAATTTTATATAATTTTAATTTTAAAAATGTTAATGGAAACAATTTGATTCTTAATTTTTTTTATTTGTTCGTATTTTAATATTTTAAAAATTATTTCAAAAATATCAATTGATATAATTTAGTTTAAAAAATATATTAGTTTTATTTATATATTATTTAATTTTTTAATTAGAGACTAAAGTATAATCATATTATATATGTCAAACAAATTTAGGAACTAAAACTATATATAATATAATTTTAGGGAAAATTGCATATTTATTTAAATAAAATTATGATTAAATAAGAATTTATAAAATATGAATCAAAACTTAAATTTTTTATAAAAAGGAGAAGACTAACATTATAAAATAAAATAGTATAAATTAAAATTAAAAATTATTAAATCTTTTTAAATAATTGTAATTTTTTTGGGGGACTATTGAATACCTATTGATAAATTTTAATATTTTTTCATATGTATTTGATCATAGTTTTACAATAAAAATTACTTTTGATATTTGATGCTGAATAAATAAATTCCTGCTTAGTTATTATAGATTTGAATTATTAAGATGAAAAATTATTGATCATAGTTTTATAATAGATTATTTTGGATATTTTTTTATAAGTCAATATCATATATTAATAAAATACTAGAACTATTTTAAAATAAAGTATAAAAAATATATAAAATGTATTCTATCAAATTATAAACATAAAATTTATAAAACTTTTTTTTTATCAAATTATAATATCTTTCTGCTTGAGTATTTGAAATTTAATAAATAATATAATTAATTTATTTAATATATTTTAAATGATATTTTAAAATTTTTAATTTTGAGAATTTATTCAATATCTACATTATTTAAAAAGGATGTTAATATTATTATATAACTATGGTATAGAGTGGAAAATGGTTTAATCTTATGACATAATCAAATATTTTATTGGAATACTAATCTTCTTGCTGGTATTTATTTAATACATTAAATTATATAAATAAATCAAGATTAAAAAAATATTAGAATGCTCATCAAAATCAAATAAATACAAGATAATTTTTTTTAAAAAAATAGCAATTTAGATTAATAACATTAAGTTATAAAGATAGAAATAAGGAAGGAGTCAAAAGGGCAGGGGAGAAAGAAAAGATAAGTTAAATATCAAATACTTCCAAATGATAATTATTAATATGGATAGATTATTAGTTTAAATTTTTTATTCCATTGAATAATTAAAATTCGTATAAATATAAATTTAAATAGTTATTATAAAATTGAGTAATTTTTAAAATTATGTAATAATAAATAATTAGATAATAATGTAAGTTTTTTATATTATTAATATATTTTAATTAAATTTATAATTATTATACGGTAAAAATGTATTTTAAAGTGAAATGAAAAAATTCAATAAAAATATTGAAATAAAAAAAAAATTGTTACAAGCGTAATTCTTTTGACGGCCTTAAGTAATTGTGAATTTTTGGTAGTTATCACGTTTGTCGAGAGTTAACTACGGCCATGCTTTTATAACTATCTATAAATAATTGTATAATAAAGTTTTATTCTTTTTATTCTTATAAAAAACAACATTTCATCGTTAATATACATTTTATATATGTAATATGTTGGCGGTAATCTTTTCTGGCTTCTAATAAAATATTTTTAAAAATAAATTTATTTAAAATATATTAATAATATAATTTTTTACATTATTATCTAATTATTAAATATCAAATAATTAAAAATTATTAATTTTTAAGATATTATTTGATATATTATATCAATAATAGTTTTTAATCAAATAATAACATAAACATATTTTCACTAATAACATATTCAAACAAATTAAACTCTTAAATAATTGCAACTAAAAAGTTGTGAAACCTCACAATCTGAATTTTGGGATTGCATTCAATAGTAAAGCGTAGCTTACGATAAGTGAATTTTAAAATAATTTTTTAATTATTTAAAACAATTTCTATTAAAATTATTATTATTTTATATATAGTTTATTTTTAAACCCTTTTAATGTATAAAATCACTTAATAAGTGCTTTAATCAATTGTATTTAATACTGTTTTTTAATTGATATTAAAATTAATTTATTCAATTTCTGTTAAGATAATATTCATATTAAGTAATTTTTTTATTAATTTTTCCTTAATAAACATTCATGCTGAAGCTAGATGAATTGTTGATACTGTTATGTGTGTAATAGATAATTAATATTCACAATAATCAATATGTTAAGGACTTTAACTTATTTCAATGTTTATATTAGATAATGAAAAAATTTATTTTAATTAGGAATAATAAAATAATAATATTTAACTAATAAATAAAAATAATTACGGATTAAGAGAGATGTATTGCAATAAAATAATAAATTTATTTTTTTTAAATATGTTTTAACATTACTTATATATTAAATAATAATACTTTTATTTTTAATTAATAAATATT
Source organism: Canavalia gladiata (assembly GCA_037954105.1). Lineage (NCBI taxonomy): Eukaryota > Viridiplantae > Streptophyta > Magnoliopsida > Fabales > Fabaceae > Canavalia > Canavalia gladiata. The sequence continues at coordinate 14,924,541 of CM075661.1, read as the reverse complement.
AAAAGCTAAGGCCCCCAAAAAAATTTAGTTATAAATGAGAAAAAAAAGGAAAAGAAAATACTTTTTGTATTTTTTACTATGTATTATTTTTTAATTTTATTCATAATTTTTCTGCTCCCTTACGAGCGTGTTTGTTTTACCGGTGAAAATTTTCGTGGACAAAGATTTACAAGTTTTCTTTTTTGAAAAAATCACGTTCTGACGACACAACTAAGCTCGTGGGTGGATCGGTGAGGTAGATGGCAACTTTAGGTGGCGTTAGTTGATAAAATTATTTTTTGTTTCTTATTTTTTATTTTTATTTTTATTATTTTTTATATAAAATATTAAAAATAAAAGTAAGATGATATTTTTTAAATAAATATTAAAAAATTAGAAAGCCAGCTTAGCTTACATTTTCATTAGTTTAGTTTGAAAATTTCAGAGACAAATTTAATACTTTACACCGTTTTTTATTAATATTTTTCAAAGTGATAGTAACGATAGCTATTGTTCCATAGTATCATCATCTATCACACATTTCTTCTGCACCTATTTTATAAGAAAAATATTAATTAGTATCTTTTAAATTAAATACAAAATTATTTAAAATATTTCTAATATAATTTTTACTAATTTTTATTGCAAACTAATGTTACTTTTAATATTTTATTTCGAATTCTTTAATCAGTATCTTAAAAATGTTCTTTAACAGATTTTTGTAATGATCCAAATTAATCATATTTTTCAAAATAGATGTGAAACCGTTAGTGCCCAACATATATGTATATCTAGGATGTGACAGTGGATATGAGTTTGGTTTTTGATGTCGAAAGGAGGCAAAGTCAAACAACATCAAAGAGAAAATTCTCTTTCCTCTATAGGGGGAAACAAATACAGTAATGAATAATTACACAAGGGACCCGTTATTGGTACAAACAATTATGAGCATTGACCATCTTCTTAACACTTTGCTCCTGGGGGTTGTGATAGGCTCCCACTGCGAAAACAAAAAAAGAAGTGAAGCGCTATAAAGTGACGGGTAGAAGCTAATAAGCTATGGCAATTGACGAGAACCTTGCACACCCAAGTCATCTTTCAGATCATTTAGGTGCCATTTTGGGAATGTAATCCACTAGGTGCCATTTTGGATTCTTACAGGGCAGGAACTTTAAATGAAAACTATTCGGTGCCACACATTCACTGGGCCCGCAAAATCAAATAATCATAATTACTTTTTATGTAAGTAAATGGAGTAGGAGTGCAAATAATGGTGGAAATTAATCTAAAATAATTAATAACTTTATTTATATATATATATATATAAATTTTAAATACCTAACTATATTAAACAAATAAAAAAAAATTGTTATTTCAATAAGAGCATTTTTATAAAATAATATGTAATCTCTTGTAAAATGTATTGTAAGAATATTGTGAGAAGAGGAGGCATTGGTGCGTGTAGACATGATATCGGATGAATTTCATATTTTTCGTCTCTATATTTGACATTCAATATTTGTTTCTATTTTTGCCTTCGTTCCGCTCGCGTTTAAAAAAATAAACTCTGTTTCTATTTTTATTGAAAAAATTCGTTCTGTATTTTTTCTATTTTTTATATTTATGTTTATATTTTTATAATTTATTAGATTATTATATTTTTTAAAAATTTATATAATTTACTATTTTATAATTTTATATAATATTTTAAAATATAAAAGATTTTAATTTTATACAATAAAAGAGATAAGATGAATATTAACATCGTTGTATCCGTCCTCGTTTCTGCTTTCAAATCAAAATAAAAAATGAAACATGTATAAACTTTTTTATCATCCATAAATGTATGAAATTCTTATATAAATCAATTGATATTGTATTTTTGTCCTACTTTAAATTCACATCCTACATTTTAAAAACATGATTGGTATTTTTAATTTTTTAAAAAAATATTTAATTTTCTATTTTTTTCTTGTTTACTGTTCGTTGTTTAACAAAACAAACATGAAGTGTTAAGGATAAAATTTTAAAAAATTAAAGAATTTTTTTTAAAAAAAAATATATTTATGCGTGGTTTTTTAAAAGTTGATTTTAAAAATAATATAATCCTTTTCAATTTTTAAATTAAATTTTTTTTTAACCATTATTACTTAAAAAAAAAATTTTCATTAAAAAGTGTTTGTAAAATTATTTTTCAAAAACTAAAAATATAACTAAATACATTCTAATTATTCAATTTTATAAAACGACAGTTAAAATGAAAAAAATGCTAAAGTGCGTGTAAATCCATATAGAGGATAAATCATATTATATCAATGTGAATTAGATCAAGCGTTATATTATTTAATCTATTTTTTTTAAAAAAACCAACTAGTAAAATTGACATTTCAATCACATAGACTACGTTTGTAAAAACTTAAATTAATCTCAAATTTTTTACAAATTTAAATTAATTTCAAATTATTTGATACTTTATTTACATTTTGATTCAATATATTCTTTTTTTAAAATCTAACATTTTCTTACTTTATAAAAATAATTATCTCAAAAAAATATTTTTAAAATTTTATACTATAAATAAACTTTATGACACTAATTATAAATTTACGGAAATAGTAATAAGAATTATTCAACATCAATTTAAATGGTAGAAAGTGGAAGGATTTTATTAAAAAATGCTATTAATATAAAATTATTATTTTAATATATGTTTTATTGTTTTTTTAACCAGTACTATTGAGGATTTTATTTAATAATATCTAAACTTACAAGAACAATTAATCAAAGAAATTAGCCACAACCACCCCACACAGAAAATTAGCCCAAAGGGTAGTCGGTGGGTGTTTGGTGAACTGCAACTTCGAGGACAACCGGCCAATGCTATCCACAACACCACCCTGCCCTCACCCCTGCGGGTTTGGGATATGTAGAATGCTAATGTTCACATTTATTTATTTATTTGACGAAGCTGAAAATTCTTCTATAAAATGCAGATATTTATAAAAATTTCAATCGGTGATTATATTGGGTTTCAATTTTCAAGACCAAAATACAATTAACAGAGGAGAAACAATTTAAAATAGTGCGAATGGACTTATAGGATGGAAGAATGATAAGCAAATTTTTATTATAAAATATAAGATGAATTAAATTCTGAAAAATCATCAAAATTAAAATATGTTTTAAGGTTTAAAAAATATTTATAATTTATCTATCAACAAAATTTTTGTATCAGCAATGAAAATTGAATCACAACTTTAAGATTTCAAATTCAAATTTTATTAACTAGATTAATATTTTTAACTAATAAACATTATGTTGATTTCATGTATCATTTTACGAACTTGTTTTCATTGAAATTCCCACAATTTAATCATCCATATAGGTCCAATCACCGAAAATGGGTTTAATTTTTTTCCTTTGACTTTTTAAGTTTGTTTAAGATTAGATACATTAAAGGAATCATTTGACTGGATAATAACTCCAAATTAATAACTTTTTTTTTTCGAGTTGATTGTTATTTGTAGAATCAAACATCCAACACTAATATTATATTATAAATATTTTTAAAAAAGAGAAAAGATCTAACTCGACGTTTGTGGATGTTTTTTATTTTTTTAGTAAATATATTAAAATCTATTAATGAAGCACATGCAGATGTTTAATCTTATATTTTAATTGTTGAATTCTTGAAATGAGAGGATATAATAGAAATCTCATATTACATTATACTATTAAAGATAGATCTTATATAATAAATTAATTTTTGAAATTAAGTTATATTTATAATAATTTTGTTAATGTGATTATGTTTTGTTCAACTAAAATTGTTGTTTCTACTTTCTATCTCTTTCTGTTTTCGTTTGAGGGGACGTCACCGTGATCAGGTAAAGCCATTTTTTTAACAATGATACAAATATACAAATTTAGTTTTTCAAACAGTCCTTGGAGGCTTGGACACTGTAAATGATTTCTATGAGTCGAAAAAATAAAATAAATAAAATTTGTCCCCGTCCTAATGTGATGTAAAATTAAACAAGTATGGGTACGCGCACGTATCGATATCTTTAGGCCCATCCTTCTTCTTCTGTACCCATATTACACTTTCTCACGTTGAATCCATAATATCAAGCAACTGCCGTTTGAATTAAACGTTTGACTTTTTTTAATGTGAATTTTAAAATATGAAATAAAAATTTAAATATAACAAATTAATATTAAAATATATAATATAATATTTTATTAATGACAATATTATAATTTTTAACAAAATTTCTTATTTATTAGTTTTTATTATATACGTTTAAATATATATTAAAAAAATTCCTTATTGATTAAAGTTGTAATACAAAAATTAAAAAATATAATTAAGTTTTATTTCCATAAAAATATATTTATATATAATTTTTTATCGTAGCTATCATATCTTATATTACTTATGTTTTAATTTTAATTTTCTTTTTATAATTATTTAAGAATGAAATTAAGGAAAAACTACTTTTTCATTGATATTGTAAAAGGATAAATAAATTGTGAAAAATAAAATTTATTAAAATAATAAATCATATAAACAGGAGAAAGTTGGTTAGTTTTGGAGAAAATGAGAAGTATTAATTGGTGGTGGGGTCGTATATGTAAATCTGGAAATTAATGTTGAAAGTAGAAACTTGGAACGAAGAGGGATGGAGATGAAGGTATATAGTATGAACGTTGAAGGACAAGGTCAAGGAGCGTCCACTAATTATTATACAAAGGATTGAAATTTAGGAAGTTCTACGCATATACGGAATGATCTCTATCTCACCTCATTACTCTCAACCTTTTTGGTAAAGGATAGGATAAGACTGGTTCTCCATTAGTTTGGATGGATCACAAAAAAGAAATTTGAGATGTGATCAGAACAAACAAACAAAAGATATAAAAAAACAAAATAAGAAGATTAAAAAAAGGTAAACATAGGATAATTATTATTAAAAAATTAAAATTTTAATTAAAATATAGTTTAATTTTTCTATGCTATCATTCAATCATAAATTGTTATATTTTTTAAAATTATTCTTATCATAACTTTCAACTAATATAATGTAAAAATATTTACATCAAAATTAAACTTTAAACTTAAAATGTGTATATTACACGAAACATAATTCGAAATGGAATAATTACCAGTTGGTTTATTGATTTTTTTGAGTAAAGTGTTTTTATATGTTACTTATTCATATCTTTTTTACAAAGTAATTTTTATAAAATTTTAAATTTAAAAAAGTATCAAATAGTATTAATAATGTTATTTTTATAAATTAGTATAATATTTTAATTTTTTTATTTTAATAGTTTTATTATATATTAATTTATTTTATTTGATTTTTTAAATATTATAAATAAACATAAAAATAATTTATAAAATTTTATAAAAATATTGTACTAAAGATCATAGAAAATTTTAGTTTTAAATTGATTTTTATGATAATTTAATATGATTATATGACGTATCACATTTATAATTATTTTTGTCTTATTTTATCTCGCAAAGTGTCCGCATCCCTTCAACAACATCAACAAATCTTTACCCTTCATTGCAATAGAAAGCTAAAAAACACGGATGCAAAAAGTACGGGAAACTATTAAGTAGGTAGATATGATAGAAAACAAATTTATGTGTATAAGAAAGACCTTCTCTTTTCAAGGGGACAGGACTCTAATCTTATTCCTGCATTCTCTATTTCTCTCCCTCTCCCCTTTCGCTCTCTTTTATGATATTCCTTCGGAGGAAGCACAAGTTTTCTTGTTGCTTTTTCACTTAATTATTAACATTCATCACTACCATCACATTCACGTGCATTAGACTTCTTAACCATTGAGCTAGCTAGAAGAGCCTTATAGCAGATCCATCGATCACTAATTGGTGCACGGTTGTTGGCTTCTCTTTGATGGATTTAGAGTTTGAATATCAAGAAGTAACTCCTTCCTGGCTCTCTCTTAATTTCATACACTTTTCTGTCATGGTTAAATAATTATGTTAATTGGTATGGAGATTGTGTTATTAATTATACTTAATTTCAGGGATACTGGAGAAACTCAAGGGAAGTGCAACTCTTCACCTGCAAATGGCTGCCTTATTCTTCTCCAAAGGCCCTGGTTTTCCTCTGCCATGGTTCACTTCTGTTTGCTCTCTCTTTCTCTCGTTAATTCATCTCTCTCTTAGTAGGTGTGGTTTTACTTCCACTTTCATTAATTATTATTGCAGGTTATGGCATGGAATGCAGTCGCTTCATGAGAGGTAATAAATGATCTTCCATGACTTCTTACTTTTCCTTGCTTTTCCCTTTCTTCCTTCTTTTTATGTTAGCCTGTTTATTTAAAGAAATGAGATATTAGGTGGTTAATTTGATGCGTAATATACACGTCTCTGTGGTTAGATTGACGAGTTAAATATTGTCTGAGTAGAGTTTACATGCGATATAAGGATTTTTGTTTATATAGAAATGCTCTGCCCAAGATCAAGTTAACCTGTAAGCGAATATTAATCCGATACTGTTTGGAGGAAGGAAAGTTATTTTTTTTAAAAAAAATTAATATTTTAAATATTAAAATATTTTATTTGAATTTTTTAAAGAAATTTAAATTTTATAAAACTAAAACTAGAGACTTTAATTTTAAAAAAAAAAGTAGAATTTAAAATTATTCAATCTATCACTGTTCTCATTTTTTTTGTTTTTTCATTTCTTGTTTTTTTTTCTCATATTTTTCTTATTTTTGAATAAATTATTTTTAATAATTAGGTAATTTAATTATATTTTATTATTTTTAAATTATTACATAATATTTTGATAAAAATATTTATATATCCAAATTTTTAAATAAACAAAGAAGTAGGAACAAAGTTAAAAAAAAATCTAATATTCAAAAATAAAGTTTATAAATAGTAAAGATTAAATTATTTTATCTAAATAAAAATAAAAATTTTAAAATTTAAAATTTAATAAATTTATAATTTATAATTTAAATATAAATTTTTAAATTTTTTTATTTAAATAAAATTTTTAAATATTAAAATAATCCATTCAAACATAAAAATAAGGAATATAAGAAAAGTTCAAACTAAAAAAAAAATGTGTATAATTACTTGAAACACTCATTAATTGTTGATTTAACGTCGAGTTAAATCTTCAAAGATCGAGTGTGATAATAATATATTTTTCTGTTAAGTTGTTTGCCATATTATCATAGGTGGTTGAACCTCGGTGTGTAACCAAAAATTTAAAAACCTCTCTCCAATTACATGAACATTTATTATTCCTTAGTGGTTGAACCTCCGATTAAAAAATTAGGTGTACCCTTTTTTTTAAGAAAAAAGCTTAGTGATTTTTCTTCTTCTTGTAAAATAAAATAGGGCTATCCCAGTTGCCAATCTTGCATCCACCCATGATGTGATCAATTTTACTTTTTAGCAAAAACAATAAATTGTTCACCAAAAATTTTCAGTGTCAACGGCGGTTTGATTGTGTTGCCTTAGTCAGTCTTCCAGAACGAAACCTGTGAAATTTAGATCTATAGCAATTTGGTTGGTATGCCTTCCAACTTTTCATGTATAATAATACCATTACGTTTAGCCACGTACGTAACTACGTAAGGGTACATTTGAACCGAAAAGTGTGGTGGTGTTGGAGCATGCCACATAGATATACATAGACCTACCATTATTCAACTAAAATTTATGGCAGTACGAAAAATAATAGATCGCTTATGTTTATCTTTAAGTAAAAAATAAATTTATTTATTTTTATAACAACAAAACTTTGAGAAGTGTAGACCAACCACACGGGAGGTAATATATTTTTTAAAATTTATTATTAAGTAAAATATGTATGAAACTCCCTAAATAATTTACATTTGTTATATATTTAATGATATATCCATGTATAATTCAATCAATAAAAAAAAATAAGTTAAACAAAGTGTTGAAAAAATGTAATCCTTATGTTTTTGTCAACCAAAAAAGTAATGTATTCGAAATATTTATTGCATTTTCATCTGAGTGGACCATGTACATTGGGTGGGAGACATATATAACATGTCGATGGGAGTGGCCTGGGGTGGTCACATTATTCTAGAAGACTTATTTTTCCCACTCCAGAATCTTGGATGGATTCGACAATTAAGAGAGAAAATTTACTAGGATTTTCTTTACTCGTTGACAAAATTTAGATTAGATTGAATATCATATGCTTATTTTGTGTTATTTTTTAATTTAAATTAAAAAGTTATTTTAATAATTGATGAACGTTAAAAGTTAACATTTATTATTAAGATACAATTTAAATTTTAATAAAAAAATAGTATAAAATATACCTATGATAAATTTTTTATTATTATTCAATAAAAAAAATATAAGAGAGAGAACAATTAAATCCCCCCAGCAGAGTTGATCGTATTAGACATAGCAAGGAGAGGCACATGTGGTTAATGGACATTGGACAATGACGGTAGTCGGCGGTAGTCACATTATTTTATCACCAGTAATCAATCATATTCATGTAATTTTTGAGAAATTGTAGTTATATTACCATTCTATCAAAATATGTTGATTAATTTTCAAATTCATTTATAATTTTTTTAAAAGATGGAATATATATTATAAAAATATTTATTATTTTAAAATTATTAAAAATATAAATCTTATTTATAAAATCATATAGTTAGAATTAAAAGTTATGCGGTAGTTATATAATTATTTAAATAAGTTATATATAAAAGAAAGACCAACTCTTACTAATATAAATTACATTAAATATTATACTGTTTAATAATTTTTATTAGATAATTAATTTTATACTAAAATCAACCGTTGATGTAACATTCTCTTCATATAACTTACGTTTGTAAAAATTTGATATTATTTAAAAAAATTGACACTTTATTTAAGTACATCAAAATATTGAAATATATAAAGATAAGGATAATTAATTATATAATTTTAGATGTTCAAATTTAAGATATGTAAAAAAACATTGATATAAATAATCATAGTAATAGTAATTCAATGTTAAATTAAGAGTTTATAAAAAGAAGATAAATTTTATCAAATTTTATACATATAAAAAATTAATATTTTATTATATTATTTTATTTTAACACATAATATTATTATGTAAAATATAAGTATATATCTATATTAAATTATGAATTTTTAAATTGTATAAATTATATATATATTTATAAAAATAATATTAAATAATTAAATATTTATATTAATTAACTATTTTTAAAATAAATTTATTAAATAATATACATTATCGATTTTGATAAATAATGTTAATGGGTTTTATGTTATGAGTATTATATATATGTTAAAATCATTATTATTTATTTATTTTAAAAAATTATTTTTTGTCTATTTAGATATAAATTTAATTTTTTTTATTAATATAAAATAAATGAAGACAGAAAAATAAAAGAAATGATGTAATTAAAAAAAATTAAAATGTTAATTTCAATCCTAAAAGTAGTATATTTTTATTTAAAGAAGTAAGTATTTATTACATGAAAATATAAAATTATAATAAATAATTTTTTTAAATAAAAAATTACCACTTTTATATGATCAAAATTAATTTTAAATACTAATATTTTTAAAAATGTTTTGTTAATTATTAATCTATATAATGTTTTGTTTCTCTGAACATATAAATAAAATAAAATAAAATAAATCTATAGAAACATAAATGAAGTAAAAACTTTGTGAGTATGAATATTATAATAAAAACTATGGCTGATTTATTTTTAATTCATTTTTTATATGTGTCAAATAATGGTAAATATATTTTGAGAAGTATTTCAAAAGGAAAAAAATAGTTGCTTAGTGTAAGTGTGTAACAGAGTTCACCAATTTGATTAAAAAAATGTCTTTTAGTGAGTAATTAATGAATGATCGTAAGAAAAGATTTCTCAACACTTTTAGTTGCATGAGAATTAATAACGAAATATTGTTATTTTTAAAAGAATATTCTATTATTATTATTATTATTATTATTATTCTCCTTGTCTTTGTTAGAAAAAGGAAAAGGACGGAAAATAAAAAAATATTATTATAATTAAATTCTAAATATCGAGAACTAAATAATTAAAGTTATTAGAAATAAATTAGGATATTGATTGAATCCAAATTCAATAAAAATTGCTTATAATTAGCAGGATTTTGATTCATCTAGTGGGTTTGGATAGTTACTGCTAAGTACGGTAATATTCAACAAGATTTAAACACAAATGTAGTATATATTTAATAAACATAACTATATAATTACTAAGCTTTGTAGATATATTTTAAATTGAGTTAGATGTTACACATTTAATTAATGTTTTTTATTTTTATAATTTTAATTCAAACATTTTATTTAACTAAAATGCCGATAATCCTTGTCCTTGTATAAAAATACAGATAGGCACAGAAACAGATTCTAAAATTGTTACGTGTGCAACAGGGGTATAAATCTGAGATCTGACTACGAATTTTTTCCTAAAATACACATATTCACATGAAGAATACTCTGATAGCAACTAAACCTACCATTGTGTGTATGTAGTAGTGACCATGTCAAAATCCCAATTTCAGCCTTTCCCTAACTCCTGGGCCTTGGCCATACCCAAAACCATAAATCTTGATTTCATAGTCAACACTCTTTCATGACCCAAACACAACATTAGGACAAAAGCAAATCATAAGCACAACATTTTTACTACCACAATCTAGCCTCCATAGGCCCAAAGTAGTGAATGATGACAAATAGGATAATATTGGGTGAACACGCACAACTAATATGCCCAACTATTTGATGTGATGTGTATTTGTGCTGAGCAAATAATATCAATTTGATGTATATTCGTTTACAGTGAGAATTAAAAATATATATAAAAAAAATTTGTGGGTACAAATACGAAACATGGTATAATTTTGGGCCTTGCTTGCGTGATGGATGTAGAATGTGGAGTACGACTAGCATGTGCCAAATATGCTGTGTATGGTATTGATTATGAAGGACATGGACGCTCTGAAGGTGCTCGCTGCTACATAAAGAAGTTTGATAACATCGTTAACGACTGTTATGACTTTTACAAGTCAATTAGCGGTGGGGATTTATATTCTCAATTCATTTGACATTAGCTTTTGTTGAGACCTTGATTATTTGGCTCAAATTCATTATTCATTTGTGTATTTTAGAGCTCCAAGAGTACAAGGGAAAGGCTAGGTTCTTGTATGGAGAGTCAATGGGAGGGGCAGTGAGCTTACTTTTACATAAGAAAGACCCTTCATTTTGGGATGGTGCAGTTCTGGTCGCACCCATGTGTAAGGTATGAAACTATGAATATCTTTGGTGCGAACACATAAAAAGTTAAAACTTTTCCATTTAAAAATATTCTTTATCATAGGAAAAATAATCATAAAATAATTTTTTTGAGTAATTATATCAACTCCGTTAATTGAGTAGTTCTATTTTTCCTACGTAAGAATGGTAACACTACTTAATCAAATGTTCAAACAATAAGCCAGATATCAGAGAAGGTGAAGCCACACCCTGTGGTCATCAACATTTTGACTAAAGTGGAAGATATTATACCAAAGTGGAAGATAGTTCCCACAAAAGATGTCATTAATTCAGCCTTCAAAGACCCTGCTAAACGAGAAAGGGTAAGGTTAAACCTTCTTTCTCAATATTTATAATTTTTGAACTTTATACTATAATTATGGATTAAATGACTTCAAATTTAGCTGATTTATGATGGAAGTTACTAATGTGACTTTCCCTTTGTAGATAAGGAAAAATAAGTTGATATATCAGGACAAACCCAGGTTAAAAACAGCATTAGAAATGTTGAGAATCAGCATAAGCCTTGAAGACAACTTATACAAGGTTATCTGCATGTTTGTTTTTATATTGAATCTATTTCATAATCAAATTACCACTTCTTAAATTACTTACCATACCCAATTTTCTTCAATCCATTGGTTGAGTTTTGAGCAGGTGACACTACCATTTTTTGTATTGCACGGAGAAGCAGATACAGTGACCGACCCAGAAGTAAGCAGGGCATTATATGAGCGAGCTAGTAGCAAAGATAAGACTATAAAATTGTACCCAGGAATGTGGCATGGTTTAACATCAGGTGAGCCTGATGAGAACATCGAAATTGTCTTTGCAGACATTATATCGTGGTTAGGTAAGCACACAGATAGTGTTGCTCGTGCATCCCTACATCCAATTGAGACTTATAACTATGGCTTTGAGAAATTGACATCAGTTGCATCATCGACAAGGATTGAACAACAAAGAAATGGACGAAGAAGTTATCTTTGTGGGTTGAAAGGAAGTCGCTTGTTGTATCACTCAGCAATTTAGATTGTAATCCTATTATGCTAGGGACAGTAACCATGTAGCTATATATTGTTTTTTTTTTGATAAAAAAATTGAAAAAAAAAAAAAACTTGTATTTTTTATTTTTTTATATTTTAAATTATTAGAATTATTATATATTTTTTAAAAATATATAAAAAATAAATATTATATTAATATAAAAATATAATAAAAAATTAAACTTTTTAAAAATAATATATTATATTACTAATATATATTTTTCTTTTTTTCATCAATCCAAAAGAAAAAAATACTTCCCTTCCTTCTTGTTTTAACACATCCCACCCATTATTTTTTGTGGTCCGCGCAAATGGTAACTGACAGTCACTCCTGTACAATCTGTGATCGGCATAAGTGATAACTGACAGCAACTCCTATACAATCTGAACGGCTGAAGTTTAAACAAATTTGATAACATAATTTTAACACACCAATCCTATTCACTTTCCCAAACTTAGCTTTCACATTTCTTTAATTAAATTTATTAACTTCTACATCTCACTTATCCATTTCCTTCCATACATTAAATTCTATCCTCGTCCCAAATTAAAATTATTCAAACTTATATATTACATTAGTCATTAAAATTTTTAATTATTAAAATAATTTTAAAATTTAAAATGTTGAACATTTATTTTAATAGAAGACCAAAATATTGATATAAAAATGAAAATTATTTTATATTTAAAATTACTGATTTTGTTTTTAAATATTTAAATAATTGACATAATTGCTTAAAGAACTTATTTAAAATTTTATTTATAAGAAGAAGAGATAGCTGCGGTTGAGCACAACTTGAATTTATGCTACTTTTCATTAATAATTTAAATACCTTTTTATTAAATAAAACTTATTTATGCATAATTTATTAAAATAAACTAAAGAAGTATTTTGAATAATTTTATTTAATTTTATAAAAGTAACTTAATTTTTAATTTATGTCAATTTTTTTTGGAAAAATATCAAAATTAGTTATTTTTAATTTATTAAAATGGTACTAAATGTGAGAATCAAATATTTAATTTAACATTTTCAGATTATTATATAATTAAATTTATTTAAACACCTGCCGATATATTTTTATAATATAAATAAAATTTTAAATGAGTTCTTTGAAAAATATTATGTTAATTGTTTAAATATTTCAAAACAAAATCAGTATTTTAAAATATAAAATAATTTTCATTTTTATATCAATATTTTGAACTTCTATTAAAATAAATGTTTAACATTTTAAATTTTAAAAATTTTAATAATTAGAAATTTCAACAACTAGTGTAATATATAAGTTTGAATGCTTTTAATGTGCGATGAGGATAAAATTTGACACATAAAATATGGAGAAAGAAGATGGATGAGTGAGGTGTAAAAGTTAATAAATTTAATTAAAAAAACTGTGAAAGCTGAGTTTGGGAAGTGAATAGGATTGGTGTGTTAAAAGAGTGTGTTGAATGTCAAATTTATTTAAATTTCAGTCGTCTGGATTGTATAGAACACTGGGCTGTCTTTTAAGGCTGAAATGGAGATGTCCATTTAGCTGGAGAGGATCCCTGCATCTTATGTATATATTTATCCATTCGTCAATTATGCAACTTCCAATTTTTGCTTATCTAAGGCTGTATTATATTTAAGTTTAACTAAGAAGAAAATGAAACACACTTCAAAATCAAATATTTGCTTGGAAAATATAATGGTACAGTTCCAAATGACATTATTTTGGACATACCTGTAACTATTATAAACATTATCTAAATTGTATTCAAAAAATAGTTTTATTATGTATTATTATTATTTTTAAATAATATTATTTTATAATTTTTACCTTCTTACTTACTTCTTTCTATTATAGGAGATACTATTTCTAATGATTAATAATTTATATATTTAGTATTATTATTGGTGTTTATCTTTGTAATATTTTAAATAAAATATAATTTTTTTAATTTTATATCTTTATATTTAATTTTTTTAAATAATGACAATAATTTTAAAAAAATTTAAAAATTGTAATGTTAAACAAATAAAATTTAATTTTTTCTTAAGTTTTAAATTTTTATTTTTATACCATTATTTCTATCTTTATATCTAAAGGTACAACTTTTATTATGATTTTATTTTATTTTTGTTTTGTAAATTTTTTCTTTTATTTTTTTTAATCTTTTTCTTCAAAACAAAATTTATCTTATTTTATTTTATTTATTATTTATTAATTACTTTTAGCTAACATTTTAAATTTTTTACTTATTTCATCCTACTTTAAAATTAATCAATAATCATGTTGTAAGATACTATTTTTAAAAGTTAGTAGACCTAAAAGAATGATTATTTTTACATAAAAATGTAAGTGAACAACTTAAAAAGTTTATTTAATCTATTCAAAAGTTTATTTATCTTTATATATTATATATATTTATTTTAATATATTTTATTTACATGATATTAATATATATATATATTTAGATCTATTAAATGATTTTTTATTTTATAAATTTTACATTTATAAATTATAAATATTTTTAATCAATTATTTATATAAGTATATTTATTAAATTTTTTTGAAATATAATCTTTTAAACAGATTTATAAATTATATATGAAACATTGAAAAAATATTTTTTATGTATATTCAAATCTCAAAATTTTAGAATATGTTAAATTTAAACATTCAAAATTTAAGTAAAACTCAAATTTATTTTCATCTTTATTCTTAATATTATTAAATATACACATTATCGAACATTAATTTTTAATAGAAAACTTACATGCTTGTAATTATTAGTGATTCTTATTGTTCTAAAATTTCATTTTTATTTATTATTTTACATTTTTTATATCTAAAACCTTGTTGAATAATCAACTATGACAGTGGAGGATTCACAAAATCGAAATGATGGCCGCGTAAGTGAGCCCGTGACCTATATAGAAACTCCCCACTAACATCTGTGACTAGACTTTGGAATCTTCTCTGAACAGAGAGGATGGTCACCAATAATTATGCATCAAAGGCAAAGTATAAGTAACATTGTTTGACCAAACCTTGGTTATGCTTGCTGACTACCATGTTTTCCTTGGTGTGGAAGTTTAGTTCTTTGCGGATAGTGTTCATTGTTTAGTTTTTCTGCTGCATGGTATTAATTAATGTTGTCTTTGAAATTCTTGTAGCATACCCTCTGTTACACCACCAAAAATTTTGGGGGAAAAGGTAAGGACCTATTACATATAGGGAATGATATCTACCTAGGGAGCCTCCCAACTTTCTCTAAAACTCACAAACTCACACATGCACATGCCATTCTCAAAAACTTGCGCTCAACACGCAAAGTCTGCATGCACTCATACATTATTCTTCTCCCCCTTGATTCCACCATTCAATTCTTCACGAATCAAAAAAGCCAACCCAGTATAGGGATGCATGTGGGACCCGCCATTCGGGATTCTTCATCCAAAGGCTGGCATTTGATTCAGTACAAGGAAAAGCTTGTCTCCTTGCTGCAATCAACCTCAAATTAATAAAGGAGTTGTTGGCCCTTTTTACACAATACTCCTAAAGGGTGCAAAAGTTTCATTTTGGTTAAATTAGCCTTAAAACATCAAACACTTTGGTGTTAGTAAGAGCTAATATCACCAAAATTTATAGTTAGAAAATTCGGTTGAGTTTTTACATTATCAAATAAAAATAACGCGTCCTAAAAATACTAGCCCCATGTATTAAATATAGTTGAGAGTCAAAACATAGTTCAGGTAATTTCTATATCTTAAAAATTAATCTTTAACTGTTGATTGTGAGATCCCTTTACTATGCACCAAAATAAAAATAATGTGTGTATGCTGAAAATTTTAGGAATAGGAATTTACTCTTTTATGAAATTAAAGCAGACAAGACTCTGTTGGGGTTTGGTTCGATATGGCTATGTGAACTGGCATGACGCTATGGCAGAGGTTTTCTTTTCTTTTTCTTTTTTTTTTTTAAATTTTTTTTCTCCACAGGAAGACTTGAATTTCAGTCATTGCTCCTGCCAACTGCCACGCTCCCTAGATAATTCATAAATCTATTTTTTTTTCTCTCTCTCTAAAGTTGCATCTATAAATACTGAGCCTTTTCCCGTGTCTTGTTCAACTTCAACTTCCCTTTCCGTTCTTCAGAATTCAGGCATGGCCTTTACTGGTTGAGAAGCTCCTTGTTGGAGAAGCAGGGCACGTGCAAGTCTCTTAGCTTTCAAAAGCCACTGAATCCTTTGCACGTGCTCCCCTTCTCCAACACGGGTTCCTCCCCTTTGTCTCTCTTAAGTTCTTAACCGAAACCCACTGTTTCTACTAGCATTTTATGAGGTAATGCCTTTTCTCCTATCTTGGTTCCCCACGTAAAGTGTTGTAAGTAATATGCGTCTTTTTTTTTTTAAATATTTATGAAACACCTATATACTGAAAAAAAATATTAAATGAAATATAAGAATATGCATGATATTAAATACAATGTTCACATAATAGAAGTCCCATGACTTAGATATATCATGCAAAGGGGAAGGATGTTTATGTATAAACAAATTTACGCGTTTCAATGTTGTTGGGATGTTGTTCTGTGTGTATCAGCAGCTTGTGAACTTGGAAAAACCCTTAAGTTTCATCGATTTTTGAACTGAATGTTAACTGCGAAATCTAACTGAGCATCAGACACAAAGCAGAAGTATGGTGTACGGAGGAGGGAGGTTGCTTTGGAGTGCAATGCATTACAAACTTGTATGCAAGAATATTTCAGCGTTGAGCAACAGAACAAGGCACGTGGTATCATCCCTCTCAACCTTTCTTCTTCCTTCTCTCGCCTTATATGCTAGCAACAAAGACAAAAAAGAAAAAAAAGGTATATGTAAGAACATGACTAAGTGATTTCCGTAAGAGTATTATTTTTTTCTTTTGAATAAAAACTTATTTCAATATGCTTTTAAATTTTTAACATTGGACTAATTTTTTTATAGAGAAAGTGATGAAGTTAATTTAGGAGCATAAAAAAGATTTTCTTAAACTATAAAAAGATTCCACTAACAGACAAGTAATTGGTTCAATAATTATATAGTTAATTCTATTAAAACTAAGGTTGTAAATTCAAATTATATATATAATATCTGTTAAGAAAATTAATCTCACTATATAATGAAAATATGAACTCGAATTCGACATTGATCTCGTGTTTGATTTTGCATCAAACTAGACATATTTTAGACTAGCATGATTGAGAGTTGTTTCTGAAAATTAAATATGTCTTTTACAATTTTTAAGTATCAATCCAAAGATAAGTTGAGCCAAATAAGAGTAAGGTATATCATACCTTATTGTTCATTTAAATGTTAAAAAATATATCATAAAATAAAAAATTATTTTACTGTTATCTTGTTTTATCTTTAATAAATTTTTTTATCTTATTTTAAACGAATAGCGTAGTTAAATATAGATAGTATCATTTCTGTATACAATTAGTAATACAGAATGCAATGAAAAAATATATTTATATGTAAATAGTTTCTTCATTAAATGTAAATTAGGTATGATATATTAAAAAAGAATTGTTAAGACTGTGCACATCAAAATATATATATATATATATATATATATATATATGATTAAATTAAAGATAAAAGAAATAAAAATTGATTAAAACTTTTTTTCAATATGGTATCAAAGCACCATGAAAAAAAATCGGTGATATGTCATTAAAAAGTTTAAAGAGCATTTGCACAAATGTTTTTATATGAAAGATTTGGGTTGAGTAAAGTATTTCTTAATAGTTGAGGTTGCACAATCTCCCATGGGAATCTTCCTATGCCAAAAAAAATATGCTTTGGACATCATCAACGAAACTGAGTTACTTGGTATTTAGTCCGCACCTACATCGTGTGAAGAGAATCACCAGTTGGGGTTTGCCGTCAAACCTCCTTCGTCTGATTCTAACCCCTATCGTTGGCTTGTTGGCATACTTGGCTTGTTGGCATACTTGACCTGATCTCACCTACAGTGTTCATGTCTTGTGAGTTCATGCAGCAACCTCAAATTGACTCTTGACAAGTTACTTTACAGGTTGTATGTTATCTAAAGGGACACCATTGGGCTGGTTTTCCATTTACTCGCTAATCATTCGTAGAGTGGTTTATTTAACTTGGTAACTCGTCAATCTATTGGAAAACTCAAAAGCAACAGACTATCTTCGTCTCTTTAGCTGAGGCTGAATATCACTCCATACGTAAGACTACCGAAGAATTAAAATGAATAAAGATATACTCTATTCTTTATATGTGCCTCACCTGACACATATTCGTCTCTATTGTGACAATCAAACGCCTCTTCATATTACCAAAAATTTCGTCTTCAGTGAATGTACGAAACACGTTGAAGTACATTGTCACATTGTTCATGATGAAATCATGGTGAATAGTCTTCCTCCATCCAATGTTCCAACTCACACTCAATTGGCTGATGTTTTCACCAAAGTTGTCGGTGTCAAAAAATTTGGAATAATTTTGGTCAAGATGCACATTCAATACTTGGATGCTCCACCTTGAAGGGATCTAAAATAGTACAGCTAAATATAGATAATATCAATTTTATACATGATTAATGATAGAGAATACAATCAGAAGATCTATTTATATATAAATAATATCTTTACTAAATATAAATTAAGTATGTTATTTAAAAAAAATTACTACAGCTCTACACAACAATTTATATATATATATATAATTAAATTAAATTAAAAATAAAAAAATAAATTAACTAAAACCTTTTATCCACACTTATCTTAATCAATAAGTTAATAAACTCTTCAAATAGTTAAGATAACTTAATATTTTTAACTTATTATGCATCCTTTTGAATCTTGAATTTCATAATGAGCCACATTTTTTCTATTTTCTGAATTGCATGATTTTTCCTTCATTTAAAATTTTCTATTCTATATTAAATCCTTTTTTTTCAAACACTTGCCTCGCTAAGAAAAAACACTTATTAGTTAGCTCATGCATTAACTGGTTTTCCTTTGCCCCCATTATTCCCTTTGTCGTCCTGTTATATAAGACACGAGACGATATTACGTGAAAATACATTACCTTTTAATTTGGATGAATATAAACAGCATAAACAAGAAAAACTTTGAATGAAAACACATTATTTTCAAGTTCGACTAAATAAAAACATCACATATGAAAACGTATTTTAAATCACAAAACAAATATTTATAAAAAGGTGTTTCGCATAAAGGTAAAAACTTTATATAAATTTATATTTTTGAATAAATCAATTTGATTGGTATTTACATAATGAGTGATAAATAAATTGTGAAAGTTATTAATATCTAAATTATGAACATAAATATTTACATTAAGAATGAATTAAAATTTAACATAAAAACAAATTGACATTAAATGTTAAACCCATGACATAAAAAATTGAAGCAAAATTAATAAAAATTAGTAATTAATGTAAAATATAAATGATCATAGTATATGTGTGTTTTATAACATAGAAAAATAAATATTAATAATGTACAGTTTTTTTTGGTACACGCTAAGTAGTATTCACTTGTTTCAAAAATATTTTTTTGTTAAATCTATTTCAATATCATGAGACTGAGTTTTAATTTTAAATAACAGTTTTTTTAGAAATTTTGTTAGCGTATCTGAATTTTTGTTTATTTATATAATTTCATTTATATTGAGTGTTTAAATTTTATTTATAATTAGTCGAATACCTATACATTGCAAAGGATGTTTTTAAAAATTAAAATTTATAAATAAAAAAATATAAAATAATACATATTTTTATTATTAATAAATTATCAAAGAAGCATTTTTAAATAAATATAAATTAAGGAAATAAATTATTGAAATTATAAAAAAATTATTAATATGATTAAGATTACAGTAATTTTAATATTTAATTTATTTAGAGCATAAAATATATTTAAATTTAGTGATTTATTAATATTTAAAATTTAAATCAAATTAATATATTAAAAATAAAAAACATAAATAAATAAATTATTTAATTAAGAAAAAGTAACGTGATTTAATAAGGATATGAGTAAGCTCCTAACAGTTCTCATCAAGAATTCTAATTTAATATAGAAAGGTAGATTTTTGTTTTGTTCCATTCATTGCTTGTTAATTACAATTTAATTTAACATAAATTATAAAATTTATTACACTATGAATATATTTATCAAAACATTTTACTTAATTAAAAGTAAAATATTATCTAAAAATTTATTAAAATGTTTTAGCTCTTTTTAGTAACATAACATATTTTATATCTGAGATAATTATTAACATCTTTTTAGATGTTATTTTAAACAGTATTCATGCTTTTAAACTCATAAAAAATTTCTTAATTTTTATTTTTAATATATTTTTATAACTTAATTTTTTATTTGTCTATTTATTTTTATAAATTTAACATTCCCTTATTTTATACAATAATATTTTAATTTTTAATATAGTTTTTATATTGTTATGTAACATTACGTTTTGGATTATTGTTTTGGAGATTATAGTTTTTATTTTATTATTATATTAATTATTTTATTTTAAAATAAAATATTTAAATTTTATAAATATAAAATTTAAAATTATAAAATTAATTCATTTTAATTCTATTTATTTTCAAATATAAAAGTATAATTTGTAACTTTAAAAAATACTTAATTAAAATTTAATATATTTTCTTTATTAAAAATATACATTATATTTTATAAATTTTTATAATTAACTAATTCTAGTTATCTATTATTTATACTTATTAAATAATTTTTAAAAAAAATTTCAATTCAATCAAATTAAAATTATTTTTTATATATAAAAATTTTAAGATTGTTATAGTATTAATTAATCGTAATTTAAATTTTAAACATTGATATATCATGTCAACACAAATTTTACATGTTAATTTTAATAAATTACTTCCATGATTTGTTCTTTAATTTTAAAAATTTACATCTTTTAATTCAAAGTTATTTATTTCAATTTAATAAAAAATTATTATTAGTAATAAAAGAAATTTTTTTAATATATTTTATTTAACTTAGAGTTCTTATTTTATCAATAATATTTTTAGAAGTTATTGATAGTTTCAATAAGTGAAGTTATTTGATTTAAATTTTAAATATAAATACACTGGAATCAATTTTAAATTATCTTAATTTTTAGATAAATTTAATTTTAAGATAATTATAGTTAGTTTTAATTTCAATCTAATGTGTAAATTTTGATATTTCAAAATGATAAAAAATTCTGTATGATGATTTTAATATTTTTTTTCAACTTAAAAATGTTTATTTATTTATTTTTATCAATATAATATAAATAATTTTATTTAATTTTTATTTTATGAAATATACTATGTAAAAGTAAGAGATATAAAAAAGACTCGAAATATATAAAAATGAAATCCTGTTAAATTTGTCATTGTTTTTAAAAAATGATTTTGCAATCTTACATAGAGTGTTCACTAATTAAGATTTCGATTTGAATGATTTCAAATTTATAGTATTAGAGTTTTTAAAGTAATTTTAAAAATAAAATTTGTTAGATAAAAATAATTTTAAATTAATTTCTAATATATTTTTAAAATAATTTTGATTTTAGTCTTATTAGAAAAAAAATTTCTTTATTGTTATTTTTTAATTTTAATTTTTTTATATTTATCAAACCTTCCATCATTATCACTATTTTTTAATATTATTTTATAATTTTTATTTTTTAACTTATTTTATTACTTATATTTTAATGTCTGACACTATTTTTAATAATTAATATATATAATAGAATGGATATTCTTACTGCTACTAAATAAATATAGACATCGTAGAGAACTAATTCTTGAATACAAAACTTACATACATTATATTATTATTTCTATTTATATTTTTAATATTTGAATATAATTTTTTTTTGTTATTTTACATTTTTATATTTAAAACCTTGTTGAATAATAAAAATAATTTTTAAAAAGCTTAAGAAAAGGTTGTAGTGTTAAAAAATAAGGTTTAATCTTTTCTTATGTTTATACCATATTTTTATTTTTCTATTTAAAAGTACAACTCTTACTATGATTTTATTTCATTTTTGTTTTGTTATTTTTATCTATTAATTTTTTTAATATTTTATTTTAAAGCAAAATTTAACCTTGTTTTGTTTTTTTAACATCTTTTTTTTTATCATGTATTATTTGATTTTAACTAATATTATTTATAATTTTTATTTTCATTTTAATTATCTCATCCTACTTTAATATTAATCATGTTCCACATTGTTCTATAAATTAAAATAGTATATATTACTATTTTTATAATATTAAATAAAAAGTAATATTTTTTATAATTATATATCTTTTATTTAATCTATTCAAATAATATTCATTCTCGTCAAAATTTCTTTTAAATTTAAAGTTTTCAAACATAAATCTATGCCTTTAAATTCGTTTAAAACTAAAATCAATTTCATAAAATTAAATTTATCTAAAATTTAGTTTACAAACTCTAATTTACTGTATTTTTTTCTCTTCTGTTTGCACTCAATAAAAACAATTGATTGCAATCCGATCATAAAAAACTAAATTAAATAACACATTTAAGTTTAAAAAAAATATGCAGTTTTTTGTCAAAATTTGAAATTAAGATGTATTTTACAAAATAAACTGCAAATTACATTACGATAAAAGGATATAACAATATTCTAGTTTTCAATAATTGGGAGAATTTGTGAAAGGATATAACAAATATCTATTTTTACAGGTACTTCTTTTAAAAACACGTTTTGTAAACATTAATCATTGATTACGGAGAAAACTATTAATTATTTAAAGGTTTGATTGTGAAACATTCAAAACCAATTCTATCCACGGCGAAAACTATTAGTCAGTGTACGTGTCTAGTAATTAGCAGGTAAACAATTCCAACCATTTGTCATGCTTAAAAAATGTGCCACAATGATTAAACAGCGAAGCAAACATAAGAACTTGTTTGTTTCACAATTAAAAAGTTTATTTTTATATTTATCAATGAAAATATATAGTTTAAAAAAATTATATACAATTTAATTACATTAATAATTTAAAACCAATTTACTCAAAACATTAAACTATGCAATATTAAGTATTAAGTATACGTTAATATTTGTTCTAAAATATTATAAATTAATGTCACTATATCATATTAATTTTTTGTAATATTTAAAAAATATTATAAAAATATAAAAAATATTATCTATTAATTTTAATGATATTTTAAGAAATGTTAGATTTTATTTATATTACAAAATATTATTAGTAATATTTAAAAAAATATAAAAAAAATATTATTTATTAATTTTAGCAATATTTTTAAAAAATATTGTATCTAATATATATTAAAAAAGTATAATATGTAGTTGTGGGTTAATTTTATTGTAGTGAGATTTAATATATATATATATATATATATATATATATATATATAATTGGTTGTTCTAGAATAAAATTTTAAATTTGATGTTGTTAAAAAATATACTAAAATTTATTATAATTTATTTTTTAAAAAATAAATATAAATGACATCACGTTAAATTAAACTCATTGGCACAAGTTTACAAACGCTGCTCCATTCATACACAGACTAATTAATGAAACAACAGCCGCTCCTATTATGATAGGTATGGCTCAAGAGTCTTAAAAGAAGGGAAAGGTCATGCTAGGACTAGTGAATTCGAACTGTGACTGCAACATTACAGACATATGGTGCAGTTCCAATCTGATTTCAAATCCAACAATTCACTCTCTACTAATTAGCGTTGTGACGAGTAGCGAGTTTAAGAGTTAATGAATATTAATTTGACTGCTAGCTACTAATTAATACGTGACCAAATGAGCAAATATTATATAAAAGACAGTACTCAAATCTGTGTAAGAAGAAGAGACTGCTAAAGAAAGAAAAGAAGTTGAACTAGTGGAGAGCTTTTAATATTGCATGTCATATTTACAAATAGCTAGCAGCATTGAGTCCATAGTTGTGTTTGAACAAAGTATCCAAATCATATATGCTAGCTAGGCTTTCTTTATTTCTTCACATATGCTCACATTTCCTAGATGATTAAAAGAGAGTAGAATATATTTTAGACAATATATAATATTCTTTATCTTGTTCACAGCTTATTTAATTTATATATCTTAAATTTAAAGAAGTTCTATGGATAGGTGATACTTGCCAGACCAGTAGTAGCAAGTTTGTTGACAAGAGCAAGAGCATTACTGGTTATGTAAGACACATTATGAACCTTGTTTTGCAGCAACTTAATTTGCTTCTCATTTTTGCCTTGAAATCCATCAAGACAAGTATCTTCGTCAGTGAGTGCTGCACTAATCCAAGTGTTGAGGTCCCCCATTTGGGTACTAAACGTGCTTCTGCTTAGTTTCCTAAGCACACCTAGTGACATGTGAAGCTCACCAAGAGCATCGGCAAAAGTTTCAACACAATCTGAAAGAGCAACTCTGTTTCGCCCTTTCATTCTCCCTTGCATCTTCAATTTAGCCAGATATGCTTGAACCTTCTTAACCTCTCCTATTGTCACTGACACCCCTGCACGTGCCCACTTGCTGGGGCTTCTTCCAGCAGTGTTAGCGAAAGGTGCTAGCGAGTGAACACAAAGGTTTTTGTACCTTGTTACACTGCAAGCCTCTCTAACATTGTTGTTCCCTTTTGCAAATACCATTAGGCCAGTGTTCGTTAGGAGTGAAAGAAACAATGCAAGCAGAAACATGAGGCGAGCTGTAATAATCATTTTAAAATGCCAATGAAGATGTTGAAGGAAGATGAAAGGAAGAAAGGAAAAATATGTAATTGTTATGCTAGTTTGGTCCTAAGAGTATTAAGAACAGAAGAAAGAGTAAGGTTGGTGTTGTGGTGGAATTAGACAAGTGTGAGATTGGGTTTGAAGATAGGGTCTTTAAAAAGCAGCATGTTATGTTTCACTTTATGCACTTTTTCTAGGGGGAACTGCTGCATAGGCAAGAGGGTAGTGAGTGCAATTAAAAAAAGGGATATGGGTGGTGAACTGAAATAGATGGGAAAAGTCAGTAACATGTGAGCGGAAGGTGAGTTTTGCACTTGTCTTGATAAGAATAAGATGCTTCATTTTTTCATATTGTGAAAGCTTCTTCTTTCTATGTTTATCAATCTTACAATGATCAAACTATGAGAATCAAAGATATAATTAACATCCATAACTATCAATTTCATCAAACTACAAACAAAAAGCCAAAATGATAAATAGAAGTAGAAAACTTAATGGACTTTGAGACATTAATTGTTTGCACATACACAACTTATTTCCGCAACTCCTTCCCACAGCAGAAAGAGAAATGTGTCGTTTCGCCATTAGTTGTACTTAATGTCTAATTATGACTTCATGACAATGTTCTAAAGACGTAAATGAAAATGAAACGATTACGCAAAGAAGACGAGTGGGTGGCCGAATGGGACTTTAATCTAATTGCCATAAATAACTCATGTTGGGTTTCATTACATAAGGTCTCTGTCGTTCTTGCCTCTTTTTCACACATAAAATAAGATGAGAAGAAATTTGAGTATTATGTGCCTAACTGAAAGGCCAAAACTAGATTCCATGATTAGGCAATGGGGGCATTATACAAATCGTAATGTGATTCGATCTATTTGTTAATAATTTATCCTCCGGAGATTTCCAGGTATTTTATTATCATTTTAATTAAAAGTATTGGCATTATAAATGTTTTTTTTATATTATTACTCAGTTATAAATTATCATTTTATTCAGAGTTAGTTTCCATAATAATTATGTTTAAAAAATAATTTTTTTTTAATTTCTGTCATGTTTTATTATTTAAGTCCCTTATTTTGTAAAAGTTATTGGTCTAGACCTATTTTTAAAAATCTCTATTAAATGATCATGTAAGTAAACATACAATTTAACTTCTAAAATTTATATTGTATATATTTTTATTTCTCAAAAAAATTTAATATGAAACAATTTGATATTAATTTAGTTATTTTTTATAAAAATATAAAAAATATATGAACAAAATGTAAATAAAAATAGCATATTCAGATACCAAATTTACAAACGTTGACATTTTTTAAATCAAGTATTCCTCTAAAAAGATAAAATGTGAGTAAATAAATAAATTTAGAAACCAAACTATACACATGACACTTTTTGAAATTAAAATTATAGAAAATTTTAATGGTTGAGACTAATTAAAATTGACAAATTTTATAAAATTAAGCAAAATCATAAAAATTGTAAGAATTAAAATTAAATTATTTAACTATAAAATAAGAGCCTAAAAAATTAATTAAGTCTTTTAAAAATTATATTTACAATGTTTTTCAATAGTTTAAATATGTGTTTAATCTTAATAAATATAACAAGTTTATTTTAGTTTCAATATTTTCATGTTGACTTTTCAAACTTTGTTTTTTTTTTTGTCATTCATATTTATTTGCAGTCCGTTTTGTCAGGATTCTATTATAAAATAATTTTAATTAAAAACAACCTAAACTTTTAAAATAACTAATTTTAGCCTTCAACTAGAGAACATGCTACCAAAGGAAGCAATGGTCAGACAATCTTCATCATTATGTCAAATCAGTAATTCAGTTAACAAAATGTGATATACTTTATCATTATGATTGAAAATTATTCATGCACATTTTTTCAATATTATTGAACTGAAGGAGATTGTTTTCTTGTTGGTAAACCTTCGTTTCCAATTAATACAAATGCAGACAATCTTCAATTTTTTAATTGGGATAATTAACTTTTGTATTTAATCTTATTTTAGAGGATAGATACGTTCACGGTATGATTTGAATTGTTTTTAAATTAAAAAAATTATTCGATCTAATTATAAGAATCTTTATGATTTAATAAATTTGATTTGAATATACTAAAAAATCAAACTAAACTAATTTTTTACGGCTTTATTTGATTTAATTTGGTTTTTCTAATTTTCTACTTTGTTTTTAAAAAATTATAAAAAAACAAGTCAAAACAAAAAATACAACTAAACAAATTTAAATCTAACCGTGATTAAACACAAATGGGTATTAATATTTATATTCAAATATGTTTCAACATAAAACTTAAATAAGCACAATATCTCTTATATAAAAATGTCAGCAAAGTAAATAAATTTTATACATTATAGGTAAATTTATTTATATTTTCATGAACTTCATTTTAATAGATAAAGAAAATCAATAAATATGATAAAAATGTAAAATATTTTTAAAATAATAAGTGTTAAACAAAAAAAATATTTAACGATACAAAAATATAAATATAGGAAATTATATGTGATTTAATTTTATTTTACAAAGAAAAAATCGTAAGTTAAATCAAACAATACAGAAAAGAATAGAAATTCTTTTCTACATATTAAAAATTGGTTTACATTCAAATGAAAGCAATTAATTTTTTTTAAAATTACCGGCCATTCAATTAGGATTTATGTATACTTTTAATATGTAGAAAAATTATTACTAAAAATATTTGTAAAAATTAATTTTTAATTTTTTAATTAAATTAAATATCGATTTAGTTCAGTTGGATTCGTTCAATTAAAAAAAATACCTTAATTTCTCGGATCAATGCTGATTTTTTTAATCATCACTACTAATTTGCAAATCATCATTAGAATAATTTGTATCAATTTAAATAGTTTTGTAGATATTTCAAAACTAAAGGTTTTAATTATATACACAGTATTTTAATTTATATTTGTATTGTAATTTTTTTTTATTAATTGAATTTTTTTAATCTTTTAACTGTATCTAGAACCACTCTTATAACGTATTTGATACTTTTTTAATAATAAAAATTAAGCTATAAAAAAAGTGCTAGAGTTCGAGGAAAAAATAAAGAGTTAACGGGAAAATAACTGCGCATAATAAATAGAAAAGAATGTTAACAACATATTTTTTATGATTGGTTAGATTTTTAAAAATTTAAAACATTCATAGTTATTTTTTCAAAAATATTTTAATTTTTTATATTACTCAATTCAAAAAAGATATATTAAAAAAATTGTTATACTAACATTTCTCACAAATATATATTATAGATAATTTAGGTAATATATTAGTGATCATAACAGGACATTCAATTTGCCTCATTAATAATGCAGTGTTAGAACTACTTCAACAATGTATGTTCAATCCACTCAGCTCTATTGTTTATTTTGTAAGGATATATGTTCTGACAAATATTATGGGGCCGTTTGATTTATAAGATCGTTTTTTGTTTTCCTTTTTATTTATAAAAATATTATTTTGTTTTTTTTTAGACTTTCAAATATTTACGTAAAATAGTAAAAATAAAAAAATTACTATTTCTATACAAAATTTTAAAAATAAGAATAGATGAAAATATTTGTAAATAAAAATACAAACAAAATAAAAAATATTTTCATAAATCAAACACTACCTAATGTTTTTTTAAAAGATACAAATTAGTTGTGTTTGGATTATTCTAATAAATTTTAGAATTAATTTTAATTATAATAAAATTTATGAAAAATTTAATGTTAAGATTTGTTAAATGAAAAATAAATTTAAGATAATATATATATATTTATATTAACTTTAAAAAATTAGAAGGTTTATATTAAAATTAATAAAAGGTGTAAAATTATTTATAATATTAATTTTATATTTAAAATAATTAATTATGTAGGATAAAATATAAAAAAATTAGAAATCAACTAATATATATATATATATATATATAAACTTTTAAGCATAATTTTAAAAAACATACTTCTTTAAAAAGAAGCTTTCTAGATTGTAATAGAAATAATATTGTAATGGATTCAAATAGCATGTTTCGATCGTAATAATTTTTAAAAAATATAAGTTGTTATTTTTTTTTTGAAAAATAAAAATATTAATTAATTTAATTTTTTTTAGTGACTAAATGTTTAAAAATGAAATAAATTAATCTAGTTTTTTATATTTTAAAGATAAAAAAATTAATTTTCATTTTTTAAAGATTAAGATTAAAATAGTGAATTACTTAATTATAATTTGATATTCACTAATATTACCAAAAGATTACAAGAAAAAGTCTTGACAGACTAGGAATTGAATGTGCATGTATGAATATATTTCACATTTACAAAAATTTATAAATAAAATATTAAAATGAAAAATAAATTTATTATTAATAATAAATATGTTATCATATATTAAATTAAATATATATTCATATTAGTAGGAGATAATTTATTTGAAAAAAAAAACTATACATAAATATTAGATAAATGTTAGTTAAGATATAAAATAAATATATTATAATGTAGATAAATATTTAAATTTAAATTATAAACATAATGGTTACTTTAAAAATAAAAATTTAAATATTTACAAATTTTTTTAAGATTTACTTTCACAGGTTGAGTAGAAGCTACATTGCATAAAGAAAAAAGAGAATCTAAAAAATGTGATTGATAGAATAATGTTTGAAAATCATCTAATTTTTAAAATAATAATTCTAATTTAAATATTAAAATTTTATTTAATAAAAATGTTATGAGTGATACTTTAATCATAAAATTGTACAACAATGCATTACTGAATATATAAATAATTTGTAATTTTTTAAAATAATTTTGGACAAAATCATGACACTCTAAATTTTTATCAATTATTAAATGAAATTTTTGAGTAAAAAACTGAATTCATGCAATTAAAAGAAATAATAATTAAATGTGAACAAGTAAAATGAACAATTAAAAGAAATAATAATTTTTGAGTAAAATTGTATATGCAATAAAATTATGGGAAACCAAAAAGTGTAATTAAGAAAAAGACGGGTCATTGTGATAGTTTGGTAATTTAGCTCAGGCAAGAGGAGAAGGGGGTTTGAAGTTGGAAGGATCAGTGAGATCAGCGGAAGAGGAAGGAGGAATTAGGTGAAGAACAGTGAGTGAGAGAGATGGCGTCAGGGTGGGGAATTAACGGAAACAAAGGTCGCTGCTACGATTTCTGGATGGATTTCAGTGAGTGTATGTCTCGCTGCCGAGAGCCCAAAGACTGTGCTCTTCTCCGCGAAGACTACCTCGAGTGCCTCCACCATTCCAAAGAGGTTACCTCTTTTACCTTTATATTCTCTCCTCTTTCCATTCCCATTCCTATAATCGCATCGACGCCTTTTCGTATATTCAAACCCTAATTCCTAGTTATTTGTGTTCGTCTCGTCTACGAACCCTATCGATTTCCGTCATGTGACTTTCTCATCTTATCTTTCATTCATTTTTCTTAGATCGATTTCTGTGACTTAGTGCATTAATGCAACGGACACAAATTCGTCTGTGTTTGGGATCTTTAATTGCTGATGATTAAATTAATTATATTGAAAGGGAGAGACAATTATTGAAGTGCTTAAGCTGGAATTGAATTAGAAATCTCTCCGCTTCTGTTAGTATCCAACACAGAAAATGAAGGCGAATGTGGTGTTTAAGAACTATGACTAAAACAATCAAGAATGAACTGAACTTACAAAAGCAAATTCCTAATAATAATTAACTGAACCTTTTTTTTATTGTAAGATGAATGATATATGATTGCATTGGATCGCTGTTATTGTAAAAACCTTTCACTAGCCATTGTGGTGCTTGTGTTGTGGAATACCGTTTTACTACAGCAATGTTTGAAAAAAACCTTTCAGCTCTGCGCTGGGAATTGGACTAAAACTGGTCAGATCTGTTTTTTTTTTCAATTATAATTTATTGTTAATAAGTAAAGGCATTGGTTACGTCTGAAAACACTTATCCATTCAATAATTTAGAGATTAGAGACCTGGTAGAGCCTTATTGTTATCTTTATTTTTTGTGCATATCATCTAGTAGTAGTTTAATAAATCAACAAGGTTAGTACAATGAGATTGAGAGTGATGGTGTGAAAGGACTGACAATCTATAGTAATACATACAATTTCTTCATGCACTGCTAATTTAATTCCATCCATTCTCTCCATCTGTCCGAGGTTTGCCTCTCCCAAATGAAGCCGTCAGGACATAGTGAGTAAAGTGTGGGTAGCGATATTTCTGTATTCTATGCCCTTTTTAAGCTCTGATCCAAATTTTGTATTTTGCCTGTTAACATATCCATTTTATATTTTGAAATGGTTTTAATATAAAACATTACTGGTGGTTTTGAAGACTTCAACAAATTGTTTCCTTTAAATCTTAAAATGTTATCCGTCTTGCCCCTGTAGCTTTTGTGTTTTCATCTACATTGCATTCCATATCAGTCTTTGAGTTCCCCACAAAAGCAATACTGTGTTTTTGCTGATTACTTGGGACTCTCTGATTTCATATGTGCTTCATTTTTGTTGCCAACTACAGCAACCTTGATTTGGCCAAGGACCAAAATATTTGCTGCTTAATAGAATATCGGTTGTTGGCTATTTGGCTGAACTGAATGGCTTAAAATTATTCATAGACCTTATATACCCATTCAAGACACAACTCTGAGAATGTATATTCCTGTGGTTGTCAGCAATATGGTGGTTAGTTTCAGAATTTGATGTTGTTATCATACAATACTGTTTGATGGTAAGGCTGGGAACTCTCATGTGGATTCCTGGACTCCTAATAACTACTCTAGTGCATGAATATCAAATCTCTGGTGAAAAATTGCAGATTATCATCATAATCAATCATTATCCATCACATACACGACAGAAACAAAATGTTGTATGATAGACAAAAATTTAGTTACAGAATTTGACAAGTTTGATAAAGTAGTAGTTTTTTTTACATGTTGCTGTTATCTATCTAAAGCCTTTTACCTATTGCAGTCAAGCATATCATTTTGTATGGTTTAATCTTCTAATCAGGTACTGTATATTAAACTCTTGGGATTCATTCAATTTGCTAAAAAATAAAGAGCAGGACAACACAACACTTATTCTGAGTTTGATTTCAAACATAGTCATGGTGCTTGACAAAACAAAAGATGAAGAATTGAAGCCCTGAACAAGAGTTTTAAATTTTATTACTGAATAAACCGTACAATACCTTTCAAAAGTAAAAACTGCTCATCCCTGTCTTCCTCTACTCAATAGCCCTCTTCCTCAAGACCCTTCTCTTTTTCAACCCTTCTCCTCCATCCTTTCTTTCTCATCTCTTCCTCAAAATTGTTTATGCTGTGGATTGACCACAGAACATCAAATAGAACAAAGAGTTTTGTGGTAACTTAACTATCTGTATTGTGCAGCTTATATTGCCCCTCAATTTGTATGAAAAGCACACCCTTATGGTGCTTTTTTTTTTTAAGGAAGATCTCTTTATAGTTTATTTCTTTGGGAGCAAGGAAGACAGAGAGAATACTTTTGTTGGAATTAAAATAAGAGGTGAAAGTTTTATAACTGTTTGAGAAACTAAGGGGAATATGGGAGGATTGAAAATGACTAGACTGTAGAGTAGTTAACTTCAAGCTTAAAAAATTCCTGATTACAGTGCTATCCTGCCTATAATATTTTCTGAATGAAGTTTTCTCTGGTAACAACTATATCTTGGTATTTTAGTACAGGCCTTGAAAGCAACCGAGAGTGCAATATTATAAAAATTGTCAAATTTTACCTTGTCCCAGCACTGTGTAAACTACTTTCCTGCTTCAGATACAAGGCTTGTTTCACACTCTGCAGTAAAACTTATGACATGCCTATTGGCAAATAAATTATGATGTTGATGTTTTGGCTTAATGCAGTTCCAGCGACGAAACCGGATTTACAAGGAGGAGCAACGCAAACTAAGAGCTGCTTCCAGGAAAGGTCAGGAGGATGGGGCGGTTAATGAACATCATCATTAGCACTCGTAATTAATTGTCAATTAAAGCTTCTGAACAATTATTTTGATAAAACGTCTGTTATCTGCTTGGACCGCCATTCCTGCGTGTTATGTGAGCCCCGGTTTTTTACATTGGACGATGTGGGCTTCTTTTTCCTGTGCAATAATTCAGAGGTTAAATTGGGACTGCAAATTAAACTATGAGCTTGCTCAGTGAATTTGGTACATCTTTTTTGAGTTGCAAACATGCTGGGTTAAAAAGATTGGAATTCTCCAAATGAAAACTATAAATGCTTCGAAATAAATTTTGGATATTTATGAGCTTACCCTCTTAACCTCTTTTCAAGTGGATCGCGTCTGATTCGACACTTAATTTTATTGTATAAAGCCCACTGTGAAATTCGATTATATTATTTAAATTTGGGCCAAAACATGGTATTATTTACAACAAAAAGAATTGTGCGTATAGTATTCACGGTTGTTCGTTTCTTGTTTCTGAAATTATTGTTTTTTTTTCAATATTTTTTATAAGAATGGTTTATGAAAATAGTTTTAAAATATGTTCTTAGTTTTTAAAAAGAATCTTGGAATATCTTTAGGTTGTTTTGGTGTTTTATTTTCAATATTTTAATATTGCTTTTGGTCTGCTTCATCTTATTATCTTTGTTTTTTTTTAAAAAAAAAGTTTCTAAAAACTGTTCTACAAAATGATTTTTAAATTTAAATATTCATTCCGATTTGGGAAGTTCGTGTATTGGGTAGGGGGGGGTTGTGTAGACTAAGCTGAAACTTCTTTAGGCCATTGGAGTATTTGGTTTAACATATTCTAAAAAGTAAAGTAATTTTACATCTAAAAAAATATTTCTTTTAAAATAATCATTCCCAAAAGCATACACTTAAGATTATTTTCATTTAAAGGTGGAATTTTAGATGAATTTTAGCAGTGCTAAACTGGAATGATCATTTAAATTTTATATATATATATATATATATATATATATATATATATATATATATATATATATATACACACACACACGTGTATAATAGAGAGAAGGGAAGAGTGTTTAAAGAGGCAAAAAAGTGAGTGTTCTTTATTTTGTGTGAAAATTTATTTTTGATTGATGGATTTTAAGAAAAATATAATTTAATCAAATTTAATTTGTAAATATTTTGAATAGAAAAAATAGGATTATAAAATTTTAGGTAAAAAAATGATTATGATCAAATTTTCTAAATTTTAAAAATAGATAAACTAAAATTGTTGAAAACTATTTAAAAAATTTAAATTGCACATAAGTTAAATTTGAGGAATCAAAATTGTAATAAATTTTTAAACAGCATGTGACTAATTAAATTTTTATAATTATAATTATGATTAATTATGAATTAATATTTATGATAATTATATATTCCAATTTTTTTTTACTTTTATGTTTGATCCTATTTATTTTTTTTATTTTTATTTCTACAACGGGGTGTAATTATTTAATGAAGAAAATTATTATTATAAAATTTTAGGTAAAAAAATATGAGGATCAAATTCGTTAAATTTTAAAAGTGGATAAATTAAAACTGTTAAAAAATATTTTAAAAAATTAAAATTGCACATAAGTTAAATTAGAGGAATCAAAATTGTAGTTAAGTTTAAACTAACTTTAAAATTGTTAAACAACATGTGACTAATTAAACTTTTATAATTATAATTATGATTAATTATTAATTAATATTTTTAATAATTACATATTCCAATATTATTACTTTTTACTTTTATGTTTGATCCTTTTTTATTTATTTTTTTATATTTTTATTTCTATAAGGGAATGTAATTATATAATGAAGAATTTTTTAATAATTATTTATTATAAGCTTTAGTTTTTTTTCCCCTTTTATGCTTGCTTGATCCTTGTTAATGTCTTTCTTATATTTTTATTTACATAAAGGAATCTAATTATATAATGAAGATTCAATCCTTATATTGAACAAGTTTTTCTTTATAAAAAAATGAATACATGCCTATTGTCCATTTTTCATTTCACATTAATCTTTATAGAGATATTTAACTAATTCACCTGTTTGTTACACTTTAACTTAATTAGAAATCTCAAATTTAAATTATAGTTTACAAATGCGTTAAAATTTTAAATAAAAAACTTTTTCGTTATTAAAAATCCTATTCAACTTAAGCAGATTTGCTTTAATGAAGAATATCTACGATTTATAAATAAAAAAATTACCATGTTTTAACAAAAACAATCTTAGAAAATATTTTTTTATACACATCTTCTCCATATTGAATATATATATATATATATATATATATATATATATATATATATATATATATATATATATATATACTTTAAATTTAAAATATTATTCCTTAAATTTAGTTCCAATTTATACTTGATTTGATTTTAAATCTTAGTACAATATACCAAATTAAAAATTTCTTCCCTCATGCCAAACAATGTAAAGTTTACGAGTGGACTGTATGTTCTTGCGATAAATATTAATCAGTTAATATTAGTTTCACATATTGACCTGGTTAACATTTACTGATTAAATATTATTATAAAAAAATTAAGGAATAGTGTTGAGTTTTGGAATGGAAATATATCGGATTGTTACTTGGGAGTGCATAACCTATTTTACATCAAAACCAAGTGAGATCAAAACTATTCACCGTATAAATTAGGCTAATCTTTTTAAAAACTCATTTTAGTTTAAAATGTCTTGTTCTAAGTTATCTAAAAATACATTTGTCTTATCTATTGTGAAAGATATTTATAGTTTTAAAAAAATTAAAAAATATTTTTTTTATCAATTTATTATTATTTTAACTAATTTTTTTTTACAAACGTGAAAAATATGAGAGGATCGAATTTCGAATTATTACGTTAAATTATTCTAATCTTTAATTTTTTTATTATTAGATAATTCTATTAGCTTTAACTAATTTTTTTTAAAATTTAATTTTTAAATTCGGATACATTAAAATAATAAAAATAATGTCTTACTTTGAATATATTTTTCTTCAATTTTAAAACTCTTGTTTTTAGTTTAAATTTGTTTAATATAATAACATATTTATTATTAATATATATATATATATATATATATTACTTTTTAAATTTTTATTTTAAATTAAAGATACATATGCAATGCCAAAAGAATTTGCTAATTTAAACAAAAAATAATAAAATCCATTCAATGCAACATTATAACTTTTTTGTTGGTACATTAATGGAAAGGAAAACAACAATCCTTGAAATATCATGGAAGAGAAGAGACACGAACATTAACGGAAGATCACTAAGAACGTTAAAGTTAGAACAACATGTGGATTAAGTTCGGCTGGAAATCAGCACATATGTTATCCTTTACACAACATTGATTCAGGTTCACATATTTAAAGTTTTTTAAATTAGACCAAAAAATAATGGTGGAAGGTTAAATAATTTAAACGTAATTGAATCGTGATTCATCCGATATTAATTAAATATTAATTTTAAAATATTTATAATACATATTATTATAGTGATATTTAACAGTGATTGGGATTTAATAAATTTAAAAATAAAAATATTTTAAAATTAAAAATAGTAATCAAAAATATTTTTTTATTTTAAGATCTGAGTCAAAATTATTTTAAAAATATATTAAAAAATAATTCAAAAATATTTTTATCAATCAAATTTTATTTTTAAAATTAATTTAAAAATCTAAAACTATAAATTTGGAACCATCCGAACCGGATCTTAATTAATCAAAAACTGTGTAAGATTACAAAATTATTTTTTAAAAACAATGACAGATTTAACAGGATTTCACTTTTATATATTTTGAGTTTTTTTTTATATCTTTTACTTTTACATAATATATTACAATATATATTTATATATATATTTCAATTGTATAAAAAAATTAAATATTTTATTTATATTATATTGATGAAAATCAAAGAAATAAACATTTTAAAATTGAAAAATATATTAAAATCATCATTACATAATTTGTTATCAATTCGAAATATCAAAATTTACACATTAAATTGAAATTAAAAATAATTAAAATTATAATCATCTTAAAATTAGGATAATTTAAATTTATTTCAGTGTATTTATATTTAAAATTTAAATAAAAATAAAATTTAAAAATAAATAAATTTTTAATTTCAACGAAGTTGCTTTACTTATCGAAACTATCAACAACTTCTAAAAATATTATTGATAAAATAAGAACTCTAAGTTAACTAAAATATATTTAAAATGTTTTTTTTTTCATTACTAATAGTAATTTTTTTATTAAATTGAAATAAATAACTTTGAGTTAAAAGATGTAAATTTTTAAAATTAAAGAAAAAATCATGGAAGTAATTTATTAAAATTAACATAAAAATTTTTTTTTGATATGATATATCAATGTTTAAAATTTAAATTAAGATTAAGTAATACTATAATAATCTTAAAATTTTATTTCTATAAAAAATTTAATTTGCTTGAATTGAATTTTTTTAATAAAAATATTTAATAAGCATAAAATCATAGATAACAAAAAATTAATTAATTAGAAAAAATTTATAAATATAATGTATATTTTTAATAAAACAAATATATTAAATTTTACTTAAGTATTTTTTTAAAGTACAAATTATACTTTTATATTCGAAGATAAATAGCATATAAAATTAAATAAAATATAACATATTTTTATTTTTATTTTTTATTTTAAAAATATTTAAATAATATTATTTTATATATAAATTGATTTTTTTTATCAATTTTATTAATTCATCATTGATTTATAGTTTTTTTTTTCAAATTTTACCAATTTTATTAAATGATATTATAGTTCAGTTAATTTTAAAAAAAATATTAATTTTTAATTCAACCAGTTGGATCTTAGAAAATATTTTCAAAAGTATGCACGTACCAATCCATTTGGATAATCCTCTTGATCCGCAGAATTATAGCTTCAAGACGATGAAACTTTGTTTCTCTTTGAAGAAGGTCATGAATCTTACGACAGTTTGAAATGTAATGCAGTCTTCTAAATCCCTTGTTCAAAGCAAGTTCAAGACCGCGCATTAGAGCTAGAAGTTTGGTGTGAACATTGTTAGTTACACCTCACTACAGTATTTGAAAAAGCCAATTATCCATGTCTCATGAGTGTCTCTAATTAATCTACCAAAATTTGCTTAGACTTGAATTAGCCAACATTGTAAATTTAAATCTTAGTAATTGATAATATAATTCTTTATATTAATAAATATCAAATTGTATTAAATTTTTATTATTAAATATGAAACGATTTTTTTATAACATATGATTATTTTTTTTATTTTTTATCTACAGTGAAGGAATGTAATTAACGATGAAGATTCTATCATTACATTATTAATAATAAGAATTTCGTAATAGTATTATATTTTTTTTATTCTCTCTTTTTATTATTACTATTAACCTGATGCATGGGATTTTTTTTTTAAAATTGTAGATATATGTATTATTAAATATTATATTAAATAATGTATTGTAAGAATTTCGTAATAGTATTGTATTTTTTTTATTCTCTCTTTTTATTATTACTATTAACCTGATGCATGAGATTTTTTTTAAATTGTAGATATATGTATTATTAAATATTATATTAAATAATGTATTGTATTGTATTAAAGACTGTGCCTCCAAATTTATTAAATATTGTATTATTTTATATAAATAAATTTTTATTTAATAATTGAAGAAAGTCAAAGTTAGAAAATGAATAGAAATTAAAATAAAAACCATTGTTTAATCACTCTTAAAATGTATATGTAAGATATGGGGTCTACTTACATAAGATGAAAGGTATGTTATTAACTTTAAAATTATAAAATTTGCATAATCATGACCACCCATTACTGAGGTGCCTAATGTATTGTATTGTTTCTTTTACCTTAGATCAAGACATATCTACTATCATTTCACCAATCTCCTCATGTCTTAAACAAACATCGGAAGACATATCAGGCAATGTAATTGTGGTAAATGCGCAAGGCATTGCCTATTAATACAGACAATGTTAGAAATGAATGAAAAATAACATATCTTACTAACAGAAAAATGCATCTAAAACAAATGTTAATATTATTACCAATTTGTTGATCATTTGGAATGCAGTGAGTGTTTTTTCACAGACAAAGTCATATGATCTTGGAAGAAAATTTGGATCGGCATACATTAAATCATATTTGAAATCATCCAATAATTTTTGTAGCTTGACACTATTGGCGGGTATGATTCTCTTGTCATGTGGATAAGAAATTTCCTCATGCTTAAATTTAAAAATTTTCATATTGAAGTTTTCTCTTCCGGTATACTTCATTAGTAGCCAACCCCCATTTTTTAAGTCTGGATACAACTCTTTCAAATTTTTCCATCCTTTAAAGACAGATATAGATTTTGTTGTCTTAAAAACATGCAGAGAAATTTCAGTATTTGCTTGATCTCTAAGTGTGATGACATCTGGGATGTCTTCTAAGTAGTTTTTTAAGAAGAGGGAAGGTAAATACTCCAACATCTGACATAATATGTACCAAACAATAAAATTGGTTATGATAGTTGTGGTAATAATTAAAGATGAGAAACATAGGCTTAAGAGCAAACCTGGTCAGGGTCATATTACATTTAGAAAGTGGTACATTTTCGAACAGTTGCAGATGATTCTTGTCCAAGTTCGATATGTTTAATAGAAGATGAGTTAATTTAAAAAGTAAAGCACAATAGTAGGATAACATGCAATAGATGTTTCCAAGTAGAAATCTGTTTAGGCCAAATGGAAGATGTTGATTGAATGCTGCCTCTAATATGTACCTGATTGATTGATGCAAATGAAAATTTTCTAAAGTTTTGTAATATGTTATCAGATGTTGGAGTTCTTCTTCTATATAAATGGTAAATTATATGCCTTCGTAAATTCTATTGTTGAATGAGTTATCAAATTTTGGTAGTCATAATCGTTAAGAAATTAAAGTGGTAGCAGTTAGATTTCATTTTTAAACTGTAAATAACCGACTTCATGAAAATGTAGTAGTGGAGTAGTCCCCTTTGTACCTTTGAATAAAACTGATCAGCGGTTGAAGAAAGTTCAGAAGCAGTGATCGTCTGATTTTTGTGTTGAACTTGATAGCAGTTGAAGCAAACGTTCAATTTTGAGCCGGTATGAGATATAACTTCTCTACTAATTTCGTTATTGTATTGTTCAATTTTAATTGTTTAATTAACATTTTTTAATATTTAATGTATAATCTATAATGTATAGTTTATAATATTTTAAAGAGCATTATTTTGATTAGAAGGATAGAAACACTAAAGATGTAATCGGGGTGTTGTATATTTTTCCTTCAAACTTGACATCTGACTTCCCGAGGTGCTTTTCTAGGAGCATTAGATGTATTTCACATTTTCTCCATACAAAAATTATTATTTTCAAGGTGCATACTTTCATAAAAAAGGTTCAGATAACTAAATATAATCATAAATCATAAATGGGCAGCCGAATTTGTAGAGTCATGTTAATCATTAACTTGTTTCACGTGCACATATATCCGCCCTCCAAATGTTTTAAGTAAATTATAAATCATGAATGTCTAGCAAAATTTGAAGAGTTTTTACATTGATGATGCAGAGAAGGAGAAAATAAACGTAATCACGATGACAATTAAGAAGAATGAAGGTGTAGAATGTTAACATTAATGACTCACTCGATTCACGTGCCCTTTATCATGAAAAGGCAGGTGAAGTTGTTCACTCCTTTCATGTTTCTTTTATCATTATTTTTCATTTGAAGTTATACACTATTAATATAAATGATTAAGTTATCTTATGTATGCATAAAGAAATGAGTCGGTGAATGGTTATTTGTAATGACGAACTAATCGAATTAGTCCTTTATATCGGCCCAAATATTAGAAACAATAAATATGGAGCTGCATTTGCAGAGAAATTTCATTGGCAGGTGAAGTTGTGTAGTCTTCATAATAATAATTCACTATTTTCATATATCTTCTATCATAAATCATAAATCATAAATAAAGGATAAATTGGTAGCTGAAGTTGTGGACTGTTAATATTAATGATTAAGTTATCTGAGGTATATATAAATTACTGAATAAGTAAATGGTCATTTGTAGTGATCAACCATTCGGATTAATGGTTTGTATTCATCAAATATAAAAAAAAATGAATATAGATTTGCAGTTGCAGTGATATTCCATTAGAAGGATGGAAAGACAAAAAAAGGCAAGTCGTGTATAGGTTAGGTAATCTGTTGATATTTTAATTTCTGAGCATGGTTTTTGGAAAGCTTAGAATTTTTATAACATCACTTAATGGAGAAATTTTTTTTTTCAGGGTATACTTCTATCATAAAATTGATTGGGGTAAGTAGTAATGATCATAAATCTTACATTTGAAGGTGAAGTTATTCAATGGTCATGTTAATCATGTAGTCATTTTCGTTTTAATTTTTTCTGAATAATAGTTTCGAAAGTAAATGTAAAATCTGCAGCTGAAGTTGTTAAGTCATAACATTAATGATGCAGAGAAAGAGAAAATATAAACAGGCATGCTGATAGTTAAGTAGAGTGTAGTTATCGAGCCTTAACATTAATGATACAATTAATTTATTCATAAAAGTGCAACTTATGCAATGAATGCCTATCTGTAGGGACCAACCAATGGAATTCATGCTCTTATGATCATCATAAATGAGTAACCAATGCATATAAACCATAAAAAATACAGTCATGCTGCAACCATTGAACTTCAACAAAAAGAGAAACTAATAGTTATTGAGATGAATGAACACATTAACAATAATTCTCAATATAAAGTTATGCATAGAAAGTGGAAATATAGATATGCATGAGGATAATTAAGATGTTGTAAGCATGACTACCACAACATTAATGATTCACCCCGTTCACATATCCTTTTGTCATCAAAGTCCATCTGAGGAAATGAATGTCTACTTATACTGACGAACCAATGGAATTAATGTTGTTATATGATCACTATAAATTAGTAAAAAAAAAAGCATGAACTAAAAGTCGCAGAGACTTCAGTATGATTATTCATCTGTCATGAGCATGAACCTTTCATTTGTCTTACCATTAAGCGTAACAAATATGATATAGAAGTTGTAGAGTTATTTTTCTGATTGTGCAACCATTGAAATTCTCAGAACAAGGTATACTTGTACTCACGAACAATGAAATTAATGCTGTTATATGGTCATTATAAATTAGTAAAAAAAAAGTATGAAGTAAAAGTTGCAGAGACTTCAGATTCGTTATTCATCTGTCATGACATGAACCATTCATCTGTCTTGACCATTAAGCGTAACATATATGATATAGAAGTTGCAAAGCCATTTTTCTAATTCTGCAACCATTGAAATTCTCGGAACAGAAACAAAGATCGTACATTACTATCATAATGAGTAATTAATGTTACTATATTTTTTCAAACCAAGGACATTCCTGTTTTTAATAAACATTTTTCATCCTTTTTTAAGAGATCATCCTCAAATCTCTTTCATTTACATTAACGATGCTTTGTTAATGCGTTAATTTGTATTACCAATTAGGCAGACATACACTTAAGTACAATTTTTTTTCCATCATAGTGTGTGGAATCAACTTTGACGATCATTTAAACATGAATGAATATTTTTTGCCAATGGCCATATATGATATTCCGCATCCAACGCATATATGAAACAACATTAATCGTTAACCCAATAACTATACTTAAATAACATAAAATGAAGAAAATTGTTCAATTTGTAATAAACTTTAAAAGACTAAATAAGTATTGTTTAATTTGTCAAATTAACGTGCAACATATGAGACTTGTCTTCATATGATGAAATGTTAATAATGTTTCCTCTTTTAAACTTGTAAAAGCCATAAAACTCCACTCAGCCTTTTACTAAGAAGCCAATAAGATTATGCCTGCCTTGTGCTTTAGACCATTCTGCTTCAACTGACATCCAACCAATGTTAGAGTAGTTCAAAATTACACACGAAGGCTTATCATGCAATGCATAGTTGTATTGAAAGATTGGGGGATCTCCTATGGAAAATGCAATACTTCAGCAATGAGTAATAATTAATAACTAATAATTCAATTATAAAAATTCTTTGGTAGTGATGCCTAAAGCCTTACCAATCTGTTCTTCAACTCTTCTATGTTAAGAGTTTTTACACATTGAAAATTATATACTCTCCCAGTTAGAGGATTGGGTTCATAGTTTGAGTAAACCTTAAAATAATCCAATAGGTGGTTAAACTTGACACTGGTTGAAAGGAATAACCTTCTTTCAATAGGGTAACGAATTTCTTTATGATAAAGATTATATACACGTATGCTAAAGTTTTCACTGCTAGTGTATTTCAGTTGCAACCATCCCCCATGTTTTAAAACTGGGTAGATATTTTTCATGTTTTCCCATCCTCCATTTATGATTACAGTATTTGAAGTTTTTATGATATCGAACATGATGTCAGTGTTGAGAGGATATTTAAGCGTGATTGTTTTGGGTAGATCATCCATGTAGCTTTTGGTGAATAATGACATGAAACATTCTAACACCTACATATGTCAAAGTCACATTGAAGATGACAAAACTCGTGATTGTTATTGATAATGTGAATATATAGTAAAAAAAAATTGAAAATCACAAACCTCGTCAGGATCATACTGCATCCAAAAGGTGTCACATTTGTTGTCAGTAATATTTGCGGATGATTGGCCACTTTTCACGCTGCTATCAGTATAGATATATTAAGAATTAAACAAAATTTTCGATTGGATGAATAGATGAAAAGTAAGTAGAATGTAATATACCATGTAATGTTATGGAATGCTTCATTATATATATGTTATACGAAATTGATATTGAGAAAATTGGTTATGTTATTTGGATTCTATTTATTATAAGTAGGAATAACAAAAGATGAAACAATTATAACAACATACAGATAGTGATCTTTGAATCAATTAGAATATAAGTTGAGGATTAAAACATACCTTGAATATGGGAATCAAATATTGTATTTGAGATGATGAATGATGCACGATAAAAAAAGCAGACGTTACCTGTAATAGTAACTATATCTCAAAACAAATATGTTATAGTTTAATCACTACTCTTATTGCAGTTGAATAACAGATAAAATGATTGGTCAGAATTTTGTTATGTAGATGGTCAATGAAGGGGGCAGTTACTTTATAAATATTATGAGCTAATAACTGAATGGATTAATTATTCACCAACTTTAAATTAGGGGAATGTTAACCAATTAAGAAATGTAGACAACAT
Organism: Canavalia gladiata; assembly: GCA_037954105.1. Taxonomy (NCBI): domain Eukaryota; kingdom Viridiplantae; phylum Streptophyta; class Magnoliopsida; order Fabales; family Fabaceae; genus Canavalia; species Canavalia gladiata. Next base: position 14,879,936 of record CM075661.1, on the reverse strand, counting down.
TGATAATAATTTAAAACATTGGAAATTAACATATTCTAGGGTGTATTTGAAAATTCAACGTTTCCATTTTTTACCATGAAAAATAGATTATATGACAGTGTTTTTACACTTGAGCATGTTCTAACCAATATCACACATCATACATTGAGAAAAAACTTCCTTATAAACAACATTAGATATACTACCACTACAATTTTTTTCTTTATTGGTTATAAGAAGCTTCAATCCATTCTTCTTAGTTACTCTTAAAATAGCAACATAAAGTTGACCATGAGATAAAAGGGATTTCGGAATATAAATTCCAACATCTGTCAATGAATGTCCTTAAATTTTGTTGATTGTCATTACAAATGAGATGGCAATAGGAAATTATCTTCGTTGGAATTTAAATGGAATTCTGCTATCTGATGGAGTTAATAACAACCTTGGAATAAAGACTTTCTATCCTGCATTGCTTCCAGATATGACCTTGGCTTCTAAAATGTAATTACCCATCTGAGTGATGACCAAACGGGTGTCATTACACATTATAGAAGTCTGATCTATATTCCTCAATAGGATAATTGGAACACCAATCTTAAGTTTTATTTCATGATTTGGTAAACTTGAGCAATTTATTGTGTTCAGGAACTCAGAAGTATGAATTTCATCTACTCTGATAGAATGTTCACTCATATTGCAAGTATTGTCAAAACTTAGATATGTTCTGCTTTCTCCAGACATCAATGAAAACATATAATCATTGACATTATTTACAATCTCATTTGTGGAGGCTAGTATTGCACGACTTTGAAAAAACTTGGATCATTTACATTCTGTAACAAATTTGGATATGTACTTTCAACGATACATTGAATTGGATTACATGAGTCCTTTATGATAAATTCAGGAGAAATATCTACATTCATGCTGTCCTTATTTTCTTCACCGATACTACCATCATTAATGTTTAATATTCAATTAAAAAATTTATTCAATTCTTCTTTCTCAATATTAGAAGATCCATTTTCCAACCTTATATTATTGGTTAATGTGAGAATTTCACCAAATTTTTAAAGATATAAAAAGTTAATAGAAATATGAATAACATCTTATCTTTTAGGATTATAAGAAAAATTTAAAAAGAATCTATTTAAAGTTATCAATAAAAAATAATGACTTTTTTTTAAATAATTTATTAAAACTATTTGGATCCAAATAATTTGTTAAAACTATTTGGATTTGAGAATCTTAGAATATCTCTAAAAATTCTATTCATAGGCTCAAAACAATTATTTTATCCTAATATTCATTAAACTATTTAATTATTTTTTTAATTAAAATTTAAAAATAAATTTGATGTATACAAAAGTTTTTCATAAAAGAGCTATTATCAATTCAAATAAAATTGTATATTAAAAAAATATGTTCAACATTCAAAAGAATAATTTTTTTAAATATAAAAATTCTGTCTAATTTATATTGCAAATTTAAGTTTTTATTATAAATACGAGACTATACAGTATTATATTTACCTTTGCTCATTTTTACACACGGTTTCATCAATATTTAACATTTTATTTTTTTTAAATTTATTTACGTTGAAATTATTCTTTGTATCTTAGCATTTTAAATTAATAGTTTTAAAATTTTCTGTTTAAAATTCTACATTATTTATATTTTCAAAATATTTTAAAATTTGTTTTTTAATTATTTATTTATATATTAATTTTATTTAAATTAAAATATCTATTTTTAATTTTATAAAATATTTTTATATAAATTAAATATATTTTTAATTTTTTCAAAAAATTAAATTTTAATTTTTTTAAAATTTTAAATTTTAATTTAGGTATTTCATTTTCTAAAATATGCTAATTATAATTTTAAAGTTAGTTTAGATTATATTAAATTAAGATAAATTGGTTCTCTTTAAATAAAATTTTGACTATTTTTTAAAAATATATTGATTATAGTTTTTTAATCATTGTGAATCTACTTGAATGAATGTAAATTGAATTAATATTAAAGGATATGATTAATGTATTTTAAAAATATATTTTAAAATTAAAATATAAAAATAATAATTTAATAATTTAAAAAATTAAAAATATATTTAATCTTATTTATATTTATGAGTTAAAAATACGTAGAAAATGGGCATAATCAATATCCAATCGAAAGGGAGAATCACGTGGGACGCGCACAACTCACGACCGTGCGGGGCTGGGAACACTAGTCTCTGGAAAGCGTCACAATATATATTATTATTGTTGTTATAGATTTTTATTTCTCTACCGTATAATACAAGAGTACCTTTTATCATTGTCATATACAAGACAATTCCTTTTTCCCTCTCGCATCTCCTCTCCTAAAATTAAAACCCTAACCTCCGAACCTTTCACCTCAACGCCACCGATCCCCAATCCCCAATCCCCACTAATCCAAGGTGAGTTCCTTTCAGCCAATTACACCCCTTATCGCTTCTTCATTTTAGTTTATTTCACTACAACGCAATTCGATTTTTTTTTCTTCTTTTGTCCCCTTCCCCTTTTTCTACGCTGTTATTGTTCTGCGAAGAATTTGAAATTTCTCGCTAAATTGGCTCAAGTGCGGTTTTCAGCTTAACATGGGTTTTGTATTGGATGACCAGGGCATGGAAAATAGTTTTCATTTTTTCAATTGCAACTTGCTGTTTCTTATTTTTCGATTTTTTTTTTCACGTGTCGCAGACCCAAAACCAAAAATGAGTAGACGTGCGAGCAGAACTGTCTACGTTGGGAATCTACCTGGTGATATCCGTGAAAGAGAAGTTGAAGATTTGTTTCTGAAGGTGCGTTGGTAGTTTTTGTTTTATCTGCATTTTGATCTGAAACCATGGTACTTATCGTCAGGTGGGGAAGATGGCTTACACCTGGCTAGATTAGGGTTGGGCATGAAAGTGTCGGGGGAATGTTTTGGCATTCATATTTCATGTATTTGGGATTGCAAGTCATTAGCTTGCTAGGATCCATAACATTGCTTTTCTTCTGCTATTTGAGGATTTCATTTGGTTTTTATATGTTAAGGTGGGGGAGTGAACTCTATTTTAGTCCCTAAGATTGTAAGCTCTGAATTCAAAACTCATCACTCTTGTTCTTGACTTTTTATTACTTTAATTCTTAAAGTCGGTGAAAAATGTAGTGGAAATGTGACTAAAGTAATAGATGTCTTGCAAAGTTAAGAGGGACAAGATGGTTTTCTTAAGTCAGGGATTAAAGTGGCTGATGCATGCATTCTCTGAGACAAACTGAATAGTTTAAGGTGGATTTAAAATTAAAGTGTAATAATAGGTGAGTATTGCAGTCAGATACTAAGATAATTTTGCATGGTCTCCTTTGGGACAATGTAGGTAAGATGTGTATGTATAGCTGTCAATAATTTTTTTTGCTGTATCTTCTATCTACTGTATGATTAAAGTTTTTGAATTGTTGGTTCTTATACTCTTTCTTAGTTACGAGCTTGCTATTGTTTTCTCATAAATATCATTTTGTAGTATGGACACATAACTCACATTGACCTAAAAGTTCCCCCAAGGCCACCTGGTTATGCATTTGTAGAGGTGAGTTTGGAGCTATTCTGTTTGATAAACATTTCCTTTTCTTTTCCCCTTTATGCTGAGTGAGGACTGATTATTGCAGTTCGAAGATGCTCAAGATGCTGAGGACGCAATTCGTGGGCGTGATGGTTATGATTTTGATGGGCACCGATTACGGGTTGGTTATATCTTACAATTGGATGCTTAATGAGCTGATAGGTGTAATGACTTCTATCAGAAGTGGGGAAGAACAATATGGCTGCAAATGCCTTACCAATATTGTTTAACATGTTTCTTTATAGGTGGAGCCTGCACATGGAGGACGTGGTCATTCATCCTCAAGAGATCGATATAGTAGTCACAGCAATGGTCGGGCTGGACGTGGGGTATCCAGGCGCTCTGAATATCGTGGTGTGTAGATATTTGGAGTGTTTATTCGTTTTTTAAAAACTCTTGTAGTATGCTTCTAAATTTTTCATTCTCCTTTTTGCAGTTCTAGTCACTGGATTGCCTTCTTCTGCATCGTGGCAAGATCTTAAGGTGAACTGTTAGAATTCTGTTCATATTAGTTCTATCAGATGATTTCTGGGTGTTTATGAATTTTGTCTCAACAATTATTTTTATTAAATGCAGGATCACATGCGGAAGGCAGGGGATGTTTGCTTTTCTCAAGTTTTTCATGATGGGAGGGGTATGGAACACTTTGATGAAATTTCTGGTTCTGAATTGTACCCTATTGTTTGGATGTATTAGTAATTTTGAGAAGTTTTTAAACTGTTAGTTTATTTTTTTCCTCCATCTCTCTTCTCCTGTCTTAGTTCAATTTATGAGATGGTGGCATTTGAGCCTGTGCTAAGAGTCTTTTTTTTCATTGGTTTTGTAGTTTAAATAGTTTACGGGATTTTTTGATTTATTATGATGAGTTTGCAGGTACTACTGGTATTGTGGATTACACAAATTATGATGATATGAAATATGCTGTGAGTTAATTATTTACTTCTATTGTTTATTTATATATTTTAAAGGACATCACGGATAACCTGTGATGAGCTCTGCATAGTGTCATCCCCAATAAATGCTTAAACTTTTCATTGTTTCTATTTTGCCCTACTGCAGATCAAGAAGCTTGACGACTCTGAGTTCAGGAATGCCTTTTCCAGGGCCTATGTTCGTGTATGGCCTGATGTTGATATTTTGGAAATTATATATTTTAGCAGTGAATGCTACTTCTGCTGATATTTTTCTCTTATCCTCCTTATAGGTGAGGGAATATGATTCAAGGAGGGACTCCTCTAGAAGCCCTAGTCGTGGTCCATCTCATTCTAGAGGAAGAAGCTATAGCCGCAGTCGAAGCCGTAGTCGTAGTGACAGTCGGGACAGGAGCCAAAGGTCCATGCAATATGTATTTTGAATTAAAACAATTCCTTTTTTGAGTTTCATTGTTAACCTGTTATCTTTTCTTTATCAATTTGTCTTTTTATACAGCAAATCTCCAAAGGGTAAATCTTCACAGCGTTCACCTGCTAAATCTCCATCAAGATCTCCCTCACGATCTCGCTCAAGATCAAGGTCCCGTTCATTATCAGGGTATGAAATGTTTTAAGTGTACATAATTTTGTGTATAATACTATTTGTCTGTTGACTTATCTTTTCTTGAAGTATTAGTTTTTTTTTGCACTATTGACAATATTGTTGGTATCTTGTATGGTTGACCCAACTTGACCATTTTCTCATCCGATTAGAGTTTCTTAGCCCTCTCTGGTGTGCACAGGGATGTAAAGGGCCCACCACAAGAGGCATCTTAATCGATTGCATGGGGCTCATTGAGTATTTTGAATAGAATAGGAGTTGATAGAGACTCATTTAATGAATCAATATAGTTCATGCATATCTCGTCTTGGCAAACTTTAAGTATGAACAACCTAATTTCGTTTGATTAGCCCCAGTGAAGTCAGTTGTCTGTACCATCTGTTGATTGTGTTGATAAGCATCAAAGACTGGAACTTCTTCATTCAACACCGTTCTTTTATTGAAAATGAAAGTCATAGATTTTTGTTTGTAAAATAAATTTATTTTTTGGTTTTTCTCTATGAATGTCAGATTCAATCAATTTTCCTGACACAAGTTGTTGCTCTCTTCACATTCCTTCCCTTGTCAATTTTTTTCCCATCTTGCTTTGTTCATGTGGAAGCTGGTGAAACATGCCCCGTCGGAGTGTACTCTTTCAGTTTCCTTTTGTTTTTGTGAAGATTCCTTTGTTTTTTTTCTTAGATATGGAAACTTGCAGCATACTGGAAATTGGAAATTAGGAACCTGGTGGGATTTGGTTCAATTGTCTGCAACTCATTTTGTTGTGGAGGTATGATATTTTTTAGAATGGGCGACTTTGGATACCCTCACAGTACATCTGTTCTAATACTTTTAGCATGTAAATGTCCATGGGTGCTAGATTGGGAACCAACAAGATCATGGATTGCCATTTTAGAGCTGGATGTCTTGTGTATAAAAGCAATTGGGATTTGGAAATCTCCACCAATGAGCAATAGGGACAATTTCATTACAATTGTGGGCTTCAAGATTTGCCAAGCCAATAGGATGCACTATCTGGATTCTCTGGATTTTGTGGTGCAGTAGGGAAGATTTCTTTTCTCTAGTCCATTGGTGTCTTAATATGCTACTACTAGCCTGAGATGGTCTATTTTTATTCACCTCTCATCATATTATTATGCTTAATGTCTATTACTTTTTCATTTTTGGCTTCTCTTTGTTTTGTCTTATCCTTTATGATGCTTGTTTTTACCTCTCTTGGATATGTTAACTGTGACATGGGAGAGGCATCAAGGCTGTTGGATCAATTTGATAAGAGGGAACATGTGGATAATAAATTCTGTTGTTTGTGGAACTTTTGCAGATCACGATCAAGGTCCAGGTCTCCATTGCCTTTGGTGAGTGAATTTGCTTTGCTATGATTGAACATTATCCTGCATGTATTTTTTAGACTTTGCTAAGTCTTTTTTTTTATGCATTCTTGTGGCTTTGAGGAAATTGTTTGTCATTTTTGTGGGGTGGAGATTATAGTCCTTTAGAAGCATATTTGAAGTTTTAAAGTACCGTGTTGGTGCACTGGGTTATCTTTTCCCCTCCCCAATTAATGGTGTTGTTTGCCAGCGTAATAGAAGTCCCAAGAGGCGCAGTGCTAGCAGGAGTCCAAGTAGGAGCAGGAGCAGGAGCAAGAGTTTGTCCCGGTCTCTATCTTAAATATGTTATTTCTCTGATGATTTTACCTTTTCTTTCCGTTATTTCCTCGATTTAAATTTTGTTTGGGTGTTGGATTTATGCTCAAATATATTCGGAATCTGATTGAACCTTGGTCTGGCAGGTGAGCTCTGATTGTTGCTATTGATGAAGTTGTGGATGATGGTGAGAGCTACCGTGTTTTTTCTAGTATATTGACATTAGCCCAGAAAGACACTTATTTGGACTTATGTTTGATCTCCTTTGAATTGAACTCATAGACTTCTGCCTATTGGCCTTCGTTTGTATTGAGGACTTGATGGACCCTACTTTTCTGTAATAGACTGTTGAATGTCAAACTTGCGCTATTTGGTTCCGACTCGGGTTTACAATTCTGTGCTCCAATCACACACGATGCCTTTTATTGCACTTGGTTTAAGGGCTCGAAAACTTAATTGGGTTTCGAATGATGTTAAGGGTGTGTTTGTGTAAACACTTTGTGCCTATTTGACAGTTTTTGTCATCACATGAGAGTTTGTCATAACTTTGACCATTAAATATGTTGGATTAGGTTAAAAAAGTTTACTGTTATTTTTTCAAGTTTAAATGAACTCAGCGTAATTAACTGTTTATGGCACCCTTAATCCTTGAATTTTTTTACTCTGATCTGCGTTATGGTCCTTGTCTATTTGTAAATATTATAAAATTGTCTCAATTTTGACTAGGAGCCAAATTATCAGGCACATTTTAAGGCACTGTATAATTTTATGTAATTATTAATTTTTCTAGATGTTTTCATTAATTGAAGTTTGTGGGAGTCTAAAAAATTAATATAAAACATTAAATGTTTTAAAAAACCTAGTAAAGGAATTAAAAGTTAAAAAATAGATTTGATGATGTATTTAGTTTCAATGGATATTTATTTTTGGTTTAAGCTTTTTATTTTTTATTTTATAAAAATAATCTGTCTTAAGTATTAATAAATTTTGTTAAATGATATTTTGATTAAATCTGTAATTTCGTTTCTAAAAGTTGTATATTGTGTATTTTTAGTTTCTGAAGGTGGTGATGTGTGTAATGTGACTATTTTTTTTAATAAAAATATGAATAAAGTATCAATAAAGTTAGCATATGAATGAAAATGTATAAACTGATGATTTTGAGAAATTAAATTTTTAAAAATAAGTTTAAGAAAAATATTTTACTGTATTATTTAAATTAGTTAAATATTTTTTTATAAGAACTAGAGGAAGTAAAATAAGTTAACAAAATTGTAGGAGATTTAATATGTTTTTAATTTTGAAAGTTAATTTTATACGTCGAGATATTCTTATCCACCTGCAAAAAGTATAATAAAACTGTATTACGTGGAAACTGCTGGATCATTCATTCTTGTCTTGAGAAATTTTAAAAGATTGAAGTTGAATTAAAGATTAACACCACCGGGGTAAGGATTAAAATAAGATGATAGAAAATTATATCAATGTATAAAAATATAAAACTGAAGTTCAAAATGTTCCATTTTCGTTCCAAAGTTAATAATTAACTTTTTGAAATCAAACTGCATTTTGGCTGTAACCAGAATTTGTTGGTTCATACTTCATCTTATTCGAAATTAAAGGAATTGTTTGACCAAAAAAAAAAAAAAAAGAATTAAAGGACGGTTTACCTTGTAAAGTTGGACTGGTCCTATGCGGTTTTGAATTAAGATTTGGTTGGCTTTGTAGGATATTGTGTCCAAGTATTTCGCTTATTTGTTGAAGGCATTTAGACAAGCCTGCCTCCTCGTATTTGTCATGCTCGTCACCTCATTATTAGTGTACCTCATATGAGAACAAATTACGAGTAGATTCTTAATATTTATACGGTTTCTAATTTATATGCTTAATTTAATCATATTTAAGCAAATTAATCTAGAATTTAATTCCTTAAAAGATTCATAATCCAATAAACATATAAACAGTGTATTTTACTGAGTCGTTGATATGAAATGCATGGATTCGTAGCACTTGTAAAAAAAGAAAAGAGAAAAAAGGGAAGAAAACCGAAATCAGGAGGTGAGAATAAAACGAGCATAATTTATTTGTCACTTGAAATGTGGTTGTGTATTATTCTCCTTCAACCAATCAATTTTTTTTTTTTGGGTGGTGAAAATGGCTGAGTTTTAACATGGACATTGAAGCGTTTGCGTTTTTCCCCTCCAAGTTGGATAAGAGATAGAGAGTTTTATGGACATTGGAGATAAGGAAATCAACGGCGAATGATATTTGGTGTGATATAAGGAGAAGTTGATTGTTAAGTGGAATTAAAAGTAGGGAACGGTGAGAAGTGATCTAAGACATGACGAGGCATCATTGGTGGTTGTTGGTCTGTCCTCCTTATGTGGCTCTGCTTTTTCTTTATTTCATTTCATGTCATGTGCTGTTAGTCTCCATTCAAAACATTGAAAGAGATAGATAGAAGAAGCCTACCGCTTCTTCCTCGCTCATGGACCCCAATCCTTTTTACCCTTTTCCTTCCATTATCTCTCTTCTCTTACTCACAATTCACCTACCTGTTCTACTTCTTTCTATTTTGCCACACCATAAATAAATAGATAAATACACTAATGTTCTATATTCTTTTTTTTTTTTTTTTTTTGCATCATTTTAATTTCTTCTTAGCAGTTGTTCTGATTTCTTACAAAACACTTGTGAATGTGTGGATTCTGCACATGAACTAATCTCTTTGATAAGATTGTTGGAGAATAAAAAAGATAAAAGTTTTTTCTATTTATTTATTTTTTGTTCTTTATATCTTTTTTCTGTTATATATTCTTTGAGTTTCACAAATACCTGTTTTTTTTTTCTAATTTCTGAAATAGATCTCTCCATTTATTGGAGAGGATCATGAATACAAATCTAAAACCGTAATTAGTTATTCAATTTCATGGGTAACATAAGTTAATTTCTTCAACTGAGGATTAGTTAATGTTGCATACCTTAAAATTTCAGTATGGTATATTTACTCTAATTCTTGATTGAAACATGAGTGTGACGCATGCTGTGGGAGTAAAAAAAGTAAAAGAAAAAAATCTTAACAAATTAATTTAATTTATCTTATTTAATACCTATACAACGAGGATAGAAAATTAGAAATATAAGAAATTTTAATTTTAATAATTTAATCTGTTGTAACTATAATCAACTATTCCTATTTATTTATGAATGATGTTATATTCTTGTATAATTTTTTTCTCTTTCTGTCCTACTTTATAAAGAAAATATTAAACAGAAATAAATATATTTGATATTTTAAAAATATTAAAAGCTTTACTAATGAATGTATTAGAATACAATTGAGTACTTTGTACACTTCACTGAATGTTTTTAGTTTTTAAAAACATAATTATTGAATAATATTTGCATTTTCAATGATTATATATTTTATAAATATACTTTTATAACTTTTTAATCAGTAAATTATTGACACTGGTATTTACTTCTTTTATTCCATTTTGTTTGACGTTTTTAAGGTTTCGACATAAAAATTTAAAAATATTATTCGTATTTAAATTCTTTTAAAAAATATATAATTTTTTATTATATCTTCTTAACTTTGATAATTAAATTATTCTAAAAAAACACATCAGTAATAATTAAGAGTATAATAAAGAAAATATCCGTTATAACATGAAAAAAGAAACCAGAAATGTTAGTCTTATTTTTAATTTGTTTCTTTTGAAAGGTAAGTTTATATAAATAAAAAGTATTAAAAGAATAATCAGTGTTCTAATTCTCCTTTTCCGAACACAGAATTATAATATAATAAAAGAATCAGTGTTGTAATTGTCGTTTTCCGAACAGAGGATTACAATACGTAAATAATTGAATATTTAAATAAAATGTTTTGGCAGAGAAAACGGAAAGCGGTATTGGTATTATTCCATTGTTGTTTGTAGATATTAGTAGCAGTAGGATGAGAAAAGGTAAGTTGACATAAATGGAAAAAGTGGTATAAAAAATTATATTTTAATAGGGATTTATTTCTGGTCCTGATTGTTGCGGAGCCAGAGGGGTAATTTAATAATTGAATTGTGTTGGTTTAAGAGAAAAGAGGAGAGAAGAAGGGGATGAAAGAGATGGGTATGAGAGAGAAAGAGAAGAAGAAGAAGAAGAACTCCAACAACACCACCATCAACAACGTGTTCTCGGAACTAACAGATGACATTATTCTCAACATCTTCTTCAAGCTCGAAGAAGATCCTCGCCACTGGGCTCGTCTCGCATGCGTTTCCACCAAATTCTCCACCCTAATCCGCGACTTCTGTTGGAAAACCAGGTGCTCCCGCACCATCCCCTCCGATCTACTCTCCGCCGCAGATCCTCCTCTCTCCCTCCACAAACTCTCCGTCTGCTGCCCCGGTCTCCTCCACGCCGGACTCCTCCAAGACTCCTCCGATTTCGGCCTCGAACGTGATCTCGGCCCCGACCATTCCCTTTCCCTATCCCCTTCCCCTTCCCTCCCTCAACCTCACCCTCCTCCTCCTCCTCCTCCTCCTCATCATCATCATCATCATCATGATATTCACTCCACCTCTTCATCTTCATCTTCATCTTCCTGCTGGTCCCTGTTCGATGATCTCTACCAGGACACCATCTACGACGCATCCGAATCCGAAGCGCCGGCATGTCTGGAGGCGGTGACCGCGGGCGTGGCTGTGAGCGCGTGCAAGAGAAGCAAGAGTTGTCGCGCGTGGAGTTCCCATCTGGCTACGGGAACTTGGAGCTTGAGTCGGGAGCAAGGGAGCAAGCTTCTGGCGAGACAGTTCCGTGACGACTGTTTGTATGTGTGCGATTGGCCTGGATGTGTTCACAAGGAAGAGAAGAGAAAGTACCGTCTGTTCAGAGGGGTTTTCAAGAACTTCAAACGGACGCGCGTTTGGAGAACGATTAATGATGGGAACAGAAGGAAGCTTGATCTACCTTGTGCGTTTTGTGGATGTAACTTCACTTGGGATCTCCACTCTGCTTTCTGCTTGAGACGTGGTTTTGGGTTCCATGACGATGGCGAACCTGTAGTTCGAGCTTATGTCTGTGAGAATGGACACGTCTCTGGCGCTTGGACCGATGTCCCTATGTACACGTGATTCATTCCCATGCTTTTCTTCATTTTTATCATTCAACTGTTTCAACTATTATCGTTCCTCGCTTTCAGTTTCTTCTTTTACGGGAATTCTAGGCCAAGGGGAAAGGGATCATCATTCACTTTTCAGACCTAATTTCTTCTTTTTAATCCCTTTTTCCCAATTCTTCCTTGTATTCCTTTAATGCTTAATACAATTTCCTTACGCTTTCCTTTAATACTTCCCAATTAACATCTCTAACCAATATCAAATGCCATTTATCTTCACTCTGTTAAAACCCCATATTTTCTGTTAATGATGGCACGCTTTAGTTTCAGTTTCTTTTTAACTTTACCGAAGGTATTTTAATTTAGATTTGTTGTTAGGCGAAACAATAATGAAAAATATCCGATAGTGATAGTAAGACACCGGCGGAAGATTAAGGAGTTAATCGAAAATGATTATGTACACTCATAATTTGATGCATCTAGACAGATGTGAAATATGAAAATAATAAATAATATAATATGATAAAAAAATACAAGATGTGAAATAAAATGGAATATAAAAATATCCAAAATGTTGCACAAAATAAGGATCTACTTGTAAAGAAAACGCAGCTCATGTCGATGGATGTCATAACTAGGATGCTTCAAAATAAATGTCATACATGCATCCAATTCTCTCCAAATTATTTTCTTATTGGTATATTTGGATGGTGTGACGAAGGAGGAAAACAAAAGGGAGGAATGAAAAAGACAAATGAGTCCGCCTATAGAATGGGAAAAAGGAAAAGAAATATGTTTTCGCAGGTTCACTTAAAAATCACTTAAGGGAGAGACCGAACGTTTTTTATATTCATGTTAAATTGTTAAAAAAATTTATATATTTTTTAAAATATAAAAATTTATAGCAAAAATATTAAATTTTTTAAAATTATATTTTATTTTTTAAAATTTATGTAAAATAAAATTTATATTATTAATATATTTTTTATTCTTATTTTTACCTTCATTGAAATAAAAGAAATAAACTTATTTTCATTTCATTCTCTTATATTTTTAACTATCTAAACAATTTATTTCTTCTTATTTTTACTCTTTTTTCTTCATCCTAAATAAATTATTAATGAACATACATAAAAGAGGATTAACTATGCTTGTTTTAACATTAAAAAACTAATTTCTTTCTTATATTTTTTAATCCAAAATATATATTTAAAAAAAGATGTAATTTAAATTAATCTTTAGTATATTTAAAATTGATTAAAAACATTTAATGCTTCAAAGATAATTCTATTTAATTATAAATCAAATAAAACTGCTTACATATAACAATTAAGGATCTCAGGTAGGGATACTTGGAAAGTGCTTCCATATAATATGCGATTTGGTGTAAAACTATATGACCAATCGTCAATTGACCATGTTAATAAATTTTATACCTGAAGAAACAATAGTCTATTGAGTTAGAAGTGACCAAGTGTGGTCGAATTACAATTTTCAAGAGTCAAGCATAGAACACTGGCATTTATATAAATTGTTCATGAACATAATAAACCGAATACCACCAGGAGGCTGGGAAAGGAAAGGGTACCACGGTTACACATAATATATTACTTGTCGGCTCTATTTTTCAAAAATATAAACGCAAAATGTAAGTATAAGCATAAAGTCGATCGGCATCGACATGGCATGGAGCAAATAGTGTCATAAATTTTAAAGAACATTTATTTTCTCTTTTGATGGAAAGATTTCTTTATGTTCATCGGCGTAGTGCCATTTAATAGCAGGCAAGGAGATCAGTGTTTGAGTTTTGGCTTCTTCACGATCATCACAGTGCAGTGAGCATGATGAGCACAATAGTCACTTACACTGCCTAAAACCGCCCTGCAAATAAAGCTAGTGTCAAAGCAAAGCATATTTGGAAGTGAAAAACTAGTTTTCACAAACGATATAACCACATATGTTGCGCTTTCCAATACTGATAAAAGTATAAAACAGCCAAAATACTAGAGTGAAAAAGTGACAATGATTGTAGATAACTCTGGCAAAGATAAACCGGAAAACTCTATGTGCTAACTCCTAAGCACAAACATACAGACCATACCAAAAACAAGACTGCAAGCTGGTTTCTGCAGGAAAAAAACAAACAAACAAAAGTAGCAGCTTTAGAGCTTCAAAGCTATAAATACACACACACACTTGCCATGAATTTAAGGTGGGGCCGCTAATTTTTTACTCATAATCTTGGCAAATGATGACAACTTCAGTTCGCGGTGATGTTAGTTCATTGAGAATGCTAGAACAACATTTAGTATATTTATGGTATACCCTACCCCAGTTCACAAATTTTTTAAAATATTTTCCATACTCTTAATAGGACCAACATCATTACAAAGCGATGGAAGGATAACTAGGATCAGAATGAACCGGTACCTTTTTATAGCCCCATAACCATGACTACCCACAACCAATATTGAAGCATGGTGCTTTTCCACAGCTTCACAAAGAACATTTCTAGCATCACCTTCCACCACTTCCACTGTAACGTCGTTTACCTGAAACATTAGTCATTAGATAAAAATTGCACAGGTATGCACACAGTTTCACACAATTATTGAATAATGAATGTTGATGCTCTGAAACCTCAAATGAAGTAAAATGATACAGCATCATATTTTTTCTGTATGTTTCTTTTCCTTTTACCTCAACCTGGGGAAAGGAAGAAGGCAAATCACCGTGCTGGCTAATTAAGCAATGGAAGCCATTAATTAAAATTATTCAACAATGAAATTCAACTTGGCTATGGCTTAGGAACTAGCTAAGATGTGACCTATGCTGATAATCATATTAGCTTCTTTCATTGTTGATTCCTAGCTAAGATGTGATCTATGCTGATAATCATATTAGCTTCTTTCATTGAACAAATCAACACCAAATGTTGTAGAGGCAGTGCCTATTTATTAATCAACATATATGCAGGCAATTGATACGAGTGTCATCACTGATTACTTAATTATATATATGCAACAAAGCAATCAAACCTTTTCCTATAAGAAATTTCATACCTTAAAAGGGGTTTTCTTTTTCTTTTTCTTACTTGCTCCTAATCGGTGGGAAGGATGAAAATCACAGAAGGCGCCGTATAAGGAATGGTTTTAGGCAGTGTTTTGGTTTTCAAATGAATAGCATGGTGTGATGGAAAGTTCTTTTGGTACTTTACCGAAGAAATGAAGTGAAAAATGTATTCATCTCAAACCAAGGATAAACATATAGTAAATTACATTCAGTTCATTTATATGCGAGAATACATTTTTTAAAAAATATCTTTTAGGAATCACAACGCAACTTAAATTGAGAGAAAAATGGATCAAAAATAAGTAAAAGTACTGCAATAAAGATTATAAAGAAGAAAACACATTCAATAGTTTGATTTAGAATTTAGGATGTGAGATAACTAATCTTCCACACAACAATATAGACCTCGGTTAAATGTGAGCGTGTCTATATAGAGAAACAACACAAGCAGAAGAGGTGGAGAATTTTTTCAACACATTGCAGACCTAAATGTCAAAAAAGGAGCGCCCAACTTAACTGGGGATTTTCCTACTCAGTTATAAAAAGGGAGGTAGAGGCATCTTTTTACAGATTCTTCATTTATTACTTTTAAAAATCTCTGTTCATATTCATCTGATTTCAACCACTCCTTTGTTCTCGCAAAAGATTTCTCCGGACAGTCTAGACACTTCATAGCGTGGATTCAACTCTCCTGGTGTCACAGATTTTCCGTCCTAGTTTTTTTCTACATCAGGGTTATGATATTTCTAAGGATTACTTTATGTTTATATCTTTTCCATTCCGCTTTAACATGAGATTTTAATGAATGTTATTATGTAAGAATTTGACAGTTGTACTTATTCTGTCGCTTCTTTAATTGTTGAAAAATATTATCTTAATAACTTATAGTTAATCAAGTAAGATTGTACCCCAAAAAAAATCAAGTAAGAGATAATTATACCATTATTTGATTGAAGGATCACTGTAATCTGAATTTAAATTTTTGAGAATTAAACAAGAATTTACGTTTTTGATTGGTTATTAAATTAATAAATTTATTGAATCTTCATACTTTACATGATCATTTGAATTACTATAATTAAAACAAATTGTTAATAATTGTTTATCACAATTTTTAAAAAATTAAAAATAAAAATTGGATAAAATTATAACTAAATCTAGATTTTTAAACTCTTTCATAATGGAATGCATACTTTTGAAATATATATATATATATATATATATATATATAACTATTTTGGATTTATTTTTATTTTTTTATACTTTTTATTTTCATTTTAAATATAACAAACTATTTTTGTGATGAAATTTGACGGGCATGCTTCTCCATGAATAAAAGTTATAGTAATATAAAAAGAATAATACACTCTTTAACTACATTTTTCAATATACTTAACACTCTTAGTTAAAATTAACGCGAATTATACTAAATTATATGAATTATACTTTTGAAGTGGGGAAGATATTTTTAAAATAGTAAGATTCATATAGATTTTAATAAATAATAAAAAGTATTAAAAAAATATATTGTTAATATTTTTATACATAAAAAATTGAAATATAAAAAGCAAGACTATCTAGCTAATAAAGTGGATTGATTTTTTTTGTTTTCATTTGACTTTATTACTTTCAAACTCCTAAATAAAAGAGCTCTGTGAGGATGAAATAGTAAATAACTCTCAATCTATATGGTGGAGAGACCTCGTCACCCTTCGTCATCACTATGGGGATCTTCCCAAGGCTCTAAATTTCCATGGATCAACAAGCTACAATCAGCTCCATTTACCCAACCATGTACAGACACAAGGGGCACTCATGCACACAAGCATAATAATATGTATCTGTATAAGGAACATTATTTATTATACGTATATTTTATCATCGATCTTACTTTTTATCTTTTTCTCTCTTTTATTACATTATTTATCAAATTTTTTTATTTTACTAATTTTCTTATAGATACATCATACATCCAATGATAATTTTTCTTGTATAAATGAGGAGGTGGGAAAGTGAGCAAAGTTTCAAAATATATAGTGGCAGTATTAAATTAAATAGCATACTGATTTGTGGTTGCAGAGTTCTTTAGCATGTTCAATAACTTTGGTAGCTGTTCTCTTCAAATCCGCATCGACAACAGGCAACACCTCAGCGGCTCCTGCGAAAAAAACATGTTTAGAATGAAAAATGGTAAGAAAAGAATGAGAATGGTTAATTAGCAGTTACCAGGGCCAATGAAGCCAACGGAAGCTGCAACAGAAGGCCTAGCATAAACAAGAACAAGCTTCTTGTGTGTAGAGGAGAGGTGGTCGAGAGTCCATTCCAAAGCGTACATGCTAAAATCACTATCGTCGACGCCAACTAACACCACTTGCTTATCGTTAGCCATCGAATTCGATCGAGTCCCAGCCTCTTAGATTCTGTTTCCGCAACGTTTCAGTTAAATTAACCAATTCAGTTACCTTGGCTACCCCCATTTATGTAACTGTAAGAACGACACCAGGTGCCAGGTGGCATTGGCCTACTTTCACTTGGTTCGAATTTATTCCTATTCCTAGCGTTGAATATAAGCCTACAAATATACGACCATTTGGATCAAGACATCATCCTACTATTCCTGATTCTCTTGTATCTCCTCTACCTTCTAGGTCTCAACTCCATACACCATACTCCACTGCTTTTAACTCTACTCAACCTAAACCAACCACGTAATTTATATTATTTTCTTTTTTTTTTCCGCCCAATGCCTCATAAATCCATTAACCCTTATACATAGACTTAATTAAAAAATTAATCGTTTACTCAACGCACCTATTGTAAATTCAACCATAATTTTTAGAATAATATAAATTAATTTTTTTAATTTTTAAAATCTTATATAATTATTATCATAATTATAATTATAACGAAATGATGAATTCATTAAACTTTTATAAAAAAATTATAAAAATTATGGAATTATCACCAAAATTTTATTTTAAAAAAGTATATTAAAAAAATTAATAAAGGAAGAGTGTTTTAGGTCAAGAAAAAATAAAAAATGTATTCGCACCCATTCACGTGATTTAATATTTTAAAAATTGTTTGATCTTTTGGTTAAATAGAATAGAAGTAGTTTTGGTTTAGAGATTTAATCTCTAGAAAATAAAGTTTTTATAGAATTTAAAAAATACAAATTTTAAAATAAGAATTTGTTACCTCAAAAATAATTTTTTTAAATTAATTTTTTTATATCTACTTATGCATAAGATTTAAGCTAACTCAACATTGTACTGGAACGGTAAACAGCACTATTCATTTGTGTTAAAATTCGTCGCATGATATTTAAAAATTTATAAATATTTTTCAAATTTTTTAATTAGAAAAAAATAATAAATTTAAACAAAAAATAAATATAAAGAGAATAGAATGATAAACAATAAAACAATAACAATAATAATAATAATAATAATAATAATAATAATTTAAACTAAAAATAAATATAAAAAGAATAAAATAATAAATGATAAAATAAGAATAAAATTAATAAAAAAAATTAGCTAGACAAAATTGCAAATTGACCTGAAGCATGTATTCTTTCCTATATATACAAGGATGATTCAAATCTTTGTGTCTTATTCTGGTGAAAGATGACCTCTTCATGGATAGAATGAAGAGAGATTGAAGAAGTCCGATGATTCAAATCTTTGTCTTATTCTGGTGAAAGATGACCTCTTCATGGATAGAATGAAGAGAGATTGAAGAAGTCCTTTTGTTTAATGTGAGACTTATATTCCATTTATAGGAGAATTAGAGAGTATATGAGTCTCATTGTTCCGATATAAGACTCTAAAAGTTGTTTTAGATTTTCAATTCTATTCAATATGAGATTTTTTTTTCTCTTATTTTAGTTTCATTTTTTATTTTGTTATATCTTTTTTTTAATACCTTAAACAAAATTGGATATTCACGATTACTCTACAAATGACACCGATATATATAATTATTTATCTTATATATTAATTATCAAATAATATATAATATAAAATTATATGATTATATAATATTCTTTATATTATAATTCCAATCACTTTCACAACCACATCATCAACATAATTATCATAATAATAATAATATTTTAATTTTATATATATATTAAATAATAAATAATATTATTTGATATACAGATTATATTTAATTTATAACTTGATAATATATATTATTTTTATGTAAAATAAATATTGAATAATATAAAATATAATAATAATAATAATAATAATAATAATAATAATATATATTGTCATGACCGTAATTATAAAGAAATGACAAAATCGCTAAAAATTTAGAAAGAATTTAAATTAAGTAGTGGAGCCGATACCAAATTTTATTTTTAAAAAGACAATATTTGGAAAAATCCTAACTTGAGTAAGAAACCTAGGTTCGAAAGTCGGTTACGAGTAGGAAATATGTTAGGCACCCTATTCGTCCGTTCCGAAAAAATAAGTGTGTAATTTTGATATTTTTAAAAACTGTTTGATCCCTTTAAATAGAATAGAAATAAATAAGTTTATGAAAAATAGTTTGACAGGACTTGATCCTACTTCTACGTATTACTTGTTGCAATAGAAAATTCAAGGTTACGTAGGTCTTGTTAAGAGACTTTATCTATGGGAAAATACAAGGACTTTGTAAGATTGAAAATTTTGTGAGAAGATGAGAGTGATTTCAGGCAAGATTGATTTTTTTGAACGAAATTAGTTAAAACAACGATTTTCTAAAATCATGTGCTTGCGAAATCCAAACCGAAATAAATCGCGCTTGAATATGTACGAATTAAAATACGGAACAGTAGAGAACACTACCTGTTCGTATTAGAACCCTTATATGAATTTCAGAAAATTCAAAACAGACGTTTTTGAATAAAATTAGTTAAAACAACGATTTTCTAAAATTAGGTGCTTGCAAAATCCAAACCTTCGTAAGTCATGTTTAAATCTACACAAATTAAAATACGAAACAGTAGAAAACGCTACCTGTTCATATTAGAACTCGTTACACAAGTTTCAGAAAATTTGAAACAAACATTCTTGAACGAAATTAGTTAAAATAACAATTTTCTAAAATTATGTGCTTGCAAAATTTAAACTGTCGTAAACTGCACTTAAATCTACACAAATTAAAAACGAAACAATAAAGAACGTTACATGTTTGTATTAGAACATGTTACACAAATTTTAGAAAATTCGAAAACAGATGTTTTTTAAACGAAATTAGTTAAAACAACGATTTCCAAAAATCACATGCTTACAAAATTTAAACCGACGTAAGCCGTACTTGAATCTACACAAATTAAAATACGGAACAGTAGGAAACGCTACCTATTCATATTAGAACTCATTACACGAATGTTAGAAAAACAAACGTATTTAACGAAATTAGTTAAAACGACAGTTTTCTAAAATCATGTGTTTGTAAAATCCAAACTAACGTAAGTCGCGTTTGAATCTGCACAAATTAAAATAGGAAACGATAGAGAACGTTACGCGTTCGTATTAGAACTTGTTACACGAATTTCAAAACTTTAAAAAAATAGTTATAAAATAATAAGGACAATGATGTTAAGCAACTTTGTAAAGGTTATTATTTGTTAAAAAAAATTTATTTTATTTTATAAGATATGTTGGGTTTGAATCAAATTAAATGTAAAAGGCAAATGAACTTGATGCAAATTAGTTAAAAAAAGAATAAGGGAATTAGGCTTGATCCAAATTAGTTGTAAAAATGAATTGAGTTTGATCCAAATTAGTTGCTTAAATGAATGAATTATTATATCATTTTAATTTAAATAATAAACTTCATGTTGGTTAAATATTAATTGTTTAAAAATAATATATTATTATCATTATTATTATTATTATTTTATAAAGTATGTTGGGCTTGACCCAAATCGAATCGAATGTAAAAATGGACTTGATTCAAATTAACTGTAAAAAGGAGTTGGGCTTGATGCAAATTAGTAATATAAAAGAATGAATTGTTTGGAAAACTATTTTGTCCTTATTAACTTTAAGAATATTTTATTTCAATTTTTTAAACTAGAGAAGACGAACTCTTTTTTCAATTTATTTGTTCATTGCCTTTTATCATATGCGGTCCACTAGTAGTTGTGTGCAATAAGCTAACCATTAAACTGAGTTTCCAACTTAGACTTAGCATTCGTGAAAATTAACTTAGGAGGATCAAAAGAATTCCATGTGGATGAAGCAGATATATAAACTACAGAACCAAGTGCCAATAAGTACCATATCATTAACTTTGCCTTCTCCATTACTTGACAAAAGAAACTACCATCAATGAGCTTCCTTAGCAATGAGATTTAAGCCACGGGAATAAGGGTTTGGCCAGACTAAGGTTTTGAAGAAATATGAAATTCTGGGACTTTTGTAATGACCTTAGGCGGGAATAACATCAACTTCTATCCTAAACCATACCTCACTGGTGCAAATATGCTTATTGGGCCAATAGGCTTCTCTATCATTTTGGCTGGAGTCCCCTTCCATATTAGTTCCTACTTTATTGGGGGTTTGCACTAGGCACAACCTAAGACTCATAGTTTTCAAGATTATGACTTATGCATTAAGCATATATAGGCGGTGCCTATCATCAGATTTGTGGGTATATATGTGCAAGGAAAGGATGTCCTGGAATCAGTTCAAAGCCTTGCCGGGGTAAAGTCACAATTTAATTTAGCCAAGCCTGAAGGGATTTTGATTACAGAGATAACAATGAGTCTATCCTCATAGGCAAACAGTGGAGGACTAAATGCGAGAGCTTGAGGTGCTTGTTGTTCAGCATTGCCCTCTATCAGGATAAGGTGAAAGGTCAAGCTAGCTACTGTGGCTGTTATTATCACTGTATAAGGCTTAGAGTTTGGCACATGAACTCAAAGGCTGAACTTGCTAAGCGTTCAAGAGTAATTTGGAGTTTGCTCTCATTTTAAGAGTCGTTTGGAGACTATATCTTTTCTCAACTTATTTATCCTTCTACAAATTGTTGTCATGACAAGTCTAGGAGTATAACTCTAGTACCTATTCAGCCTTTGTACATCTCCGAACTCATGTCACTAGTTCATTGAGCAAGAGCTGTTTTTAACTCCTTGGCCTAAACTCCAATAGACTAATCTAATCCCTATTTTCCAAGAAGTCTACAACCTATGTAGCTTACAGTCCCCAACTTTCTTTAGGTTTGGATTTATGGCTTATCCTATCATGGACTAGGAAGATGCATCTGCCCAAACATCAGACCAAACCTTAAGCTTTGTATTAAGATACTGATGACTGGTATACTCCTGACCATTATTTCCCTGCAAATTGAGGTCTTATCTCAGTAGATAGGAATGTTAGTCCAACAAAACCCGATTGGCACACCGGAGCTTGGCCAGAGGTCAAGGGAGTCAAAATGAAGCTAAGAGCTATTGTTTTCTATTTGGATGGATCATTTGCACAAGAATTATGCAGTATCTACATGTTAAATCTCCAAGGAACCTATTGGCAGACTAATTTTAACAGAATCTCAAATAGAGAAACCTGAAGCTCACTTAGTAGGATTTATTTATGATTTGTCTCTTTAGAGTTAATGATAGGTATTTTCTCCAAATTGGTTGGTTTTTTGAGAGGATGATAGAGCGGCCTGTTATTGCATATACATTGCATTTTGCACTTAGGGTTAGGCATTAGGAGTCATAGGTTGAACTGAAGCATTTGCTTAATTGAATTTTTGACATCTAAGCTAAAAGTGATGGAGTGTCAAGGAAGAAAACAGAAGATGGCAAAAAGGAAAGCTAACAAACCAGGGAAGAGAAGGAAAAGACCCTTGAAACTGAATGGTCATAGGAGCACCCTAGCACTCATGGCAATCATATCTTGCAATTTCAATTTCTGTTTCTCACAAGCTTTAACAAAATCAAGCTTAAATTGAGAACAACCTATGGTTCTTAACAACTGGTTCAGAACACCAAGTCCTTAATATGATTCTCCACATATTGTTACTCCCATCAACTTTGCTACCAAATTGCATGTGTTATGCATTCTTTTCATCCTTATGCAGATACCCCTCAACATACAGGATTACCTAACCTAACCCTATTAAATATCAGAATGCATTTCCCCTATACCAGTAATCGTGCTAAGATTATTTTCTCTTGAGTTAACTTTACTAGTTATGGATTCACAATTACTCTTAAGACTCATCAAATTTTATAATGCCTACACGCCTATTCTTTCAATATTTCGGATCATTATCTTGCCTTACGTTCTATATCAGCACTTTACTATTGGCTAAAAGACATGACCTTCTTAATCCGAAACTCCTTCAGCCAATATATTCTTTATTTTGGCTACAAGAAGAACATGTTACTGAATCGTGAGAAAAGGAAGTCTTTATTACAAACTCTATAGCTTATGACCAGTAGCACTTGATGATTCAGGCGAAGACTGAGAATCATACGATGATTATGGCTTCATTTTTTGAGGAAGAAGATGTAGATGGATAGATTTGTGCAATTGTTCTAATGTAGTAGGTCTCAAATTCTAAATAGAGGAAGAAACATATGAACTGATGCTAACAAAAATATGTTGAGAATCCATTTACTGTTCAAGAATCAATCCAATTTAGTGACTCGTGAATTCACATTACAATAGTAGGATTCCAATTATAAATATATGAAGCGAATAACATTATCTATGAGTTTACCTGGTGAGTATGCAGTGAACTTTGATGCTATTCTCATTCAGCTCTGAACATTTTCTAAACTTTTACAATTCTCGATGCCATAAAGTGTGAGCATTTTATTCGTCGGGCTTCCCTCCTTTAATGTTGAGAGTACGAACTTTTGGTTGAGGATACTAGAGTCTAAACTGAGAATGATAGTGAAAGGGAGGGAAATTTTGAGAGAGGATTTAGAGCCCCGAGGTGAAGAATAGGAGCAGAAAAAATGGAACCCAGAGAAGCTCCAAAACGCTTCAGAGCAAAAATAGAGAAAAACTTCGAATTCCAAAGGCGCTGAAGGAGAAAACCTCGTGCATGTATGCATTTCCTTCTTCTTTATAGGCCTAGACCAAATGACTCATTTGCAATTCAACTTAATCATTACTCAACTAACTTTCAACCAACTCCAAACTAAAATTGATATAATTTTCTATTTTTTTATTTTATTTTCCATTATTTAATTTTGTTATTATCTTGTTTTCCTATTTTCCTTTTATTGGCTATTGTTATTTTCTTTTTTTTTCAGCCTTTTTTTTTATTTGTTTGTTTTTCTTTCCTCCTTTTATTTGATATATTTTTTTTATTTTTAACTTAAGTATTAATTTAAGAAATACACTCTTAAACATAATTAAGTGTTTACATGTATAAAATTATTTATCTTAAATATTGGTGATCAAATAATATGTAAAATATAAATTTATATAATTATATAATATTCTTTATATTATAACCATTATATCATAAATACAACTTTTATTTTTGGTGTTATCATTATCATCGTTATTATCATAACTATTACCATAATAATAATAATAATTTACTTTTTAAAATTTTAAATTTATATTATTTTGATATATTTTAATTTTTTGAATTAATATATTTATTTATGTATTTTTTTTAATTCATAACAAAGTAATATAATAGACTGGCTTCATTTGTTTTTGCAACAATTTTTAAAAACAAAAACTAAAATTAAAAATTGAAAAAAAAAATTTAATTTTAAAATTTTTTAAAATCAAGAACTAAAAGTCACCCTAAATGAAACCTTAACAATTCAAAAGTTTCAAATACAATAAAATGTTTAATATCACATTCTTTTATACAAAATAAACTTTTAAAAATTGAGGATTTTTCCTTTTTCCTTTTTACTCCTTTCCAATTAGGGATGGAAGTAAGTCGAGATAAATTAAACTTTGAATATTTAAGTTTGACCTGTTTAAAAATTTTGAAGTTTGAACCTGGATTTGTTACTTTGTTGAAGTTTTTTTTTTCTATGAAGGTCTAGCCTAATCTAAAATCTACAAGACCTACGAGTATGTTTAAAAGCCTACATCTCAAAAATGGCCAATAAATAGGCTTAAAACTTATATAAATGATTGATTAAAAAGACTTGCAAGTTTAAAATTTACAAGATAAAAAATTATTAAATAGACCTAATATATATATATATATATTAATATTATGTAAATAATATATATTAAAATAAATATTATACAAATATAATATATTAAAATAAATATATAATATATGAAGATAAATAGATCCTTGAATAGGTTAAATAGGTTTATTTTATAAGTCTAAGCTTGACTTATTTATCTAAAAAGAATTTTTAACAAGTTTGAACTTATTTATTTATTAAACAAATAAAATTAAGTTAGATTATAAACGAATAAAGTCATAAACTTTTGTCGGACGACCTTATTCATTTTCATTCCTATTTTTAATTAGCTCAAAGGAGACCTAAAATATCAATCTCAGAAAGTAAAAAAATTGAGTAAAAAAACATTGCATGATGGGTTCCAACACTAAGTAAGGATGCAGAAAATTTAACGAATTTAAGTATAATAGTGTTGCATAATATAATTTCATTAATGAAGGTACAACTACCAAAAAAAAAACTTTACATATTAGTTAGAATAAATAAATGGAATGAAAAAAAGATAATAATGAAAGGATACCTAAAAAAGTATGATGAAATAAGAAAAAAATAAAAAAAAAATTCTTACCAAGTAAAGAAAAAAATCTATCTAATAAATATAAAATTTTTTATATATAGAATGCTTTTGATGAGATTAGTCTTAAAAAAAAGTAATTATTGACTAATATATAAAATTATTTTACAATTTCTTTTATATTTTAAATTTAATAGTTTTTATAAATTTTTTATTTTTTAAATATAAAAATAATTATACAATTATAATTAAAATAAAAATAATAAAATATATTATTGAGAGTGAATTGTCATATTCATCCTTCACTTTATTAATGTATTTTATTTTTACTTCTAGCTTAAAAAAATTAGGTCTCACCTTATTACTTGTGTCTCACATTAATCTTTAAGATCAATTTTTATAAACGATGTATTATTTCTATTCTTAAATGCTATGTTGGATATCCAAATATACTTAGATAACATCGTATAATATATTAAGAATTTTTTCATCTTATTCATCTTACTGTATCTATTTTCATCTTTATCTTTGTTTTCAGAGTGCCAATAAATAAATATCCAAATCCTCATTTTCAAGTACTCTATCTTTATCATCATAATTTTTTAAATTCTTTTTTGTTGATCCTTAAGATATATTTAAACTAATATCATGACATTTAATATATCAGTATTTTATTTATTATAATTAACTTTAGGATTAATATAAAATACAAATAATAAAATAAAGAACTAACAATTTAATTATTTTAAATCTATAAAAAAAATACATTAATAAATAAATAACAAAAGTAACAATTCATACTATTGTTATATGTATTTTCGAAAATTGGAAACGGGGAAGAGTATCCAAAGCGTTTGGGTGTATGGCCCAGCTTTTAATTACATACTATTTGTAGACATAATTGGAGACTATGGACCAAAAACACTACGGACCAAGAAGACTGGATAGTTTTTTTTGTCAAAAGAAACAGGATCTGACCCGATGGCTTAATTCTTGAATAACCACCGTCCTGTCTTTCAAATATTTTCCCATTTTCTGCATATCACAATTAACGAAATGCATATTTTAATAAAAAGTATGCCCAATCTTTTTTGTAACTTATTAAAATAATATAATTAACATTACTATTTATGTATGTCATCATACCAGAAATGAGAAATAATACATAATCATCAATTTAAGCTCCGAATTGGAAGATGGAATCCTAAGGATATTCTCCAATTTAAAAGACTAATCAAATTTGAACGATAATATCTTTTAAGATTGTTTGGATAAAATATTTTAATATTTTAAAAAATTTAAATGTTTGAAAATTTAAATAGTTTTAATTTAAATACATTTATTTTAAAAATATTTTATTTGAATAAAGAAATTTAAATTTTTTATATTAAAATTTTTAATTTGGATGAAAATTTTTAAATTCTTATATTTTAAATATTTTGTTTAGATAAAATAGTTTTTTTACATAAAAATTTATTTTAGAATATTTATTTAAAATTTAAAATATAAAATAATATTAATAAAATTTTCAAAAAATAATATACTAACTAGTTTGAATAATTTTATAATATTTTTAACTTACTTAAAATTTTCATAAAAAGATAAATATACAAAAACTGAATATCATATATTTTACAAAAAAAAATTCACATATTTATTTTTTAATAATAATAAAAAATATCCTAACAAACTTCATTGGAGAGTGGGAGATGAGAGTTGAAATAGATCCGCCTACAAAAGAAAAAATTTTAAAAAAATTTTTTTTGATGATATTCTAAATTCATATATACATTAATCTATTAAAAAATTAAATTATTTTAAAAAATTATTCAAACAAAATATTTTAAAATTTTAAATCCTTTACTAAATTATTTTAAAAAAAGGATTTATCCAAACATAAATCAGAATTCAAGTGATTTCTCAATTAAGAAATAACAAAGGGAAACTATTATTCAATTTTAAGTCAGTAACCTTCCGAGCGAAAATTGGAAAGATGGGTTACAAAGTTGAGGTGGCTGCTTGAGAATTACGGGAAGACCGCTTGGCGCTTACCAGTTCTTAACTTAAAAAACTAAAAATAGATATTTGTCTTTACTAAAGAGATTTCATGGAGAAAAACGAAAGCTCTCCTCCGTATATTGACCATAGATGCGAAACAATTTCATGTGAGCTTATTATTTATCAAGATTTTTAAAATTTCACTGGTGATTAAATCGATAAAAATATTAATTTAAGATTTAATGATTGAATTATGATTTTAATTAAATATTATTTTTAAAATATTTATAAGATATATATATTAAAAATATAATAAGAAAATATAATAATATCATAATTTTAATTAAAAAATTATATATTTTTAAATTTAAATTATACCTATAAAGTTAAATAAATTTAATATAGTTTTATTTTTTAAAAAATAAAATAATATTCTTTTATATAAAAATTTATTTTTTTACCAATTTTATTAATTTACTGTTGATTTACAGATTTTATAAATTTATTATTAATTTTTTAAAAAAATAATTTTATAATTCAATTAATTAAAATAAAATTTAATTTTCAATTCAATCAACTTGAGTGTTCAATTTATTTATATTTTCGTTATCATGTTCTTTGAAATCATATATTTATAATGGTAAATGAGTAAATAGGGATAGAAATAAATAAGATATTTCAATAGAAATTTACAATTTAGATTGTTTAATGTTTGAGTTGACTTGTTTAATAAATAAATAAATTTAAATTTGTTTAAATTTTTTTAAAATAAATAAATCAATTTTAGGTTTATAAAAAAATATATTTAATCTATTCATCTTTATATATTATATTTATTTTAATATATTATATTTATATAATATTTATTTTAATATATTTTATTTACATAATATATATATATATTAAATTTATTTAATAATATTTTTATCTTATAAATTTTAAGTTTACAAATTTTTTTAATCAACCGTTTACGTAAATTTTGAGTTTATTTATTAAACTTTTTATAAATATAAATTTTTAAACAGACTTATAAACTTGATAAACTTTAAATCAAACAAAACCTTGATAGAAGAAAAAAAAAATTAACAGATAACAAACTTATATTTAAATTTTAAAATTTTTAAACTCAACTTCCATTTTATTGGTAAGAACCATGAAATATCTCTATGATAATTAATTGTATTTTTCTTCATCTTCAATTTTTTATTTTTGATATAATTTTGTTTTTTTTGTGTTAATATGTTGAGTAACAAAAAAATTTCTCATTCAAAATTCAGTTTTTCATTTATTTAGTTTTCATAAATTTATTTATAACTTTTTACATAATACAAACTAATTTTTTTATAAATGATATAAAGAGTGAATTTAAAAATATAATACAAATTAAAAACTAAAAATAATGTAATAAAAATTAAAAACTAAAAAATAAATTTGATAAAAGTTCAACAAGTCAAAGATTAAAATATTATATATATATATATATATGTAAAGTACAAACAGAATAAAAGAGATGAATGAACTAAATTTAAAAAATTATATTAAAATTATTTTATTGGATAAATTTTTATAAAAATATATTTATTAAATATAATTATTAAAACATGTTAAGTTTTGAAAAAATTAAAATTTATAAATACCTATTTTTATAATCAATACTTATTTATATTTTAAAACTACATTACATATTAAAAACATCTTTTAAATTAACACATTAAATTATTTAAAAATTTATACATTTAATTTATATAATATTTTTTAATTTATTAAATCTACAACTTTAAAAAAACTCGAATAAAATTATTATGAAATAAATGCATCCCTCCTGACGAGAAAAGCAATTAATTAATCCTAAGAGTAGACTTAAAGACATTGAACAAAGCAAATCAATTGGCTTGTTTTCTGACTGAGAAAAGATACTGCCATTTCCCAAAGTGGGGTTGTTGTAGTTACAATTGCATCTACATATTGGCATGATAACATCAACCAGTAATCTACAAATGGAATAGTTTACGGTATGTAAAAGAATAAAATAATACACAAATTATCCTTCTTGTTGATTTTTTCCCCCTCACATGTATTCTGTAAAATAAAAGGTTGCCTGGTTTGGGAGGATAAACATTAACGTAGATATTTTTTAGGACATATTAAATTGTAGGATAATTTTTATTTATTATTACATTTTATTATAAATAATTAAAATTAATTTATATATATTTTAAATAATCATGCGATTTCAACATTTAATCATAAATATTTATATAATAATCCAACTAAGATTTGCTTTTATTATTTTCATAAAAATAACTCTTTCCATTTAACTTTTTAAATAAAAAATTAATTAATAAATTTACTATTGAATTGTGGAATAAGTGATAAATAACAAATTTTGAATTCGTAATATAAAGTATATTAATAAGTAAAATTAATTTATTTCATAAGTAACTATTAGTAAAATTGCTTTAGTTAATAATTTTTTAAAATATTAAATCCTTCAATTCATCAATCAAATTAAAAAAATTTATTTAATTTAATACTTTATTAAATAATTTAATTTAAATATAGTATATATTTTTATATATTAAATTAAAATTGTTTAAAGAGGTGTCAATTTTTTTAAAATATTAAAAAAATCAATTGGTTAATTGAATTAATGAAAATCAATCTTTTTAAAGAATTTAGTAACATTTATTAATATTTATGTGTGTTACATTTATTGATTTTAAAATATAACATTTTACTCTTTTTAAAAACTTTATTATAGTATCATACTTTTTTGCTTTACTGGTTTATGTAAACATGTTTTAACTTTCCGTCAATTTTATTGGGAAAAAACTACCTTGCTCGCGCATAACGGCATAAGTAAATCAACTCTTTCTTTGTTGGTCATAAAATTATGTCAAATATTAAGCAGTCTCCATATTTAAAATGACGAAAAAGATTATTAATACATTTTTGGAACGATTTCTATAATATACTCATAGTAATAATTTTTAATAAAAACTCTTTATTTAAGACATTAACTAGAAAAATATAATATTATTATATTTTTAGGTGCCAATGAAAGAAAATAAAATACAAAAATAAGAAGACAGTTAATTCCTATATGACAATTACAAGTTGGAAGATTAACTTCCCAAATGTTGAGCGTGTCAAGTCCTGCAGCTCCATCCTTAACAAGCCAATGACCACATGAATTAGAGTCTCAATTGTTAATGATCATCGCACTTTTTTAATATTATTATTTAAAGAATAAAAATAAATTAAGTTAAATAAATTGTGAGTGTGTAAATTTGTTTAAAAATTTTAAAGTATAATTTTAGATTTGTTATATATTAATTTTTTTTTAATATTTGGCTTAGTTTAGGGTTTAAATTCTACACAACTTATAAATTTATTTAAAAAATATTTTTAAAAAAAATAATAAATAAATTTAAAATATATATATATATATAATTGATTAAAAAATCTTGTAAATTTATTTATAAAATAAAAAAATCGTTAAATAGACTAATATATATATATATAATATAAATATAATATATTTAAATAAATATAAATATATAATATATAAAGATAAATAGATTCATAAATAAGTTAATCTAATTTTTTTTAAACTTAAACATAATTTATTTATTTAAAATTTTTTTAACACATATAAACCTATATATTTATTAAATAATTTAAATCAAACTAGATTTTAAACATATTGAATCATAAATTTTGTTAAATAATTTTATTCATTTTTATTTTTAATTAAATTCTAAATAAATTAAATCATAGATTTTATTAAACGATTTTATTCATTTTCTCACTAATTGTATATGATTATGTTTCTTTATTTCTACCATTACTAATGGAATGAAAATTACACTCAAATTCCGAATACTATTGTTGGTGCGTCTAGCCTTTCTTTATTGGCTACTTTTATGAAATGGATTGCTCGACAATTGTTAGTGATCCTTCCACTTACTGTCCTTAAACCTTCAAAAGACCATGATTTATAGTCCATTTTGGCTTCCGAATTAAAAAGGGCCACAACAGCCATACATTTAAAGGTTCATAAGAATAATTTGATCAGCTGTAATGTGTGGAGCATAAAATATATAGGTCAGTATTGGTAAAGATCACATTTGAGACCTAAAAGGAACCGATTATGCCATATTCTTCATCAATGGATCTAGATGCGTTCAATTGAAAACCACCATCAAAATTTTTCTGTGTGCTGTGTCTATGGGATATTAAAGAAAAGTTCGAATGCTTCATTGCGCTTGGGATACCTTAGATTTGGCCAGCAATTTCAAAGGGAAAATCATTTCATTCATTGATCACATAAACCACATGTAATCCAGTACCCCTGTATAAACTTGGCATGATTTCACTATAGAGACCTTATTTGTTTCCATTTACAAAATTAATTATTGTAATTTTGATAAAAAAAATATTCTAATAAAATATGTAATTTAAATTAACTTATACATATATTTTAATCATATTCAATAATAATTCAGGACGCCAATATGCTCAGGAGTAAAATGGAAGCTAATGGATAATCTTTCATATCAATATAACATGCTTTTGCTTGTGAACATACAACCGCAAAAACGGATAAATATATGCATTGAATAAAAAAATATTGATGACATTCATGGCAAAGTTGGTAACATCATGCTTCTCGTAGGGGACCACTTATCCTTTCGTGGACGCAACGTAACGGAGCAAACCGCGTTCACTGTTACACCAAAAGTGCACCGAAGGAGAGTCTTTGAATTTGGTGGCACTGCCTTTATTTGGTGGTGGAGGCGTTGCTTGTGAAAAGGTTTGGAAGATTTCTCATAAACATTTGACTCCACAGTACACCCCGATTCGTATCTATCACTTCATGGCATGTTCGGACACAGCATGGCATAATCATTTTTGTGGGCGAAATGAATCCCCCCAATTACATGACATAATAAAGCAACGCCTTCAGTTTTTTTCAAATTAATTTTGATACAGTGAACTTTTTCATTAAGTCTAATTAACTGAGTTATCCAAATAAAATACAAATATTAATTTTCTTGAAATCAATCCTTTCTATCACTGGCTTAACAAATTATATTAAATTATCAACCAGTTATACTATATGTTTACTTTCGTTTTAACAAAAATATTTACACGTTTGTATAATATTTTATTTTATTTTCCTGTTATATTAGATCATCTTCCATATTGTTCACTTCATCCTTTTGTCCTTTCTCTCTCATTTTGCTTTTCTTTTTGACACGCTGTATATATGTTTGGTTATGTATCTAAATTTATTGTGTGGACCCATAAAACACGTCACCCACCCATTAAGACCATCATAGACTAATGAATCGTATTCTTTTGGCATGGCAGCTGTTTTATAATTTTATTTACACATCGCAATAACGCCAGAGTACACCTGAGGTTGTTCAAAACTTCAAATCCCAATTTATCGTTTCCAGATTTTAAAATCTCATCCAAGCGTACCATCACTGGGGAACACTACACAACATCAAATCAATGAATAAATGAGTATTAATCTATCTATGTATTGGATGCTTAGTTAAGTTTGTTTTTAAAGAAATACTTATTTATTTTTAAATTTTTTAAATTTGACAAAAACTAATTATCTTTTCAATAAATTGTTATGTTTCAAAATAAAGTTAATGCACTTAGGTTTCAAATAAATAAGTTATGTTTTCTTTCCAATTTTCAACCACCAATTTTTAACATGAAAATATTATTTTTTTTATTTTAAAAAATATTTTTTCGGTTCTTTTCATAAGAAGCACTTTATCAAACTATACTTATCATATAAAAAATATAATACTTACTTTCAATAAATGATTTTTTTTGAAAAAATTTAGTATAATGTTTCTAATTTATTTTTATTTAAAATAAAATTCTTTATTATATTTAGATATGTCACTTTAAAACTATTAAAAATATGAAGGATAAAAATAGCAAAATAATAAATGTTTTCAAAATTTTATAAAAATTTAACATGAAAGATAGTTACGTTAAGAGAATATGTAATATTATTAATTAATGTACTGATTTTTTAAAAGCAATATAGTGCTCTAAATTTTTTCTTATTTAAAATATTTTTATTATATATTAATTGTATGACTTTAAAATTATTAAAAATTGTAAAAATAAAATGGAAAACTACTAAAATATTTTTAAAATTTTGTAATAAAATTATTATGAAGGATAAAAAAATTATTAAAAAAATTATAAAAGCAACGGAAAAATATTAGATTAACTAAACTTTTGTTATGCATGTTTTTATTTGACTTTGTTTTAAGAAATACAGATGCGTCAGTTAAAATAAGTAAATACGATCTGATAATATATATATATTGGAAGCTAATATTTATAATTTGAACTTGTCGCAGTTAAATATTAAAAATGTGATAACACAGAGTCATAACCAGTAAAAAAAAACCCGTAGTGCCCCCAATAAAATACCATTTGCTGATAAAAAAATAGCCAGTAAAAATATTTGTATTGGTCAATAATTTATTTTTAAACATTAATTAATTTGTTAAAAAAATTAAAAACAACAATACATGAGATAAAATATTGCCATCATTAACAATAAAAATATAAAACTAAATAGGAGATGTCTTCATTGTAAAAAATGATAATTCATTTTTTATTAGATAGAAAAACTAAAAGGGTCAGTTTTTTTTTTGTACATGAAAAGAACGGACTTTCAAAATTGAGAAAAAAACATAATTAAATTATTAAAATTAAAACACATTATTTTTATTTATATGATATTTAAATTGAAATTTGTTAAGATTATATACATTAACCTTAAAATTTAGTGTATTTAAGAAAACGATATTTGTAAAAAAGAAAAGAAAAGAAAGGAATAAATAGGCAATTCAAATGTTTATTTAAACTTAAAATGAGTTTTGAAATGAGCAAGTTTAAACCTAATAAAAATAATATATTAATTTTATTACATTTTATTTAAAATTGATGCTTAAGAAAATCTAGGATGTAAAATCATTAATAAATTATTGTAATTAGTCATGTTTTGCATTTGTTTAATCTTAATCAACCATGCAGTAAGAACAGAAAAAAAAAAGGAAAGAGAAAATGACATTAATTTACTGAGTCAAAGAAAAGATTAAAAAAAAAGTCCAACCATGCGGTGGCCGGTGAGAACACAAAATAAAAAAAGGAAAGAGAAAATGACATTAATTTGCTGAGTCAGAAAAGATTAAAAAAAAAAAAGTCCAACCATGCAGTAAGAACACAATATAGATAAAGGAAAGAGAAAACGAAGGAACATATATAAATATGATTTTTAAAATATAAAAGTATTTAATTTTTTATCGTAATTAAAAGAATAGAAAGTAAAAGAATTTTTTTTCACTAAAACAAAGGTAAGAAAATTCATAATTTATTTTCTAAGAAGAGAGAAAGTTAAAATAAGATAATGAATCTATTTTAGGGAAAATATTTATTACTTTTAAGAAGATGATAATGTTTATAAAAAGAATATTAACTGTTTATATTTAAAAATATCATTCATAAGAAAAAATTATTTTTTTAAAATCCTAAAATGATGGTTTTTAGTTAAATTATAAAAAATAATCTCAAAATATTTATTTTTTAATATATACCTTTAATAATAAATAAGAAAGAAATTATAATTATAATACAAAAATAATACCTTTTAAAAAATTAAATATTATTAATTATATATTTTTTTGAACATTTATATTTCTTTTCTCAATTTCTGTAAATATAAAAAGATTAAAAATTAATTATAATAGAAATTCTACACGTATAAAAAGAGTAAAAATTAATTATCATAGAAATTATTAGAGTCTTAGAGATGTAGCAAAACTGCAAAAGTGTTTTTAAAAATAGTTATTATTAAATATAAATTTGGAAGGAGTAAATGATAATATTAATATCTCTTCCCTTCTTCTCTGATTCAGAAAGCGAAAGTATTGGTATATGGATTACTGAGGAGAGAAACACCCGATATTTTGACTTATTCGCAGAGATAGAGTCGGGAGAACTGAGAAGGTGTCACTTTCTCAGTTTATCATTTGCACACGTCAAAATGTCAGCATTGGCATATGGCAAAACAGTAAGGAACGGAAGTGTTGAGATATAAGAAAGAGCCACAAACACAAGACAAGATTCAGATTAACCCATCATAAACCTTAACGGAATCTCATTCTTTCTCACACTCCTTCATTTTGTGTTGTGGTTTCTTTTTCTTTCTATTCATTGTCTGAAAAGAACATGAAGTTCTGCAAAAAGTACCAGGAGTACATGCAAGGCCAGGAGAAGAAGCTTCCTGGGGTTGGCTTCAAGAAACTAAAGAAGATCTTGAAGAAGTGCAGGAGAGACTATCCATCCCACAAAGCCCTTAATTCATCCCTTTGCGCCACAACCTGCCCTGACCATTGCCCAGGTGATCAGAATCTCTTTTTTCTTCTTCTTTGTTTCAAAGTTTTAATCTTTACCTCTCAGAGAGTGCCATCACCGATAGATAGAAAGAGGGACGGAGAAAGAGACTATTCTCTCTGATGCCTACTCTCGCATGCATGATTTCTTGTTTTTTGAGAAACCCATGAGTAAGGAGTTTTTTATTTTATTTTATTGAGAGAGATGCTTCAAGTTTTGTTATTTGATGGATATTCATCTCTAAAACTGACTTAATGTAATTGTTTTTCAGTGTGCGATGGGACCTTCTTCCCTTCCCTTCTGAATGAAATGTCAGCTGTAGTAGGCTGCTTTAATCAGCGAGCGCAGAAATTGCTGGAGCTACATCTTGCTTCTGGCTTCAGAAAGTACTTTTTTTGGATCAAAGGAAAATTACAAGGGAACCATACTGCTCTTGTTCAAGAAGGCAAAGATCTTGTTACCTATGCACTCGTAAATGCCATTGCAATTCGGAAAATACTAAAGAAATATGATAAGGT
Source organism: Canavalia gladiata (assembly GCA_037954105.1). NCBI lineage: Eukaryota > Viridiplantae > Streptophyta > Magnoliopsida > Fabales > Fabaceae > Canavalia > Canavalia gladiata. Next base: position 14,843,307 of record CM075661.1, on the reverse strand, counting down.
GTGTCTATCTTTTCTGCCTCTCTAGATAAATGTTTAATTCATCCTTATTTGATAGATGTGCTAATTGTTAGTTTTGTCTATTTTGGTGAAATTTATGAGGGTGTTTTTTTTCACTTTTTTGTATGTTCTAATTTGTACTGTCACCGCAGATTCATTATTCCAAGCAAGGGCAATTATTCAAGTCGCAGGTCCAGAGTATGCACAAGGAAATTCTTCAAAGTCCATGGCTTTGCGAGCTTATGGCTTTCCATATTAATTTGAGGGAAACTAAGGTCAAGTCAAGGAAGACACATGCTTTGTTTGATGGATGTTCTCTCACATTTAAGGAGGGGAAACCATCGCTTACTTGTGAGCTCTTTGATTCTATCAAAATTGATATTGACTTGACTTGTTCTATATGCTTGGTAAGTGCTCACATTTTTGTCATTGTATTTATGTTTTCATTTGGACTACACATACACTGAGGTTGTCTATTCGAAGATTACTATTACTGTAATGCAAGCAGGATCTTACCAAAGTTATAGATTATGATTTTGAATTTTAAGCTGAAGGAAAGTTCTATTCCCTACCTAAACAATGAATACTTATTCTTATACTGTGTTGTTGGTATATGGTTTCAAATATCATTTACATAAAGGATTTTCACTTTTTGTAATCCAAAGCGTTCAACTTTTTTTAAAAAAAAGGAGTAAATAGATGATATCACCTTAGATCTCTCAGTAAAGCACTGTCCTATGTATGGTCCTTCACTTTTTTTATTCCTTGGCATTGTTCATCTAACTTCTCCATGACAGGACACAGTGTTTGATCCAGTTTCTCTGACTTGCGGCCATATATTCTGCTTTACATGTGCATGCTCAGCTGCATCAGTATCTATTGTTGATGGACTTAAGGCTGCAGATCCTAAAGAGAAATGTCCTCTGTGTCGAGAGGTAAACTGCCAGAATCCAGATGTGACATTTTTGTTGCAAGTTCTCCTACAAATTGATTTTTATAACAAGAGAAATTTTCATTTGAATTGATTCCATAACTTCTGTTAAAAGGTTTGCATAAATCATGTTAATAACTCATGATTTCTCCCTTGACCTCATGACTATGCTGAATTATAATATTTGGAACATGTGCTCATGAGATCAGGATCATACTTAAGCTTCATTTGTCAATAAATTTTAAGAGCTTATTTTATGTGGAATTTGCCAGAGCTCAAACATTTAAGCCTACCTGCTAAGTTTTACCATGTAATATTTGGATTTTCCAGAATATGCTAAAGCTCATTTTGTGCATTCTTTTGCCTCAGTCATTCTTGACCTTGGTTATTTAAATCCTGTGATGGGTGATAAACAGCAGTTTATAAGGAAGCTATGTCCACTTATTTTAGGCACTCTAGTGCTGAATAACTATTTCTGTATTTGGTTTCCGGCTATGAAATTATTGCACACGATATAAGGGAGGAGAAAACGTGAAAAGCTTTTTTTTTTTTTCATTGAGGCAAACATTCATTAGGCTCTATCTCAATGGAGAACCATGCACACGCCATGATCCATCCGTTCTGTTCTGTGCTTTTACCATAAAAGTGTGAATAATTGACCACCAAAATCTTTTATTTTAATTTATTTTTCTGGATTCAAACCAATTAAAATTATTGGTTACTGATACTTAGTTCTATTTTGTTGATTGCAGGGTGCAGTTTATGAAGGTGCCGTGCACTTGGAAGAACTAAATATTCTTTTAGGCCGAAGGTATGATTCAATTTGTTCCATTGACAAAGTTTCTTTTTCTTTTATTGGCGGTTGAGATTGAAACCAGGTGTGAGGTGTGGTAAAGGAAGAGATGGATGTAATTGGAAAAGTGTTTTATATGATTTTGTTATATCTTTTTACAGCTGTCAGGAATACTGGGAGCAGAGGCTTCAGACAGAGAGGGTGGAGAGGGTTAAGCAGATAAAGGAACACTGGGAATCACAGTGTAGGCTATTCGTTGGCGTCTAACTACAACATCCAACTTTCTTTAGTTTCTTTGGTTCTGTATAGGGTAGTTTTAGACTGAAATGTGAATATGCATCTCTTTCATTGTTCTTTCATATGTGTATGTATGTATGTAGCCTTCTGAATAAGGTGAAGCTGCTTTTAAACTGTCTATAACTTTTGGTGGTAGTGTTCTTGCTTACCTGATATATGATTTAGCAAGTGGATATCTAAGTTATTCCATGACATAAACAAACTCATCCAATAGTCCACTGAAATTAAAATATTGTATTAAAAATTGTCTATTTTTTATTTAATGTTATGAATAAAATTTCTTTGTTATATCTAGGATGAGATTTATCGAAGTTTAATATTTCAAGAAATTTGAAATATTTAAAAAATTATTATATTATATTATTAAAGTTTATAATACTTCCATAATTTATAATTAAAAATTTATTAACATATTGGTTTTTTATAAATTTTGATTTGTATTAATTTTATAATTAAATATGTTTTCCCTAATTTGTGGGTTTTCATGTAATCTAATCCTTGTAATAAGTTACCCAACTATTTAAAATTAAAGTCAACCATAATCTTGTTAATTTTTTTCACCCATTTACTAATAACTAATGATATTTTATTTTGGGAAACACAAACATTATCATAAAGAAGTAAGAAACTCCCAAGTGAAAGGCAAGATTTCGGCTGAGGTTGTGCAAAACTGACCTAAATTTTTTAATCATGGTATTTAGTTTTCATGCCTTGTTTACAAAATAACCAATGATAATAATTTTTTAAAAGAAGAAAAAAGTTATTTTCTAGGTTGAAGACTAAACTTTCAAGGAACCAAACGTCCAAGCGACAACTCAGTCGAACGAAGCCCATTGAATTGGGTAAGCATTCTGGGTTGTAAGTCTGCAATATTATTTGAAGTTTAACCTTTTACCATTTGATTAAGGAGTACAAGCGTTGCAGGATAAAGATAATATTATTAATGCTTCCATAATTTGTAAATTAAAAATATTAACATATTTTTTTATATTAACAAATTCTATGACTTGCATTAATTTAAAAACAAAATGTCAAGTTTCCTACCCTCATTCTAGGTTTTCATGTCATGCAATCTTAAAAAATTATAAAAGAATGTTAAAGACAAAATAAATAAATAAACAATTGACAAGGAAGATTTAAATCGATGATGCAAAAAAAAAAAAAAAAGACTAAGTGAAGGGTCAGATTTAAGATGACATTATAGAAAATAGACACCTATTTATTTGAAGGTCAGACTTATGATGATGTTATGTAAAGTAGACCCAGGTTTATTTAATAAAAGCCCATCACAGTCCGATTCATTTTCACCATACTGAGTAATGATTATAAAAAAATGTGTTTATTTATGTGGTAGCTTAGAATATATAAATGTGTATATTGTATTAAAATCTTAGATTCAATGCATCACCAAAAAAAATATACTCTAATAAAATAAAAAGGTGTGGGATTCAAATATTTTTCCATTTATTTTCACAACTTTTGTCATCATAATTAATATTGAGTGACAACTAAGAGAAAATAACAATATTATTTGATACGAAAGTTTTTGTACAGAAACTGTTATAAGGCCTCAATAATAAAATTACTATTGATGACCTAGTCTTAAAATGATGCTGGTATGTGTTCCAGAGATTGCACCTGGACCTTCTCTCTGTCTCCGGTTAAAGCTAAACCTTGATCCTTGTTCAGTTGTTCCTGCCTACCAATTAGCTGAAAGTATGAACCCCACAAAAGTTGAGGTTGAGTTGGATTTCCAAAATGCTTTGGAACCTGGTTTTTAAGCAAAGCTCATTTGTTCACCAATGCTTTAGTATGATTCTAGATTTTACAGTTCTACTGCTGGACAACTGGATGGTAATCCTCATACTTTATTTAGGAAGTTTGATGGAAATAAATATATAAAAGCTAAAAGGAAATGCAATAAGTTAAGTCAACCCATAAGAAACATGAATAATACTTTGATTTATAAAATAATTTTTATGTATATTAAAAATATATTATATCTATTTCTACTTTATTTATGATCATATGACTTTTTTATATTTTTAAAAAAATAAAAAAAAAAATATTGATCATTAGATTTAGAATATAGATGGATGTAAAATTTTTTTACTCATTTAATTTTGTTTGAATGATTGTATAATAGAACAGAAAAAAAATAAAGGATAAAAAGATTTAAAAAGTAAAATAAAAATGTATTGTTTGAATGGATAAAATTAAAAAAAAATTATTTAAATAAAAAAAAATTAATAAAACAGTATTTATAATAATTAAAATAAATAAATTTTTTATTATAATAATTTTAATCAAAAATTATATTTTATGCTAAATCTTATTTTTTAACTTTATCCGTACAACGTCTCTGGTCTCTCCCTCTTCTCATCAAAATAACACCTTATGAGATGAGAAAATAAAATACTGAATCTCAGCCTCGTTTTTTTTTTTTTTCAATCATCAACAAACTAAAGTGTTAAACATCTGAAATTTTTATTATTGTATCATTTTTACTACCCCTTATTTCTTTTTCACTAATTCCTCACATTCCAAACAATTAGGTATAATGTAGATGTTTGTGGTATTGTTTAACATTTAAATTTAGAGTTCTATTCCAATAACTAACATAATAAAAATTATTTAATATTATCATTAATTACTAAAATAAAACTTATAATTTAAAATATTAAATTAATTTATTATTAGCCTATTTATAATAATTATTATTAAAATAAGGTTAAATTAATTTATTAGTGTCTATAATTTTATTAATTTTAATTAAGTTTTTATAATTTAAATTAATTAAATTTGTATAATTTTAAAATTTTGTAATTAATTTCTTAACAATTAACATAATTATATTTTTGTTAAATATGAATGATATAAAGTTTCCTATTTGATGATTATTTTTTCTCAATCAATAATTATCAATTTTAATATTTTTTTCACAATTTTTTATTCTTTACAAAAATTATCATGAGATTTAAACTGAAGAATATATCTTAATGATGATTATGAGATTTTGATGGCTGAATCACGCTTTAGAGATGTTTAAATCTCTTAACTTGAAATCTGAACATATTTCTCTTAAAATTGTTAAGATTAAAAACAGTTATAATTTCACAGAAACAGATAATTATGGAATAAGTTGTTGGTAAATTTTTAATTTGAACTTCGTCGTCATCTTTTATGAAAAATAGAAATTATAAAAAAATTAAGAATTGATCACTATTAATTGTGATCAATTGAAAGGGAAAATAAATTATTACAAGCAAACAGTATATCATCTATATTTAACTTCAAAATTATAGGAATATACTTAAAAAATTAAATTAGGTTAGCTTGGTTTCTTTTGAACTTATTTGATGATGACAATTGTAAACCATATATGCAACCTATCTTAATCAGTGGTTGTCATACTCTTTCACTCATCAATTAATGATTTGTTTGTATTTACATGAATAGAAAAAGGTTGAGATAAATTAGACTTTAATTGTTTAAATTTAATTTATTTAAAAAATTTGAGGTTTGAGTCTACGTTTATTATCTGTTAAAGATTATTTTTTCTGTCAAGATCTAACCTGATTTAAAGCCTATAAAGCCTGCAAACATGTTTAAAAGCCTACATTACAAAAAAATTAATAAATAAACTTAAAGCTTATATAAATAATTAATTAAAAAAGCTTGCAAACTTAAAATCGACAAGATAAAAAGGCTATTAAATATACCTAAAATATATATATGTTAATATTATGTAAATAAAATATAAAATAAATATTATATAAATATAATATATTAAAATAAATATAAATAGACTCTTGAATAGGTTAAATAGGTTTTTTACAAATTTAGGTCTGATTTGTTTATCTGAAAAGACTTTTTAACACGTCTTAACTTATCTATTTATTAAACGAGCTCAACTAAGCTTTAAACGAGCATAACGGTTGATCATATTGAACGTCTTTGTTCACTTTCATCCCTACTTACATTGTAGAGGAAATAAAAAATAAGACTGAGATGAAAACAAAAATAAAAAATAAAAGTGAAAATAGGAATGAAAAGTAAAAATTTTGAAAAAAAAAATATAAGAAAAAAAAATATTATTTTTTTATTTGGATGAATAAAAAAAAGAAAAATATATATATTAGTAACATAAATTTTATTTTATATAAATTTATAAAATTTAATTTAATTTAAAAAAATTAAAATTTTTATTATTATTTTATTAACATAATATTTTTTATTTTTAAAAATATTATATAATAATTTTAATAATTTACAATAAAAAAATAGAAAAAAAAATCTTCCCCTACTTTCTCTCTTAATTGAGAGGGAACAAAATTTCAGTAAAACTCATAAAAAAAAATTTCCTTTTATTTTTATGCATAAGTAAATAATAAAAAAAATTCATATCTCTTTTTTTTTCTTCTCCTTCATTCAAATAAATTATAAAAAAATATATCAAAGTATTTGTGACTCGAATGTTTTGCATTATTTATAATTTAAAATAATACATTAACCATGTCAATCTCATAGTTAATTTGATTGAAAAAATTATAAAAATTATTTTACATTACAATAAACAAAAAAGGAAAAATACACATATATTTGAGTGTATCTTATTTTATGAATAATTCTTCTCTTAATTTTATTTTATGTAGTATTTATTTATTTTAAATGCACAATTAGGATAAGAATACTTAGCATTCACTTTATAGGATTTGACTGTTTTAAAATAAGAAAATATGTTTAACAAAGAATATATATAGTCTTAAGTTTAAATTAAGTTTACAATGTACTTTAATTAAAATTAATATAAATATATTTTTATTTTTTATTTTGCGCATCTTACTTTGAAGGATTGAAATTTTATTTCATAAATCATAACTTACATTTATTCGGGACTTCCAAAATGCCTCTCACTTCTAGTGGAATAATTTTACTCCATATTTAAAACTCGTGACATTAATTAGCATATAAAACTCAAAGGGGAACAAACTTTATCTTAGACATTGCGGGATTATTAGTATTTTTCATTATTTTTTTATAGTTCAATGAAAAGATTAGTAGGTAATATTACTGCAAATGAACACCCAATTTTAGAAACGTACATGAACGGAAGACATATGCTTGCCGAAGTAATTAACAACATTGGTAATTTTCTTAAAAAAATAAATAATGATATTTGTACATACATTTAGGTATAATATTGTTTAACTCAATATATATTAATTCAATCATATTATAATTTTTTTAAAAAAATAATAAGATTAAAAAGTTAAATTTAAATGAATAAATATTTTTTAAAAGACAGTTAAGATTAAAAATTAAATATACATATTTAAATATATTATATAAAAATCAAAAAGATTATCACAAATATATGTAATAAAATATATCTGTTTATATTTAGATGTAAATAATAATAAAATAATATTTTTAAAATATAAATAGATGAAAAATACTTTTATGTAACAATATTATGATTGTATAAATGTTCATCTATCATTTTTAAAAAAAATAATTACATTAACATTTTTTAAATTTATCAAAAAAGTATTATATATTTTTTTTATTTTAAACAAAGTTTTTTAGTTTATAAAAAAATATGATATTAAATATTTTTTAATTATATAATTCTAGGTAAATCTTTTAAATTTTTATATTATATACATAAAAAATTTTAAAAATTTAAAAATAAAAGATATCCAATGATTTTTATATAAATCCACGTAATTACCCTTTTCTAAAAAAAAATTATATCTATCAACTGACACACGAAAGATGGTTGACAGTGTTGAACTGTTCATGACACGAATATCAAAACTTTTTTCTTCCCTTCATTCATTTTTGATATTCTCTAGAATTACATTACCAGCTGGCCATGCCCTATGCAAAACTAATGGTACCACTTATTCCACCCATCACCAGTGTTTTGGCTGTAGCTACATTTTCCCACACCGGCGCTATAATGCCCTTGTATTTGGATTTACTTAATTTAAAACTGCCATATAATATAATAGCACATTTGAAAACACTGAAACTTGCATCTGCCCATAGATTGTATGTATCCGGAAAAAGATGCGTAAACATTGCTTTTCGGATGTATTAGAATAAAAAGACAATTAATGATTAATAATAATATATTTAATAATAACGTTGCATTTGCCTTTAGATTGCATATATATTTAATAATAATATTGTTGGATATTTCTATTATATCTATATATATTTCAATTCATCTATCTATATTTTTAATTTAATGATTAATAAATTTAAAAATAAATTAATCCAACAGACTTCAATTAAATATAAACCGGATGATTTAGATGTTAGTCCGTATGAATATCTAAAAAGAATTTTTTTCAATATCCAATGTTAGACGCCTTGTCGGGTCATAATATTTTTTACTTTGTATTATGCCACCAGTGAATATGAGTTGTGTAAATATAGTCTCTCAATAAACCAACCAAAGAAGTAGTCCTTTTTACGAGGAAATGAGTTTGATAATATATATATATAGTTTCTTTAGCATTCTTTAGGATCATTGCATTTCCTTATTTTCATTATGTTTTTGATCGAAATACAACCAGGTCTTGGAAGTAATGCTATGCCCTTTTTCATGCATAGGTAACAGACTGTATTAAAACAGTTATTCACTTCCTCCTTCAGTTGTATTCAACACAGCCTTCCATCGTTTCCTACCGGAGGCGTATCATAATGCAAATAAAAAAATGCAAATAAGTAAACTAAAGCATTGCCAATCATTGCTTTTTATTTAGTTATCACTCCGCCTCTATCCCTTTTTTAGAATTAGCTACTCATGATTAAATACATAAAACTTACATATAAGGTGTGCTCGTACTCGCACCTCAAACTCCGTCAGTAAAGAATGGTATCAGAGCTTTGGATTTGGTTAACATGAAACCTCTATCCCTTTTTATTCTGCTCAATTACTCTCTACCTCTATTGATTTCTGCTTACTGCACTGTTTATCTGATTATATATATTTTCAACTTGTATGCCTAAATCAGCAAAGAAAATAAAAAAAGATATCAAGGCCATAAATCGCACTTTAAAAATATTAAAGAAACCCGAGAATTTAGATTTAGTTGTTATAAGGAAATTAGAAGAGTTATTAGAATATTTAAAAGAAATAAAATGAATAATCTAAAACAAATTGAACCTAGGATATATGGAATTAATGAAAAAGAATTACCGCATAATTCATTCATAGAATATAATACCACTGAAGAATTAGATTGTCTATTTACACCTTTTATACTAGGAGGAGAAGGAGATAATTCTTTTAATCAATTAAATTGGGTAAACATGTTTTTACTAAAACAGTTTGGCTGTTATATAGATAAAAATATAAAAGAAAAATTAGCACATCGAAATATAGCAGATGTAATAAAAGAACTCCCAAAGGAATTAGAAGAAATAATTGAAAACGAGCCACAGAAAATAAAAATTAAACGCCTAATAGAGTTTTCTAAACCATTTGAACAAAAGATTTATGAGTTAAAGATTGATATAAAGAATAATAACAAAGATTTACAAGTAATTAAAGAAGATTTAAGATTAATTAAAGAAGTATTAGGAGTAAGTTACTTAGAACCTATAACTACTAAACCAACTGTAAATATGATAAAAATTTTAGAAGAAGTTGAAATAAACGAAAAAAGAATAAGAGAACAGACTATGGATGAGAATGTAAAACAAAATAGAAAAATAATTGAGGAAATAAAGAAAGGACAAGAAGTTATAAATAAAAATTTATGGACAATCTTTGAAGAAATAGAAAAAATAGAAAAGGTTAGGTACGAAGATAAGTATGGAAAAATAAAAGAAAAGGAAACCATTGAAAATGAACAGATAGAAAATAGTAAGGCTGCTGAGTTAGTCTGTAATATAGGATCAGAAATAGACATTTTACTAGAAATAATAAAACCTAAGGAAGACAAATCTATAAATATGATGAGCGTAAATGAAGATTACGAAGAGATAGAAGAATTAATGGGAAAGGAAGAATAAGAGTTAGAAAATATAAAAAAAGAATTTGGTGATAAATTAAAAATTCAAGAATATAATTATGGTAAAATAAACATGGACTTTGTAAAAGATGAACCAAAAAATAAAGGAGTAGAAGGAACTAGTGGAACAAAAGATGGAACGGTAGTAGAAGAAGAAATACTAGATTATTATCACAAGGAACCCTTAAAAAACTTTAAACCAAAATACGGAGTAAATTTTAAAAAAATACCAACTCCTATGGAACAATTCGAAACAAGGAGTATACCTAACACTGGAATCTGGTTAGAAATTGACTGTAATACAAATTTAGAAAAAAGAATTGAAGAATGGAGTAAAAGCCAACTAATAGCGTTAATAAGTAAAGAAATGGAAGTTAGCGTCTCAAGTATGTTAGTTGAAGCTAGTTTTACTGGAAATGTTCAAAACTGGTGGAAAAGTAAATCGAATGAATTTAGGGAAAATGTTAGACAAGTGGAAGAATCTTATAATACTAGGAAAGAATTCTATGCACTTCTAATTAGAAGATATGAACAAGTAATTCGAAATGAATTTATGGGTCAAAGTTTAACTTTAAATGAAAATACTCAGATTAATAAAGCTAGAGAAAAATTATACCAAATAGAAATTTGCTCTTTATACCCAGAACATTTAAATGGATATATATGTGAGTTTAAAAAATAATTTTATGAAGCAAGATTCGAAGACTATAACATTCAGAAGTTTTATTTAGAAATGTTTTATAGAAAATTACCAAAACTTATATCAGAAACCATTTTACTAGATTATAATAAAGCTTTCGGAGATAAACCTGAACTAATGCAATACTTAGATACAATGGGAAGAAGAGAATACTATTTAAGAGAATATTTATCTGAAAGATGTAAACAAGCTTGGAGAAATATAAAATTTTATAAAACAAATAAAACAGTTTTAAGATGTGGAGAATTTGAAAAACCTACTAAATGGGGATGTAATTCTAGAGAAATAAAAAGAAAACCAAAATTTAAATTTAAAAAATATTCAAAGAAAAAATATTTTAAAAAATATAAACCGAGAAAATTCTTCCAGAAAGGAAAAAGAAACATGAACTATAAAAAATATCCCAAACAATGTAAATGTTATAATTGTGGAAAAATTGGACATATAAGCACTGAATGTAGAGAAAAGAAAAATACAAAAAGAATAAACATACTAGAAATAGCCTATAAAAATGATTTAGAACCTATAGAATTAGAAAATCCCGAATTTAGTGACCTAGAAGACGATAAGGTAGAAATTTATAAAATTCAAGAAATCTCAGAAGATGAGGAAGAAAACTATGAGGAAGACGACGATGAGGAATACTTAAAAGAAGGAATTTATATGAATATGATGCAAAGAATAGAGGAACCTTCAAAAAATGAGGAATATGAAGAATACGAAGAATTTAGGAATACAAACGAAGGAATAGTTCAAAGACGAATAACTTTTAATGAAAAACAATATAATAAAATAAAAGGAATAAAACTTAATCTAAAACCTAATGAAATAGAAAATAAAGGATTTATGGAAAGAGTAAGTAAACTATTAAAATCAAAAAAACAAAATAAAAGCGCATGTGTCGTTTTAGAAAGAAAACACCCAATAGAATCATCTTTAACTGAAGGCATATTAAGAATACCTTTAATTAGTAAAAACGTTATAGAAAGAGAAATCGAGAAATTAGCCTTTAAAGACGAAGTGACAGAAATTTATATAGCAGGAATACAATTATTAGTTAAAGCTTATTTTAAAGAAGGAATAGATTCACCAATAGAATTACTTATAACCGATGGTAGAATAATAAGCTCTGTAAATGATAGCATTCTAGGAATGTTAGCTGGAAACTTAATATATCAGAAACTAAAATTTACTTTAAATACCAATTTCGCAATTTCTAGAACCGATGAACATATAGATCAATCGATTTTGGTATATCACAAATTAGGAGGAATAAAAATGTTAGAAAAGACTAAAACAATCAGCATAACAGCAATGATAGGACTTGTTTTTACTAACGAGCATAATATATATAAAAAAGTCCAAGGAAGAATTACAATAGAAAAGCATTTTAGTCCCATACTAAAAGAAATAGCTCTAGAACAAAAAAATATTACAATACCGGAACAATTAAAAATAGAACTAGACAGAACAATAATGGAGCCAAAAAGAATAATTACAAATGATGAAATAGGACAGAGATCAATAAGAGTAAATACACCATCTGTAAATATTAATATAGCACCAAGACGAAGCTTTGACTATAGAACCTCCATAAGTAGAACCAGATCTTTTAACGCAACAGAAAGGAGAAACCTGTTAGCAGAAATTCCAATAAACTCAAATCTAACAACTATTAAAACAGATAGATATCAAGAAAAAATTTTAATAAAATTAGAAGTAAAAAAGGAAGCCATATGGAAAGAAATATTAGCCTCAATAAACCCCGAATTAACAAGAAGTTATATAGAGGAAGATTTAACCGAAAATAATCTAGAAATAAAAGAAGAAGGAGTAAGAACAAACTCTGTAATAAGATTTAATAAAAGAGATGTAAAAGAAATAAGTCTCTGGATAGAAGAAAACACCGAAAAAGAAGAAAAAATAATAATAGGAAATGATACATTAGAATTATTAAAGCCTTATAGAATTCATAAAGATAGAATAATGATAACCATAAATTATCAAGCCCTAATAATCCCAAGATATCAATGAGTTCACAACTATATTATATATTAGTGAAATTTAACTATAAAAAATATAGAGCAAGAAAATACCATGCTTTAGTAGATACTGGAGCAAATTTAAGTGTAGCAAAATATAATGTTTTACCACCAGAACTATGGAAGAAAAAAGAAAAAGCTTTAAAAATGGAAAACGTAGGAAAAGAAATACACATAATAGAACAAGAATAAAAAAATGTAAAAATACAAATAGGAGACTATGAACTAAAAATAAAAGAGCTAAATTTATACAATGAATCTTCTTGTGATATAATCTTAGGAATAGAATTTTTAAGTCAGTACTATCCTATACATTTTATTGAAAGAGCATTAATACTAACAACCCCGTGTAAACATGAAGCTTGGGGAGTAAGAATAACAAACCCATATAGAAGGAAAGATGTAAAATTTCAAAAAAAGGAAAATGATAATAATAGAGAAGTTCAATTTTTACCCAATAATAAACCTATAGAAATAAAACAAATTATGGCAGTACTAAATATACAAAATAAAATAACAAAAACAATTGAAGAAAGAATACAAGAAAATTATAGTGAAAATCCTTTAGTGCACTGGGAAAAATCAAAAACCTTAGCAAAAATTGAACTAAAAGATTATAATAAAGAAATAAACTGCAAACCCTATCCTTGGACGGGAGAAAATAGGAAAGATTTTGAAAAACATATAAAAGAAATGAAAATGTACAATTTAATTAGAGAAAGTCAATCAAGTTACTCTTCACCAGCTATGATTGTAATGAATCATAATGAAGAAAAAAGAGGAAAATCCAGATTAGTTATAAATTATAAAAAATTAAATGACTTAGCCATAAGAAATAGATACCCAATACCAAAAATGGATCTATTATTTAATCTAATAAAAGGAAAAACTATATTCAGTAAATTTGATTGTAAATCAGGATTTTTTCAAATAAAATTAGAAGAAGAAAGTAAAAAATACACAGCTTTTAGTACATCGGAAGGACTATATGAATGGAATGTTCTGCCAATGAGATTTCATAATAGTCCTAGCATATTCCAGGAATATGTATCAAAGATGTTAATATCAATAAGAAATTTTGCAGTAATATATATTGACGATATACTAATATTTTCAAATAATAGAACCGAACATGAATATCATTTAGAACAGTTTGTTAATATCATTGAACGAAAAGGTTTAAACATATCACCAAAAAAGATGGAATTAAGGCAAGAAAAAATAGGTTTTTTAGGCCAGACCATTACCCCTAATGGAATAGAACTACAGGAACATATAAGTAAAAAGGTCTTAGAATTTAAGAAACTAAAAAACAAAAAAGATCTTCAATCATTTTTAGGATTAGTAAATCAAGCCAGAAATTACATTCCACATTTATCTAAACTAACTTCAAAAATCTCAAAATTAGCTGGAGAATCAACTAAATGGGAATGGAATAATGAAAATGATAAAATAGTAGAAAATATAAAATTATTATGCCAAGATTTACCAAAACTTAATATCCCATCTGAAAACGAACAATGGATAATTTATACTGATGCCTCTGAAAATTACTGGGGTGCGGCACTATATTATAAAGATAAAGAAAAAAATGAACTTATAACAAGATATGCAAGTGAGAAATTTAATGAATCTCAAAGTAGATACCACTCAAACTGGAAGGAATTTTTAGCCATAATTAAGGCAGTAGAAAAATTTGAATTATTTATAGTAGGAACAAAATTTGTAATAAAGACCGATAATACTCAAGTAAAAACTTGGTTAAGTAAAGGAATAAGAAATCAAAAATTATCAAATAAAATGTTAATAAAATGGCAAACTGACATGTTTTATTATGACTATGATATTGAATTCATTAAAGGCAAAAATAACTTGGTTGCTGATTTTTTAAGCAGATGGAAGCAGATAGCTCTGTAAACCAGCCAAGTAATGTTTCGAAAGAAACAAGTTATGAAACAAGTAATTCCTATCTGGAACAGGTTGGAATGAAATTCCAACTAATTGAACTAAACATGAATTTATGGACCAAACAAGTTACTGAGAACTTTAACAGAATATTTAACCAGTTAGAAGTTCTCCAAGGAAGAATTGAAAAACTAGAATTATTAACAAAAGAAAAAACCAATTTTTCCGAATTAGAACCAGTATCAAAAGAAAAAACAACTTTTTCTGAAATCATAAAAAATCAAGAAAAGGAAAAAGGAAAAGAGATTATGGAAAAAGAGCCTATTTCAAAAAAAAGAAGATCAATTTAAAATTATAGATAATTTTAAGTATTTTGGAAAATTAATTAACAACCTCAATCAGTGTAATTTTAATGTAGAAACTATAAATTATATTTCACATTTTGCAATTAATAAAGCCATAATTTATCCAGGAACTCCACCTAAACTAGTAAAAACACTTTTTCAATTCGGATTAATTCAGTCGATTTATCCCTCTAATAGCATGGAGGAAATTTCTGAATTACCAGAACCACTAAAAAAGGCTGTAAAAACATATTTTGGTATAATTAAACAACACAATGTTTTTATAAGATGTTACTCCACCATAGCACAAGTTAACCCTGAAAAATTTTATCATCCCATTAATTTAATTAGATTAGGAACAACAAAAAAACCTTTCGAATACGAAACTGAATTAAAAGAGAAATTAATCGAGGAAGAAGATCTTCTTCGAACCATTTCAAGAATAAGGGCTCAAGACTATAATATTATATTTCAAGAAATGAATCGTATAATAGCAAACTCCGAGGAAACAGCTTGGGTTTACTTCACAAGCTCAAATACTTTAATTTACTCCTCTGGAAGAACTCCAAGGAATTACAATCAATTTAATCAATTTTATGAGAAGATAAAGAACAACAAAATGGAAAATCCTCCAAATACAAGGAAAAGGATTTGCCAAGTGTTATCCGAATTCCCTGTACATCAATGTAACCAATGTGAGGAAAATAAAGCGGAGAAATCGGCTTTTGAAGATTCAAATATTGAATTGATTGAAGACCTGTAAGGATAAAAGCAAGCAAGGACCTGTAATCTGACAAAGCCCGCAAAAGAAGAAAAGAAAAAGAATCTTATCCTTAATGGCAGACAAAGAAGGACGAAAGGACAATAATAGCTGACCTTGAAGGACAAAGAATCTTATCTTCTAGCAATAATGTAATCTTATCTTTTACTGTACAATTAAGTGTATTGTAAAGGTCATTGAGTTCCGACCATTATATAAGCGAACTCACCCCTCTTCACAATAACACATCTCTCTTTTATCACACATATCTCTCTTACTACTCTCTGCTCTCGGCTGATACATTCATTACTGACGGAGTTTGAGGTGCGAGTACGAGCACACCTTATATGTAAGTTTTATGCATTTAATCATGAGTAGCTAATTCTAAAAAAGGGATAGAGGCGGAGTGATAACTAAATAAAAAGCAATGATTGGCAATGCTTTAGTTTACTTATTTGCATTTTCTTATTTGCATTATGATACGCCTCCAGTAGGAAACGATGGAAGGCTGTGTTGAATACAGCTGAAGGGGGAAGTGAATAACTGTTTTAATACAGTCTGTTACCTATGCATGAAAAAGGGCATAGCATTACTGTCGCAACCGTAATTCCGACGAGACGACGGACTCGCTAAAATTTTGTAAAATGATTTATTTTGAATAAATGTGGAGTCGCCACCAAATTTTTATTTAAGGGAAAAAGATTTGGAAAAACCCTGGATGAGATTTAGGTTCGGGAGTCAGTTACGAGTGGGGAAGGTGTTAGGCACCCCATTCGCCTGTTCCGAAGAACAGTACCCTTAAGTTGAGTGTGTGACTATTTGAAAATTGTTTGATCCCTTTAATTAGTGTGAAAATAAATACTTGATGGAGGTTAGCCTGACAGGACTTGATCCTGCTCCTACGTATTCCCCGGTGCAATGGGAAACTCAAGGCTTACGTAGTTCTGGTTTATGAAGGCTTGACCTTCAAAAGTACTTGAGAAAAGATTATTTGGTTTGTGAAGGCTTGACCTTCGAAAATGCTTGAGAAAAGATTATTTTAAAGATCTTGTTTTAAGAAAAAATTATCTTTGGGAGGGATTTTTGGCCCACTCATGCACAAGGCCCGAGGCGGCTAAGGCAGCACGGGGACCTATACGAACTACTAAATGTTGAACAGCAGGTAAACCGCCAGTTCCTCATGTAGAACCCATTGCGTGAGACCTAGAGTCCCAAAATATTAAAAAAGATTTTTAAATCTTAAAGAAGACCTCAAGTCCACTCATGTACAAGGCCCGAGGCAGCTAAGACAGCACGGGGACCTATATAAACTACTAAATGTTGAGCAGCAGGTAGACCGCCAGCTCCCCATTTAGAGTCCATTGCGTGAGACTTAAAGATCCCAAAATATTTAGAAAAAGATTTTTTAAATTTCTGAAAAAGGGATAATTTGCAATTGACGTTGATCCTTGAATAAAAGAAAACTCGAATTTAATAGAGGAATCCTCATTTTTGACTTTTGGAGTAATTGGAGTTTTAATGTAATTATTTAGCAATTATGGGATTTTTATGAATTTTCTGGATTTTGTATTTTTTTATTATTTTCTGGATTTAATATTTTTATTATTTCTGGAAATCTTGAATTTTTTATTTATTTCTAGAAATCTTGAATTTTTCTTAATTTCTGAAAATTTTGAATTTTTTATTAATTTCTGGAAATCTCGAATTTTTTATTAATTTCTGGAAATTTTCAATTTTTTATTAATTTCTGGAAATCTTGAATTTTTCTTAATTTCTGAAAATCTTGAATTTTTCTTAATTTCTGAAAATTTTGAATTTTTTATTAATTTCTGAAAATTTTGAATTTTTTATTTATTTCTGAAAATTTTGAATTTTTTATTAAATTCTGGAAATTTTGAATTTTTTATTAAATTCTGGAAGTTTTGAATTTTTTATTAATTTTCTGATTTTCTGTAATTTTTTTATATTTTTTTGATTTTCTGGATTTTTTATTAATTTTCTGATTTTCTAGAATTTTTTATTAATTTTTCTATTTTCTGTAATTTTTTATTAATTTTCTGATTTTCCAGAATTTTTATTAATTTTCTGATTTTCCAGAATTTTTATTAATTTTCGGATTTTCTGTAATTTTTTATTAATTTTTTTGATTTTCTGGATTTTTTATTAATTTTCTGATTTTCTGGATTTTTTTATTAATTTTCTGATTTTCCAGAATTTTTATTAATTTTCTATGTTCTGTAATTTTTTTATTAATTTTCTGATTTTCCAGAATTTTTTATTAATTTTCTGATTTTCCAGAATGTTTTATTAATTTTTCTATTTTCTGTAATTTTTTATTAATTTTCTGATTTTCCAGAATTTTTATTAATTTTCTGATTTTCTGGATTTTTTATTAATTTTCTGATTTTCTGGAATTTTTTATTAATTTTCTGATTTTCTGGATTTTTTATTAATTTTCTGATTTTCTGGAATTTTTTATTAATTTTCTGATTTTCCAGAATTTTTATTAATTTTCTATTTTCTGTAATTTTTTTATTAATTTTCTGATTTTCCAGAATTTTTTATTAATTTTCTTATTTTCCAGAATTTTTTATTAATTTTTCTATTTTCTGTAATTTTTTATTAATTTTCTGATTTTTCAGAATTTTTATTAATTTTCTGATTTTCCAGAATTTTTATTAATTTTCTGATTTTCCAGAATTTTTATTAATTTTCTATTTTCTGTAATTTTTTTATTTTTTGATTTTCTGATACGCGCATGAAGGCTCACATTCTTGAATTCTTTGAGTTGGACCCCGAGCCTATAGAATCTCCAAGAAGGGACAATGCGAAGTATGCATGATTGTGGTTTCTTCCTATTGCTAAGGACTGTATTGATTCAGAAGCTAAACATTTGATTCTGATCCGTACCGCTCATAACTCCATAATCAGTAGTTATCAATTCAACACTAGGAGAATGCATCTTTAACATACACCAACGCAATCTAGAGTTATCAATTCAAGATCTACCTAACTTTTTTTATTGATTTCCATTAACAGAACGCATGATTAAATATACAGGCGCATAAAACCAAAATTGTCAATTCAAGATTAAAAAAGTGCATCATTAGACATAGGCGCATGAATCCTCATAGAATTAAGCAATTTGAAGAGTTTGTACAATATCAATCAAGGATTTACTAGCGATGAAGATTGATTGAATAATTATGAATTTACCCGGAACAAGCAGTCTGATCAAGAATTCATTCTTCTACTATTAAAAGGGACAAGAATTAGGATGCGAGGCTTCGTTATTTCAACATCCATCTCGGATTCAAGCAATCTTGACCAAGAGCTCCTTCCTCCAGACTCTGGGGAGAGGGAAAAGGATTACGGAGTCCAAAACCCTTGAGCCGCCTTTGTTCAATGCCTCTTTCTTCTTAGTTTTTCTCCCCCTCTCAAAAAAATGGCGCAGCCCCCTTCGAACGGAGTCCCCCTCCTTTTTATATCCTCTCTTTTTTGAAAACTCCCGCATTCTCCTCCTTCTTTTTTAATTTTGTTTTTATTATATATTTTTATTTTTTATTTTTTCTTCTTCTTTTTCCATTTTATTTCGTTTTAGATTACTTTTCTTTCTCTTTTTTTTGTTTGTTTGTTTTTTTTTCAAAAATTCTATTTTTATTTTTAGTTTCTGTTTTTTTTATCTGTTTTCTGTTTTTTGGTTAATTTGTTTTCTGTTTTTTTTTGTTTTCTGTGTTTTTTTTTGTTTTCTGTTTTTTTTAATTTGTTTTTTTTGTTTTCTGTTTTTTTTTAATTTGTTTTCTGTTTTGTTTTTTTTCTTCTTTTTTTTTTCTTTTTTTTTTAAATTTGTTAATTTTATTTTTAATCTTAAGTTTTGTTTCCTTAATTTGATTTTAATTTTTCTTTAGAACTTCTATCTTTCCTTTTTTTGAATTTTAAAATTTCTTTTCAGTTTTTTTTTGGTTTTGAAAAATCTGTTTTTCATTTATTTATTATTTTATTTATTCATTTTTATTTTCTAATTTTCTTAGATTTTATTATTTTTTGGTTATTGTATTTCTCTTTTATTTTTTATTTATTTATTGGTTTCGTGATTAATTTTAATGGTTGGGGGCCTCGGGCATAAATGAGTGTTTACAATTACTTCCAAGACCCGGTTGTATTTCGATCAAAAACATAATGAAAATAAGGATTTTCATTATTTTCTTTAGCATTATTTAGGATCATTACATTTCCTTATTACGAGGAAATGAGTTTGATAATATATATATATATATATATATATATATATATATATATATATTCTAAATATATTTTTACTATCTTCCCATCAATGTTTAATATTTATTCTTTATATTAAATATGAATATTTTAATTTGTAAAATAAATGAAACAATCTAATATAAAAATTTGTTCCAATTTTTTTAACTCTATATTTTTTTTCTGTTTTTTTTAATTGAAGATTATTAGACTTAAGTATTGTTCTTTTTATTATTTTTTTTATATTTCATTTTTCAATCATCTTCATTTATTAATTATCTAATAATTTTATTTTTAAATTATATTTATCGATAAATTTTTTAAAAGTATTTTTAATTTGTCTGAATATAAATGTATTGGAAGTATTATTTAAACTTAAAGAAAAATAAAAAGTATCTTTTTTTTTCATACTCAGTTGCTCACTGATGGTATAATTTCTATTCTATGTTTTTTGGATTTAAAAAAGAAAGGAAGATTATATTTTTAGGTTATATTTTCTAATAATTTTTTTTTCATAAATCTCTTTAATTTGTTTCATCACAAGCATGTCAAAAGCATTGTCTCAATTTAAAGAGAAATCAGAAGTGTTTTTTTTTTTTTTTTGCGGTATCCATATAACATGTCTATTATCTTCTATCTTCTCTCAAATTGAAGACTAAGATAAATGTATTATTATTTTTTACTTTGAAGATAAGTTTTCCATCACTATTTTTTTTATATATATAAAAGTTTCATTGTACATTTTCTATGCACTTAGCATGTTTGTGAAAAAAATCTCATAGATCTTACATAGATTTTTCTGTTATATATGCTTTGAAAGATATTATTTGTGATATTTATATTTATATTATTACTTCATTGGTATGTGATAAAAGGATCTTAAATTTTATTGTATTTTTCTTTTTTTTTCTGTATTTTTTCATATTTTCTCATAGTTTACTTTCTTATGTAGCTATCAAGGCAACAAGGTAAGCTAACAAGATAACAAGTCAATAACAAGAATTTCTTAAAAGGTACAACCTTGGTATTAACTTGCAACATTTTCATGTATTCTATTTTCTATTGTTTAATTGTTTATACTTTCTATTGACTTTTTTTTTTCTCTTTCATGAACTCATTGTGGGTTAATTGAAAATATTGTAGATTAAGTTAATTTTACATAGATAGTGTTTTAACTTTCTGGATAGTACCTACTTTGTTGTATATAGGAATATTATTTTCTGTTTTCTATGTCCTCTCTGTTGCCCTTTTTCTTTATTTACCCTTCAAATATTTTTTTCATTTTTTTTTTGTCTCTCCCAGATTTGAAGAGGAAGACTTTCTATTTCTATTTTCATAGACTTTACGTACATTTTTTCTATTATCTTTAATTTGGAGGATTTTGTTTGTGATATTTATGTTCATATATTATTACTTCATTTGGTATATAATGGAAATGTCTTAAATTTTATCATAATTTTTCTTCTTTTGTCCTTTTTTTTTTTGCAGTTTACTTTCTTAGGCATCAAGGTAACACACCAATATCTTAAAAATGTACTTTTTGCTATCAACTTGCAATGTTTTCATACATTCTGTATTTACATGTTTAATTGTTTGTACTTACTTTTTTTTAGTGATTATTTTTTTTTCTTCTTTCTTGAATTTACTATAGGTTGATTGGAAATATTGCAAATTATAATTACATAGATAACTTTTTAGTTTTTTCAATAGTACTTACTATATATTATAAAACAAAAAAAAATCTGAAGTAAATAGGAATTTTGTTCTCTCTCTTACTCTATTCTTTTATTTATTCTTAAGCCTTTTTTTTATGACTAGACGAAGGTATTAACGTTTTTTTCCTCCTATTTTTTCTATTCTTGCTTTCAAATTATGTTCTCTATCACTGTTTTTTTATATATAAGTTCATTTATTTCTCTATCAATGTTAATATTCAATTTCTGTGCACATATCATGTTCGTGAAAAAATCTTATTGGCCTTACATACGTTTTTTCTTATACCTTTGCTTTAGAATATATTGTTTATAGTATTTGTGGTATTTATGTTCATATAATATTACTTCATTTCGTACGTGTTGAAAAAATTTTAAATTTTATTATACTTTTCCTTCTCTTTCCTATCTTTTTTTTATATAGTTTATTTTTTCAGGTAATAAGGTAATAGTCTAATAACACAAATTTATTAAAAAGCTTTAACCTTTTGGTATTAACTTACAATGTTTGTATGCACTTTATTTAGACATGTTTAATTGTTTATAAATATTATTTTTTAGTGATGATTTTTCTTTTTTTCTTTCTTTCATGAATTTGTTGTAAATTGATTAGAAATGTTACAGACTAAGGTAATTTTATATAAATAGCTTTTTAACTTTCTAATTTTTGGTACAAGTGACTATTGATTCAACCGTTTACAGTATCTAATTATTTAATTATTTGTTCATAACTAACTATATTTTAATAATTTTTGGATTCTCATCTCCTATTTTGTTCAACAAGTCATGTTTATCTTTGTGCTTTCTTCACTTTAATGGGACAAAGGTAACGGTCGTACATATTTGATGATTCTTTCATATTTTTATTTTTTTCAATGAGTCTTTCATTTACTCTTGCCTTTTAGTTTATATGAATTAGTTTCTACTTACACATTTGACTTTTGGTTGGACAAAGGTAACCACTTTCTTAACACGGATCAAATTATTCTTTCTAACTTTGAATTTAGATGTATTTTAGAGATATTGTTAATTTTTTATTTCTCATCTCCTGATTTGTTTGATAAATTTTTATTTTTTTTTTCTATTATTTGATCAGTTACTTTAACCTTATTTGTATCTAGAATGGTCTATACTTCTAGGGATGTTTAATAAAGATTTGTTTCTCATTTTCTATTTGTTGAATAAATCATTCATTTATCTTTATTTTTTTTATCTATTCCTTCCGGAAGAAATCAGCGTCACTTGTAAATTTTATCTTTAAGTGTAGAAAGGTAACCACTATCAATTGTTTTTTTATTATATTTTTAAAAAATATTAAACTTGTTCTCATGTACCTATAAACTGTATTTTCTCTCTTACTTAGTTACTAACTTTAACCCATTTTTATATATGAAATGTGTTTTAAATATATTTATCTTTGACCTTCTTATTTGTTCATTCGGACGATGATTGCCCTTATTTTTCACATATTATTAAATTTAACTCATTTTATTAACTTAAATGTTTATGAATGTCTAATGTTATTTTTTTTTTCTATTATTTAGTTAAAAAAGTTTCTAATCATAGATTTCATTCCTTGATTGAAAAAAATTAACCACTTAATCACTTTTATATCCAATTTTTTTTATGTATGACTGTATCTAATTCTTTTACATATTTAACTTGAATTACATTTTAAAAATATTTAATAATTTTTTTTATTTTGTTTAATAAATCATATATCCATTACATATTATATAAATTAATTTATATAATTTCATTCTATATCATGCATAATATATTTTTTTGATACTTCTATTTTTATATTTTTTTAATAACTTTTACACTTATATATACATGTTAATATGAATTAGTTTTGTAACATCAATGTGCAATTTTCAATTCTATTATATGTTATTATTTTTTTAAAATAAATGAACATCATATCAACAATTATCAAATATAAAAATAATTTTGCGATGCAGAGATCAGACCACTAATATATATATACTCGAATAATTGAATGATTGGCAATATTGGCTGCACCTCCGTACGTCAATTTTCTGGCAATCTATGTCTAGAATAATGACTGATGTCTTTACATGGCATTTGTAAGATCCATCAAATGGCTTGGGCCTCTTTAGGAAGATATTTTATTTAGACATTGTCATATATATATATATATATATATATATATATATATGAAGAGGAGCATGAAAATTTATTATAGTCCAGTGGAGCGATCGGCATACTCCTGAACTAATGCTCCAAAGAGAGATTGTCTTTGAAGCAAGTTGTAGGGCCTATCAAATTCTTTTGCTCTCCCTGATACCAAAAAAAAAACAAAAACAGAATTTAGGCTACTATGACCAAAACATCAAGGTCCTTCCCATGATTATCATTTAGTTGGAGAACAAGCAGAGAAAATATTATTATCATACCTGCATCTACAACTAAAACTCTATCACAGTCCATGACTGTGGGTATTCTGTGAGCAATGCTGATGATGGTACAGGCTGCAAAGTCTTCTCTAATGATCCTTTGTATTACACCATCGGTTTGAGAATCAACAGACGCAGTTGCTTCATCCATAAACAAGAGCCTGCTTTTCTTAAGCATGACGCGTCCTAGACATAGCAACTGTCTCTGCCCCACACTCCAGTTCTCTCCATTATCCACCACTGAAAAGTTCAAACAATATTTGCATTAGTAAAAAGATGAAACTGGATCAGCTCAAAGAAAATAGTAAAAATGTTCACCTAAAGAGTTGAGTTTTTCAGGCTTAGCAGCAACAACCTCTTTTAGTTGACAGCGTTCTAAGCTCTACAGCATCAAAAAGTTATTAGACTAATGGATTGAAAATCTTCATCAGGCAGAAAGATTGATTTCATTAGATAGATCGCAGCTGAAGAAAACATGGTGATTAGCATGAATTTTAAGCCGTATAAAGATGGAATTAGCGTATTACTCACCTTCCATATTTCTTCATCTGTATATTGCCCAATTGGATCAATATTGCTTCTGACAGTTCCTTCAAAAAGGACGGGCTCCTGAGGAATGATACCAAACCGTGATCTAAGATCATGAAGCCCCAACACAGATATGTCAATGCTATCAATTATTATCTTCCCTCCTGAAGGTTCCACCAACCTAAATAAAACTTGAATCAAAGTTGATTTTCCACTCCCGGTTCGACCAACAACACCAATCTTTTCACCTCCATTAATGCTTAAAGTAATGCCTCGAAGAACCAAAGGAGTGTTTGGACGATATCTAACCTGTTTACCAGAAGCTCAAGTCATCTCAATTGGGAAACTATAGTGTTCCTCACTCAACGGAAATTAATAATTAAAAAACTCAACATTGGGAAATAGTGGTTGGTAATAATAGTTGCTTAAACTAATAGAAATAAATAAATGGTTTTGCAATATAATCAGTTACCTCCAAGTCTTCGATATCCACATTGCCTTTATCTGGCCAATGTGAAGGAGGTAGATGATCCTTGATATTCCATGCTGATTCCGATGAAATATTTGTAAACTGTTTTATCCTCTCAACAGACACCATTCTGTTTTCGATGAAACAGCTCATGAATACACACCAGAACAAGACAGAATTTAAGGACAACCCGTAGGAGAGAGATAAACCAACATTTTCTACATCAAGCAGAACAACCCGGTCAGTTTAGTATGTTAATAAAATTTTGAAAACGACATAAATATCACCAGTTTACAAAGTAAGCTACACAACGTTATCTAATATAAAATATACACTTCACAGGGCAAGACTGCAAGGTACTATAATTTTAACAGATTCCTATGCCGACAATTGACACAATGATAAGAACCGAGCAATTTTACGAAGCATTATTGTAATGAAAAGTTTAGAATTCCTTCAAGTGTCAGTTTACCTGGTTTTATGATACTGCTGGGTAAGATGATCATGAACATAGCAGAAATGCAAAAGACAAAGCTACCAAGCAACTCTAAGCGTACTCCTAACCACACATTAGAACTGTAGTTGTGGAAATCCATTCGCAAATTAGCATTCACCCGATTGAGATTTTCTTCACAAAACTGCTTTTGCTTTCCGAATGCGCGGATTGTCATCACCCCGGCAATGCTTTCCGAGAAATGATGAATAACTGGTGCTTTGGTAATAGAATCCAAGCGAGTTAATTCACGAGATGAGGCAAGATAGTAACCCTGAAAGACCAGAAAAGAGAAAGAAAACATGGAAATTTTTTAATATAAAGTATACAAGATATATTTTTAATTGTGAACAATTTACTTTTGAGTTTCTGACTAGTGACTACTATGGATTTTAAGTTTCAAACAAGTGAGTGCAGCGATCATTGTTCTCCAAATTATGAAACAGCCATTCGAGTTATTTCTATATTTGAACCCAAAACTCTGTAAAAACTTCAACGTATTTTAAGTTATAGAATAAGGGCCATCTATCCATGTTACCAAATGAACAAATTTTCAGGTTACACACATTGGCAATCAAAGAAAGGCAAAGCATTGGACAGACAGTGTAATCATATTCATACCCGGTACCATATATTCAACCAAATAAGAGGAATAATCAAAATCACTGTTGGCCAAGAATTTTGACAGGTGACAATTAAGATGCTGATCACTGTAATGTACATGGCAATAACAATTCCCATGAGCAAGGGAAGAAGGACATCAACATTGGTCTGATCAGTGGATGCCTGTACAGGTTAAAGAAAAATAAGTCATTATAAGTGTAATTAACATATGAAATATAAAAGTTCATATCAATAGGGATTAGATTCTTCCATATAATATTAACACAGCACCCTTGGGCACTAAAGTTCTTACCCTACTTAGAATTCTCCCGGATGGCGTAGTGTCAAAGAAAGACATGGGCGCATGCAAGATGCTACGAAGAATTTGTGCGAAGAAAATTTGTGCTGTCTTTAGCCCCAATGATGTAAAGAAGTAGGACCTTATCGTTACCAAAATAAACGATACAACAGCAATAATTCCATAGACGGAAATGAACAGAGAAGGGTTAAACATGTTGGCTCTCTCTTCCGAGGTTTCATATGCCAGCCAATAATCACTTGCCATCTGAGATCCTTGCCATAAGAAAGAAAAAACCAATACTATCGTAATGCCCCACCACCCAAAAGCCTCAGTGCAGTAGACTTTATAAATCTGCAAGCTCACTTTGCCAGTTTCTCTCTCCTCTTCTTTTATGAGTTTAGAACTTTTCTTGGTAGGCTCAGGCTTGTCAAGAGAACTGCTTTCACCATTGCTCTCTTTGTAAGTAGAAGCCGCCACTGGAGACTTCGTTGGTTTGTGCAAATTTTCACCAGGTATTGCCACTCCTTGCTCTACTAGTTCCATCGAGGTCTCATGCGCAGTCACCAGAGCTTTAAAATCCATTCCAGAATCTAGTATATCATAATACTTCCCTGATTGGACTATCATACCATCCCTCATCACCTTAGCAAGCAAATATAAGTGTTTGAATCACTCTACGAGTCAAATTGAGGATTAAAACAGATGAAGCATCACAGCATTAGAAATAGAGACTTACTAATATAAGATCCACATTATGTAGGAAATCCACTTGGTGTGTTACAAGAATAACGGTCTTGCCTTTTAGAGCTCCCCTCACGCATTCCTGTTAAAAAGACATACAACGAAGATCAAAAATCATATATTTTGCACCTAAACTAACAGATTATTTTATGTAGATAAAACATAAGCTTTATAGTAAATGCATCATTCGAAAAACACTTAAAAGAGTCTTGACAAGGTTTTGAGCTCAACCCACTTAAATCAGCAACTATTATTTGAATTCTTTAAGCAACATAATAACACATGCCTGATCTATTCAGTATTATATAAATGAGTATATAATTAAAACACAATGCTGAGTGCTATTTAACCTGGAGATAACCACCTTAAATATTTCAGAGCCGGTATGAGCATCAACAGCACTGAAGACATCATCAAGAAGATATATATCAGAGTCTTGATATACAGCCCTGGCAAGTTGAATACGTTGCTTCTGGCCCCCACTCAAGTTGATACCACGCTCACCAATTTCTGTCTGATCCCCATCATCCATCATTTCCAAATCCTTCTCCAAGCAACACACTCTGATAACCTCATTGTACTTCCGTCTGTCCATTGGTAAACCAAAGAGAATGTTCTCTTCGATGGTCCCGTTCTGAATCCAAGATGTTTGTGCAACATAGGCAACACTCCCACAAACCCGAACCTGTTAAAGAAGTATACATAATTATATAATCAGACTCCACAGTGAACATCCTTAAAACAAAAGATTAATAAACCAAATTAGCTCCTAAAATTATAAGCATGGATGAATTACAATGATACCTTTCCAGAAATCTTGCGCATCTCTCCAAGAATTGATGCAAGGAGCGATGACTTTCCTGAACCCACAGTCCCAACAATAACTGTAAGATCCCCCTTTCGGATCTCCAAATGAATATTTTTCAAGTCCTGGTGCATGTTATTATCATCCCAACTAAATGTCCCATCTATGGTTTCCACCACTATTTGTCCACCACATCCTTCTTCTCTCTCAACCGAATCATTTGACAATTCCCTACTCGACATGAACGTATCCAACCTTTCCAGCGATATCATTGCTTGTGAAAGAGCTATCATAGATTGTGGGAATGTCCTAATAGGCTCCTGCAAGATTTTGAACACAGTTGTTGTGGTGAATACCGTGGCTGCATCAAGAGAAACTCCCAGCAAAATAGCCGTACCAAACGTGAGAGTCGATATCAACAACGGTGCGCTCCACATGACAACAATATTCCCACAAATTGAGAACATGAGTTTGGAAAGCCAGTTAAACTCATTCTGGCGGAACCCCATAATTCTATCGTTGAAATGCTCCTCCCAAGCCTGAAACTTGATGACACGCATGTAGTTAAGCATTTCATTCACAGCTTTCATCCTCGAGTCACGGTTCTCCATCACACTGAATTGGTAACGGTTGTTCTTACGGGTACTAATCACAGCAAACACAAAAACACCAAGAAGACCAAGAAATGCCGTCACCACCGAGGAACCTAAACAATTGTAAAGCAGAAATAAACCAATTCCAACTTGAAGTGGCATCATCCACACAGCATGTAACTGAAGCATCATGTCAGAAAGTTGCTGAGTATCAACAGCCATGTAATTGACAATGGTCCCCACACCATGATCCTGACGAGCAGAGAAAGATAGCATTAACCCCTTCTTATACAAACAAGGGATGAGAGTGGACCTTATAAGCATCCCAAGCTTCTGAGCATTGAAGTTGAAATGGTGAGTGGTCAAGACTTCAATGAATTTAGCCACAAGGAGAATCAACACCAGGTAGTATCCTTCGTATGCAGAGTTTCTCTTCCCTGATGTGAAATCAACAAAGCTTTGTATCAGAACCGGTCCCACAAACATGACACACAGCCTAATAATTGCAAGAAAAGCGGTGAAGGCTAACTCCTTCCAGAAGCATCGAAGCAAAGTGATTCGAACCGGATGCTTTGACCTCTCACTTGACTTTGACCATTTTGATTCAAACAGCAATGACATCCTCTCACCTCTATGTTCAGGAGAAAGTGTAGGAATCTCATCAATCTTCAACGCTGACTTGTACCCTTTACTCAACAACGGGTTTATCCAAATCCAAAATGCCTTCGATAGTATCGAAGCTGAAGCAAACCCTGTAACCTCCGATTTTCTCCCACCACCATCATATATTTCCTCCTCAATAACTTCCTTTGTTTCTTCTTCCAACAACACAATACCGGTGGATCCTTTAACCGCCACAAAAAGAAGAAACAACGACACAAGGAGTGAAATGAAAGAGACAACATCATCCACCTTAAAGATGAACCCTGTGCTTCCATCCACATCCCCAGACACCAAACGTATAACCGCAGAAACCGTGAATAAAAGAATCACAACGAAATTCGCAATCCAATAAACACGAACCGACAGAGGGTGTGTAACAGCTTCGAACCTTTTCTCGTGAATGATTAACACTGCGAGTACTACATGTGTTATGGCCTGAACCATCCAAAAAATTCCATCAACTTGCTTCCACAACACCGTCGTGGAACTGGTAAATACAAGAACGCAAGCAACCGTGTAAAGTATAGCCAAAATAACCGTTGCAGTTAAAGTTAGCTTAAACAGTGCGGTTGTTACGAAAAGGGGTGTGTTATTTCTCACGAGCGGTTTGTTGAGGTCGGTGGAAGAATTGCCATAAGAGGTGAACCTTTTGTAGAGCTTTGTGAGAGCAAACACGGAGAGAAAGAGCAAGAGTAGAATATCAACGGTGGATAGCAGAGCTCTCTGAGGACATGGAGAGAGGAAAACAAATTTCAGCCATTGAAACAGTGTTGAGGTAAATGTAACAGTTGAGTTTTCTTTGACAGGGGATGCACATGAGAGGGATGCTATCCATGTTGAAGATGCAGAGAACATGTTTGGGCACCCTCAACACACTTCACCTTCAACTTTTGATTACACCCAACCAAAGCCTCTAACATACACACCTAAATAATAAATTATTTTATTTTATTTTCAACAAAGATGTTGAATTGTAGTATTGTACAACTCATATTTTTTACCGGTAATATATTTTTAATTTTTTTCTTTTTATTTTTGTTCTATCTCTCAATATTTATATTTTTCGTAAGCATACTTAAATAATAAATTATTTTATTTTATTTTCAACAAAGATGTTGAATTGTAGTAGTGTACAACTCATATTTATTACAGGTACTATATTTTTAATTTTCTTCTCTTTATTTTTGTTCTATCTCTCAATATTTATATTTTTCGTAAGTGTATTTTTCCTTTTCTGAACTGGTCCTCTTCTGGATCGGAGAGAGTGTCTTTCTCGTTTGGATATATTGATCAGGATTGAAAGAGAATCATACTCTTACATATATAAAATGTAACTTGCACTTCTCCAGCGGTAAGTATTTTAAAAAAAATAAGATCCAACAGCTGATTTAATTGGATGTGAATCACTTTTATCTACGGAGTAAAACATTTTTTAAATTGAAAAGTAATGTAAGAAAAAAATTAGATCTATATATAGTATAACATATAGTACATATATTAAATCTCATATGTTTCTTTTTCCGACAAAAGTAGACCTTTCCGGTATTAAAGAAGATCTTGTCATATTTAAATGACCATAATTAAAAATAAAATAAAATAATTAGATCTGATATAATATAATAGAAAAACAATAAAATATATTAGAATAAAAATATTATATTAATAAATTATTATTTTTTTAAATTTTTGTACATTCTAACAATTTAGATTGATAATATAAATATAATTTTGTTAATAAATAGTATTATATATTAAAATTTTATTATGTATCTTTTAATATATATTAAAAATTATAATTTATTATCAAGAATCATTACTTACTAATTTTTGAATAAAAATGTTTTTAATTAAATAAAAAATATTAGTAAAAAAGTATAATAATTAATTAGATAAAATTAAAAATATATTTTATTAATATTAAGATACTTTCAAATATATAAATTAATCACAAATTTAATATTAAAGACTAAACATTTTAGTCTTTATTAAATAGTTAATTGATTTATATAAAAAGAATAGGAGGGAATATTAAATTTGACGTAGAGTTAAAATATGAAAAAATTATGGCAAACTTAAGATGGATAAAAAAAATTCTATTTTCTTCTATTTATTTTTTATTTTTCTATTTTCTTTCTCTTAGATATTGCAGGGTTGTAATGGGTTCTAGACACTGTTATTTTTATCTAACCATCCTGTCCAGTATTTATTGGAGGGAATGTGTGGCCACTTAAGATATTAATCCTAAAAAAATGATTAAATCAGATATAAAAAGTCGCTGGGATGTAAATATTTGTCTTAAAAAAAAAAAAAAAAAATTCTATGACGTGTACTCTGTTGTAACATTTTGTACCTTGAAATGTTTGAGATGAAGAAAATCCACGGCTCCCATGCGATCCCATGGGAGTGGGAAGAGGAAAAAGAGTGAATGCGACTTTTATGAGGAGTTAGTGAAAAGCTGTATTCGGGATCTGGGAATCTCCATTTTGAACACCAACATCTCTTTATCTAACACGTGAAAGCGAAGCTTTAATTAATTCCGATCAACGAAATTGGAAAGGTAGAGAGCCAAAGCAAGAGGTAGTTCCATACCCAGCTTCTTTGCTCTGCTATGTCAACTAAGTCAGCTCACGCACGACCTTAAAAATTAGTCATTTCTGTTTATGGAGTAGAAAATTATCAGCCATTCTCTTTTACACTTAAATATGTTTTTTATTTTATTTTTTAAAATTTTTAAATAACTAATTTAACCATTTATTTTTTAAAATAAAATATATATTTTATTATCATCAATTTATATATCATGTGCTACCAAAATTTGTTATTTTAAAAACTACAATTTTAGAAACATGTACTATCTTATATTTTAAATGTGAATGGCATGGTTTCATTTCGGTCCCATTCCTGTCTTTAATTACTTTCTTATTCTTTTCATTTGCCGTGTCGCAGGCTTTATTGTTTAATAAGACATACAGTGTTAATTAATTTTTTCTAGTAATACCTTCATTCATTACAATTTTTATTTAATTTTTAAAAATGTTTCTGTATAATTTGTATAGTTTCCTATTTTATTTTATATTTTAAAAATTAAATAGATACTTGACATGAATAGATAAATAAATAAAACATTAACATAAAGATCGTATAAAAAATAGAAAACTAAATTGAAACT
This sequence comes from Canavalia gladiata, assembly GCA_037954105.1. NCBI lineage: Eukaryota > Viridiplantae > Streptophyta > Magnoliopsida > Fabales > Fabaceae > Canavalia > Canavalia gladiata. The sequence continues at coordinate 14,810,751 of CM075661.1, read as the reverse complement.
TAAAATAAGAAATTAAATGAAAATTTGTGATACTTATAGAAATAAAAATATAATATTTTCAATCCTTTTTACAAAATGTTTCTTACGGAATCATATATACTAAAAAATAAGAAATAAAATTAATTAATTAATATGTTGATTATTTAACAATGATTATAGTATTTCAATTTTTCTATTTAAATTGAAACTTTTTATTATATCACTATAAAAATTATTAAAGTTAGGAAAAGAAAATGCAAAGTGAATTTATAAATATATTTTAAAAATTTATAAATAAATTATATTAAAATAAAAAAAACACGTGTTAAGATTATAATTTGCATATTTTAAAACATAATATCACGGATCCTAATTTTTCGCGAGCTGACTATTTTTTTTTTCAATTCAATAGAATTTCAATGGCTTTAAGTGTTAAAACAGACGTATCCTTGTTTAAAAGTTTCTCACATTTACTGTAAAAGATAAAGTGAGTGTCATAGTAACACGTTAAAAGAAAAAACCAAAGAAACACATATGTTTAACTTTACAATGTTTGTGGTATATTTGGATGAGAAGATAAAAATTAAGAAAACTAATAATACTTTAATTTTAAAGAAAGTTTATTATTTAATTATTTAATTTTATTAATTAAAAATATTTAATTTTATTAATTATTGAACATATTGTTCAACAAATCACACGTTAAGTTTAAAAAAAATTAAAAGGAAATAATTAACTGATCAGTGGTTTATTAAATAATAATTAAAAGTAAACAAAATAAAAATGTTTAAGTGTCAAATAAAAAAAGAGATGGTAAAATATATAAATAAAAGGGACATAATAAAATAAAAATATGTGTTGATTAAATTTTGAAAAATAAAATATAAAATAGACAAAAATTTCTCCCTCCTTACTTAATGAATGGAACAAAAAGGTGCAAAAAATAAATGGAAACGTTAAAAAAATAAGTTTAGCTTAACAAAATTGAATTTTATTATATTATTTTTCTTTTAAAAAAACTGCATTTAAATCCTTTCATGCTGTTGAATATTCTTTTTTAAAATATTTAAAATAATACACACATTTAAAAAATACATTACCTGTCCTTATTAAAAGAGTTGTTGAAATAATCATAAATTTATTAAATAACTAAAAATATAAATTGATAATAATGGAAATAAAAAAAATTATTTTCTTTATTTTAAATTATAGATAAATTTAAATATTATATATATATATATATTAGATATATAACTATGTTAAAAATATAAAATAAACATTTTATCATCTATAATATCATAATTCAAACAAATTATCTTTAATATAATATAATTATAGTTTGGACAAAAATAATAAAATATAAATTGTGCATTTCAAAAAAATAAATAATATTTGTCCTTATTGTTAAATCTTTAAGTTCTCTATTTACCTTTTATTCTTAACGATATATCTCTTCTTCTGGTGTAATAACACGAATATAAATAGTATTTTAATCATTTTTATTATTTTTAATATATATATATATATACAATAAAAAATTATGTAAATAATAAATGTTATTGAAAAATTATAATATTTAATATTATTAATGCATTAGATTCCATGAACTATAATAAAAATTATATATAGGTTATTACTATATAATATTAAAAACATATTTAAAAATTATCCTTTTTAATATAAACAATCTACATACATTAGTAATTAATTATGAAAATGCCAACTCAATAATATATTTTTTAAAGACTTCTAATATTATGGATGAGTAATTTTGAATAATTTATTAGTAATTTTAATATCTTTAAAAACAAAAGAACACATAATATTTTTATTGTATTTTTAAAAATTGATTTGATGTAATTCTTAACTCAAACCATGTAAAAGTTTTCAATTTAAGTGATGAGTGCTGTTACTCTCTTGCAGGACTCAAGTATCCGATGGATGGTTACTTTTTTCTTTAGTTGCATGAAATGGAAGGGAAATTATTTTGAAATTTTAAATTTAGATGGATTTGTTTCTTTTAATTTTCTTTGGTTGTATTTGTCTTATATATAAAATGATGTAATTAAATTTGATGGGATTAAAAATAATTCTTTCAAAGAGGTATAAAAATGGGAGAGGAAAGTATTTTTGTTTTTTTATTTTTTTAAATTATTAAATATTTAATATATATATATATATATATATATATTATTAATAAAAAAATAGTAAAAGAATTAAATGTTTTTTAAAAATAACTTTTATTTATTTAAATTAATATAAATCAAAATTTATAATATCAATATATTTATTTTTACTAATTTTTTATTCATCTAAACAATAAAATAATTTTTTTACCTTTTATTTTTGTTCATCAAAATAATTATTTCTTTTATCATATTTTTACTCTATTTTTTATCATCAAATTTCTGTCGAAACAATTCTTTACATTAACACTTCAATAGCAGTCCTTTTACGAGGTTCCATACACGTAAATTTCTCAATGGCCAGGATACGTGGGGAGGGTGCCTTTATGACTATAGGTTTATTTTTCAACCTTGAATTGATGCTAATTCAAATATTCAATTATTGAAGTTGTACAAAGAGTAGTGTGTTAATGTATATTAAACTGAACCAATTGATCTAAATAAAAACAAATACTATATTTAAATTTTATTTATTTTAAAAAAAATAAATAATATACTTTTAAAATTATCTATTGATCTAATTTAAAATCATCGTATACTTTTTTTAAACAATATTTATTTGAAATTATATATTTTAAAATAACAATATATAATCATAACATTTGTATAAAAAATAATTTATTAAATAGAAAAAACTTGTAGGACCAGCTGCAAATTCACGAACTTTTGTGTTTGGCATGCGAATCAAAATTATATAGGTTTATCTGAACATGACGACTGTTTTCTGAAGAAAAAAAAAAAAGATGGATTTTAATCTAAAATAATGTTAAAAATTATATATATATATATATATATATATATATATATATATATATATACACGATTATGATTATCCTTATGAGGTTGAAGAGCTATAAATTAACTTAACTTTGATCTATTTGTTTATAATATTTTGATTCGGACCGAATACTGAAAAGATAATTTAGTGATAATTTAAAAAAAATTAATTTTTACTATATTTATTTATTAAAATTTATCTACCAAAAAATATTTTAATGATTATTCAAATAATATAATTATTAAAATTTAATATATTTTATATAATTTATATTATTAAAAAAATAATCATAAAACATTTATTTTTTG